>CM021733.1:67417465-67579626 GCA_011075105.1 Heteronetta atricapilla
GAGAAGAGAAGAGAAGAGAAGAGAAGAGAAGAGAAGAGAAGAGAAGATCAATTAGAAAGGACATAAAAAGGTCATGCAGTATAACAACCTGACTGCTTCAGGGCTAACCAAAAGTTACAGCATGTTATTGAGGACGTTGTCCAAACCCCTCCTGAACAGTGACAGGCACGGGGCATCAACCACCTCCCTAAGAAGCCTGTTGCAGTGTTTGACCATGCTCGTGGTCAATTTTGGTAGAAATTTAGTAGAAATTTTCCTTAACACCCAGTCTGACCCTCCCCTGGTGCAGCTTTATGCCATTCCCTCACATTCTGCCATCGGTGACCAGGGAGCATAGGACAGCACCTCCCTCCCCACTGCTCAGAGAGTTCCAGAGAGCAATGAGGTCGCCTCTCAGCCTCCTCTTCTCCAGAGCAGACAACCCAAGTGCTCTCAGCCTCCCCTCACAGGACATGCCTTCATGCCCTGTTACCAGCTTTGTTGCCCTCCTCTGGATGTTTTCAAGGACCTTAGCATCCTTTTTGTATTGCGTAGCCCAGAACTGCACACAATGTGCAAGGTGAGGCTGCACCAACACTAAATATAACAGGAGCACCTCTTTTGACTGGCTGGCTCTGCTATGCCTTATGTGCCATTTACCCTTTGGCTGCCAGAGCACTCTGCTGGCTCACACTAAGCCTGCTGTCACCAGCATCCCCAGTCCCTTCCTGCTGAGCTGCTTCCCAGGCACTCCTCTCCCAGCCTGTGCCTGTGGCTGGTGGCTCACTTTGAGAAGAGTTGTATTAAAGCAGACAGACTAAGCACATCTTTTCCTTTTTTTTTTTTTTTTTTTTTTTTTTTTTTTTTCCCTCTCATTAATTTATTCTAATCCAGAGACATTGAGAATTGCTCTTTTCAAAACATAGATTTGGGCACCTAACCTTGTTCAAAGTGGTAATGAGAACTAAAATGTAAGGCCTTGACAAACCTGGTCTTGAATGGGACATGATGGGGTACTTAATAGAATCCTGCTCCAAAACCCTGCTACTCTGTCCTTCGCAGAATCTCAGAGACACTGTGTTGAAAATCTACAGATCTAAAGGAAAACAAACAAACAAACAAACAAACAAACAAACAAAAACCACTAAATTAATGATGAACCAGAGGCAGTGGTGTGAACAGGTTATGTCTGAAGATATGAAAAATGATCCCAAGGCCTTGCCAAAGAGGCTGACGAAGAAAGTTTCTTATTCAAAAGACAAACAAGAGTGAGAAGCTGTTGTATCAGAAGCTGAATCAGGATAAAGGGAGAAAAGCAGAGCAATAAAAGGCAAGTGCTTGTAAATACCATGAATATGAGAAAGTGTAACAGGGTTAGGCAAACGATATTACAACAGCATAAGTCTGCAACACTTTAAATAGTTCTTAAGAAAATGTAGGCTTTGGAAATGTTAGAGGGGAAAAGACAAGACAAAAGTAATAAGACATCTAGCTGATAATTTTTGCTGTATGTGCAGAAAAAAAAAAAAAAGAAAGAAAGAAAAAATAAACTGTAGATGATGTAATGCTTTTCAGCTTCTGGACATGCAAAACAGTTGAAAGGATTTGGGATCTTTATTACAGCTGAGATAAAAGAAAATAAATTTCTCCATTCCTGACCTTTTCAAGGATTTTTTTCTTCTGCTGAAACATACACATGTGTGCATGCACACACATTATGTGAATTAAATACATGGATAACTGTCACCACAGGTACGTTTTCTTGTAAGGCAGGAAATGCAAGGAGATAATCCCACAGTATTTTATGAAAAGGAGACTTCTGTGCATAGTTCTAGCCAAAGTAAGTGGTTAGATTTTGTTCAAAAAGAGGGTTTTAGGCAAAATTAAAAAATTATCTTATTGTCATATCATTGTCTTTGTCGCATAATTGGTTTTGTCACATTTCTTAGGCCAGACATATTTAAGAACATGTAATGCTTATAGTTTTTAACATTCCTCTCAGTTTCCTCTTACCCTAGTGAACTTCAGTATTTAAAATTATTGAAAAAGTCATTAATATTTTTATAAAAGCCATTTTCCAGTTGATGGTTGCTTTCACGGACATGATGTTCTCAGATTCTGTGTTCAGATTTTAACAATTCCCATTGTAGCCTTCTCTTCCACAGAAAATATGAAAAAAAAAGAAAAAAGAAAGAAAATAAGAAAAAAAGAAAAAAAAAAAAAGAAACAAAAAAGAAGCAAAAAAAGAAGAGATGAATTAAACACTGGTGACAAAACAAAGCAAATGAATGCCAAATTTATATACTCATAATTTTGGGAGTTGATCATTTAACAAAATTAAAGACTGAAAACCCACACAGATCTTGTTCCTCAGAGAACATTACAGATCTATTCTGCCTACTGTTTGCTCTGGTTCTACTTACTCAGTCCAGATTTTATGGGAAGATTGAATGAAAGATAACTTTTATGTTTTAGATATTTAGTGATTTAATCCATGAATAAACAGAAAATAAATGAGCAAAGAATAAATTATTTTCATGCAGTCTTGCTGTACTTTTTCTGCTCTTCTCATATACCTTAGAGAACTACTATCAATTTGTAATCTTAATGATATTTAATCCATAGAGAAAGGGTAGAAGAATACTGGAGATAAATAGACATTAAAACTTGCAGTTACAAATTATTTGACATCATCAGAAAGCACTGTGAGTACATTTAGGCCAGTTACAAAGACCAGGTTATGCAATGGAATATGTAATATGCATATGTACATCTTGTGTAAAGCATAAGTAGAGCAAAATACATAATATTGGCAGTAATTTTGACAGTGCATTTGTAAATTAAATCTATTGATGACAGATAACAAGACTCACGACCTCAATGAGAATGGTAAGGTTGGCTGTGGAGCATATTGATATAGTTAATATATTATTAGAATACATATTTTATATATACTGCTATATATAAAATATATATATCATATATATATATATGATATATATATATATAATATATCTGATACAAATAATAATATAATATAATGTTGTTAAGGTATTCCAAATATTAAATGAGATAAAATACTTTGATTTGTTTTTTCCCCTAATTCCAGTTAGTCAAATTATCCTTTACAATACACTTCATAACGTTAAACATCGAAACTGCACTTTTATATGTATTTACCTGCAGCAAGTTTTGTATATTTTCTTGAAGAATGAGCAGTCAGTGTGGTTATCTAGTGGTAATGATATTCATGAAATAAAAAATTAGAACTTTGTAAAATAGAGCTATATAACGTATATACTGTATATATATATATATGTATATGAATATATATGTATATGAATATATAATATATATATATGTATATGAATATATATATGTATATGAATACATATGTGTATATATATATGTATATATGAATACACTATATATATATACATATATATATATATATTCACACAATCTGGTTGGAAGAGACCTCTAAGATCACCTAGTCCAACCTCTGACCTAACACTAACAAGTCCTCCACTAAACCAATTTCCCTAAGCTCTACATCTAGACGTCTTTTAAAGACCTCCAGGTATGGAGACTCAACCACCTCCCTGGGCAGCCTATTCCAGTGACTAACAACCCTTTCCATAAAGAAGTTTTTTCTAATATCCAACCTAAACCTCCCCTGGTGCAATTTTAGCCCATTCCCCCTCGTCCTGTCACCAGGCACATGGGAGAATAGACCAACCCCCACCTCACTACAGCTTCCTTTAAGGTACCTGTAGAGTGCAATAAGGTCACCCCTGAGCCTCCAGGCTAAATATTCCCAGCTCCCTCAGCTGCTCCTCATAGGACTTGTTCTCCAGACTCTTCAGCAGCTTCATCGCCCTTCTCTGGACTCGCTCAAGCACCTCCATGTCCTTCTTGTAGTGAGAGGCCCAAAACTGAACACAGTACTCGAGGTGCGGCCTCACCAGAGCTGAGTACAGGGAGACAATCACTTCCCTGAACCTGCTGGCCACGCTGTTGCTTAGACAAGCCAGGATGCTGTTGGCCTTCTTGGCCACCTGAGCACACTGCTGGCTCATATTCAGCCAACTATCAACCAAAGAAAGAGGGAGTCAGAGCATACCAGTGACAGACATCCCGTAGGAGTAAGCAGACACTGTACCCACGAGAAATGGATGCATTTAACCTGTGACTCTGTCTATTGCTCTTAGGTAATACAAATTTTTGAGAAACTTCTCTAGTAACTCAGGTGTTGTGTATCTTTGGCATGGATTTAGTGCAGTAAAAGGCAATGTTAAAATGTTCAAATGTTCATGGGGTGTCCTAGTACCTTAAGAATGTCTAAAACAAAGGAATATAGTACAAACTTTATTTTTTTTTTTTTTTTCTCAGTTGTTGGGGCAACAATCTGTTCGTATGCAGGTACTTAAAATGAGGGTTGAAGTGGCCTAATCTGCCCTTTTTGCAATGATGTGTTGAATATACTTTTCACTAACATATGAAAGGTTTTTTTTTTTTTTGGCGGGGGGGGGGGGCGGAATTCTATGTGTCTAACTTAGGCATTAACTTTATTTTTTAGTTTTACTGTATAGGTAGGCAGGAGATGATTCTTTGTCTGTTGTGTGTCTAGGGAACTTGGGTGCTTAGTTAGATCCACCACTTTACTAGTGCTGTAGCACCTTGTGAAAGTAAAGCTAATATTTGTATGAACAGAAATGTATTGTGTGAAAATACCAGAGGAAGCAACCAGAGGTCAAAGGCAGATGTTAATGGCACTGAGAATGTTGGTTTTGTTTAAACCTTACAATAAACCATAAATTTACTTTCCTATACAGTCTCAAACTGAACTTCGTACAACTGTACCTATAAGGTAAGTATATGTCAGGTATCTGGATCCCAAAGTTAATCATTAATATTGTAATGGACTATTTGTCCCCAAACAGATAATGCACATGGAGATTATGTTCAATTATGTGCAGATAGACTGTGATTCAGAGCTACTGACAAGGGACAAGTTCTAACTTCAGGATGCTGACACTTTAAAATATCTTTAGGATTTGTATGTTTTCCCCTCTCACCATCTGTCCAAAGGCCAAGCAGCTTTACAGGCTATTTGTTTTCACTGGAGAATACTGCTTCTTGCCCTACCTCACAGTTTTTGGCTGTCCAGCTATGTCACGAAGCTGATGTCCATAGCTGGTGTTCTTGGTCTTCTCCAGAACGCCTGTGGAGCAACTCCCTGCCTAGTTTGGGGATCAATAGCTGTTGCCTTTCACTATTATTAAACACTTAGAGAAGAAATTGCAGTTACAAAATACTAGAGAAATGCCTGATTGTAGCAGAAAGCAAAGCTGAGCAGGCCTAATCTTTCGTCTTGAGGCTTTCCCCTGTGATGAAAAAGAATTTAGTCCTACTCCTCTTTCTAGCACGCCTTCATGCTGCCCAACCTGCCTGATCTGTTGTGCAAGTTCAGGCACTACTTTGGGAATTGATCCAGGTTAAAAAGTAATCCTACACAAAAAATGGCACAATACTGGGGAACAAAATGTTCTTTTTTTGTGATGTGGTTGGCAAACAGGTTTCAGTGAGAAACGTCTCAGGCAAGATTTTGTTTCAGTTTATTTCACAGAAAAGCTTTACAGGAGCACATATATACATCGAACCCAAATAGTCCATTCCTTGTCTGTGACCAGGTTTGACCGGTTTGACCCCACTGAGGTGGGGGCAGTGGATTCAGGCTGTTCTATGGAACTACTGGCATCCAAAGTTTGAAGTAAAACCACTGTGGACAAAAGTTCAGTGGGAGTGGAGTTAAAAAAAAAAAAAAAAAAAAAAGTAAAAGTTTGTGTTCACTTCTGCTCCTCTCTACTCCTCTTTAATAATGCTGTCAATAAAAAGAGAAACAAAACTTAAAACAAGCATTTGAATAATTTCACCAATCTCTCTGGACTGCTTTAACCTTTTCATTGGTTATGTCAGTTCTCTAATCTCTGTGTTAGAGATAAGCAAATGTTGAACGGAAGCCAAACAGCAAGGTGGTTGTTGGTGCACGCCTTGTTTAAATAGTTGTGACCGCTCAAACCTCTCGAAGTATTCGTGTTCACTGAACAGAGGACCAGAGAAGGTAAGCGTGCCTGAAATTAATTATTGTGACCTTAGATCTGTGAGTTAAACAATGCTACATTGTCCTGCCAGTAAAATGAGAATAGTTGTGCACAGAGCTCTTTTGTTGAACATTTTGAGAAGTGCTGCGGGAAGGAGATGTGTAGAAACAGGGGCTGTGTGGGCAGGAGTTCAGCTGTGGGGAGTTAGGTGTCTGACAGCTGGTGCAGGACAATGAGTTTTACATTGGTTTTGTGTACGATTCAGCAAGAGATTGGAGTTGTGGCTGCCAGGCAGTTAAATGAGCAGAGTAGAAGTGTACGGTCACTGTGGGTGCAGGAGGTGAATCAGGGGACACCTTTATGTCTGCAACTGGAGGCAGATTGTTAGATGCATTGTTTAGATTCATATCCGGCTGGTAAGAGTGCTTATTTTTTCTCCCATCAGATATGTTAGACCACGAATAGGCTCTCCAGACAAAGAGGCAAGGCTACTTGTCCTCGTATATTTTTTATTGCATATTCATATATGTGTAAGAAATGTCCTTTATTGTTTATTTTTTTACAGAATAAGATGAAGAAATATTTCTGTGTACTATGCATGGAGTATATCTTCTAATGTGTCTTCCTTTAGTTTCTCACAAACTCTTCATTCTTCCTCTATGTATCCATAAAAATATTCACTTAAATCACAGAATTTTCTAGGTTGGAAGAGACCTCAAGATCATCGATATATTCACTCATTCCCCATGTCCTTACATTCTTAGGACTTTCCCAGCTTTGTTGTCATGACTTGAATTCAACTGTGTACCAGTTCCTTGGTCTCCAAGTGGGGTTACTGCTGCTAATGCTCTTCAGCCTTGTTTCTGGTGCGGTTAATGACTCGTCAGTTATTTAACCTGGTTCTATAAAAGGACCCAGGTATATAAAAGTATATATAAAATTGAAACTTTTTGCTTGGCTGTTCCAGCGATGTGGCTGAGATCAGCCAGGTGTGCACTTGTCCTACAGATGATGGTGGTGGGCAGCTGGAGGGAAGCAGGGAGCATCAGCCCCAGACTGAGCCACGGAACCAGCCTGGGGGACATCCGTGTGTCTTCCTGTGGCCATGCCATGGCAGGAGGTTACCTGGGTGAGCAGCTCGCGTGCCCAATGCTGCTTCATTTTGGCACCTGCCTCCTGGTGGAGCAGCTACCAAGGGACCAGTGGCAGCAAAAGCCCCACAAGCGGTGTCCATGCACACGCACCTGCCTCAAGGCAGGCAGTCAGAGTGTTTCTCAAGGCACCCGCTTATGGCCTGGCAGATATGTCAGACAGAGGCACTGCTGGGCAAGCCTGTGGCCAGCTGAACTCACAGAGCAGGAGAGCCTAAACAGGAGAGAAGCTGAGCAATAAGGGATGGGATTGGTGGCCTCATTTCCAAGGACTGTCTGCTGTGATGAACCCGGGTCACTTGGCCAGTGGGAATTGCATAAGCTGCTGATTTGGCAAATCTGAGCTACAGCAATAGCCAGGTGATGAGGCAAGGACAAACACTGATGTCAGAGAGGACAAGGGATGGATCACTTACACTTTGCAAGGGGGAAGGCAGGGGAGAGAAACCTGAATAAAACTCCAGACTCAAATGTCTCTTTTCCAAAATATTTTCCAACCCACATAAAATAATGGTTGTGATATCTAAGTCTGAAAACAGACTTGCTCATGTGATTTCTTCTAAGGCTTGTACATTGTCTAAAATAAATCTGCTCTCTTGGGAGAGACCTGGATGTTCAACTCACTGAAATCCATGGATGTTCAGGTCAAAGGGACACTAACCCAAACCTTCAAGACTGGATGTTCGTTTTGCTCTTGCTCAGCTAAGAGAGTTGGTCTCTGTCTTCACTCTGTTATGCTTGCTGTATCTCCCAAAGAGTTTGTTCTTCCCTGTCCATCACAACAAGGATGATTAACATATTTTTCTGGAAAATATGTAGCAATGATATTAAGATACAAGAATTTGTCATAAAAACACTAGGCATGTTTAAAAACTCACATTTATGCCTACCCATCCCTTTCTGTAGAAATTATGCTTACTATGGGAGAAGCACCGATAAGGAGACAGAATAACTAGAAGGAGGCAGAAATTAAAATAAAACATGCAGAACACATTTTCAGTTACAAAATTTAGAATGGGAGTTTGGTTAAGCCAGCTCTGTTTGAGGTGGTGACAATCCAAAGGGAACTTTGTAGTTGCTCAAATCCTAGAGAACATTTGACAAATGTTTTTTTACACAGGTTACCTTTAGTTATGTTAGTTTTTACATGCGTATAACATACACTTGTATAAGAATAAATGATCATAAGGATCATGTCATATATCTTTTTAAAATTATTATTATTAAAAATATAGCCTGATATTCTTGTGAAAATATGAAAGTTAAATTTCAGTGTATCGTAGCAAAATGCATTTTGCTAGAATTTGCAAGAACCATTTTTTTTGTTTGTTTCTTTCTTTGAATTACACTTTTGGTGTTTTGTTTTGTTTTGCTTTGTAGGGTTGTGGGGTTTTTGTTGTTGTTGTTTGCTTTTTTGTTTTCCTCTGAGATGACAACAAAACAAAAAGGTATAATTTTATGTTTTCTTATTGCAGCTTATTCACCAATAAGAGACAATAGACTAACAATGGAACCATCAAAAGAGTTTGTATTCAAGTACAAAGGGTTTTACTTTGGTGTAAATACTTCAGTTGAGCATGTAGCGTCTCTGGAGAATTTTGAAATCAAAGACAGCGACATATTTATAGCTACTTATCCCAAATCAGGTAAGAATGGAACTGTTTCCAAAGAGGAAATAAATCTGCCTTTACTCAACCACCTAATCACAGATGTGCCTAAGGTTGTTAGCTTTGCCTTTACACCTGAACCATCTTTGAGGACATGTAGTGCAGCATTAATTACAAATCCTGCATAGCCATGGCCTGAACAGCAGGACACCAGGTTTCTGCTTTTGTCCAGCTGAGTTGATCTACCTCATTTTTGGACTCAAAGCAAGCTATGCCCAAAACAAGCTGAGCTCCTGAAGCTTGTGGAGAGGTCCTGGGTGGCAGTGGTAGGAGACAGAGAGCCCAAGTGATCCTAGCTCATCATCAGGTGCTGCTGGAGCAAGCTGTCCAAGTAGGCAGAGGGTCAGGATGGGAAGGCAGGAATTAAGGGATGAAGATGTTAAGGCATTGAGATGAGCACAACTTTGGGTGTGAGAGCTTTGTGTTGAAAAGTGATGGGCTACCCAGTGACAGGAAAGAGTTGGAAGATGATTTTGAGTCATGAATTGCACAGAATATCATCTCCTTCCCATTCACATCTTTTCCTCTGTCCTGTGTCCCCATCCCCTCCCCTGCCCCCACTCCCCCCCCATCTGTTCTTCTTTACAAGCTATCTAAGGTGTTCAATAATCCTTCTGTTGAAGGATTTCTGTGCAGAAAAATTGTCCGGGTTGATGATGCCAAGCAGAGTAAGACAGTCATCACAGCTGCGAAATCACCATTTGTGCTTTATAAGCATGGTGTTTGTTTTGTGGCATCTTACAACACTTTTCAGGAATTCAGGAAGCAAAAGTATTTTCCTTCTCTCAGGATGAGAGATATTTTTAGAAGTGTGGACCACAGACATGAAACATCTCGTGTTGCTACAAGAGAGTGAGGACAAACACGATTTGTGTGGAAGCTGAGTATGCTGGGTGAAAGAACTTAAGGTTTAGTTACCTGCCATGGCTTTTATGTTTGCTATCTTCAGTGTGCAAAGCTGTATTTATATTCACAAAGTGAAACAACTACAACTGTGCAGAGGCTGTGTTTTTGGCAATATACTGTCTTTAATTAAACATTCAAATAAATAATCAAACAATGTTCAAACAAAAAGGTTTTATTCTCAGGAACTGTGTGGACTCAGAACATTTTGAGCTTAATACTTCATGAAGGCCATCGAAATGGAACAGAAGATATGGAGCTCATGGACAGAATCCCATGGCTGGAATACAATATAAAAAATAAGGATTTTGCAAGTCTTCCTATGCCTCGTGTTTTTGCTACCCACCTGCCTTACTACTTAATTCCTAGAGACCTGAGAAACAAAAGAGGACGTGTAAGTGATGTTATTTTTACAATGTACTTCAAAACAATCAGGAAAATATGCCTCCGTGATTTTTGTGGTAGGGCTCTGCTCACAGGAGCTGTGGAGGCAAGTCTGTAGTGCTGCGGTTAGGTTCTTCACAGATACAGGTGTAGTGGAAAACTGCAATGTTCTCACCACTTTCTCCTCAACCCCAGTGAAATTTGAAAGAGAAATCTCCCATGAAGAAAAGAGGATTTGAAATCCAAATGATGCCCAGCAAAGAATGGGAAAATTGACTAAAAACACACAGAGCACACATGCCAGAAAATATATTGTGATTTCAGGGAAATCTTGCTTGGAGGCATCTTTCCCCCCTCTGCTAGAATACATTATTCAGTTTGTTCTTATTTTATAGCAAACCATAGAAATACATTTTTTATCTGTGATTTCATCTCAGAGCTTTTGAACAAGATTTCTCCTGCAATATATCTAGGAATCCTTATTGGAAAGTCACCTTAGAAGTAACGGTTTTGGTTTTGCTAAAGGCAATTAGAGAACTCTGCAGTTAAGCAGGAATCTAAAGCAGTAATTTTACCCAGTTAGAAACACAGTTTTAGAGTGGGGTTATTCTCTCTCCCTGCCAACACCTGTAACCTTGTAAGGGTGACATACCCATCTGAGAGGCAGGAGGGTGCCTCTATACCAGGAGATGCCTGGTTTTTGCCTCAGGCAGAAGCCAGCAAGAGCCAAAATAACCCTTGATTTTAAGCGGGATTGTATTCAGGATAATGGGGCTCCCCCTTGTCATTCACAATCTTTTTGCATGCTGCCTCTGGCACCAGCACCACGGGCCAGAAGTTCAGGTCACAAAGTATGAATGCTGTCAATGCTGTACCGGAGTTAACAGGTCAGGATAACAGAGTCCTGTAATATCTCTGAGATTGGTGTTCTTGTTGTTTTGCAGATTATTTATGTTACCAGGAACCCCAAGGATGTGGTGGTTTCTTACTACCACTTTTCCAAATTCATCAACACTCTAGAGGAAGTTCCAGATTTTAACATTTTCATGGAGAGGTTTTTAGCTGGAAAAGGTAGGATATCTTTCTTACTTAAGGAGTTAAAATCCTGGTCCATGCCCTCAGATGAATGGAGATGAATTTTGTCAATAAATACCAATTACCCAGAACCCTCAGCTATGCTTTAACCTGGATCCAAAGCTGCAAAGCCTGCCTGAGCTTGGCACCATTTTTTGATTAACTTTGGTCCAAAGGAGGTAGCATACTCAAGGCATTGCTACTCCCCAGCAATGTGCAAACTGCTTGTTTTATCTACTTTGGATGCTAATTCAGAATATAACCATTATGGCTGAGGAGCTCTTAACACCTTCTGCACTTGGTTAGTGGAGCTGAACCCACAGGAAAAGACATTGTACAGGAAAAATAGAGAAGTAGGTGTTTGCTTCTGCCAGTATTAGTGCAGATTGCCAAAAACCAGAGGGGATTTGCCACATGAGCATAAAGAATTGTCAGCCATAGTCTGTGAGCACGCATCCCTCCACCCCCTGTAAAAAGCCCAACCCATTATGCCTTTATGGGTATAACTGCCCTCTGAGCCTCAGGGAAAAAAAGGAACAGAAGAGAGGAAAGCCTATGCGCCTATCCTCAAAAATACTGTAGATGCCAAAAAAGTGACTGATAATGCTACTGTTTCACTGTTAGCTGTTAATAGCATCTCTCTCTCTCTCTCTCTCAATAATTTTTCCTTGATAAGTGCTCGCCAGTTCTTGGTTCGATCACGTTGCGGGTTGGTATGGCCATGCGGAGGATTTCAATATACTCTTCCTTACCTACGAAGACATGAAAAAGGTGAGGTCAATTATATCACTGTATTTGAGATTTTCTCTTCCCATACCAAATGCATTTTCAGATTGGTCTTTATGATTATGTTTTATATTGGAAAGTCCCTTAGTCCCTTATGGAGTAGAATCAAATTGATCAAATCAAGACTTTTGAGAGAATAAAGTCATTTTTTTCTCATTGGTGCAAGATTTTATCAACCACTAAAGAATTTTTGGATAGATCACCTTCTAGTAGGACAAAAGTAATCTTCCCCACCATCTCAAAAAACAAAACAAAACAAACAAAAAAATCTTTCTGAAATAGTACAGGACAAGACTTTTGTGAAAAACATCGTGCTCATAAGAATGGTTTCACTACAGAAAACAAATGCTTAAGAGACAGTTGCTAAGGCACTTGAGGAGCTCTCAAATTGCTAACCATGTTCCCTGTTTGGTGTCTCCCTGTCCTCTGGGAGACAGAGGGATTGGGCCAACCTCTTTTCAGTGGTTTGTGGGGACAGGACAAGGGGCAATAGCCGCAAGATAGATCACAGGAAGTTCCGTGCCAACATGTGAAAAATCTTCTTCACGGTGAGGGTGATGGAGCACTGAGACAGGCTGCCTAGGGAGGTTGTGGAGTCTCCTTCTCTGGAGATATTCAAGGCCTGCCTGGATGCCTACTTAGGCAGCCTGCTCTGAGGAACCTGCTTTGGCAGGGAGGTTGGACCCAATGATCTTTTGAGGTCCCTTCCAACCCCTACAACTCTGCGATTCTGTGACTCTGTGATTCTGTGATTTGTGCAACTTCTCCTTTCTCCAAGGCAGCTTGCTGCCATAGCTGGCTACAGCATCCCTGCTCTCAAGAGCTCAAAATATGCAAGTGAGACTATGCTTTCATAAAAACAGTGGCCCGTTTGGAACCCAAATTTATGCACTTTATGATCCTGTATTTAGTTCTTTGCATCATCAAGACATTTCAAAGTAACGTTATTGCAGGATCTCAGAAGTGCTGTGCTGAAGATCTGCAACTTCCTAGGCAAGAAGCTGAGTGAAGAGGAAATAGAAAGCGTTGTGAGACAAGCTAATTTTGAGAACATGAAGAAAGATCCCAGGGCAAATTACGAGAACCTGCCAGATGACATCGCAGACAAAAAAAAGGGTAGATTTCTACGAAAAGGTAAAATGGAAGAAGTCCAATGTAACAACCATCTAATTTCTCTTTTGGGTGCAAGATGTACCTATGTCTTATGAACTTAGCTGGAATGCCCCATTATCAGAGAGAGAGCTCAGGTTAGCCATGATTAAATCTGTAAGAGCTGTTTTATTGCTAGGGCATCACTGATTTTACCACATTTTCATAAGGATGATAAAACATTATGTTATACTGATTGCAACAGAAGTTGCAGAAGGCCTGCCCGATACCAGAGAAGATCTGAGGGTTGTGCTGAACCAGGGGTAAGGTAGTACCTTCTCACCAGGGGCTGACTTGGTTATGAGCAATTTTCTAAATGGAAAGATAGCTTTCACTGGGAAGCAGAGCCTTTCCCAGACAAAATAAAAGATGCAGGGTCTCCGAAAAACTTACCTTCTAGACACAACAGTGAATTTGATTTGAACAGTGACGGTCTACCAGGAGAGGCTGTTTAAGACTGAAAATAGTGCAGACCTCCTTCACACTTGGTTTTTCTTACTTTTCAAAGCAAGAGTCTTCTTCACAGTATGAGCATAGCCTCTTTTATCAACTACCCTCAAGGTAAATACAAGGCATCCTGGGTTTTCTGAGGTGTCCTGATGCAGTGTGGGAGGAGACCTCTAGAGGTTAAAGAGTGGTGCACTCAGAGAAGAAAAAAAAAGTGTTACTTTTAACACTTTCCCCCATCCCTTATTTGATCTCAAAGGAATCATTAAAAAACAGAACCAGTGAGCTTAGTGACCTTATGAGGAGACAGGACTATATGCTGGGTTTCATTCACATCACCTAGATTTGGAAGTGTGTCCTCTGAAGTGCACATGGAGCCGCTCTTGGGCACAGCAACTGAGAGATGCTGAGGATGCTGAGATGCTGTTTCTCAGCCCCCTTTGTTGCTTCTTTCCTCAGGCACTGTTGGAGACTGGAAAAATATGATGACAGTGGCACAGAGTGAAAGGTTTGATGAAGTACTTAACGAGAAAATTAAGACCCTGCCCATCAAAATCACCTGGGATATTAACAGTGAAATGTAGGCTGGTTTTGAGTCTCATCATCCTCTGGAGTTTACAGCAGATGGATGTACCTGAAATTCTAGAATGACAAAATACATCAATTTTCAGCTGTGTTATAGAAATAATACTGTAACAGCTCATTCAGAAAACATGACTTGTCTGAGAGAGCTATTCAATTTCATCAGTTTCCTGTTTGTAATTTTATGAGGTATTTCAGGTAATTTTTCAAAGTAAACTGTGAGTTCCTTTCTTTGTGTTTGCTTTTACTTTCACTGGTTTTAATAGTACCAAGGTTGTACACAACCAAGTGAAGACAGATTGGTGTTAAACATAGTTTTAAAATGTTAAGAAAATGTTTCTACTTGTGAATTTCTTGAGGCTACTTTTGGTAGAACTTTAAATGTCTGGACTGGAAATAACATTGACCGTCTGTGCTATAGTTCTGTTTTCATATGTTTGAGCTTCTATTAGCTTGGTAAATACAGATACCCAACTGTTAGCTACTAAACTGGCCTTTTTGTTGCATTTTCTGATGTTGCCTATTGACTGAAACACTTAATTACATTGTCTGTTACAGTTCTTCAGGTCATGTTTGACAATTTGCTATTTGAAGTATTTAAGAAAAGCAGGCACCATAGCCACAGCAATTTTTAAGTGAATGCCCACTCTGTCCTATCTAGTGATCTACTAGAGCTATTGATGTAAAAACCTGCCAGCAATCTATGACTCCTATATGCATTGGCGGACTATCAGGGTTTAATCTGTCCAAGATGCAACTCCATGCAGTGGCTTCCCCATGGGCTTCCCCTGAGAAGATGGGTACGGAGATGTATCTCAAGATTTTTTTTCTACCAATAACTCAAAAAATATTTGTTATGTCCACACCACCACTCCTGACATGCACCTGGTCTGTGATATATTCACCTTTCTAGACAGCAATGTCTCTTATGTAGCTTACAAAGGGAAGTCCATCTCCTGCATGTTTATTAACTCTATCCATTGAAATTGCTCACAAACTGTAGATCTTCCCCTTCCCAAATACACTGACAAGTCTCTGATATGTCTCCAGCATTTTTCCCCTCTAACAATCTTCCATCCCTTTCAGCATGGCCTTACTCAAGAAGGCAGAAGGAAGGATTATGATCTCAGGAAGAAACATTTTGTTTCAACATTTTTATTTTATTTTTTTCCAGACACCAACTGCACTCACTGGTCCCAAAGACCAGCTTGCTCTTCTCATTTTCAATCCATCTGCTTTAGCTTTCTGACAGATTCTACCTGCTTTTTGCTGGACAGAATTATTTCATGCACAGCATGCTCTTGGCTCCTTCAATTTGACAAAGGTGACCTCATATCATTAGCTTACAAGAAGGATTTTATGTACCCCCAATGGTACAGTCAGATCATCTTTTCTTCTGGAACTTCATATCCCCAGTACCAAGAAAACAAAACCCCGTGATTTGTGAAATTGCTACACCCCCTGGCATACCAGTTTGAACTTCAGACATGGGGACTGGTGATTTTTTTCCACCTGTACATATTTACCCTGGCCACAGAAAACATAAAACTAGTTCAAAGTCAGAAGACTAATGTGGGCCTTCTGCTGAGTTTACCTTCAGTACAAATAAAGCCAGGTACAAGCTGGACCTTGATCTTCTACTCTTTTTCCAATGGTAGACTATACCAAGTCCTGTTGTAGTAATAAAAAGCCACTTACCCCTCGTACTATCTACCAGCTACCTCTGTCAGTTGGCAGATTTCACTAGCATTCAGTGCTGAAAGGAAAATCAAGTTCACGGCAATAAATGTGCCTAGGTGAAAGAATTACACCTGTGAAATCTCTCCCCTCTCTCCTAATTGGAGCCCATTTGCAATGCATTGAAGGACTTATATATATATATATATATATTATATATATATATTAAAAAAAGGATTTTGCAATAAGAGAGCACAGATACGTATCTACTCTTTCTCTCAGGATGCAAGCTATCTGCAAATTGGATCCAGGCAGAGTCTACTGTCTGGTCCAAGAAACTTCGGACTTACTTCAGCAACCACACAGTTAAAACTGGAGGTACTTGGGACACATCTCCTGATGGTTAAAAGCAGAAAGACTGAAGTTGAATCTCCCCAGAGAATTGTACTTGAAGCTCTGCCTTTTTGCAGAGGCAAATCAGAAGAGTGTATTGGCCCAAGGTCTTGTTTGCCTCAAAGCAGGCAGCTATCATTGCACTTTTGTATGAAGTCTTGTCTTTGCAGCATGCCAGAAGTGGCCTGAGATGGTATTCCTGCAGCATCTTGATCTAGTGGGTACCATCCTTTGAATTCTACTATGGCTCTGGCACCAACTATTCAAAAAGTTCAGCACAATCATACCTAGATTAGCTCTGGCCCCATAGTGCAGTGTTGCAACCCATAATAGTCTCTCTACGTGGATGACAGTGTAAACTTTGGACTTGAAGATTTAACAGAAAGATACAACCATGGTTGTCAGCATCACGAGTTTGAATTACTAAAATTCAGAATTAATTGATGGGATTTTATTAGGCTAATATGAATTAGACTTCAGTTTAACTCAAAGCAGGTAAGCAAATTTTGAGTAACTCACCTAAACTTCTTCCACCAAAAAAAAGCCCACCTTTCAATCCATGGCAGCAAACTAAATCACACAGCCCACTCTCAGTCAAATTCCCTTTTATTTCACAGATGTTAACTGATAATAAAGCTAAACAAATCAGAAGTTCAGTCTATGTTACTGAAACTTCTGTGAAAGACTTGGAGAACTGGACTTTAGCAATTTGTTATTTCAATCCTTAGTTCCTCTGCTTTGAAACAAAAGATGCAAGTAACAATGAAAAATACATTTCTACATTTTAACTTGACAGTTGTAACTTTAAACTACACATAAAAAACAATAAATATATTAGTGTGAAAACAGAGTAGAAAACCCCATTAATCTAGAAATACCATTAGCAAGAAACTTGTTTTTCTCATTTAGATGATTCTTGTACCATCAGTGACTTACTTAGAAAACTTTTTCAAATTACCACATTTTGCACAGATTACACAGTATTCTTCGATTCACTCCAGATTTAAGAACCAAATCATTGTTTTTATGAAAAATATCCTAGTTTTAGACATATAAACTGACAATGGAATGCAATTTTTTTTTTTTTTTTTTTTTTTTTTAAATGCAGCTGAATTGAGAAATACCAGAAGAAAATTAAATTCAGTGTTGAACAGCATTTTAAAGTATACTAGCAATTGCACAGGAAGCTGGACACAGTCACTACGAAGCATTCAATCCAACTGCATCTTTGGAAAAGTCAGATTTAATATCACATTTGCTTACAAGGTTTTTAAGCATATTTGGTAATGTCTGCTGGAACACAGATCATGCTTATTGCTTTGAAACATAAATCATCATTGAAACCTAGACACTTGTCTAGAGTTCTTAGGTGCCAAAATTAAAAAGATCAAATAGAGGATGGTAGGAACAAAGGCACATGATTAATTTATAAAAGCATTTATAGGGTACTTGAACATTTATTTCTATCTATTAGAAATGCATACTTTTTCATTTTGAATACAAAAAGACATGACTACTGAAACATGTTATATAAGATCATCCTAAACAGATGTTCTCAAGTGGCATGGGCAGGTAATCTTATATAATATTAAATTATTTCTGGAATGAAATCTCTCATCTTGCATATGGAATTTCCAAATATTACAAGTTCAAAAATTCTTCATTCCTCTAAGCACTGATACTTTAGTGCAATCCTCTTTTCAAAGGTTGAAGCTGGAACAATTAAGGCAATCTACCAGAAGTGTTTCAAAATCTAACAGTTTCTAATCATCAAGGTGCCTGGTGGTTCTCTATTTGGAGAGCTGTTTCTTGAAACCTTCTTCCATACCATCCTTGTAGCTGATGCAGTCTCAACCACAGCCTATTTGAACACCACGTTTCTTGCAGTATTTTTTTTTCTGAAGATGCAAAGGGGTAAGGAGTCTACCATCAAGCTAGTAGCTCCATAAGCAACTTGTCAGAATGGTTAACAGTGTAACATCCACTAGTCAATACGCAGCTTTACTGTACATTAAGACTTTTACTGGCTGCCAACAAGATTCTTCTAAACCAACTCTCATTTACATTCAAAATTACATGCGCTCTATAAATACCTTTACTATATTCTGCTGATAGTGTTTTCACATAGACTTTTGCCAAAAGCAAACATTCTTTTTTTTTTTTGGCATGGAAGTTCATTGATGCACAAGAAGAAAAAAAGGGCTTTGTAAAGCCTTTTCTAAACAAATCAAACATTTTTTTTTAAGAGGACTGTATCGCTCAGATTTATTTTATTTTTCTCCCCCTACAAAGTTGAACTAGTCATTTTGAATCTATTATCCTCAACTATGGCAAAAGATTTTACTTTAGTAAAATGGAAATGGCTATGCCTTATTAGAAGGTAGCTAGTGCTGCCAATCTGTAGCTGTTCAGCTACTAAGTTGGGGCATCAGAACTGACCATTACTTGCAGTGTAATAAAATTTCAAAGAAAAAAAAAATAAAACTGCATAGTATGTGATCCCTTTTATTCACTCAATTTGCCCATGTGTTATCCTAGGTGGAAGATAGCAGAACAGCTGCTCAGCCTTTGCATGTAGATGTGTTTAGTGACAGCTATGACATCTTTCTCCTGCTTCTTGTCATGTCTCTTCACAGGACACTTACAGAAGTGGAAAGGAAAAAAAAAGAGAGAAAATAGAGTATTTTCAGACAGAACAATATGCCTCAAATTTTTCATTTGAAATATTAAAGTCAATTTATTTATAATGAAAGTCATCAGAAGACTGTTCTCCTGGATTTAAAATATTTTTTCTTTGAAAAAAGAAAACCAATACACACTACTACAACCACAGATGCTGTGGCTTTTCTGCCTGCCTATCTCTCCTTACATAAGTCCATGCTGATGACAGAGCCAGTTCAACAAAAAAGTCTAATCGCTATCTAAATTAACAGGGTTGTAGTCAGGGTCATCCTCTTCATCCTCCAACTCTAGATCATCCATTTCTTGGAATAAAGATTCATCAACCTCCACACTGTTTCCAGCTGCAAAGAACAGAAAAATAATTTATTTTATGCAAGAAGAAAGCAGTACCTGGACAATAAAATACACAGTGCTTTGTACATTCATTCTTTGTACATTGATTCTTTGAAAAGAACGCCACTAAGCATTTGCTGTGCTTTTAAAAAAATTTTTGTATTTTAAGCCTTCCTCTCTCTTACATACTCAGTCTTAAGTTCTAAGTCTCTTCAGTCTTGCTTTAATTCTAATGATCTTTTTAACCTTCTTGAGTAAACGAAGTTCAGTTTATATTTCATAAGAATTAAACAATGATTTCCATATAATCCTCCCTATTAATAATTAATAATTATTACTAATTATACATCCAAAATTAAATGAATATTCCCATGTATTCTTAAGACAATTTTCCCAGAAATTCCCATATATGTATATACACACACAAAGTAAGGAACATCAGAACATATAGAATTATTCTTTAAAAAAAAATTTTCTCAGCAAGCAAATTTGAAAGGCAGAAAACTAATTTAGACAGTCACTTATATATATATAGAAAAAATTAATTTAAATTATAAAAGAAAACTGAAGCTTTACATGTTCTCATATTTTCTTCTGAAATGATTAAAAGTTAACACATTAATCCAAGTCCTTTAGGCACAGAGCCCAAATACAGAGGTGAAATCTGTTCCTCTCTTGAGACAGCAAAATGTAGTGTGGCAACAACCCAACTTCACTTTAAGCATTTTGGGAGGAAGACAAGGTTAAATTATGCCCTTGCAATAGAAGAAACAAATCCTCAACTTTATATTCACTGATGTTCTTTTTTTTTTATTAAGTTGTTACATTCAAATAAAACTAGACTCTTCTGCCTGTGTGTTTTTTTTTCAATACCAAGAGATAATGCAGTTACATTAAAGGATTGCCTTAACTCAGAATCAGTCATTTAAACTCAAACGCTAAAAGGAGGTACATCAAATGAAAGAGATGGTATGCAACTGAGAGTGGATTTGTTTAATCTTCAACAGATTTGCAAGTTTAACAGCTTTGGGCACAGGCTTACAAAATGTTCAGCTAGCACCAGAGCATTATTTTCAGTAAGATAATAGACAAACCTACACAAAAGCACAAAGAAGAAATGCATTGCACAGAGGAAAGTAATATTTAATTTGATATAGAAGATGTTTATTATTGGTGTTGAAGTTCAGGGAAAAGAAAACGGAACTTTGAGATGTGTGACTGAAATGGGGTCAAGAAGGCTGGCTACTAGAAAAAAAAAAATGAACCACTGTCTTTCAGTGGTGGAAACAAACAGAAATTTACCTTCCTCCAAGAACTGGATGTCAGATGTGTCAAGGTTGTGATCCATTTCAAACAGCTGTTTCCCTAGAAGTTAAAAATAAAAATAAATATACGTAACCAAGCAGAATTGTGAAATAAAAGCTCAGTCCTTGCTGCATCAGTCCTCATCTTGCGTTCCACAAGAAAACCTCTGTGGGAACTGGAGTTGAGCAGCCTTCTCCATCTTTTCAGATGGATAGGGCATAAAGGAAAAACAGGATGGATCTGTACACCAGTCATCAGCTCCTACATCTGTGAAGGAAACATCAAATAATGCACAGTAAAGCCTTTCCACTTGGGAGGTATGGGAAGAAAGGCCAAATCAGTAAACTGTCTGATGTAGAGTCTTTCTGTTGTTTAACAATACCCAACTATTTCTGCCAGAACAATGCTCAAAGTGGCATACTGTCTGACATAAAACCAAAGAGGATTTGGGAATCTTCATGACTTCAGCAGAAATCTTGAACCAATCAGCACCCAATGCAACACTCAAAAAGACTTCACGAAACATGAAGAACAATAATTTAATACTGTAGTAAAAGTTTAGTTACTACTGTCATCTTTCAGTGTAAAGATTACTTTTAAGGCTTGTCACGATATTCTGATAATATTGCAAAAACTTCAGAACCAGTTTTACATCGTACCGCTTAATTTATTTTTGCCTGCTTGTTCCTCTTCTTTCATTTTTTTCCTTTTTATTTCTAGGAGTTCTGCATCAAACTTCGCTTTCCAGTTTAGGAAATTCTCAATTGTAACAGGAGTGCCATGAAAACGTTGCTAAAAAAAAAAAAAAAGAGCAGAAAATAAGTCTGCAAACATCATCAACTAGCACAGCTAGCAGTGAAGATAAGCATTCTCTTCCTTATTTAAATTACACCATCCCAGACACATTTGCTTGCTGTGAAACATTCTGGTAAGTTAACCCCAGACTCTGGTCTTTAAGTTTGACTACATCAACTTTGAGAGAGCAGCACTAGCCCAGAGATCTAGCCCAGAGCTGCTCCCACATCAAACCCATGCATTAAAAAAAGGGGGGGAATCCCTAGTATCTCTTTAGTTAGAAACAATGTTTTACATACTTTCTCTTCTTCTTCTGCTTCTCTTTCTTTCTGTTTCTTCTCCTCTTCTCTTCGTGTTTTTATTTGATCCACTATTTCATTTAATTTCTCCTGTACTGCAGAGACTAGAGTGAAGATCATTACCATTCCTAAATTTTCTTCTGCCTACAACACAAAGAAGGCAATCTCAAACAGAAGGAGAACCTCATACCTTCTGTAGCTTAATGCATGTATCTGTTCAGAAAGCAGAACTGTGCGCTAATAGACACAGCTGAGGCACTCCTACATCCGTTTCAGAGGCTCACTGTAAAATTCAAGTCACTCAGCCAGTTAATCAAGTTAAAGTTAGCCTCAAATAGGTAAGCAGCCAAACACTGATGATCTGTGTTCAGGTTACCAACATATTCTAGACATCAGGGGGGTTTTCTCATGAATAAAAAATATCTACATTAGAAACACAACTCCCAAACCTGAATATCATAAATCTTAGGAGACAACAGTCACACAGAAGCTCTCTTCTCCTGAAACTAAGGCTTACTCCTTAATGCCTTATACACATCCCTTTGAGGTAGGAGAAAACATCAGCTGCTGAAAGAAAGGTTGTATGATGTAAACTGAAAAGAAAGAATATCTATGGCAATTTTAAGGCAGATAAGACTTGTCAAGAATTACTGAATCAAAAAACAAAAAGTGTTTTGTCCTCATACCTTCACAGTGCACTCCCTCTGGTATCAAGGATTGAAGAGTATCTTGTCTACCCCAAAACAGTTATGTTATTGAAAAGAATTAAGGCTAATGTAGATCTTTTTAAAAATATTTTCAAATAAAATACAAGTGGCTTATTTCCACAAATATACATACACAGCTAAATAAATTCACTTTAAGACAAAAATGCCAAGAGGGAAAGCCCTATAGCCCTCCCATTTCATTGCTGTATCTGTGCACACTGCCCTATATTTTACCTCAGTAATTAACCTCATCAATGTCATTTACCAAATTCCAAGCTCAAAATCAGTCCTTACAGTATGGAATACATTTCAAATCAGTAGGCCATCCCTCAGAGAACAACTGACTTGAGGGATAAATTCGGTTAAAATGAGAAGTGATATCAAGATCAATTGAGATATATTCCATTTTCCTTACCTGTTGTTCTAACAGTTTTATTATGTCTGTGACATCATTATCTTCAAGATTCTCCTGGGAGACAATCTCGTACAGTGGAGTTTCATCAGGATATTTTTCTCTATAGGTAAATTTAAGGGTTGTTTGGACAGCTACAAGACAAAAAATGCATATTCTTATAGTGATTACTTTATATAACTCCAATTGTATATTCTTCTATTGCATTAGTAGCCTTAAGATTTTACAGTAGAAAAAAAAAATCTTGTCTTAAAGGAACAGCCATCTTACACAGACTTTAAAACTATATAAACAGGTTTAAATATAACGCAAGAGTGATGAGAAATTAAGACTGTGAAGTTTACCGTAACATAAACTATTCCAGAATATTCATGTCTGAAAGGACTTTAGGAAGACTCGAAAATTTTCCATGCAAGAGTGGGCACCAGAGCAGTAAGCTCTTTTCTCCTACATCCCACCTGCTGCTGGTGAAAACAAGGCCAAGTCCTAACAAACAGATCTAGACAGAATATCAGCACACTAATGCTTTAAATTCTGGATAGCTGGTTGGAGTATCAACCACTGCATTAGGAAACAAGGTTCCACATGCATACTCTGACAAGAACACAAGTATCCAAAAGATGTTAGTAAGCCAAGAGGAGAACTTCTTAAGGATCACACACTCAACCTGACACCATCCAGAGCTTGGTTAACAAGGAAACAAGACCAAAAAGAAATCCAATTCCTTCCTTTTGTGCATCCTGCCAGAATATCAAGGACAAGCCTTCTTTTAGTTCAAGACACACAGCTCTGGCAGACCAGTTCACACACTTCAACACAGATGCCAGCTTCACACAGGGCTTGCTCCTTTAAAACTGAAGGAGATGGCAGCAGATCCTTCCTTCTAATATAAACCAAAGTTCACCCAAAAGACACTTGCAGAGCCCAGCTGAGCACACTTGTGCTGACAACAGTAATTTCATGTTCACCCATCTACCATCCTGAGAGCCAAAGCATTCTTGGATGTGCCAGAGAACCAAAGTATTTTTGGAGCACCACACAGCCTTTCCATACCAGAAAGGCACCAGATACTGATGGCCCCAGCAGCAACATTCTAAGAGCGCAACAATTACAGTTAACCCTTCTGTAAGGGGAAGATATTTTGGACACATACTTCACTGGATGATAAAGTTTAAGAGCATTCTGCATTTGCAGTGCCTTGTTTTATAGTCGTTGAGAATGTTCTTCATCTTAAACACGACGTCCCTATTCTGTCTTCCACACTTATCTTCCTTTGGGTAAGCCACAGTTCTGACCTTCACGGAAAGGAACCAATCCAGTGAATCGATCATAATGCATTTCTGAGGCTATCCTAAGTACAGTTTAATAACCCTAAACAGTTATTTCAGCTTTCAGAAACTGCTCCATAACAATAACTAAATCAACATTTTACAGCAACAATCGTAGGCTACCCTGAAATGAACAAGCATGGGACAGACCAACTGTTCTGGTGCCAGTATGGACAGTTGAGGCATTAGGTTTCTAACGCCATGTGAATGAGAAACTTCTCGTTTGATCTCCACAACTTTACACTCTAGAGACAAGGACATTTATTTTTTCCCAAACCCTGGGAGAGAGCATCAAGGTTTCCTACAGCAGCTTAATAAACGTAAGATACTTAAACTGGAAGTGGACTTTGGAAAAGAGTGGCCAGGTATACGGAAGCATAAGTTGAAACTGGTTATATACGCTAAAACTGAAATGTGGTTATAAACTTGTACGTTAATATATAGGAGGGGAGACTATTCTTTTGTAATATGTGATCAACTTACTTTCGTCATTTTCACCTGCTTCAGAGGTCACAGTGATTGTGAAAGTCGTTGGCTTTTCTGACAGTACTGGTAAAACAGAGGGGAAAAAAAAGAAAGATACCTTAAATTAGACAACTACTTCACATCACTAAAATTGAATTTCTCTAGGACTAATAAGGCAGAAAAGCACCTGCATACAGCGTTCAGTGCCTTTTCAACCTATTAAGTACTTTTCAGTTAACAATTGTTTTCCTTACGACAAGTTGAAGTGCTCTTTAAATGACAGCATATAGCACCAACAATACCAAAAGAGTGCAGATCTACCTACCACTAGATGACTCATGTCAGAGCACCAAACATGTGCAGAAAGATCCCAAAGCTTGTCTGCTGTATTGTGCTAGATATGTACAGTAGGTATCCAGTGCACTCTTAGCCCTAGACTTTACAGTATACCTGTTACTGTATGTAGGACAGCTTAAAGTAACAAATGCTTCTTAAAGCAAAAAGATAGGCAATGCTTTCCTTCAAGAGCGTAAGTCTGGAAATGGCCTAAAAGGAGTTTTAAACAGTCAATACCAAAAATTAAATCCGTGAGCAGCCAGGTTCACCTGTGAAAGCAAAGTATGGTCATGTTTAGTGCCCAGCTGAGAAGGAGGCTGCTTACAGAGTAAGAATAGGAAGCATATGAAAATACATTACAATCTCTGACTCAGCATCCTCAGCAACCAGAGATCAACCCATACGGCTTTAACAGGTAACAGTGAAGCACATAAGAAGATTTTCAGGTGAAAGCCATAGAGAAAGGTTGCTGGTAACCACCCTGCCGAAGTACGGCAGGCAAGGCTCATGGCGAGCAGTCAGCCCGCAGGCAGCCCAGAGGAAGCCCTCAGCGACTCCCCGGCGCTCGCTCTCGGACCCGAGCCCCCCACGGAGCGCCGAGGCCCTCGCAGAAGGAGCTGGCAGCGCACCCCGAGCTCCGCACCGGCGGCTCGGGGCCGCCCGCGGGTCCGGCCGGGCCTAAGGCGCCGGGGGCGGCGCTCACCGGTGAAGGAGTCGGGGTAGATGGACTGCAGGGCCTCCACCTCGTTGCGCTGCTCCTCGCTGTAGTCGGTCATCGCCCGCCGCCGGCCGCCCGCCCGCCCCCCGCAACGCGCCTGCGCGCCCCCGCTCCGCCAGCGGCTAGGCACGCCTGGCACCACCCCCTCACCGCGCCGATCGGCCGTGGATGGCTTTGGGCTGCGGATGGGGGGGCTGCCTTCATCAGAGAGCCTAATTAGCGCAATTAGCATCCATGGCCGTAGTCTGTGCTGGGATCCCCCTCAGCTGGAGGCTCCCGACAGGGTTGGAGAGCCTGCCAAGGCCTTACTCTACCGGTGTAGAGGCAGGCTGACTTCACCACGACCAATAACGCTCATGCTTCCGAAGTTTTGCCCTGTATTTTTATTTTATTCTTACACTCCAGCCTAAAGCAGTAGCTGGGACAGAGACACGAAGGTTCGCTTAAAAGTTACACTCCCACAAGTAAAAGGCTGACAGCTCGCTCTCACTTAACTACAAATACCATGTAGTTTTATAGCAGTACCCTGAAACAAGGGATAAACATACACAAAATAAAAGTAGCAGCTTTTTTTGTTGTTATTTGAATTGGGAAGACAGCATAGGATTTTGCAGAAACTTTCAGATACACCAATCACATTTCACAGACTGCACATAGTTAAAACAAGGCCAAGAAACCCAAAGAATTTAAAGTGAAATTAGAGACTGTGCTCACTAGCAGATACTCTGCTTCCCAAGCTTGTCATACAAGTCACGCAGTTCCATTAGCAGAAATTTTAGGATTCAAGTGAAATACATGCTTGTGAATTCATAAGAATTTGTTTAGTGATGTGAATTATGCATTATTCCAGTTATTCAGCATGTACACCTCTTGCATGCCCAGAAGAGCTTGCTTTTGTTCAGAAATTTAACTCTTCTCAAAGAAAGGCCATGCACACTTACCGAGGTAACATACTCTCCGCTCCTGAATTTCATAATAGGAAGTGCTAAATAACTACATTTCTCCAGCTGAGAACTTTTTTCCCCCCTCCAAACAGCAGATAGCATCCTATGATCGGGCATGTGGCTTTGCAGCACACTCTGCTGGCAGCAAGGCAATCCAGGAAGCGTTACGAAAAACCTATGTTGCCCATTTGTCCCCACTTAGGGTTAGAAGTGCATGCACAGGGAGGTAGAGAAGAGGTATCAGCTAGTAACATCACATTGTAACATGTAACATAAAAACTTCATTAAGTCTTTTTTCATTGAAATCAATAGCTTTTAACCACAGTAATAGTTATGGGCACAGTAGAGTGACTGAATTGTATACCCTCCCCTCCCCCCCCCCCAAACCGTACTCCAGAGTGAGATTTTTCCCATCCTGATTTGCTATTTGTGCAGTAGGCTGGCCCACAGGTGGAAGCTGACAGTTTTTGTAGTACATGCAAAAGGAACAGGAGATCGACTCTGCTACTGCTTTCTTCCAGAAAGCACTTGAATTCCAGTTCTCACATGTAGTGTCCCCCACCCCCCCCATACAGCTGCTACATGCTGCACCCCTCCATCCTGTGCATCTTAGGGAGCATTTTTATCCTTTTAACAGAATTGAAAGTTCTCTTATCACTGTATCTAGACTTAGCTTTTGTTGCTGAAGTTTCCCTATGTTTCTTCTGTACTGCTATATCCACAGACTGAATTTGTAGTTAGCTCAGCATATTTTAGTCACATAATATAAGAAAGAAGTGGAAGGGGGAAATAAGGCATTTCTGCTAGGGGTCGGTAAGACAACACTGGTGTACACTTTTACTCTGCACAGAATGGATCAGGCTCATACAGTTTAATTTTCCAGAGTCTAAAAAAAAAAATAAAATTAATAGCTAATGGGTGGGGATAAAAAGCATTTGGGGATAACCTACTTTCCCAGTAAAACTCATCCTTTTTGCAGAAATGTTAGAAAGCAATCTGGACATAGACCATCACATCTCACAGGAGTCAGATGCCATCAGGAGATACCTATAAGCACCTAAAGGATGAATGCAACAAGATATTTGCTCATGTGCTTTATGTAATAAGGTCTCAGAAAGTTCCACAGCAGCTCAGGTCTGAAGCGGAGCTAGACAAATTTCTGCTTTTCTACAAGGTGTCGGTGGGGTTCAGACCCTCAGAGCTAAGTTGTGGTCACAGGGTCTTCATCAAGCTTCAGGTATTTCCTGTCTACCGAACCCTTGAGTGCCCAGTCATGGAGGAGGCTGTAGTCATAATGCTCCTCATCCACCAGTTTTAGGAAGGCGAGTCCAGAAATGGCTTGCCACTCTCTAAGAGATGGGATACGGATTTCTCCTACATTCTCACTCCCTGGGACAAAGCCAAAAAACTTCCTTATGTGCTGGATGGCATAGAGCTTGGAGTGCTGGTCTGTCGCTTCATCAAAGAGCTCCTGCTCGTTATGGACATAGCTGGTCCAGTATCTGAAGTGTAGGAAGCTGAGCGGGGAGAAGCAGCTTGCCAGGCAGTAAGACAGGAAGACGGTGATGACTACCACAGCGATCAGAAGCCAGCCAGCCACCTTCCACAAACAAACAAAAGCTGTTACAGCTGGAAATATCCACAGTGGTCACTTCTGAGTGTTAAAAAAAATAATTTAAGAAGTCCATAAGACAACCTTTACTTTCTCTTCTTCCTGAAGAAGGTTAACAGGGTATAAACCTCTGACTATTGCCATCACACCCAGCCCCCACCTACTACAACCAGCCATGCAATGCATTTATTTCCATCAAGTTTAAGGAAGTTCTGTTGCATAGTATGTTAAGATGTTGCCTCTGCAGCTGTTATTGTGAGCCTGTAACAGAGAAACCCTCCAATTCCCAGCCCAAATTATCTTATATTCTGTTTAAAACCAATTTTCTTTGAAGTAATAACTTAATATTCCCTCTAGTATTTATCTCATATGTAAGCTCATAGAATCGAGTCTGATCTAAAAGAAGAAAAAAAATACAGAGAACTTAAATTTGGCTTGCGTGGTGCCCTCTCAGTCCCTTAGTCACATTGCTTATGCTCAGATCACGAACCTTCCTGCTCTCCAATGGCTCTCAGACCTCCATTGGTCTTACTTGGAGGACAACGTACAGGAATGTATTCTCCAGTAGGAGGTAGAAAATTGGACAGTCAGAAGTAATAACTTACATACTGAAAGTTTAATTACTCTTACTGGAACAAAGCAGGCTTCAAAACATGAGATTTGGCACTCAAGGCAGAAGATACTGATCCTGTTTTATCCTCACACTGTTGAATTAACTCACTGCTATCATTAGATCTGCAACATCTCTCACAGCAGAAACAACATGAGTTACTCACTTGTGACTGGTATCGGAGTAGAAGAATCACTTCATCTCTTGCCCGGCTCAGCTCTGGAGGAACTAACTGACTGCAAGGGAACGCAGCCAGCATCTTTTTGCGTTCACTAGCAGTAACGTTAGGATTAGCTCCATAATAATACACAGAGACATACTCGCTCATGGCACACACGTAGTAGGAGCCGTTTATCAGGGTGACCGCTAGCCATGTTACAGGAGCAACCAGCGCCCTCCCGGTGATGCTGCACAGGACAAAGCAGGTCAGTTTGCACTGCAGCAGCTGGTTTTGTGTGCCCTCTGCTTGAAGGGGAGACCTTTTGCCTGTGACCAGCCTCCAAGTCTGGTTGTTCAGAGCGTAGCCAACAACCAGAAGGATCAGTGCAGGAACACCTAGGAAGGCCAGCCCATAGATGAGGTTCTGCCCCACATGACAGGGACAGCTGAACGTGAAGAAAGAGAAGAGTTGCTGCCCACCAATTGTCAATATTGCAATTATGGCATTAGCAATAACAACCTCTTTGCCTTTTAGAAAAGTTAGCCATTTTGGAAGGAAAGTCATTTTAGATCTTACTCTTTACCAGATGCTTTTGCCTTAAGTCAATAATAGCTTTTAATTGTAGTTAACTAACACTAGTATCAGACTAGAACAGAAACAAATCGATCCCAAGAGTTTAAAATAAAACAACCACTAAAAAAAATATATATATATATAATAACAACTGTTAGCTTTTTTTCCCCTTCAACTAATTTCTAATTCTGCTCCTTAACAGCCAGAAACTTGTTTACTAGCTTTAAATCTACTTGCAGACATCCAGTCACATGCTTTAATTGATTCAGTAATTTCCCTCAGCAGTTCAGGAACATTCATCATTTAAGCAATTGTGAGCTCTGCCAGCCCATTGCTAATTGTCTAAAACCACCAATCAGTCCTCCCTGCCTTGTGAAGGGCATGCAGTGCTAGTAAACTGATCACTACCCTGCCAGGGTCAGTTGGCCAGCAATTTTCTAATCAATGGTAATTAGCAGAAGGATTGTGTGGGAGTAGGGGAAAAAATTGAGAAAAATTGGGGAGGGAAGAATAAATGAATAAAAGGGATTGCTTTCACTTATTCTTCATTAAAAACAAAGCAATCAAACACACAGAAAAACAAGCAAAACAAAACAAAGAAATCCTTGTTGAGTGGATCAATGATAAAAAGCAGTCATTTTAAAATGCTTCAACATTAAGATAAAAATTGAAATGATGCAATATGCTGCACAAAGTTTGGAATCCCAATTCTGTTCACATTTAATGTCAGTTCTGGTTCTATTTGCTTTTCCAGTGCTGAGAAGTGGTTAGCTGCTGGACCACGAGGATTTTATTGTTTCACCTGCGGTTGGCAAGAAACCAGCATGTCTCATTTTGTGACAGCATTGAACAGTCCTTTAGGCTGTCTCCTTCAGAAAGATTTTCTGTGGTAATGTATAATCTGCTATTCATGCGGTGTCAAGCCAGCTTTAGACATACTCATGATAACAGCTGGCATTTGTATAGCATGTTCACAATTCAGATTTTTAAAATTTGGTGTAGGTATGATTGGAGGTAGATAGGAATTTTTCAGTTATACATTCCAGAGCTGGTTTCTGAATACTAGGATGCATGACCTGGCTTCTCAGCACCTCTCACAAATCAAGCCTTAAACAGAGGTTAGTTTAGAACATTTAATTCCTGATGATTTTGTCCAGGTTGCACTTTGTCTAAGGTTGTGTCATCCAGTAGTTCTGCCCACTGTGCACTCCCATCCGATTTGGTGCTGAATATGCAAATACCTGTAAACATTTAGGTTCTGAGAAGTCTAACTGCCTGTAATATAAAGATTTGTGCCAAGAACAGGAAAAAAGTAGCCTATTTAAACAACAACAACAAAAAAATTATGCCTATTTACAAGGCAAGACCCTATTCCTCCAGTGCATTTCAGCGTGGACATCTGCTTGTCCCATCCTCATTCACAATCTATGAATGAGGCCCTTGCTGACATTTGGCTCACAAATTCATGCGACACCATTCCACAAAATTAAAAGTGTTAGAGAAATGTGTTGAAACATCCATCAGTACTTTGCCACTGCTTTTCTGGAATCTGTTGTTAAGTTCGTGGTTGTTTGGGCAGTGTAGTACCATAACAAAATTCCAGTGCTGTCTGAATTTTGAAGATTCATTTTCTTTCAACAACACAGATCTTGTGATATATATATATATTAATTAACTAGTGGTATTATATTTTAACAAAGTTTACCTCCTTTAAATCTAGCAAAACAAACCCATTTTGAAAATGTGCTTCATAAGATTCTTCCATTGTGCCTCAGTTCTCTTTTAAATCTCCAATTGATTGCCACTGAGCTTTCTTTGGGAACCCTTTTTGCTTATAAGAGGCAGGCTTTCCCAAGCATCACTTGTTTACTCAAGAAACACATTAGATGTGAAACTGAAGAGGTGCACAACACTGAAATATTCATAGTCAGCCTAAGGCTGTTGAATGAGGCAATTTATACAATCAATAAAACAACTTTGTAGTGCTGCATTGTCACTTTTTCTGCATTTGCTTTCATGTTGTGCTGTAAAAAGCCCTGCTGGGTCATCCTATTGTGGAACAAATTACAGGCTGGATCCAATTAAGAGCTTGGGCGGCACATCAAACCTTTAAGTAGTCGCTTTTGCAGAGGAACCCAGAGTACTGAGGTAGACATCTAGTCTCTTTATCTGATGCCCAGGAGGAGTTAGGATTGAATGCAGTCCAAGGTACTACAACCTGGGGTGACAGCCAGCTCACCTCTGAGGCAAACAGAGGATTGTAGCTGATGTCTGAGGCAAATAGCAATACATGAGCAAACTTTAGTTGTGTTTTTCCTTGTCATTTTGCAGGGCTCCATCAGCTTGAATTCTCTGCCGGGAACCTCATTATGAGAATAAATGCTTTTTCTGAAGAACTGAGCATGGTTTGCCATTTTCTTTTAAAACATGGTTATTAGAAGACATTACATCTTCCTATCCTTCCATACGCATAAAACAGTTTTTGTGCTCATTTGCTTTTTATTGAAATAAAGCTGCTGTGGCAGAAGAGAGAGGTTGGTTTCAGTTCCTCTGCCTGCCTTATCTAGTCAAAACTCACTCACTCATCTCATTCCAGTCATTGTGGGTGTTGAGCTGTTGGGAAGAAGCTGTATTATCCACCTTTCCTGACTCAGTTTTACCAGTCATGCTTAGCTGGTATTTTATTGGATCAGAAAAAGATTTGAATTTTGTTATCTTGTGGCCAAGAAAGGGTAGAGGGAAAAAGCAGGGATTCCTCTATTTTTCATCTGAAGGTTTTATTCCTGTGGATTTCAGAGGATGAGACTGAACCCTGGTCTCTTCCATCCTGCACAAGAGTTTTCAACACCAAGCAGTCAAAAGGCTGATGTGCCATGCCTCCTCTAGCTGCATTTTGGACCTGTTGGAGCAAGTCCAGAGTAGGGCCACAAAGGTGATCAGAGGTCTGGAGTACCTCTCCTACAAAGACAGGCTGAGGGAGTTGGGGTTGTTCAGCCTGGAGAAGTCTCCAGGGAGACCTTACGGCGGCCTTCCAGTGCCTAAAGGGGGCCTACAAGAAAGTTGGGGAGAGATGCTTTGTCAGGGAATGGAGTGACAGGACAAGGGGGAATGGCTTTAAGCTAAAAGAGGATAGACTTAGATTAGATGTCAGGACGAAATTCTTTACTCAGAGTGACGTGGTGCAGTGGCACAGGCTGCCCAGAGAAGCTGTGGATGCCCCATCCCTGGAGGTGTTCGAGGCCAGGCTGGATGGGGCTTTGGGCAACCTGGTCTGGTGGGAGGTGTCCCTGCACATCGCGGGGGGTGTGGAATTAGATAGTCTTTAAGGTCCCTTCCAACCAAAACAATTCTGTGGTTCTGTGGTTTCCAGTGGACATCAAGCCTGCCTATGCACTTGAGGTAGTGCCTGCACAACAGATTTCTAGGGCAGCTTAGGGGTGCATGGTCCATATCCTGCATTCTGCGTGGTCATGAGTTGGCTTCAGGCTGCCAAGCCATTTTCATGGACTCTTTAGCCTGATTAAGGGAGAAATTCCTCTCCCCTTAACCAGGGCAGGCACTGGTGAGAAAACCATCAATAAGCTACATTTTAAGGGAAAATTAGAAACCAGTTAATGATTATTTATTTATTTATCAACTTACATCTTTTTCTTCAGTGGTGCCTTACAGAGAAAATTTATATGAGGTGTCTGCAGTGAGTTTCAGCAGAAAGTAGGTGCCCGAATCTGAGAGCACTCCCTTGGAAAGCTGTTCCTGGGCTATCTAACCAAACCAAGGAATTTTCAGCAGGAGGTCATGCTGAAAATGCTTCCCAGATAGGGCACTAAAGGAAAGGTGGAAGCAATGGCCCTGCTTTCTTCTGAAACACAGCCAAAGCAGCAGCCACACTGGGCGCTGAGAAAGAGCACTCATTTGTGATGTGGGAAACCATTGCTCAAGTACTCTTTTTGTTTTGCATGTAGCTCCAAACCCACATCACCTACATTCTTACAGTTTGAAATAATTCATTTTTCTGTGTGAAATATTTAGCACAAGATCTATCAAACTGAAGACAGAGAGCGAACAAAAGCCCAACCCTGTATTGCACTTATTTGGATACCTGTCTTTTGTGGGAAATGTATTCTTGATTTGGTTCAGAGAGCTTTTTTAGTTTTTTGTTTGTTTAATACATTGAACACCAAATGCACTATTGCACTGTGGTCTGGAATATTTGTGTTTGGGAGGATCCTTAGATACTGAACTACTGAAGAGGTCACGTACTTAGCCCTAGAGGTTTCAGCTTTCCCTGTTTTACAAACAGCCAGTCCACTGTGAGAGGCAGGATACTGGTGCACATTTATACATGCTTTTAAACTTCAGGAGATATTTTGTGTATATTTGTTTTCAGTTTATTCCAAAGGGAGGGAACAACTGTAATGCTGAAGCGGTGTGCCACACCAATAGTTCTTGGGGCTGAAAACTAATATCCTCTTCTGAAAAATGTAACAGAAAGGGAGGTGGAGGGTGATGTTAACATCCTCACTATTCAAATTGCCTTGGATATATTCTGAGAAGTCTATGTTATGGTTTAAACAGCTGCTAGGTGTGTGCCAACATCCACTGTTTACATGGGGCTGCAAGTCAGACAGCAGTTAAAATTATGAAGGTGGCTTTGTCTTGTTCCTAAAGGTGTGGATTCAAGCTACCAATGACTTGATTCCCTCACTGGAGCCGTTTAATTCCCAGCTTGTTTGGACAGAGCATTGCTGCTACATTTTCTTTAGTGTGTGCAAACCTTTCAAACCATAGCACGTACTCTCTAGTGCATCATATTATGTATGTGAAGTTACGTATATACATGTATGCACATATAGCATCTTCCAAACAAAGCCGATGTGTTCTCTTTCACACATTGCACCTTCTGGTCCACAGTGTTCCTTCATGATTTTAGTGTTAATAATTCAGATTGAAATCATTCATTCTTATACTCAGAACTAGATAAATAAAATGATGTTTACTTACGGGTTGCCTTAAGTGCTTTGTGATGGTTTCACTGCAGATAATTTATGCTAATGATAATCTAGAGCTTATTTATTTATTTATTTTTAATACAGTGCAGTACATTTTCCTACAGGATATGGAATGTCTCTTGCAGGGAGAGACATATTCAGTGCTTGTGGCCAATTGGAGACAATCTGAGAAACAAATCCATCTCTGACTCCATTTAGAAATGCAAGTGATTATCTGGAGAATTTTAATGCCTGGCTTTTATAATTTACTTAAATTTAGATATGGAAAGTACCTATTAAATATTTTCACTTCGGAAATGGAGTCAGCTTATACAGGGCCAAAAAAGTACCTAGAAAAAAAAATGTAAGAGGTTTATTTTAATGTACAGTTGTCCACACCATCTTATTGTAGGTACAATGAAAGATGTTAGAATCATTATAGTTTGCACAAGAAAGGCTAAAAAATGCTTATAATTGTCCTTATTTTTGTTGTTATTTGTCTTTTAATTTTAAGCTACCATTTTTTTCTTAAATAATCTTCCTTATCCTAAATGACTTATATTTGCTGCTTTCTGTGTGTCTGGAGAAATATAGATCTGCCATTTTACTCTAGCACAAAATATATTAATGAATTCAAATCTAATAACTGCATGGCTTTCAGATGAGGCCACAAACTTTTACTTGTTCTCCTAAGAGAACTCAGTGGAAATACATGTGGAGAAAAGTGCTATAAGGAAAGACAAGTATCAGATTCATTTTTAAATTCCCTAGTGATCGTAGCCTAAATTTGTACCAAATCTGAACTAACTAAAAAGACCAAAATTGTCATAGGTGAAAATAGGAAAAGTAAGGTGAACCTTCATGGATGTTTGTAACAGGGATGATTACAAGTAGGGGTAATAGCAGGCTAAGAGTAATGTAAAATCTGCTAGAAACATTTGTAGTGAAAATGCCGTTTGCCAAAGTTGGCAGCTGTAGTGGGTACCCAATTTATTCCTTTGGGAATCTGGGTGCTCTAGATCCATCCCACCAGCTTTACACCCCCAGTACCATGATGACAGTAGTGCTTGTAACCTGTGCTCTTCCTGCCCAGGCAGACATTAACTCACCAGCCTACAGCTGTCACAGCTAACAGAAGACTATTACTCCTTGAAGTTGACAACTATCAAATTTTAATTACCTTGTACATCAGCATGGTGTAATTGTGATTTTGTTCTTCAGAGAGGGAGAGTTTGTTAACTCTCCAAACACCAAAACCTGACACAAACAACAAAATTGATTTGTTGTCCCTAAAAATATAAGACCCGCAAACTCTTGAGGTTGCCTGGTTTGACTTTCCGTAGATGTTTACTGTGCACTTAACTACCGCCCATTTTTATGGATGGAGAAGCTGTTTATGTTGTGTACAGGGGCAGATTTGCTGCCAGTCACATTCCCAAAGGGCTCGCTACACGTAGAGAATAGGAGGAGCATCAGCAGCATTACAGATTGCAGTAAGCACATCTCATGTAAAAGTCAGAAGAGCAGAAAAGAGAGAACTTCAGAGGAGGGAGCGAGAAAATGCAGTAACTGAGAGAAGAACATGCTGCTTGAGGAAGAAAAGCTATAAGCTGACAATCACGTATTTCAAGCATCACATATTTCAAGCGTTACACAAGCAACATGTCACGGCCACCAGGAAGAAAGCAGGACAGCCAGAAAATAGTAAGATATTTTTGTGATGTGCAACTGAAATTGTGCATGGACTAAAACTAAGTTATTATTGTATTGATGTGTTTTGTGCAGACGTGTTTCTGAATAGCTTGAAAATACAGAAAGGATGGGGATGAGTCTGCCAGTATTAGAACAGAGGTGCTGGCAGCATTTATACCTACAGTGGGACTCCCTGGTGGACTGCCAGCAAGCTGCCAGCTATCCAGCTGTTAATATGTGGCATTAAAAAAAAAAAAAAAAAAAAAAAGCAAAACCATAGGACTTGGAGTCTGATTTTGAGCAGTAATGCTAAGATTTGCTTTAGAAACATTCATATCTCTCCAGCTACCTGGAGACATGACATGAAATTATTTTCAGACAGTCCTTCAGTATTAATCCTGAAGCCAAAACTCTTCTTTTTTTGGGGGGGAAAGAAGCAATGGCAGCCTTGTCTCTAGCACTTGAGCAGTTACAGGAAGAGTTGGCTCATCTGGGGCTACAGCATACCTGGTACCCACTGTGTGCCCCATAGATAGCAGACCATGTCTTCTTTTGGGGTTTGTGTTGCATGGGCAGGGATCCTTCTTCATCCTCCTAGTGTGACAGTTTTTCTATGCACAAGGAGTGCGCTATCATAGGATCTCAACATGTGGCTTTAAGGCTGAAATTGGAATGAAATACCATTGAAAACAATGGCGAAACTGTACCCTTCGTCTTTAAATGTTAGCTTTGACCATTGATAATTTAGCACAGAATTACATCAAGTAGAAGTTATGTAGGTAGACTTCTTTTTTTTCTTTCTTTCTTTTTTTTTTTACTTCTCCTTTGCTTCATCTAATGTTGTCCTAAAGTTGTTTTAAGCATGCAAGATTTTACCAAGAGGACTGCATCGGCATAAAAAGGAGTATTTTGTGTCATTAGAAATATCAATCATTGTTCTTCTTGTTCTCTGCAATTGGTGTTTAAAATATGAAAAATTCAGATAGCAAAATCCAGTTTGAAGAACACTTTACTTTTAACCATTTGTTCTGAAACCTATGTTTTAATCTTACTACTGAACATCTTCTCCCAGAAAATTTATGTTTTGCTCCTGTGTGATGCCATTTTTTTATGCTTCAAAATTCCTTTCAGTGAGAACTAGTCATCACAGTGGCATAGGGCATGAGCTATAGTGTTTCTAAAAGTAAGGATCTGTCATCAACAAACACAGTTTTGTCTCAGCCATTATCATAGAATCATAGAATATCCCGAGTTGGAAGGGACCCATAAGGACCATCAAGTCCAACTCCTGGCTCCACACAGGTCTACCAAAATTTTCACACCATGTGACTAAGTGCACAGTCCAAACACTTCTTGAATTCTGACGGCCTTGGTGCTGTGACTACTTCCCTGAGGAGCCTGTTCCACTGTACGACAACCTTCTCAGTGAAGAACCTCTTCCTGATACCCAGCCTGAACCTCCCTTGCCTCAGCTTGACACCATTCCCTCGAGTCCTATCACTGCTCACTGAAGAGAATAGGTTGGTGCCTGCCCCTCCACTCCCCCTCGTGAGGAAGCTGTAGCCTGCAATGAGGTCTCCCCTCAGCCTCCTCTTTTCCAGGCTGAACAGTCCAAATGACCTCAGCTGCTCCTCATGCGTCTTCCCCTCTAGGCCCTTCACCATCTTCATAGCCCTTAATATGCTATATATGATATATGTTACGCTTTGCAAAGGTCTGGATAACAAAGTCAGTTTTAAATAAATCTGCCCACTAGCATAGCAATAAATAATCAATCAGTTCAAAAGTCATCAGGATTAGTGAAAACTCTTCAATTAAATGTAGCTTCAGGACTATATGCACTTTCTTAACAAAGGTCACAGCACCCTCCATAGTCCTGGTCCCCCACTGAGATGTCTTCAGTCACCAACACCATTCTGCAGTCACACGCTCCTCTTCACATTGCCTTTTTCATGACGTTCATATGATGGTTATCTCATTTCCCCTCCACACTGTACTTTCAGTTCTCTTCTGCATCCCCATCATAGTGATGACAACTGTACCAACATCTATCCTGTCATTTCCACAGCCACCAGTTTCCATAGTATGTAATAATTCCTCATGTGTATATAGCTCTATGGTGTACAACTCTGTGTGTATACCTCCGTGGTTGAGACTATATGGTAAAGTCTAGCTTTTAGAAAAAAAACAATAGAAGGACAGTGTGATCATGTAAACCTCACATCCTTAGGAGATCTGACTCTAAGCTCAGATTCTTGATGTTCCAAGTCAGGAAGCAGCATGAGGGTGAACAAAGATGGACAGAGGTTGCTGTTAGATGGGATAGTGATAGTGGCAGTTGACAGAAGCAGAGGTAGTAGCCAGGGCTTGCACTAGGGACCGTGCTGTGCTCTGCTGGAATTGGGAAAAGGGTGGTGCTGTTTGTACCCCACTGGAGGTGGTGAGTCCTGGGACCCCGTGCCAGCCATCCTTCCGTTCTTGCCCCCATTAAACCATCATATTTGCCAAGGGTGAGCTGGTACTGTGAGTTCTCCAGATCAGGATTTCTACACCTTAGATTACATTCACAATGTGCCCCCATGTTGGGAATGACTGATCTAAATGTGTTGTGGATTTATTGTAACATACTGCATAAAGTGAGGTACATTTGCTTTTGCTACAGAAATCACTTAGAAATACTATGTGCTAAAGGAGAGTACGTAGTGGAAAAAAATATTCTTATGGAGAACTTCAGTGGTCATGGTCATTACACACTGCTAATACTAAGTTTCTTCAGAATTTATTTTAGTTGAAAATTTCTAACTGTCTAGGAATATTTTACCATAAATTCAAAAGAGCAATACAGAAGTAAGGCCACAGTAGTTTTAAAACAGCAATAGTACTGTGTTAGAATAGAAAATGTTTACATCTATAAGTATAATTATGACACACCTGTATATATATAACAAACTGAAGAGAGATGAAGTTACTAGTAAGGAAAAGAGAACATAAGTAATTGTAGAAAAGTGATAGCAAAAACAAAGTGAATGTCTAACTGGGCACTTAACTGCATTTTTTTCCTTTATCCTTAGTTCTGAAATTCTAAACAAGCTTAGGAAAGACATGGACACAAAGTTTCTAAGACTGGAGTCTGCTCAGAAGCAGAGGTCTAAGTGCTTAGAGAGCTGTAAGGTCAAAGAAAGAGTGGGTTTTGATATGAGCTGGGGTCGACAGAGAAGTTCCAGAAGGCTCTAAAACCATGTACCTATTTCTGAAAATGGAAAATTTGGTGGGTGACAAAGGTCTCCACTGAAAAAGAAATATAATATAATATAATTAAAGTTAACTTACCTTAATTTATGGAAAAAATACTATGTCAAATACATAGTTTATTTCTCCAACACATTGAAAGAGTGGTCAATAATGCACTTGTATTATTATATTTTGCTTAGATTTCTCTAAGGCATTTGCCTTGTTAAAACACAGACTTTTTGTTGAGACTAGAACAATGCAGAACCTGTACAACGTCCACTTACTGCATTAAGAACTTGTTAACGAGAAATTGGCAAAGTGTGCAATGCTATTGTAAACAGGAGTTATCACCATGGTGAGTTTAGGATATCATTCCACGCTACTTAACATTTTGAACAGTGACATTAAAATGGAAAAATTTATTAAACTTCAAGCTGTTGATGCCATGGGGGCAGGAAAAGGTCTTTCCACCAGGCCATTCTTCCTGTTCTATGTTTTCATTGGCATTTACTATTATTTTTCCACAGATTATAAAAAAAAAAAAAAAAAAAAAAAAAAAAAAGCACCTCCAGCCTGCCCACATGCCACAGTCCTGTAGCACTTCCTTGAATTTATTCCTGTCCAAGAATTTAATGAGTGCCAACCTAATCTCTTAGGCCTAAAGGCCAGCTGCTACTCCTGCTAAATACCATCAGCTCTGCAGTGCCATGGAGGTGATCTGGCAGGATCCTGCCCTAGGGAAAGGAGGGAAAGAAGTTTCCCAATATAAGGACATAAAACTAGTAGAAAGTGTCCAAAGGAGGGCTACAAATATGGTAAAAGGTATAGAGGGCAAGACTTGTGAGGAGTGGCTGAGGTCCCTTGTTTTGCTCAGCCCTGAGCAGAGCGGGCTGAGGGGAGGCCTCATGGTGGCCTGCAGCTCCCTCACGAGGGGAGCGGAGGGGCAGGCGCTGAGCTCTGCTCTCTGGGGACAGCGACAGGACCTGAGGGAACGGCATGGAGCTGGGACAAGGGAGGGTCAGGCTGGGGGTTAGGGAAAGGTTCCTCACCTAGAGGGTGGTTGGGCACTGTTACAGGCTCCCCAGGGCAGTGGCCATGGCCCCTGACCTGCCAGAGTTCAAGAAGCATGTGGACAATGCTCTCAGACATGTGGTGGATCCAGGAGTTGGACTTGATGATGCTTGTGTGTCCCTTTCAATTTAGGGTACTCTATAATTCTATGATTACTTGTAAAGACTGGTAAAGAAGGGGAAATGTCATCAATGGGACTGATTCTTTTTTGCTTTGCTTATTGTTATTCTTTACACTTGTGCTGAATTATAGATTTTTTTTTTCATTATTCTGAGCTAATATTTTTAATCTTTTTTTTCTCCCCCCCCCCCCCCGGGGGGGGGGGCAGCTGATGATCTGAATCAAATCAATCATACCTTTTGAAGGAATTGGAATTTCACTGTATATACTGTTGTTTCTATTATAGAGGGTCTAATAGTTTATTGCATCATTTATTCTTCCTGCAGTTAAATGTTTATCATTAATTATGGGTGGCATTTTACAGCATTTATCAATTCAGCAATCATATGTGCTATTGCAGGGCACAAGAATGTATCTGATGAAAGTAGCTGTATCCCAACAAATGGTATTTCTGACAATCAAAAATCCCTGTACAGAAACTACAGTGATGATCAAGTCAGGCTCTGCCACACTTAAATAATGGATTTCAGTGATTACATCTCAATGGGCAGAAGCTTCTTTATTAATGTAAATGGTATTTTTACTTTTAATGCCGTAGCAACTCAACACCATGAAAACATTTAATTATAATTTATTTCATTTTCAATTTCCATCTTTCTCTGGCAGAGCAGAGAACTTTTTGTGCTCACATATGGGGCTTTGGTAGCCCAGCTGTGTAAGGATTATGAAAAAGATGAAGATGTCAACACCTGTTTAGACAGAATGTAAGTACTACATTAAATATCCATCTTTGTTGATAATGCTATTTGTCTACCTGTATATTACCTGTTGTATTTGTCTCTTAAATTTATGACTTCCAGCACTGTCAAGGATTACAGAGAGCATGGGGCTAAGGCTTGATATTCTCTCAACAGAAATAACATTAATTTGTGAATTATGATGAACAATTAACCTTTGAATTCTCAGAAGAAAGGTGTCAGGATTGTTTTGATTGTTAACCTTGTTCCTTGTTAATCCTTTGTTGAGCTAGTTAATAATATAGACTTCTTAATTTCATCTATTTTCAGGTACTCATTTTCAACTTCCATGTAAACTCTCCTCTTCTATTCTTTCATATCTGTGTTATTTCAATCTCCTCAAGCTTTTTACTTCTCACAGGTGTTTCCTAGGTAACATGCATTTGTGTGCCCACTGTCCATGTGACCTTCCAGGGCTACCCCTCATCTAGCAGCACTGTGGTTTTGTGACTTGGATGCTAAGAAGGCTCCTCACACTACCAGGCTCCTATAGTCAACAAACTTCCTTAAGGGTGTAATTCAGGTGTAATTCAATTGGCCTCTGTGCATGGCTCTCTTTTCCCCAACTAAGGGCCAACGGGCCTCTCATCTTTAAAAAGACCATATAGCAGTGAGTGACATAGCACAAATGGTCAACGAGAAACTGTTTTTTTATACAAATAACCACTTTGGAAAATGAAGGTCCTATGTAGCAATATGCCATCTTTACTGAGATTCCTAGGCATTATCACAGGAGAAATAGTATCACAGAAAATCAGTAAGAAAGAAATTTTGAATTGGTTAACAAGAAGGTATAAAAGATGCTACTCAGAAGAGGAGGACTGTTTTCAGGCAAAACTGACATGCCAAGGATTTACAACAATCATACCAGACAGAATACCTAAACACTTTAATCTGAAAACTTGCAAACTGTCCAATAGCTATTGACGGAAGTGACTAAAAACCATTGATTTGAAAAATAAAGTAATTTATTCACAACTAAAAAGGGACAACATCCCTCAAAAAAAAAAAAAAAAGAACAACAAAAATAGGCTTAAATCTGATGCTATGGTAGCAGTTAGGAAAGGGTGGTTTTGGAAGATGTGGAGACATGTTTTGCTCTTTGTGGTTTTGTTCATATAGCTGTTTCTATAAGATCTTTTTGTTTTTCTCAATAAAGAAAAAGACTCGATAAAATATTGACAGTTTTCATTGAAACAATATGATCAGCTTTACTTCTGTGATGATAAAAGCAGCCCATCTTGAGGAAGAAACAGATTAGCAGACCTGTGACAGATGGGAAAGGTATTCTGATCTCTCTATATATGCATATACATACATAATCTGTTGTGAGATGGGTGTTTTTCACTATATAGTTGCCAAGTAGCAGCTTGCCAATTTATTATTGTTTTGACTTTGCAAATCTAAGGCATAAAAATTGAAAAGGATCTTTTGCATCACTAATGCATACCTTGCTAACTGCTGATGACATTTACCAACGTTAATGATACTGATACATAGGCAATAAATAAATATTTCATCATTTTCTGATGCATGAGATTCTACAGCTTCAAACCTCATGCTGCCAAAAACACTTTCTGTCTTGTCATCACATTGAACATCAGATCACTTTTTGGCTTCTTGTCAAAGATGTGGTACAAAATCACTAAGAAACTCCATTGACTGCAGCCTTCCTTGCAGAGAGCTTAAGGCCTCTGCCAAACAGGTAGAAACTAAGAATATCCATGCATATGGACATGAAATATTCTTTAAAAACATTTCAGACTTCACATTCTTTCATAACATTTCTGTCCATCTCATAAACTTTGCATTTAAAAAAAATACTTGGAGCAATACAGGCATAGTTATTGTGCATACTGTGTTGTTACTGCCCCTTGTTTTTATGTGAGAGCTAGAAATAAGTACTTGTTTCATGAAAATTTTCATTAACTTTCATCCTTTTTTTACTTCATTTCTCTGAATTTGTAGTATTTTAAATACAAAATAAAGGTGGTGGTACACTGAAACTGTATGTTAATTGTTAACTTCTGGATTTGTTCTGCAACTGTTAGATGGAAGGAGATAACATATTAGAGAAAAGTCATAGAGGGAATTGTGGAGGAAAAGCAAAGAAGGCAGTGAAAAGATAAGAGGATAAAGTGAAGGAGATAAGATGTGTATCCCTTTCTTGTGAGTTTGCCTGGCTCTAGAACTCTTCAGTGAGAGTGCCCAGGATTTGCTGAAGTCCATGCCAACCCAGAGATGAGTGCTGTGATTTGAAGGGGTAGTTGCCTTGCTCTCCTTGACAGAGATGGTGTGAGATGAACTCTGGGGATTGCATAGGAAAGGAGAAAATCCTGTCATGTGTAGTCCTATCCTATTTTTAGTGACAAAACAGTATTAATCAGCCTTCATTTGTTTGTTATTTGTATGGCTTTATATATTATATATCTGCTATCTCATATTTATTCTTATATGTAAATATAAATATATGCATGTGTATATAGTCATCATTCTTATGATGCTTGCTGGAAATATCATGGTTAAAGGAGTATGGTTCTTTATATGACTACATGAACTACATCCTACTGTGCTGCAAAGCATGGTAGAAATAAGAATCTAGACCACAAACATCTGATGTCCTCAAAACCATTCATTCAGAAACATGCAGGTGGTTTGCTGAGAAAGCACAAGAAACTGATCTGGGAGATGGTAGGTGTGAAAAAAATCCTCTTTTTGAATGTTAACATTCTTTGTTTTCCTCTTAGGGGATATGCCATTGGCATAAGGCTGATTGATGATTTTTTAGCTCGTTCATCTGTGAAACGGTGTCGCAGTTATTCTGAAACCGCAGACATGATCGCACAGGTAAATAAGATTTACATTCTTTAGAGCTTTGTCACCTTCAATGGTCTTAGCTTTTCCCTCCTCCTCCATCAGTTTGTTCAAGAACAGTTATCTGCATTTCTTGTTATATCATGATTGTCTTAACAACAACAAAAAAGACTGTTCTCCACAACCACACCCATGCTTCCCTTGTGTGAAATATAGCCTTTTCCTTATTTACAATCTCACATCAACCAGTAGCTCATACAGGTTCTCCTAGAGAGAAAATATCAGTTCCTAAAACACCAAAACACAGCATAAAAATGTGATGCTTAATGAGATGAGAATCTTGCAGTTGGTTTTGATAAACCCACAATGGCAAGTTTAACATAAAGAATCATCAGAAACACAGAACTGGTTCACATGGGTAATAATTTTGTATCTGAGTTGAGGACACAGACAACAAAGTGAGAGCTGTGAAAGGGTGCTGACCCCTGATCTAATCTAAACTGACCTTAAAGTCATTTAACTTCAAAATTAAGTCACAACTTCAAATTATTCATTAAATAACTTCAAATTATTAGTATCCCTCTTTTTTTTTCTTTTTTTTTCTAGGAACATAAATGGCTTAAGTATCTCATACAGATTCTTAAAATTTGATATTCTTGTTCCTGCCATCAGAACTCTCTTCAGCATTTCCATATTATCTCAGATATTTTTTAACCTTAGAATGGTAATACTAGGAAGAAGCTGCAGGATTTTCTGCAAAAATAAGACACAACAATGGAAAAGAAGAAACTTAAGAAAGGAAAATGAGAAACATTTCTCTCACTCTCCACCAATCTAACAATAAACCAAAAGAAAAAATAATAATTGTGGGTACTTCCTCCCTCTTTGATGGAAAAATTCCTTTTTAGTAGTCTTTTGCAATACTGCCAGTCAGTAAAGATCTAGGAGAAAATTTAGTAGCAATAATGAAGTTTCTAAAGATATAGCTTTGACCCCAGGGGCAAGTCTATGGGAAACGTGAAGAGAAATCCATAGGATGTCTAGCTCTTCTAGACTGCAGAGGCACTGTAAAGGAGGTGGTAGTTCATGGATATGTTGGCTCAGACTGATACCCACTCAGATCATTGTGAATGATTCATTTCATCCTTAATGATTTTCATCTATGAAATGTTGTCAGTGAAGATATGCCTGAGCTTTCCCAATGGTAAAAATTAACCACACTTTATAACAAAGAACTGTTTGCTAGGTGTTCATTTGCTTTAAGTGGAGAGATCAGGGAATCAGTTAATACACCAGAGATTTGTTTACAGGGGCTTGTTTTGGAAGACAAAAGTATGTCTGGCATACTTTTTGATAATTACTTAAGAATTACCAGCAGTATCAGCTAAATATGATGTTGACTACAGAGCTGGGAAACACCAGGCTGTTTGTACAGTCTATACAGTGTAGACACCAGCCTGTCAATACTAAGGCAGCAGTGCATGCCAGTAGCACAGGAGTATCTTATGTCTAAGTGATTCTGGATGGTACCAGGTAATGTGTGATCCTGCTCACATTCGTCACACCATGTCAGAAATAGTTAATTTACATCTGACTGAAGTGGTGGGACAGAAGTAGTATTATCATTTCAAAGTACTTCTGTGCTTTGGAGTCTCAAATCAGAATAACATATATGAAAGCCTGTCCTTAGCAGGAGCTGGTCCTGGGTAGAGGATCCACTGGAGGCACTGAGGTCAGCTGAATGAAAAACATAAGGAAAGCAGCATTTCAATCACTCTGTTAAAACATACTGGCTAATTAGAAGAATGTTACCAGGCTGCAAAATCACCTTGTTGTTCTATTTCATGTTCATTTAAAGCAGAAAGTCTCTTGAAAATTCTGTTTTCAGTAAACTAAAAAAGGAGTTCTGTGGAAGTATATTCTTTCTGAGACAAAATATATGGAAAATGTTTTCACGTTTCTTTGCCAAGCATTTGTGAAGTACTCTTCAAATGCATTTTTCTGATGCACATGCCTATGAAATATAAGCAAAATGACCCAGGGATTAACTGCAAATACACTGTTGAAGTTGCTGGTTCAAAATTACACAACTTTTTACATGACCTCTTTAACTCTTCAGTATCAGCAAGGAAAAAAAAGTAAGATTTAAATACTTCATTGCACTAACTCTTAAATAGAAATCTGTTTGAAGGTGACTGTGTAGAGTAAGACCGGTTAAAAGGTTAAAATAATTAAGACAGTTAAGCAGTTAAAGTAGTTAAAGCCAACCATCTTGTAAGCATAGCTGTTATCCTGCAGTCCTTTGGAAAGCAAAGACGAAGTCTGCAAGGTCATGCTGTTGTGGGTGTTCACTGGGGAATGTTTCTGTGTAAATGGAAAGAGATGAAGCAAAGGAAAAAGCATATCGTGAGAAGTATAAAGCCAGCTTGCTATGCTGAGAAATAAATAGTGGAGGAAAGCTGTACCTAAGGCAGTCATTTTCTGTGATCCAGTGACTCAGACTGCAGAGCCTGGGATTTACTGCTATTTTACATGGGACTGAAGGATAGCCAACATTGTTTGGTGATGAGCCAGAGGCCTACACTGAGTTCCCATGGTGCCCACTGACTCCATGTGTTGATGCTGTGACTTTGCATGGTTGCAGTTGTGACAGAATGAAAAAAGACAAAACTGGCCATGTAAAAACAGGCTTTCTGCTAACTGGCAAATTGGTATAAGAGAATGGAAATCATCTGAGAACACTGCTGAAGAAATATCATCCAACATTGGATTCAGAGTGTGGGTCAGGGTAAAACTGAGGACTACTTTTCATAGAATCTGAGAATCATATGAAACAAGGGTGATAATTTTACACTACAGACCTGCAAAAATCAAGGTTTTACTTCAGTCCCTCCTCAAAAGATCCTAAGCATCACTGATCTGATTAAAAAAAAAAAAAAAGCCCTCAAGGTTTATATCTTAGGTCTTCTAGGATGCTAGACCTACAAGCTTTCATAGCACAATGCCACGATGCCCCTGGAGGGGTTTGTGTGTGATACAGATGGCAGCAGCTGGACAATATCCATGAAAGACTGACAGAAGATTACAGAGTTCACAAAGCTACTAAATCTTTTACAGATCTCACCAGTGAGGGAAATGCAGGTTGCTGTGCTAAGTGGTAAGCAGTAAACTGAAACATGAAATGCTGCACTGTAAAGAGTAAAGGGAAGTTTGCTAGCACATGGGATCAAGAATACAAGACAAGACCTTTGAAGTATTTTATTATTCCAAAACACTGACTGTGGAAAAGTACTAAGAATGAGAAGTATGCCAGCAAAAAAAGTTATTTTGGCTGCCCTCCCCCTTCTAAGTAGATTAAGTAATCTCCTTGATTAATCTTCTTACATCATCTGATTTTATAGTTTTTTTGTTTTTGTTTTTGTTTTTAACAGTGTCAGTTACTTTGCACCATTAGTTGTATATACATTTTGTAGAATTGTATATGCTACTGAGAACTCTTCACTACAGGGACTGATAAATTAGTGGATTCCCAACTGTTTCAGTAGTTGTAGAATGCATCTGATCACCATCAAAATGCCACCCAATTTTAGTCTTGCTGCTAGAGAAACATAGGCTGCAGGATGAGAATCTGAAAAAGGGCAACCTCACATTTTTGTTGAGTGCAGAGATTTCTTGATTGACATTAAGCAACACATAATCTCACAGAATAGTAAGACACATTTTCAAAAGGAAGACAGCTGTGCTTTTTTTGCTTTTAATGGGTTCATTTTGATGGCTGGCTATGTATGTGTCTAAACAGATATTCTTTTTTATTCCATTTCATAAAAATAGCAATGAGGCAAATTTATGGATGTAAGCTTCAAAATGGTTCATTCGTTTTAACTCCCTCTTTTTTGGAGTCCCAAAGGAAGAATGAAAGGTCTTTGTTTTACCCTCAGATAAGTTGTACATGGTAGTTTTAAAGGAATTTCTCTCCAGTCATAGCCTGGTTTCCAAAAACAATTTCATTTCTTATCTATTCAATGAATAATTTATGTATGCACTTAAATCACTTATGAGAGTGAGACCTTTTAACAATTTGCACTTTATAGCTTTTCAATGTTGCCTTAATCTGGTGCTCTATTGCACTGCAAACCAGCTACTGGTTTTGCATAGTTTCCTTGTAAGTTCTCTTTTACACCAGAAATTTTAACAATAGGATTTTGAAAGATTCATCATAACATAATGCAAAACACAGCTGAAATTAAATCAAAAGCACATGAGGGCCTAGCACATTTAACCAGTTACTGTCTTGTAACAAAGATCTGGAGTTTGACAAAAGGGCAGATGTGTACTGTAGTACAAGGAGAGTTAAATGTACTTAATTGAGAAAACTGGTTTCTCATTGAGGGGAAGAAATAAGTAAATTGAGGTAAAGAACATGGAGTAGAACCGAACAGACATTTCCTTCTTATTTGTTCACTCATATTTGATCGTCATCAGAGTTAATGCAAAATCTAAGTTTCCTAAGATAAAATGTGGGGTTTTTTGATCACTTTGTTTTGGATCGTGTTGAAAATGAGCTGCTGTGGTAGCTACTGAACTTTAATTCAGGGAAAATGTTGATACAAACCAGCTTTCATAATAGCTGCTTGAGGGACAGAGTTAAATTTGCCAAAATCAGATTCTAGCTGAAAAAATAGGGTCAGGCTGGGTTTTATTTTTGTCTGTTTTGATAGAAGTATTCCAGGAACCGCATGGCAATTGCATTAAGTCACAGACGTTTTGGAAAGACAACACAGAATAACACAGCCCTGGGAACAAGCATCAGCAAGGGGCTGAGGCGCCTATCAGGCACACAATGCAGCACTCAGCATTCAGCAGCTGCACTTCAAGGTAGAGACCAGGCTGAGAGGTAGAGGGAAAAGGGGGTACAGGAGAAACAGCTCCCTGCCCCTGTGCAGGGCAGAAATGCCAGCTCTGTTTCATGCCATGGTGCTGATAAGTACAGGCTGCTCCCAGCAGCCCAGGCTGGAGGACTGGTAGCTGCAACCAGCATCTCCTGATGCTCTCAACACCAGTCATCTGTGAGCATGCAGCAAGGTGAGGGGGAGGAGCAGAGAGTAGACCCCAGTTCTGCCATTCCATGGGAAATAAAAAGGCCAAGCTGGGAAGCACTCACACTTCACATGTTTCTGACTACTCAGATGCAGAGCTCTGAGCATTCTCCTGAAGAAGAAAAGGTTGCCTAAGCCAGAGATGGGACCCCTCAGTCCTCCTACCTTTTCTTCTTCTGCCACGTACACTTTTACCGTTGTTAAACACTTTTACCGTTGTCCCAGCTGTTATAGGACAGTGAAGTCCTCATCCTTACATCAACGCACTTGTTCCCCATATCGATTGATGATCTCCTTAACCTACTTAGTGTCCTCCCTTTTGCATCCCAAGTTGCTTTGGTTTTCTGTGGTACCAGTGAGGAGGGAGGTGTACAGATAAGGGAAGGGAAGCGAAGCAGTAGCCCTGGCTTTTCTTTCAATAGGTGTGAGGTAGAAACCTGCATGGACTGAAGGGGATTTAGTCTTTTCTTTTAAACTACATGTGATAAACATTCTCGTATTCTGTATCAGCGATTAATAAAATGTATCCAAGTGGCTGAGCCTCTGGGGTCAGCCTGGAGCCTCTTTCTATGTTTTGGCCAACGTGTCACAGAATATAAGTGTAGCTCTTGTAGCTTGGGCAGAACCCAGATCTTCCTCCTTCACTGACTGACTACTTACTGTTGCCATTCTCTGTACAAACCTGTGCTGGAAACCAGACAAAAGCACTTCTGTTCCTGTCTGGGAGTCGTGGAGTTGTAGAGATGCACGTGTAAATGGTTGAGGCGGTGTGGAGATGGCAGTGCCATATACCCAGCACTGCAGGTAGTAGCTCCTTCTGGGAAGTCACTGAAAAACACTCTCACTTTTAGTAGGGATTAATTTGGGAATTGCATTTTATTATTTTAATAAACATTCTGGCAAGTAGAAAACTGATGATATGAATGTCAGAAGAAAATACGTAAAGAGAATAAATCAAAGGGAATGTGAAATTGTTACACAAATAAAGATTAGGTTGTAAACATTTTTTCTGAGTGAGATCAGAAGATCCATGACATGAGCTTTTACAAACAGCATCCTTCCCATCTGTTGTAATCACACAGTCCATTGTGCTCAGAGCTTCCCACATGCGCTGGCCGTTTGCTGCCATGAACTTAGCAAAGTGAAATGCTGCAGTTCTGTGACCACCTGCAGGTCTGACCTACAGGTGTCAGACAAGCCTGCTGTTGGGACTTTTATGTTGGCAGTGTTGCCTCTCTGCGTTCAGGTGCAGCAGGTACATTTAGGCGTACAACACGGTTCAAGTCTGCCGCAAAGTGGGGCAGCCAGGATAAAAAGCAATATAACCTTTGCTCAAAGACCACAAAATCTTCTAAATGCACAGAAAAAAATATCTAAGCAGATAGTAGAAACAGCTCTTTGATTTTATATTTTAAAAAACTAATGGTCTGTAAATGCAGATAGTTGTGGTGCTGTTAGTTAGTCAGCTTTTTTTTTATTTTTTTTATTTTTTTTTTCTTTTTATTATTTTTATTTTTTTTCTAAGGAGCTCAGAGAATATGAGAAGAGCCAGACAAAGTATCTTGGTTTGTTGATAAGAGCCTGATTCAACCTGTGCAAAAATATGATTCTTTGCAGACTCAGGGAGACTGGCAATAAAATGCTGCATAAAAGCCTACCCAATCACCCCAGGGAAAGAAACTTGGCAGAAACTTTGTGCCTCTTTTACACAGTGTTTGCAAAGGCTCAGGCAACCCATGTGAGAGCCACATGGTGAACTCCAGGGGCATGAGCTGAAGGAGCTGAAGCCCAGGGCTGAAGGGTGAGAGACCTTTATCAGAAGTAGGGGTGTGCCACCCCACCTGCCTGGCTTGCCAGCCCCTCTGCTCCAGACACATTCTACATTCCCTAAGACACTAAATAAATGAAAATCAGCCCTCTGCAAAAATATTTTCTTGTCTTAAAACGTGGAGTTTTCTTCCAGGGCCTCTGTTGTACACTGGCTGCAGGCCCAGTACAAGCAATGCCAGGCAGCTCTACAGCCAGCATCTGGAATATGCTCCAGGCAGGAGCTTTGTACCAGTAGGACGGGAAGCCTCCCATGTTCTCCGTGGGAGAAGATAATGCCAAGCAGTCTCTAGAGACAAAGTATCACTGGTGCATTTTAATTATTGTAACAAAGCTTAGGCAGCTACTCTAGTTCTGTTTGAAAATACTATTATTATTATTATTATTAACAAAGACATAGAAATGTCAAACTGTTTGGGAATCTCAAGTTCTTGGTTCCTCAACACTTTAACTGTAAGATTCTAAGATTCGTCCAGGAAATTACCTGTCACCTCATTGTCAAGTGAGGTTGCTCCTCCATGTCTCAGAAAGGCATCTCAGGGACAAGAAGGCCAGGGCTGAACAATGAGGCCATCCATGGCATTTTAGGTGCAACAGGAGATCAAAGATCAAAGACACGGGGATGCACTGAGTGACCAAGTGCCTTGGTGCCACATAAAAAAAAATAAAAATAAAATTGCTGTGCCTGGAAGTGCTATGGAAGCAATACCTTTACATTCTGTGGACTGTTAGACAGCCACATGTCTTCTATAATTTTATGCACACATTTTGAATTGTATTACTTTATGACAGTCTTTTGATCTACATAGAACAGGTGTGCTATAAGGCCTTTTACATAGGATATTGTTTAAATCCTCCCATAAGTCATTATTCAATCCTTTTTACTCTTGGCTTTTGTTCTGGAGCCAGTGACATTAGCAGAATATGACCCTGAAGTGCCAGTGAGGACTAGAGTCTTCACTGTTGTGCAGAAGTAATTGCATCAAAAAGACACAAATATGAAACTGGGAGGGAACGTGATCAAGAGGACAGAGACCACTGTGAAAAAATATAGATGAAATCAGCTAGAAGTATACTATATTAGTAAGATATAAAAAGGCTGAAAATATATATATATGATCTATGGTATTTCCCTTCTGTCTACAAAGTCTAGTGCTGTCTCTCTTTCCTCATTGATTTCTTTCTGGCCTTCTTCGACTAGCCTGTGAATTGTGCTGTAATGCTGTTTGCTACTGCTGAAAGAATAGATCTGGGAAGCATCTTCCCATGCCTGAAAAGCTGGCAGGGGAATAACCTCTGGTTTCTTGTTCTCAAAAAAGCACTTCAGGTTTCGTTCACTCAGCTTGGTGGCATACAGCTGGAAAGTCTGCTCCAGTTGCTCCTTCTCCTTCTCAGCATACACCCTCCAGAACATCAGCTGGAGGTGGCTGACTTTTGACTGGCAGCTGGCACAGCAAGTGGTTAGCAGGGAGAGAAGGGCCATAGTCACTATCACACACCAGCCTAAAATCTGGGGAAAAAAAAGGAACAGGTATCAGGTTAAAAAGGCCCAAGTGGAAATGCTATTTAAATCAAGAATGTCCAACAGTGACTGCTGTACAGAGGGCCTGCTGCTCCTCTGGGGGACCTACCACAAACATCACTTCCCAGTTTTCTTTTGATGCCTGCCATTAGTGTTAATGGGCCTTCCACATCTGGACCATAGGGAGGCAGAAGAATTCAGGGCCAAGGCTTCTCCATATTGTCCATTTTGATGTCTCTTTCTCAGGAAAGTGAAAGACAGTTGTTCTTTAGATAGAACTCCACAAAAAGTTGGCTTATACTAGAGACTGTCTAGCCGCAGAGACAGACGCTTTTTTCAGTTTTTAAATGATCCTATTTATCAGGGAGTATAGTTATAGGACAAGGAGTAATGGCCTTAAACTAAAAGAGGGGAGATTTAGATATAAGAAAATTTTCGCTCAGAGGGTGATGAGGCCCTGGCACAGGCTGCCCAGAGAAGCTGTGGGTGCCCCACACCTGGAGGTGTTCAAGACCAGGCTGGATGGGGCTTTGGGCAACCTGGTCTGGTGGGAGGTGTCCCTGCCCATGGCAAAGGAATTGGAACTGGATGGGATTTAAGGTCCCTTCCAGCCCAAACCATTCTGTGATTCTGTAATGAAAGGAACTTGAGTAACAACTGCTGAAGAGTTCTTGAAAGCATTCATAGAACCCAGCAAGAATTAGATTTAAGACACAGTTCTGAATTGTGATGAACTACCTGGGTAAGTAACTTTTATCTCAGTATGATCAACCTTTTAAACTGCTACCATTTTAGATGTGTTGTTTTCAGACTTTTTTCATTAAAACAGAACAAAACCCTGTTTTAGCATAAATTAGCTAATGGGAATATAAATGCCTTAAATTTAAAAAGCTTATCTCCCTTCCCCCTCATTCCTCCCCCCCCCCAATTATTTAACTAGGAAATTCACTGAAATCTAACCTATTCCTGTGAACTTTTTTCGACTTTGATGAATCAGCCCTTTGTAGAGGAAAATCTTTTTTATGCCAAAACTGTTTTAAAATCTTCCTCTTGCCTAGTCCTGTGAGAAGGCTGAGAGGAGAGGGTAAGAGGAAGAAGAAATAGTGTGCACGTCAACAGGTCTGTCTTTGTACTAAAACAGAGCCCAACTCATCTTCACACTGCTTAGAAATAGTTCCTCTGTTTTCAGAGATCCATCAAGTTTTTTTTTTTTTCAGCACCCCTCAAGTTTTTTGTTTGACCAAATTCTGATAGGAATATTTAAAAAAAGAGTTACTTCCAGGATTAGAGTGCGGGCTGAGGGTAGAAAAATGTGCAAGCAATTGTTTTTGTAGTATGTTCTCCTTTAAGGAGAGCAGAGGTATGAATGTAATTTTTTTATGGTGAGTACCTCTGATCTAGCCAACAGCTTTACTCACTTACTCCACTGCAATGTGGACAGAAAAAAATGAAATAAAATAAAATGATTTTTTTTTTCTTTCATATGGAGGAACAAATTCCAGTGTGGAATGGATCTTTTAGGTTTCAGAAACCCATATGAATTAGAACTGATTTCCCATGCACTGTCTGTATGGGGAGTTGAAGCCTGCCTCATGTGAACACTTATAGTGATGTTGGAAAAATAATGGCCAGTAAAAGTCTGTGTTTAGCTGATGGAATTATAGAAAATTTCCTTGGGGAAATATGTGAAACCAGGAAGCCTGACAAACAATTGTTTTTAGGGACTGTTATGGAAGAATGGCTTCGTGTGCTTTCATTTTCTGGTCACTTTGTACTAACTGATGATATTTGTGGGTATTTGAGATACTGCTCTTTTTAGCAGCTTTTCACTCTTTTGCAGCTTGGAGAATGAACCTATGTGTTCCCATGCTATTCCCACTCTAAGCCTTTGGTCTTTCTATTTCTTTCTTCATTATTTCCTTCTTCACTATTTCCTATACATAAAACTTAACGTCTTAGAACTATTTGTTACTTCTTTCTAAATCTCTCAATTAAATTGCTTTGCCTGCACTGCAGTCTTTGTCTGCATTCCAGTTCTATTTGCCTGAGGGCCTGAAAATAAAACCAGGTCTTGGGTAGGAAACAGTTCCAGATGGACACAATTGTCTGGCAAAAACTTGCTGGCTCCACAGAATGTTTCTTCTTCCTGCACTTTGCTGACAATCATCTTTCCATCATTTTCTATAGCACTTTTTCGTTTTTTTCCTATGTTTTGATTTGATTTTTTTTGTCTTAAAATTTATTTACATTACAAGGCAACAAACAGAACTGTAACACAAATATAGTAAAATGTAATCATGTTATCTTAGCCTTGCATATTCTGGTTTTACTTTAGCGTTTCTTCCTTCCTTCCTCCAAGAAGGACAAAAACATGCTCTCTTCTGGAATCATAAACTTGAGAAATGCAAATACAAGCAAGTTAAATAAATAATGCATCACAAATCTGATTTCCCACTATTCTCCCACTGCTAATGATGCAACATTTCTTTACAGTGTCCATAATAGTATCAAAAAAAAAGGAAACTGTGGTATGGATTTTTAGTTGAACAGATCCCTCTGGGTGACATCTGTTAATCTGGCTTCCTAAACAACCCAATAATGTTTTTCTCTTCAGAGCTCTCTTCTTTCAGAAAGATAGCTTTAAGTTACCTGGCCTTACTGATCCTGACTTCAGTGGGACACCCCAGGAAACACATCATGGCTCAAACTGAACGAAGAGATTGATTATTGTATTTAGCAGTGCTGCATCATGCCAAAATGTGGTTTATGTGGAACCAGCAGTTCTATTTTAGCACCTTCCACAGCTGAATCACAGAAGTAGTACAAACTGTATGATCCTCTTTATTTCTTTCTCTTACCTGTGACTGTGCCTGAAGAGTTAGCTTGAGTTCCTCGCTCTCTGAAAAGGGCATGGTGCTTTTGCCACAGGCCACCTTGTGCAGCTCCTCAAAACACTTCATGGATTTGTTGCGGCAAATTGCATCTAAGTAGGCAGGACTTCTCAAGCCACTCATGGCACATTCATAAAAAGTCCCATTGAGCAAAGCCACAGAAAGCCACATCACTGGGGCTACCAGAGCATTTAAAGTGATCTGTCCGAAGATGTAGAAGAAATGGCAGATATTCCCTTTGGGGAATATTTTTCTGGGGTTCACCCAGCAGCCTGTGAAGAGCTTCCAGGTCTTGCTGTTCAAGAAATATCCAATGACCAGCAAAACAAAAGCTGGGGAGAAGAGAAATACTAATCCATACCTGAAGTTTTCATTGCTGCAGGGACATCTGAAAGCAACAAGGGAAAATACACGTTCACTTCCCAGCGTCAGCAGAGCCATAAAACTGTAACCAATAGCAGTTCTCCGGTTTATAAAGAATTTCAGGACTGTTTGGAAACCATCCATGTCTGATGATACTCCCTGAAGAGGTAAAAATCAAAACACTTGTATCTTCAGCTGTAGCAGTCTGTAGCTGTGTATTAGGGGAGAGCTCTTCAAGGGAAGCACAGCCTGCTGCCAGCCTGGCTGCTTCAGTGCTGTCTAGATCCTGTAATGATGTCACTGTCTGTACAAATGCACTCACATTGGACCCCTCCATGAGCAGGGCAGAGGAAAAGCACACAATGCCCTGTTATCAAATACATTTGCAGTCTCGGCAGTCTTATTCTTTTTTTTTTTTTTTTTTTTTTTTTTTTGGCTGTAAATAGAGAACAGAGCAAATGCACACACTCACCAGTTGCAGGAGTTCCTGAGCTGTGATTATCAAAGTTGCCAGCAATGTAGGGAAGGACCTAATATGGAGCTAATAGTCTCAGGGGAGCGTGACGCCACTGAAAGCACAAGTTATAAAATAAAACTGCTTTGTATGGCGCTGTAAGTGGAGGAACATCAAGGACAGAATAAGCAGCCTTACACTGTATTCTCTGGAGTAACACATAGCTCCAGATTTCTGTCTCTGGCTCCAGCTGAGTGCAGAAGACACAAATCTAGTTTAATCTCAAGCCTTTCTGCCCTTTAGCCCTATTTACCTCAAGCAAAGCTAGTCTGCAGGATGGTGCATCCTATAGTTTATTCTCTAGTTTGTACCAATTAGATTCAAATGGCAGAGTTTCATATAATCATAGGATGGCTTGGGTTGGAAGGGACCTTAAAGATAATCCAGTTCCAAACCCCTGCCATAGGCAGGGACACCTCCCACCAGATCAGGTTGGCCAGGGCCTCATCTAACCTAGGCTTGAACACCTCCAGGGATGGGGCATCCACAGCTTCTCTGAGCAACCTGTGCCAGGGCCTCGCCACTCTCTGAGTGAAGAATTTCCAACTAACACCTCTTCTCAGTCTCCCCTCTTTTAGTTTAAAACCATTCCCCCTTGTCCTATCACTGTCTGCCTGAGCAAAAAGTTGTTCTCCATCTTTTTTGTAAGTCCCCTTTAAGTATTGAAAAGCTGTAACAAGGTGACTCTGGAGCCTTCTCCTGCCCAGGCTGAACAGCCCCAGCTCTCTCAGCTTTTCTCCATAGGAGAGGTGCTCCAGCCCCTTGATCATCTCTGTGACCCTCCTCTGGACCCGCTCTAATAGCCCCACATCCTTCTTGTCCTGGGGGCCCCTGATGCAGACGCAGCACTCCAGGTGGGGCCTCACAAGGGCAGAGCAGAGGGGGACAATCTCCTCCCTCCACCTGCTGGCCACCCCTCTGTTGGTGCAGCCCAGGATGCAGTTGGCCTTCTGGGCTGCAAGGACACACAGCTGGCTCATGTTGAGCTTTTCATCCACCAGAACCCCCGAGTCCTTCTCTGCAGGGCTGCTCTCAATGAATTCCTTTCCCAGCCTGTACTCATGTCCAGGATTGCCCTGACCCAGGTACAGCACCTTGCAGCTAAACTTACTGAACCTCATTAGGTTCACATGGGCCCACTTCTCAAGCCTGTCCAGGTCCCTTAGGACGACATCCCTTCCTTCTGGTGTATTACTGCACCACTAAGCTTGGTTTCTTCCTTTTGCAGGTTGCTTTCAAGATGTACCTTGGGGTCACCCCCAGTGTGAGCTGCAGTAGTGCTGCAGGTAATGAATTCTCCTTAATCCTGGACAAAAACCCATTGGTGGACTTCGTGGAGGAGCTGCCAGCAGAGCGAGCATCACTTTGCTATTGCAACCTTCTCTGTGGGGTGATTCGAGGTGCCTTGGAAATGGTAAGGAAGTGCACATCTATTTTCTCTGTTCTCTGGTAATAAGCAGGGACACAACACCAGGAAAGCAACACCACTTGTTCAGATAACTGTAACAACCTTAGTAGTGTTCAGCCTCTCTCTCAAATTAAATGTCTATATTGGCATAGAAAGGGCCAGGCTGATCCTGGATGTCAAGAAGCACACAGCTTGACTCGCTGAGCTCAGTCTCAGCTGCGCTTCTTTGGTGGCTGATGGACTCAGCTAACACAAAGCGGCCAGAGCCAAGGGGTCATGCTGCACTTCTCATTTGATCCTTGATCCTGTATCATTTTCCTGTATAGGCATTATCAGTAATAGCCATCCCTGTTTCTTTCCAAATGTATGAAGACAAATAAAACATATTCGGGTCACAGCAACACAACTGCAGATCAGGTGAAAGAAAGAACCAAGTAATGTTAAAACCCAAACATCAGAAGTGTATCAGATGGCATTCCAAATTTCTCAAAAATGTAAGTTCTCAGAAGAAAGCAAAACACTGGAATGATGATTAACACATTGTTCAAATTCCAGTGTTCATAACCTTCTTTTCTATTAACTTACTTTGGAAAGATATTTTTGAAATTCTAGAAATCTGTTTCTTATGAAGCCTGTGAAAGAGGGTCCCCTTGTGGTGAGAGATAAGAAGATTGTTACACTGGAGGAAAAAAAAAAAAAAGGAGTATTTCTTTGCTTAACTGATCAAACCTGCTTCTTTCCAGGTTCACTTAGCAGCAGAAGTGACCTTCCTGCAGGACAGGCTGAAGGGTGATGCCGTGACAGAAATAGGAATTACATTTTTAAGGAAGGCTGAAGACAGAAAGCACAGAAGAAATAAATGAAAGAAATATTGGGGGAAACCTTTGCTAAGTGGTGTTTTGTACCTTTTGTTTCTGAAGACAATGTATAGGGTAGAAAGGTTTCCTTGAGTTAGCTGCATCACTCAGATGTTGGAAGGGTGAGGAGAGCTGGGAAGCAAACACAAGGGCAGCGCTGGGTGAGAGCAATCTTACTTATCATGACACAGGTATCGATGCTAAAGATCAAAGTAGCCTTGGCCTTTTGTTTCTCACATAACCATGCTCTTGAGCTCACTGGAAGTTTTACCTCAGTATTTAGTGCATGCCTGATGCAAAATATTCAAACGGATAGCCTGCTATTTTCAGCTAAACACGACTATCTACTTCCATCTTGTTTGTTGGTGATTAAAAGCATGGCTGGTAAGAGATGCTTTATTTCCCTGCCTGAATGGGGTTTGGAATAATAAATCCTTTTGCTGGATTTTTTGTGGTTTCTCACTGTGTAGTGTATGCTTAGGCATGCATTGATTTGCCACTCATGGTTCTTTACACGAGGAATCCTTCTGCCTCTGATACCCAACAGATATGCAATTTGTCTGGTGTGGGATGTGGTGTGTTAGGGCTGTTTCCTCTGGGCTGGGTGCCTTGTGTGTGCATCAGGCAATCATGGCAGTGCTGGTGTTGCTCCAAACTTTAGCTTTTGTGCCACTCCCACACTGGCCAGCTCTACATGAGCACTGATCCTCTAGCCATGCTGAAAAAAAGCATAGCATATTTAATATATAACCACTGTGAATCTATGCTTCAGCTAAGAAAACTTCAATAAAATGTCAGTGATTGCCATACAACAGTGATTGCTGGTCACCGTGTGTGTTCTTACAAAACCTTTGCCAACATCTTCCTCTTGGCAGGGGACTTCTGTTATCACAACATGACAGAATTAGAGAAACACCAGCCTCACGGGCACTTGGGTTACAGGAAAGGTTTAATGCTGTCTGGTGTTAGGAAATAAATCTGGGTATAGGTGGGAGAAAAGCCCACATCCCAAATCCTCATGCAGTGCCCTGCCCACAGAGCCAGCTCACCATAGACCTTTAAGAGATCAATTTTATGCAGAGTAAAAATTAAGCTTTTCATTACTCAGCCTTGGGCTCAGCCCATTGTGCAGTAATTGCTACAACTAACAAGTTACAGCATGTAGCAACACGTTAAAATGCACAACAAGTTCTGCAATTGCTTTTTGTAAAAATGGATATTAAAGTTGGCGTGGAGTTTGCCTGATTTCACTGCCTGTACAGGAGCCCTCAACAGGTTTTTGCTGGTTGTGCCCAAGCTCTTTGTGATGGACACTTGGCAATTCTGACTGCCCACAAAGAGGTTCTTTCTAAGGCAATGGCCATTTTTCCTCTCTCTAGCAACATCCTGCCAATAGAATATTCTCTGTTTGTCATTATCTGCAGAGTGAATAACCAGTGCCATCCTTCTTTTGTGGGATATTATTCTCTTAAACCTCTGTTGCATTAGACTTTCACACAGGTGCACACCCCTTCCTTCTGTGCCAAACATTTGTGGTGATACTCGATGTAGGACTCCAAAGCTGCTGCTTTCTATATTTCAGAATAAACAGCCCAGTGAAACCTTTTCTGTTATTTAGACTTGATAGGTTTTGGAACATAAATTTCCTCACTGCAAATGAACATATAGCAGAAATGCCTGAGCCAGTCAAGACAGCCCAGATCTGAGATTCAGCCTGGAGATAACGTGAGACTGCCAGACTGGACTGGGTGCCAGTTCATACTCATTTCACCTCATTCTGGTGAAATCAGGCATCTGGTCCTGCAGCATTTCCTCCTCTTGGCTCCCCACTGCCTTCCCTTTTGCTGGGTAGGCATGCTTGATGTAAACACATTGTTCTGCTTTGGTTTTTGTATTTTCGTCCCACACTGGATCACCTTGTCCATTGTATTCCAAAGAATCACAGAATCACAGAACTTCAGGGGTTGGAAAGTACCGCAGGAGATAATCAGGTCCAACCCCCCTGCCAATGCAGGTTCCCCAGAGCAGGCTGCCCAGGTAGGCATTCAGACAGGCCTTGAATACCTCCAGAGAAGGAGACTCCACAACCTCCCTGGGCTTGTTCCAGTGCTCCGTCACCCTCACCGTGAAGAAGATCTTTTGCATGTTGGTTCGGAACCTGCTGTGCTCCATTCTGTGGACATTGCCCCTTGTCCTGTCCCCACAAACCACTGAAAAGAGGTTGGCCAAATCCCTCTGTCTTCCACACTTCAGGTATTTGTAAACATTAATAAGATCCCCTCTTAATCTTCTCTTCTCAAGGCTGAACAGACCCAGGTCTCTCAGGCCCCGCATCGTCTAAGGAGCATAAGGAGCAAGCAAATGCTAAGCAGTATGTCAGCAGAAAGTGGTGGTGAAACAACACCCATCCATTACAGCCCACGTTTCAGAGGGAGCATTCACCTGTGTGTAGAGAGTGACCACAAAGCCCCTCCACTTTTTTTGTTTGCACTGGCACTTTACAAGAGACATAGAGACTCTCTCACACATTTCAGATCACATTTCACAGGTAGTAATAAAAAAACTACAAATATATAATTGTTATACACAGTAGTCATAAAGCCAAGCAACATCTTCCTGTATGTGAGCTCCGAGATGTCAGTGGTAATTCTTCCATCAATGTCAGGCAAGGACAAACTCACCATTTCAGCTTTTAGACATCTCACCATATACGTGGAGAAGGTCTAAAGTTCACTGCTGAAGAGGAGGAAAGGAGAGGAGGAAAAGAAGAGGAGAAAACAAACAAACAAACAAACAAAAAAACACATCAGCAAGGTGATGCACTTCTGTCCACAGGAGAGCAGAGTGGTATCATGCTACAGATGTCTATGAAAACAGGAGGAAGTTAAACAGGAAACATCCTTAGAAAAACAGTAACAAACAATAGGAGAAACAGTGACAAAAATTACATTATAATTAGTTGCTGACATTAGGTAATCTGTTGACGTACATATTTTACTTGTCTTATTTAGTAATGTATTTCCAGAAGTCAATGTTTCTTGTTAGTGTAGACATTTCCTTTGGAGCTGGCTGATGGAGCACTCAGAAGTGCATTAAGATTTCCATTTGAAATTTCTTTTCATTTCTTATGTAATTACACAGAGAGGGTTTTGAGTGTTAAATAAATATGAAGAAAAATCAAAAATTCAAATATGACTGCATACGAAAACATTACATAAATATCTGCTTATACACGAATAGATTTTTTCTCCTTCCTCTGAAAGTAATTTTATGTATGAAACATAGACTGCACAGGCAAACTTGAAGATACGAAGAAGACCTTCTTAAGGCTTTTCTATTTCATTTTAATGAGAAGTACTAGCTCTGTGTCTTCCCTGGAAAGTCAAAGCAGCTTTGGTGATGGGACCCTGGCAGTTGTGCTTGTGAGTGGGAAGTGGCAAAAGCCCACTCAGATACAACTGAGAGGATTAAAACAAACTCTGTTGGTGTTTTCACTGCAGTTTCTCCTCAGAAAGTGAAATAAACATGGCTTTATTTTTAAACCGAATGCTTTATATATATGTCTGTGTGTGTTTTGTTTATCTTTAAACCAGATGCTTTCAGTCTATCCTGAATTATTTTATTTTATGTGTCTCAATGGTAAAGCCTGGCCCCACCGAGTCAAGGAACATTTTGGTGCTGATTTCAGTGGGGCCAGGACATTGTTTCCTTCCAACTTCTGACATTCCAGAGCAGATTTACTGTTTTCTAGATGTCAGCGAACAAATAAACTCTTCAATAGGAGAGGTAAAGGGGGACATTTTAAACTGAACTGTGCTTCCTGGAGGCACAAATAACAACCTGGACATCTGTTACACTATTAACATCAGGTTCCTTGGAAGAAAAATAGCCACTGATTAAAGTGCAGTAAACACAGGATTAGATAATTTTTTCCTTTTATATGTCATATATTCAACTTAGAGTAAGAATGAAGTCACCAAACTAATTTTGTTCATCTAATTAAAATGGGCACTTTCTTGCTTCCTCATTTGAAAATGGCTGTAACAAGCAACATTATGGGATTTCTCTCTATCTGTCTGAATAGTTTCCAAGTTAGAGTTTTCTGTCTACAAAGAGAAGGTTTCTGGGAGGAGTGAAAGGACAGCTTGGACCAAACAACCCAACTTATCTCTTGAAAATACTTTCAGAGAGAGAGAAAAAAAAAATCTTTATCAATCTTTCTTCACTCAAAACTGGTGTATTTGCTTCTTATCATTGGGAGTTCTTTGATAAGAACATCAGTATGCTAACAGTATGCAGAATTGCAGATTTATAACATCCTTAAATGTGTAGCTGTTAATATAAGCTTCACCTACACTGTCGAATTATTAACAAACCTAACTCCTCAAGCCATGTAAATTTGCACTTGGCCTCCATTCTGGATCAAATTAAACAGATTATTTGGTGGATACATCCAGGAGTAGCTTAGGTACTGATGTCAGTGCCAGAAATCTATGTGTAGTATTATGCATTGAAAATACATTTATTTATTTATTTATTTATAAATAAAATATAAACCAATATAAATGGAATATAAATTGGAAGTTATGCACACTTTTTTCCACAGAAAACTTTTAGAATATCAGGAAATGAAGAGTAGAAGAAAGCCTGCTGTAAATGGTGCTCAAGATCAGACAGTGGTAAAGAAAATTCACCAGAGTTAAAGCTTTTAGTTTCACTGTTATCTAAAACAACTACACACACACAAGTAAAATGGCTGGGATTTATTTATTTATTTATTTATTGGCTATTACAATAATATATTACTGTAATATACATCATATTACTGATGACCAGCTGAAGTCATGCTTAGCATTTCCAATGGATTTTGTGCACATGTGGCTCCAAAATGTTAATTGCTTCCCAGATTTTAAAAGACATATCCTTTGCCTACTCGGTGTAGTCTTTAACAGTCCGTTGTATCACTCAACTTTACCAGAGGCTGGTGCATGATAGGGGATGTGATACACCCACTCAATAGTATGTTCTTTGGCCCAAGTGCCTATAAGGTTGTTTTGGAAATGAGTTCCATTGTCTGACTCAATTCTGACTCAATTGAGAAACTAATTGACTGAAAGCAAATATTTTAGTCTAGAGCTTGTTTTAAGCTCTACTGAAATATTTATTTTTCAAGTCAAGTGATAGCTAATAAACTAAGCTAAACTTATGGTCAAAATTTCAATTCTTTTTTGTCCCTGTGTTACTGACAGGTATGAAAGTTTCGTTTTGTCACTCCAGCTGGCAAATTCTCTTAAGGCATTTGGAAAATAATTTGGCATAGTACATGCTGACATCTTTGCTATGGATTCTTGTTATTTTACATGACTCTTTCTTAATGAACATCAATATATGAAAACTCCCATTGTGAACCGTGTATTTATTTAAATGTACCTATCAAAAGTATAGTTTATTAAAAAAAAACCAACAACCCTCCTGAGGTTTACATACAATGTTTACATACTGATTTCAGTAAGAGCTCAGAATAAGACTCTTTATATTAGTAGGTTTAAAAGATTGCCAGGGTATGTTTCATCAAAATCCTGACTCACTTGCATGTGCTTCATCCACAAATCCTAAAACAGTGTGAATGTGATCTCCTTCACTGGATGCCTTGCCTCTGTTTGTGTTCACGTACTTGTGTATCATGCTGTAATGCTGTTCTTTTGTATTGAAGCCATATGGGAATGAAATCTTCTGCCAGTCTTCATTGCTGGGTGTCCAAAATGCTGTTAGGTCAGCAGGTTCAAAAAAGAAGTGAACGTTTCTTTCTGCCAGCTTGGCTGCATGGTCTTTAGCCTTGATCTCAAAGACCTCTCGTTCCTTTTTCAAGTAAATTTTCCAGAACTTCAGCTGAAAGTAGCTAACCGGGGAGAAACAGCGGCTGAAACATGTTGAAATGAGTGCCGCAGTCATGATGATGGCAATCAGCAACCACCCTAACATCTTGGAAAAGAAACAGGTGGGTTAACAATGTTTCTACATAGTCCTATGTAAGAGTATAGAGCATAACATTGAATCAGTCATGGAAACCATATTTTTGTAGGCAGAACACGGATTTGACTACCAAATGCAGGAATAATTCCTGGTCTGTACAGGACTTTGTCATCCCTAACATATTTGCTTCTTAAGTTTTCTGAAAGTAGGTCAGGTATAAAAAATCATGTACATTAATTACAATGATCTCATGTCTTCCGTCTTTGTTTGACTGATTTGTTCCTTTTAATTTCATTGAAATATCAGTGACAGTCAGTCTTCTTGATTTTACTCCTTTCTTACACTATCAAAATACAACAATATAGAATTTTCCCCTTTTCAGCCTTTTTCTTGGAGGATCCACAAGCTAAATATTTAACAAATTTAAATACTTTTTGTTTGTGTGTAATTATCTCATAAATCTAAGTTCATTAACCAGCCTTAATGTTTTCCTGAGAAAAAGTGATGAAAAATGATTTATCTCCTGGAGTTAAGGACTTCTCCTTAAGAGACCAAACAGAAACAAAACTGTAGTGCTGCCAAAATGCTTGAGTTTCATTTTGCTGCAAATGAAAAAAAAATCCACTCATGAGTGCTATTGATTTCTTGATCATGCAGTTTTCTTTCAGCACTACAATAAAACTGTAATAAGGTAGATGTGTTTTTAAGCTATTCACCTAGATTACAAGTGTGAATTTAATAACAGGTTCAAGCTCTGAGGTTTGTAGTCAAACCAGCCATCTTTTGCTTTACTCTCAGTTCTCTGTTGCAATGAGACATTGGCTTCCTCCCTGTTCATGACCTCAGCTTTCTCTCAGCTAATGCATACTTACAACAGTATGAGATATTTAGAGGGGTAAAAGTGGATAAAGAGATGACATTGTGCCAGCTGTAATCTAAATGAGAAAAAAAAAAAAAAAAAAAAAAAAAAAAACAGCCATGGAAAGTTCCCTGCCCAGCTCTGGAAAAGGTTTTGCAAGCGCCTCTGCCAAGCAATTGCTATGCAAACATGAAAAAACAGAAGCTAGCACAAACAGCCACTTGTTAGTTTTCTGTTAGTATTTTTGACCAATGAATTTTTGCTAATTGTGTACTTTTGCTAATCACACAGTGTGAGAGATAAGGACTTGTGCAGTCCCCTGCAGGCACCAGTGTGTGTGAAGAGGGTGGGGCTGGGGTCCATCAGGGAAGAGCATAGCAGAGAGGCTTTACCTGGGACTGGGCTTGAAGGTTGTGAAATTCACCTATCTTCTTGGACAACTTCTCGTCACAGGGTATTTTCTCCAGCGATGCGTTGCAGTACTCTTTGCTGTCATTGCACACCAGCTTTCTGATGAAGCTGTTCCCGCTTGCTGCGCACTCATAGAAGCTGGCACTGAGCAGGGCCACCGCGATCCAGGTGAAGGGGGCCACCAAGGTGCTGGCTGTAACTGGCACCAGCACTTTGAGAAAGTTTCTACAGGAGTCACAGCTGCACTGGTTCTCTGGAGAGCATCTGCCTGTCACCAAAAGCCAGACCCTGGCATTTATCATGTAGCCAAGCAGGAAGAGGACGAAGGCTGGCACTATGAGGAAGACACAGCCATACAAGGTGTTCCAGGAATTGCAAGGACACTTGAAGACCACGGAGGAGAAGATATACTCGCTAGCAGCTGTCAGCAGGGACACAGTGCTGTAACCCAGAATCTTCTGGTGGTGGATACAAAAATCCATTGCAGTGCGTAACTTTTCCATTTTCTGCTGCAGGCTCTGGTGGTATCCCTGTGTATAGTAAAGTATAGTAAAATAGTATAGTATAGTAAAATCTCAGTGAGGAAAGAGGAGGAAAAAGATGTGTCTTCGATGTCCCACAGCTTATGAAAGCCCAAAGAGCTTTCACTTTACAGGTTGGTAAACCTGTAGCAGCAAATCATTGAAGCAGCCCTTCAGAGGAAACAGAAGAGCACGAACTCACTGCACAGTGTGACAGTCAAGTGGATACCCCAGTGGAAACCCACCCCAATAATCAGCATCAAAACGGCAAAGTCTGTCTTTGTTTCTATACAAATAGTTTTATGTTTGTCCAGACATGCCTGCATTGCAACTAGCAATGGCTTAAACCTCAGTCTTCTCAGGGAAGCTTTTGAGTGAGGCATCAGATTAAAAGTGTGAACAAAATGTAAGGTAACCACCCACAATTGTGTACATTTTTAAATCCGATCTTATTATTAGCAATACAATATGGCTTGTTCTTTACAGAGGAAAATTCATCTATAATCATGTCAATTTTTAAAGCTAACCAGTTAATCATTTTAAAGTAATCAGAGAAGGTTAGCCAATGCACATCTAGCATTGATCCAGGATTACTGAGTGAAGCTCTGGCTGCCAGAGTGTCTTTTGCTGCCTTTTGCCAGGAATCAGACTATGAACTCCCACCACCATAGCAGCTAGTGGTATCTCTATAGATCCCCACCCCCAAAAACACCCACCTGCTCCTAAAAAGCAAAAATTGAGCAGCTAAGCCAATGGCATAAAGTGGAAAAATGATGCAAAAGGCTTGCATATCAAAATTAAGTATCTGGAAGGGACTGGAAGACTGAGCTTCCTGTGAAAACATTTGTTCCCAGATTACATAGGTTTCACTGACACCCTGAGGGGCTTTGACCAGATCCCTAACAAAGATTTTTCTCATCTGAATTGTCAGCCAGACTTCTGTGGAGACTATTTCAAGCAAGTCAGCATGTGTGATGTGGTGCTGGCTGTATTGCTCATGCTACAGGAAACAAACACAGAGCAAATAAAATGGCTCCAGAGAGAATTATTTCCGATGAACTTTGAGAGTCATTTAAACCTTCTGAAGTCTTCTAGTATACAGTTTGATGGATGGTCCTCACAAATAAAGTGATGAGGTAGTACCAGGCTGTTTGGGTTGTCACCCTTGCTATATTTTTATGACTGAAAATAGAGAGCAGCTGCACCCAGGTTATGTTTAAAAGAAGGAAAAGAATAATAATAATATAAAATGAAAGGTATAAAATCATGATGGATACTGGCGAACCCTGTGTAATTTCTTTAGGACTTAATGTGAAGGTGCTAATATGATGTTCTTCATAGATTAGTGATCCATACACAGTCATCCAAGTAAGCTATCACATATATTCATAAAAACAAAATCATTGAATGCCTTCGGTTGGAAGGGATCTTTAAAAATCATCTGGTTCCAATTCCCCTGCCATGGGCAGGGATGTCACCCACCCATGAGAGGTTGCTCACAGCCCCATCCAAAGTGGCCTTGAACACCATCATTTTTTTTCCTGGTCAGATTTTCTTGCTATAAATTGCTGCTCCTTTTCATCTGGTTACTAAAGGTCCCTTTGGGGTCAGCTCCATGAAAGACATCCTAGAATTAAGGGCTAACTAGCTTTTATGATTATGGAGTTGGATTTGCTAAAAATGTTGGTTTCTTTCTAGTTCCCTATCATTTACTTGTGCAGTAGCATGTCAAGAGCTAAGGTAGTTGTCAATCAGGACTATTCAGGTAATGAGGCAAACAAATTGGTACAGTCATGAGGAAGGATAGTGCAACTTAGCAATTTGCTAGAGCACTCTCTTGCTAACACTTGAGCACCCCCAGCCTGAATTAAAGTTTCCAAAAGCTGGCATAAAAGAGATTTGAACAAATAATTTGACAATCCCTTCCTCTTCAAAATCAAAAGATTTTGAACACTATGGAGTGCAAAAATATGTGTTATCAACCTGTCATCCCTGTACTGGACAGGGTGTGTGAGACTTTGCCATATTGCAAGCCTATCCAACACAAGATTTTAATATAAATAAATAGTTATATATATACACACACATATAAATTATACATACGTGTATATACTACATGTGTATAATGCATATGAAGAGTGTGTGTGTTTGTATCCTATATATTTTCCCTCAGCTCTTGTGAGGCTGCACCTTGAGTACTGTGTTCAGCTTTGGGCCCCTCACTACAAGGACATAGAGGTCCTGGAGCCTGTCCAGAGAAAGGCTACGAAGCTGGTGAAGGTCCTGGAACACAAGTCCTGTGAGGAGCGGCTGAGGGCACTGGGGCTGTTTAGTCTGGAGAAGAGGAAGCTCAGGGGAGACGTTATTGCTCTCTACAAGTACCTGAAAGGAAGGTGTGGGGAGCTGCGGGTTGTGATAGAACTAGAGGGAATGGCCTCAAGTTGCACCGAGGGAGGTTTAGATCAGAAATTAGGAGAAAATTCTTCTCAGAAAGTGTAGTCAGGCATTGATATGATTTAATAGCTTAGTGGGTAGTATTGGTGATAGGAGGACGGTTGGACTAGATGATCTTGTAGATCCCTTCCAACCTTGTGTTTCTGTGATTCTATGATTGGAACAGGTTGCCCAGGGAAGTGGTGGCATCACCATCCCTAGGGGTGTTCAAGGCAAGATTGGATGTTGTGGTTAGGGACATGGTTTAGTGGGTGACATTGGTAGTAGGGTGATGGTTGGACCTTATGATCTTGGAGGTCTTTTCCAACCTGAATGTTTCTCTGATTCTATGTTACACCGATCAGAGGGTAGAGCCTGAGCTGGAAAAGGTCATGTGGAACATGTGCAACAAGGTAGATAAAGATGCAGTTTGCAAGGTCCTGCAGTTTTGCCACCTAACCTAAACCATAAAAGTGGCCTAAAAGAAAGCTGGAGAGAGACTCTATCAGGGAGTGTAGTGATGGAACAAGGAATAATGGCTTTGAACGAATGGAGGGGAGATTTATATTAGATGTGATGTGAGGAAGAAAATCTTCACTCAGAGCACAAAGTGCACATGGGAATTAGGGCTGAAGATGCACCTTGCTTCTGTTCTTTTCAGTAAATTAATTTCAATTACCTAAAAAAAAATGTTAAAAATAAACCCAGGGCACAGGATGGGAGGCGGAGGGCAGTCCCTGTGGCCGAGGGGCGGCCTTTCTTTCTGGCAAGCCAAATGGCCTGGGGGAGCCAGCCCCAGAAAAGCGGCCCTCAGCCCCCCCAACCCTCCTCCTCCTTCCACGTGAGGGCATCTTCCAGGCTGCTCCCAACACAGCCGCCTTTGGCCACGCGTGGGCCACTCCATCACAGAGGCTTGCTGAGGTCACAGTGGCCACCACTGCCCTGCCCTTGCTCCGGGCCCTATAAAACAGGACCCCTGCAGCCGGCCCACCATTTGCTGAGCTTGTAGGCACTCTGACAGCCAGCTTCTGCAGCAGGAAGAAGTCCAGGAGCGGGGAAGTGAGCGGCAGCCCTTCTCGGTGTGAGGACAGCGATGCAGTCCAAGGAAGCACCGAGAATGAAGGCAGCTAACAAGAAGAAGTGTCATGGGCAGAGGGATTGCACCTGCAGCACAACTGACACCAGTGCCCGAGGGACCTGTGGTGCCCAGCCCACAGACTCTTAGAGGCAGTACCACTGGCACCGCAACGACATGGGGAACAGGCTGCCCCTTCAGCCATACAGCAACAGGGGGCCTGGGCCTAACCATTGGCACTACAGCGGTGTAGGACAAAGGCAGGAACATCAGCCAGACAGCTGGGTGGAGCAGAGGCGTGCCCATAGTCCGGAACGCAGCGTGGGACCCAGCCATGGCCATAAACAAGACGGCAGTGTCAAACCCACAAATGGGAATCGGCCGGACAGTGGCATGGGGCCTAGGGGTGGAAATGGACGAGCCCCTGGTTTGGCACTCTGGCCTGAAGACATTCCTGACGGAAGGCATCCTGTTTGGGCAGTGCCAGGCAAGGAGTGGCTTGTCCTTCTGCCAAACACCATGGAGCCCATGCAGGTGGATCCACCAGCAGATGTAGAGGAACCGGTGGAAGTGGATCCACCTTGGCCAGATCAGACCTGCGACTACCCCAGCATGTCTTCGCTCTCTGCCATCTGAGCCCACAGACAGCGTTGCAGCAGTGCCCATTGAGCTCCCTACTAATTGCGCAGGCTCCATCCCAAGCATTAGCTTGGAGCCGCCAAACACCATGGACATCCCACAGGCTTACCTGCAAGATGTCCTGGCAATAAAGAACTCTGTTGCCAATTCTCAGGGGTTGTGTGAGTGCTTCTTTCCCATCCCCCAGCCCTTGTGCGAGAGGTGGCAGTCCTTCTGCACAGAGCCTCGAGGAAGAGCACAAGAGAGGACACAGCTTCCTTCGGGCTGCTGTACTGGGGTGACAGAAGGAGTTCCCGAGGGCCACCATGTGCCTTTAACATTTGTGAAAATAGACCGAGGGATGAAAATAGACGTGTGTAAGCAATTATAGGTGGCTAATTTCTTATATTAGGAGTGAGTTTCTATATCTGAATAATTAGCAATGACAGACATGGAGAAGGCTGAGGTACTCAGCAACTTGTTTGCTTCCATCTGCACTGGTAGATGGGCTTCCCACGTCTTTAATTTCTTTGAACCTGCAGATGGAGGCTGGGGAATCAAAGTCCCACCCACTGTAAAAGAAGGGCAGGTTCGAGACCACCTGATGAATCTAAACAGGTACAAGTCTATGGGACCTGATGACATGAATCCAGGGTCCTGAGGTAACTGGCTGATGTAGCTGCCAAGCCTCTCTCCATCGTAGCTGAAAAGTCCTGGCAGATGGGCAATGTCCCTGGAGAGTGGAAAAAGGGAAATGTCATGCCCCTGTTGAAGAGTACTTCAACAATTAAAACAAAGAATTGAACAAAGAGCACTACTCTTCAACAATTAAAAGAATTAGGAGACATTTCTTCTCAAAAAGAGTGGTTGGGCATTGGAATGGATTGCCCAGGAAAGCAGTCAAGTCACCGCACTGGGGTTGTTGAAGGAAATCACAGAATCATAGAATATCCCAAGTTGGAAGGGATCCATAAGGAACATCGAGTCCAACTACTGGCTCCACACAAGTCTACCAAAAATTTCACACCATGTGACTAAGTGCACAGTCCAAACACTTCTTGAATTATTACAGGCTCGGTGCCATGATTCTGTGATTCTGTGACTACATTCCTGGGGAGCCTGTCCCAGTGCGTGACAACCCTCTCGGTGAAGAACCTCTTCCTAATATCCAGCCTGAACCTTCCCTGTCATAGCTTGACATCATTCCCTCATGTTCTATCACTGGTGACTAAAGAGAATAGATCGGTGCCTGCCCCTCCACTCCCCCTCGTGAGGAAGCTGTAGCCTGCAATGAGGTCTCCCCTCAGCCTCCTCTTTTCCAGGCTGAACAGGCCAAGTGACCTCAGCCGCTCCTCAGACATCTTCCCCTCTAGGCCCTTCACCAGCTTGGTAGCCCGGGATCTTACTGACCTGAAGAAAGAGGCTTTGATCTATCCCGGTTTGTTTACTAACGAAGGAGCAGGAAAGAGACGCGTGTCCTTGTCTCTGAAGAGGAGGTGAGGGAACAGCTAGTGCAAGGAACACCAAAATCAGTTGCACCAGACTAATACATGGCTGTATCTGAGCTTGGAGACTGCAACCCTCTTCAGACTTCCAGATCTAGAGGAACACTTGGGCTGCAGCCTAAAAGCCATGTGTACATAAGCTTCCTCAAGCCAGCCAATCTGCTTCCCATGACCTGCCAGCAAAGAGCAATGTAGGCGTGTAACCAAATTAAAGCCCAAACCTTCAGCCCAGTCCTTGACCTGATCCCTGGTGGTCTAGTGATTCTGTGATGCTGACTAGTGAGTGAAGATCCGGATCCTGGCATTTACACGGGGTAGTTTATACGCAGCCAAAGTACATACTGTAGTCAGAGGTCTTGGGGCTAGATTTTGAAAAGTCCTGCCTAAAGAAGAGATCTCAGAAAAGCCAATTTAAATAGCATGAATGTCAAGAAAAGTAATGCTGATTGCTACATTTTTAATCTGTCATAGCTAGACAGATGAAAATCAATTATAGCAATTTTGCCTTGAAGGTCATTTTCTTTTTTCTTTTCTTTCTTTATTTTATTTATTTTTATTGCTTTTTTAACAGGCTCTGTACTAATTTTCCTCACAGAGGGACTAACAGAAAAATGACCCTTGTGCACCTGTTGTAGATAATTCATGAGGTCGACTCTAACCACTAGGCCCCTGGTCAGGTTATTTCTACTGGTGATAAGGAGCAATTGACCGGAAAACATTGAAGGCAGGTAGATGAGCCTATTCCTCAAGGTCTCTTGGTTCCACCCTTGTTAAGTGAAATCTGCCAGGTGTGGATCATTTGACCTTTGCTATATAGGAAGCCTGAGGAGTTGTGGGGAATTGTCTCCCTGGGGGAGGTGGAGGCTGGGCTTGCCTGGGGGTGTTTTTCCTCTTGTGGTGAAATGGCCTGTGCGTTCCCCAGGAGGCTGCTTTTTCTTCATGCTTTCTACCATCTCTGTGCAATAGTTTTAGAGACTCTATGAGAGCTAGTGATATTGGTGGTGCCTTCTCAGTACAGCAAAACCCTGGTGGTACCACTTCACTGCAAAGCACTTTGGAAGTGACGCAAGTTCAGAAGCCAGCAGGTAAGTGTTCCTGGGTTCTACGGTGGTTTAACGGGGAGGAGCTTGAGTACTTCCTTCACCATGTCTGATTTCAGGGGAATTTCTTACATGGATTCTAAGCTCCCTTCTCAGCCCTAAAAAAAAACCACAACAAACAGAAAAGCAAGCAAGCAATATCCTCAGAAGTTCAAGTGCATACAGGTAAGCCTAACTTTGAAGTTGGTCCCCATCTGGTCCCCAGATCTGGTCCCCAGAATTTTTTGAAGCACAAACAACTTTTGAGTGAGCAGTCATCTCTGTCTGTAGCTTGGAGCATGTGGAAATTGTCCTTGGCTTGAGAAGAACCTATTGCCAGCGTTTTACTCAAAGGAGCTTTGCTAGGGCTCCATTCTGAAATTCCTTGCTGTGATGTGAACATCCAGAGAGCCTCCCCCTCCCTTCTCAGTTGACTTTGGTGCTGCCTAGGCTGAATATGTTCAGTACTCAGTTGCATAGCCCAGACTCTCGTCTTTTGAGGGGGGTTGCACTCCCCTTATATAATATGGCAATCCCATTTTCCTGTCTGAAGGCTGCATGGTCTAAGGCACTTCTAAATCATTGTGGATGGTGGTTGTTGTCAATCACCTGGAAATGAAGGCCATGCAATTACCTTCTACTGTTTCATCTTCCCTTTCATTTGCTCCTCCATAGCTGGTGAAATGCGCTAGAAAACTATGCCTTTCTAATTTTAGCCCCTTTTGGTTTTTCTTTCTCTAGGTCTGCCAGTGGCTGACAAGGTAGGAAGATGTCCTTTTCTCTTCCCTTCTTGTGAAGTGAGAGGCAGTGTTGATTTAGCCTTACTGAGGATTGTACTCAAACAGCTGATTACGCTTTTCTTACACCTTAACGGATGCTTACACCTTTTAACTTTAAGCTGGAGAAGCAACAGGTAGCTTCTGAGTTTCCCTTGGGGACAATGTGCTCTTCTGTATTTTGCTTCTGTACAAACAGTTCAAACTTCTAGACAAACAGTCCTGTTGTCAGTCATACAACCAAACAACCTTGCCCAGCATTACGTGTGTGTGTGTCCCAGATAGGTCAAGCCCTGAATGCAAGACCAGACAAGGAATTAATGTTAACATGTCAATCGAACCTGGACATACAGTATTTTTGGCAGGTTTGGGGGCACTCTGTGGGGCTTAAGTATACTTCAGTGAGAACAATGTCTTCTGGTGTGACCTGAAATTATACCTCTATGCCACAGGGTCTTTATTTCTTTGGATGGGTGGGGGGAGGGGGGGGGGGGGGGAGCATAATTCCTTGTGGACACCTGAAGGAGTTGCAAAATAATAATAAAATATAGGTGAAGGAAAAGTCCCTTCTGTGATATGTATTCTCGGTTATCCTCCAGAACTAGACTTAAGTGGTAACACACATTTGTGTCAAAGATCACCATGCATATTTCCTGAAGATGCAAAAGACTTCTGGCAGTGACAAGTAATATGAGATTATGAGTTGAGTTGCCTCCAATACAGATAGTCACCAAGAGTACTTCAGTATCTCCAGTCTCTGCTATAGCAACACCCAGAGAGTAAATAGCTAAAAAAGCAACAGGAACAGACATAGAGATTCTGATTGTGCTTCTGCTCATGATTAGTCACAGTGATATATGAGGGGACCTGAATGTCAATAAGCCCTCATCCTTGTGGCTTCAGTAAGCCTGAAGGGATTAAACAAAGCTCTGGCTTTAGAGAGGTGATGCTAAATAAAAGACCACAAGTCTAAGACTAATGAAGAACAGTCTTAGGTTTGATTGTGACCTGTGAGTACAGCAGAACTGCAGTAAAAATGGTGATGCAGAGGACACTTGTGGGACACAGATGAATCTTTGCCTTTCTGCTACTGGATAAAAGAGTTGTCCTATATTTTTATACATACTTAGAACACATAAAATAGGCAAGAATAAGAAAAACATGTTTTCTAAACACAATTGGCTAGTGTGGCTACCAAGTGACTGAATGTCCACAGACTGTACAGATCCCTACATTTTATGCAGGGTTAAAAAAAAGGTTTATGGATGTATAAAATGATAACCTGCAGATGTAAACAAAAGATAACATTCATTCCTTTATTTAAAGATATGACCTAGGTATTGCAGGTGAGCAGCAATTTGAGCAGCTGAGTAGATGGCACAGAGGCACCAGAGCAGGCAACAGAGGACTTGGCAACCACTGGGTTGTGCCAGCTGTGTCATGCTCAGCACCAAGCTCCTCCTGCTGCTGCTATGGAGGAGAAAAATGCACCACCACCTGAAGTGCTTGCCTCAGTCTGGAGGAGATTTTACTTTGTTATTATTCTGCAGACATAAAAAATGATTGAACTTTGAGGGAAAAAAGGAAAAACAAACACACAAACAAACAAAAAACCATGTAGACCAGCTAAACTGGCTGGACTGAAACAGTGAAGGCTGAGTTAGTCTGCTAACCTCTTGCTGAGAATGGCTACAGTAAATACCTGGGGAGGAGCACAAGGACAGAGAAAGCAAGTACTTTTCCAGAATGCATTTGCACCCCAAAAAATTGCATTTCAGGGGTTTTCCTTGCATTCAGCAGCTGTTGAGATATTTCTCCTCTTTGTCCAGTTGCTTTTTTAAACCAAGCACAAATCTTAACATCTAAAACATTGTGTAGCAAGCATGTTTAATTGGGATGAATCATGTTCATTCAAACCTGACACCACCCCATTAGATGCCCCCCAGGTCCCAGCAGGGGAAGAGAGAAAGTAGTTGATCCTTACCTGGTCTCTCTATGTCATTCATACTGTACACTTTCATCATATCCCCCTTTTTCAGGCTGAGCAGCCTGTAGTAAAAATAGTTGTTCTTTGTCTGATGGGCTGTATGCCTACTATTCTTTATCCATATTGCCACCCCAACCATTCTCCAGGATTTGGGTAACCTTTTTGACATGAAGGGACATGGGGGGGCATACAAGATTTGCAGTACACTGAAGGTGGATCACAGTTTTCCACACCCACATATTGATGTTATTTATTTTCTATTTCCTTGTAACTGTTTCTAGAATATTGACTGCTTTTTTATAATCTTTGAAGCAGTGAGCTGATATTTTATTGAGATGTGTATTATATAAAAAAATATCAGTCTTAAGGATTAATTTCAGTCAGCCCAGAGTCCATCAGTTTATATATTAAGGTAGGAATGGGTTTCTCTTTCATCACCACTTAATCTGCAGCTGCCATTTTGCTTTCTGGTCAGACAATCTAGTAAATTATATCTGCAGTTCTTTAAACCAGAAGTTTCTTTTTAACTCTGTAGAACAACTTCATATTAACAAATATTGTTGCCTTGATTTTTACCCTCTTTTAGGTCACATAAAAGATTGTTAAGCATTATTCTCACAGTACCGATGCACTACTTTTTGCAATTTTTAGAAAACTTAAAACCCCTGAAGACCTTTCTTTTCACTCCAGAACTGCCTGGTCTTTTATTTTTTTCTTAAATTCTGCAGGGCACTTTGTCAAATATGTTCTTGAAATCCAAGTAGAATCAAATCAGATCTCCTTTATCCACCTTCCTGTTCACCATTTCACATCATGTTAATGTACGTATACATTAATTTCATTCTTCACTATAGTTGCTATTTAGTTGCCCCTTACAAATACCAGAAGTACTTTTTTTTTTTCATTTCACTTTGCAACTTTCATTATTACCAATAAAAACCTTTGCTCTGAAAAAAAGGCATTTATGACATCTGCATTTTCTTTACACAAAAAATACTGCTGTGAAAAATACTCATTTTTTCTAAACAAATTCAAGTTTCTGGAAAAACAAATGTAAAAAAGCCCTGCTGATTATAATTTTTTTAAACATCTTACCAGATGAGGAGCAAGATGAGGAAGTTTCAAAGTTTCAGAAAAGATGTCTGAGAAGAAGTTCTTTCCTTTTTTTTTTTTTTTTTTTTTCTTTTAAAATTTATTAACCTTCCCATGTTTCAAACTCAACATGAAGATCCTCTACATAAATTGTGAGAACTAATCTCTGTCCCTACATGGGTAAAACCATGGATGGATTTATTAGTAGCTACTTCCAGTTGGAGACAATGGATAGCATACCTCAAAACCGGAATTCACTGTGTCTGGAACAGTGTTGGATGTGTTGGGATGGGAGGAAATAATGGAAGCTCTGCATTTCTTCCCACCCACACTGAAGGTGACACTTTTGCAGTGCCTGGGCTGCTGCCACAGCCACTTTAATGCCCTAAGCACTGCAAGACAAAAACATAAAGAAAATCAAGAAAGTCAGACAGATGGCCATTTGAATCACACAACCAGCAAATGTGTACCTCTTATCACCTCCTATAGACAATTTCTTAAAGTAAAGTTGATTAACAGGATGACCCCCTCACAAATCAACCCAGACCCTTTCCATACCCTTCAGCAACAATGTGAGGAGACAACAGTGAAAATAATTTCATTGCTCCTAATAAATCAGTGCTTTGGTGATGTTTCTCCACTTCTGCTGCCAGGTGTTCACTGTGGCTGCTTCTCCTACCCCCATTCAGACAGCCCTGTATTACATGGGACGCTTGTCTGCGTCTCCTGCAATTGGCAGTCAGGCTGTGTTTGGCTTTATGGTGGGGACAGGAGCTAATGGCAGTGAGAGGAGCTCATCAGCTTTGTGTTCACTACCCTCCTTGCCCAGGAGGGGTTTTTCACGCTCTGAGAGATTTGTGCACTGGATTGGAACATAGAGATTAATGTCCTCCTCGTGGTGGCAGGGACACAGCTGCATCTGAAAACCACCAATTGAACAAGGAAGCCTGAAATCAGAAGCAGATAAAGTTCATGCAGGGTAAAGACAACAGCCAAGGAACCCTGCTACTTCACTTTCTATGTCTAATTTTAGCTGTCTTTTGTTTCTCTGTAATAAAATATGAGTTCAGAAGCAAACTTCCTGGGAAAAGGGAAGGGTGCTCCGTGTGAAAATGGATTAACCCTCCTCTATGAGCAAAATGTTTCCAGTAAACACTGAAGAAAGAGATGGGAGAGGGGAGACCACCCGGGCTGGAAGGAAGGGAATGCCTGTGCTATGAATCAAGTTGTGAGTCTGAGGTGGCGATGGCTCCCCAGGGGGGAACAGGCAGCCTTGGGAATCTGGGGGGCTGGAGAAGACCCATGGTGGAGAAGCTGGAGAGACAGAAGGAGCGCAGAGCTCCCTGACCAGGCTGTTGTTAGCATCCGGTTCCGTCAGTGAATTGTTCTCCCAGGGCAGCTATTTCTTGCTCTCTGAATTAACACTTGTCTCTCCACAAACAGCTGTAAAGCATTAGCTGGAAAGTGGTCAGAAAGTTTTCCATAAAAGAATGCAGGATTCCAATTTAATGGTTGTTTTTGCATTGATTCACATTAAATTTCATGCCTTCCAAGGGGGATAGAAACAATACTAGAATGAAAAAGAAACCAGGTATTTTCAGAACAAAATGGTGATTACTGTAATCTGAAACATTTCCATTTTGATATATGCTTTATTAAAATGAAGAAATCAGAGGAAAAGAACATTTTATCAAGTTTCACCTTAATGTTTTAAATTCTGTCCTTTTCTCAGATATTTTCTGGGTGGAAAAAGCTGTAGTCCAACTAGTTCTGCAGTTGTATCAAATATATAGTATTGGTCTTGAATACAGCAAGTGTGTTTGTTCATACATGCTGAGAGGTTTTGCCAATAGTTCATTTTGTTATATTCATCTTAGTAAATCTTTGCAGTAGATCATTTATTATTTTATTTTATTTTATTTTATTTTATTTGCAGGACATTTACTATTTGTTTGGTCTAGCAAAAGACTGCTTTTTTTTTTGCAAATCATTCTTTCCTAGCTGCTCCTGTGAAGGTACATCCTGTCCCAGATTTCTGTTATTAGTCTTATCAAGCTCAACTTCCTCTTTATTAACCTAAAAGCTTGTTCTTTATTAATGCTAAAAGCCATGGACACAATGGAGCTTGAACACCACAGCACTGCCAATAGTTTTTGTTTGTTTGTTTGTTTTTCTTTATAGCGACTTGTTTTTTCAAAAGAAAGCATTGTATTTTTCACTTCCCAGTTAAGAAAGACAGATGGAAAAGTCTTCTTATTCTAGGAAAATTCTTGTAATACTTTTTGTCTCTTTCCAGGTGAAATTAATGCTTAACTAGTGGGAGTCTTTTAACTAGTGGGAGTCTTGTCTGCACACAGCTCGGCACCTACCCTCCAGGTGGACTGACCTCCCCTGGAGGCCCATTACCTCGGTTTGTGAAACTGAGGAAGTTATTCTGGCTTTATGACTGAACCAGCCTTACTTGTTTGTGAACTGTCATGCAGCTCAGCGGCACCACATAAATCATTAATATTACTAATACTTAGTTGAGCAGCAGCCTGAGAGGTAGCACTGTGTCTGTGCACATACAGCTTACAAGCATTTGTGTACATTATTCTGGTATTTTAAGACATTCTGGTATTTTAAGACATTACATTTATTAGCAGTTTTTGGCTGAAAAATAATTTTAGTGGGTAGGAAGGAACCAGGATAGCAAAACCAAGCACAGCTCTGAAGGAGACCCTAGGGGGTGAGCTGTGGTGCTGTCACACAAGCCGTTGCACCAGCTTTCTCTTGCTGTTATTTACTGCTGGTCTTTTAACACCACAGGTTCACAGAATCTCGTTTCTGGACAGTGAGCTTCCTGTAACCAAATCACGTGGCCTAGAGCAACCAGCTGCCTGAGGGCTTTATTGTTCAGCCTACATTAACCTACAGTCTATATACGCTGTAAGTCAGTCTGTGCAGTACTGTAATTACTGGCTGTGATCTGTGGAATATTTGCTGAGCTTGTAAGAAAATATATGGTATTTTCATAGGATTAGAAAGGTAGAAGTTGTTAGGTTTTATGGAGAAATCAAGAGGCCCTAGTGTGCAGATTATAGAGTTAGCTCATTTGTAGTCAGGTAATTCACCCTGAGCAGCCAACTAGTCAGTTCCAAGAAAACAAAGCTCAGTCTTTTTCCCTTACTATGTAAAATTATATGCCATAAAACTACTTTTGCAATTATGAGCACATTAAAACCCAAACATTTTTATAGTCTCATATGTATGTCCTTTATTCCTCATGTCTTTGCTGTCTTCACATTACGCCATCGCATTGTGCTATCTTGATACTGCTGAACAGCTGAGATTTCATCGTGTTCTACTCTTCTAATGTGCATTGCCTAATGCTGTCTGATTATATGCTACAAAATATGTTTTATATGCTACAAAAAAAGTGTTACGAAAATCTGTAATTTTTCAATTAAGCCTTTCCCCTCTTTGTAAACAAGAACTAATTAACTATTTTATCCAATTTAACTAATGGTTCTTCCGTTCATGGTAGTATGTCCTTTTCCCTTGCCTTCAGTTTCCCATTTTGTGCTCCTTTCCTACCCAAATTATATTACATAAAGAGATTTTTTTCTAACAGAAAGGCAGTGCAACAGATGAGACCCTATCCCTTTCAAAGTTTCCCACACATAGCTATTTTCTTGCCATTTTTGTTAATGCGAACTAAAGCAGAGAGGATACGGCCCTGTATATATGAATTCATGTACTGCTTAGTATCTCATGGTTACTGCAGTCATGTTAAGATTCATTGAAAACTGAAGATAAAATGTGAATTCTTATGAAGTTACTAGTTTTTTCCATTTGTAACTGATTACGGTAGTAACCAAGGCAAGCAAAAAGTTAAATTAATGACTCATCTGTATTAGTTATTATCAGGAGAAAAAATGATGCTTTTTATTGCTTTTTTTTTTTTTTTTTTTTTTTTTTTTTTTAATTTGCAGTGCTTTGACATTATTTGTTTCAAGGTTTAACTCATTTAGAAAACAAGCTGGGTATTGAGGACAGTATGGACATACCCTGCAGTGGATTGCATGGGCCTCCTGCTGCAGAGTACTCCTGGAGTCATCCACCATGGAAGGATAGGAAATAAAATTTTGTCTTCATTAGCTGAGTCTGACTTAACTGGCTTAAAGTTATCCTGCTGAATTTTAATGGAGTAGACAGAGGAAAGGGATTAAAATTAGACAAAAGTAAGTTTGACTCCAACTAAGATTTTTACAGACCCAATAAATGTGATTGTAATGCCCTCCTGGTGCAGAAATACAGCTATTTTCCAAATATTACCTGCTTTCAAACACTAAGAAAAAACTGTTCTTCAGTGGAAAATACATAGGCCAACAGAAGAATTTGATATATTTCAGACGATAATACTTCAGCATCAACTTTGATCTTACAAGTTTTAAGAAATGAGGTAATGTATTCCATTCCCTTCGTTTCCTTTGGTCACAATGATGCATATAACATACACACTCGGTTTTTAGTTGATCTCAAAAATCACTTAAAAATCTAAAAAAACAGATTCTGCCCTCAAACATATATACTGGTGAGCTGAATTCCCATTGCACTAACTTCAGAATAATTTAGACTACAACCTTAAAACAAATGCACTTGATAGACCATCGAGTATTGAATAGAAATTGGGAAAAGTCAGACGGGTCTCTTAAGAATAAAGGAACCTCTCTACATAAATTCAATTATAGAATAGCCATTTTTTCCTGTGATCAGAGACGCAGAAAATTAACATTTTTAGAAACCAAAAGGAAGGAGTCCAGCAATGGGAGCAGAGGCATGTGCGGGAAATACTTCAGTAGCGTGACTCCATTTAAAATAGAAAGTGAAAGATAACTTTGCTATTGGATACCATTCAATGACATTTTGTTGTTCATTATAACCACTCCAAGCGAAACTTGTGATAAGTGCCTCTGCCAGGGACATAGTGGTCGCTGTGATTGCTTCTGTCCTATATTTAAGACGAAGGACCCAAAGGCAAGGACAAAAACCTCTCTTAGGTCAGTAAGTGTTAAGGACACCAACCTTAATGACAACCTTACAGTCCTGTTGACACCTCCTCCGCACTCCCACCAGCCAGTAGGGCTAGCTGGGCTGATCCCATATGCCTGCTCTTCCTCATTACACTTCCTAGTAATGCACAGGCAGATTTTTCAGTACATGTCGCCCTCTGAAGGCATGAATTTTTTATCCCTGGCTTTTGACACAGACACTTCTAGCCTGCAGCCCAAGTTCCTGGTTTCTGACATCATAGAAACATCTGTTCTTTCATTTGCTTCAAACTCCATTACAACAAATGGTGATCTTTGTTACAGAATGAGAGAAAAAAGAAGGGAGAAGAATGGAAGTGAAGAATGGAAACAAAACTTAATGGCCATTGGAGAGGCACTTTTAAGGGGCTTTGGCCTGGAAAGGAATAGCTAAGAGATTGTTTTCATGTCTGAAATATATACAGGACAATTATGGGCTTCATCACTGGTTGAAGCAAAGCTCACCTGCCCTATCTGACTAAAAATTGTACCTGTGTAAGTTGGATCAGAGTGGCCAGAAACAACACAATTCAGGTAACTCATAAATCATTCAGAGAGAGGTATTGGGTGCAAACCAAGCACAAGCTGGAACAACCCTTAGTTTCCCACTTATGCAGAAACAGACCTTGTCTTCCACTCAGGAGGATGGACTAGTACGTTTCATTTCCCTTCATTCCGTCATTGCCTGTAAGTAGCACTACCACAAACATAGAATCATAACGTTTGAAAAAGATCTCTGAGATACTTAGTGCAACCGTCCTCCTACCACCAATATCACTCACTAAACCATGTCCCTAAGCAGTCCAACCTTTCCATAAACACCCCCAGGCTGGTGACTCCACCACCTCCCCGGGCAACCTGTTTCAATGACTGACTGCTCTTTCTGAGAAGAATTTTTTCCTAATTTCCAAACTGTCCTACATGGAACTACACGGAGTGACATTCCCCATATTTAACTTCCTTCACCTTAAGCAATTAACTGGGTGATTTGAAATAGGTGATTAACCACTTTACATGCCTTTTTCAATTAGCAGGGAAAGGTGTCTTGAAGGTGTTTCAGGTCTTAGGTAGACTAGCAATCTGAAGGCTCTCTCCACTGACTACAGACAGAGCAGAATTAACGGGAGTCCTACATCTTTGTCCAGACTAAATATCAAATTTTGTTGGCTAAATCAAGGCATTGCAGACTGTGGTAGGGCTTCTGTATATGAATACAGTGCTCAGAACTGCCTCAGTATCTGGAACCTAGTGAAAATATTCTGATCTATTCACAGAAGATGTTAGACAAGAAAAGCTCAACACATTTCAATACATAAAAATCACAGAAGGTTTAAAAAATAGCAATGTAGATAACAGATACTTAAATGGGCATAAGGAAAATGAAATAAAGTGTCATGGTTGAACAATGTATTTATTGTAATTACCAGGAAAGTATTTTAATCAAAGAAAAACATATTTTCCACAGAGACAATTATAATGTTTTTATTTAGCAAATGTACTGGAAGAATTGTTTCTCTGTAAAGATGCACAGATATGCCCCAATTCCATAGAGTTGCCTTTCTCTCAAAGGCCTATGATTTTTTGAAATCAGTTTAATTAACAGAAGGGAACATATGTGGAGATGTCAAACTTATTTTTGTCACAAATCACATGATTCCATTTACCACTAATCCCCAAATAACTGACCCAGGGGCCACCAAGAGCTTGCAGAACTCTTGATGGTGCTTTATTGTGGAGTGTACACGATTTTAACTATCCTCTGTTTCTAGCCATGTGAACAGAAAAAATACATTAAATACTTCCTTAATACCCTTTTTTCCATACTGGCAATTGCTGAGGTTACCACAGGATTGCTTTGTGTTTTTTTGTTTGTTTTTGTTTTTGCATTTTTACAATTGCATATGGAAGAGCACTGATATAGGGTATTATTTCCTTAAGATGCACTTCAAACTATGCAAAACTTTTGTGAGACCCTGCCTTGTAAAACTGAGGACAGACTCTACAACATTCATCTTTCTCCAGTCTACATTTGACTGAAAGAAAAAATGCCTTTTCTAAAAATTTATTTTCCTGAGAATTGTGTTCCTTTATACTTTGAACCAGCTCCTTATTTGCTCTCTGCTACTGCCTACTAAGCTTTGTGCCGCTCACTTGGTAAGTACTGACAGGATTCCCATCTTCTGCTGTGCCAGATTGTAAAGCATGGAAGAAATGACATGATGTAAGGCTCTGAAATAATTATATAGGAGTGTCCCACATTGAAGCATTCTTTGGTCTGGCAGAGAGAAGTGAAATCTACTGCTAAGATCTGCCCTGTATACTTATGTTCAAAGGTCCTTTTCTTAAGAGCATGTCCCCAGACATCCATAGCAGCTTAGAATGAAAAGTCACTAAATGCAAATCCAATTCTGTATAAAAATTAAGCCCTTAGAAACAAATCTCTTAAGAGGGCTCCTCTCACCAAAAATTAATTACAACTTTACATTACTGAACTCTGATGAACAAAGCATAATATTCCCTCAGATGTGAGGCCCAACTCAAACTTAGAGGAGGAGTACTTGTTAAGTACTTAGTTTTCTGAGAAATTCATTGCCTGCCTTATTTGCCAATCCTTTCTGGTCTGAAACCAGTCTCTCCCCAGCTGTTTTTGGAATGTTTCAGAGAAGAAAAAAAAAAAAAAAAACAACCTTTGAATTTTGGCCCTATTAGGGTTAATGCTTTTGCATAGACATATATGACCATAAACTGGTCGACTAGTAGAGATCTTCTGCTAACATTGTGACTGAGAACACGAAGAATACAGCCACAATAATATACAGCTGTCTACTAAAAGTATTGCATACAGACATCTTTGGCCATGCAGTCTCTTGGCCTTCTGAAAATATGTGAGCTGCATTGCTAACATGACAAAAAAAATAGCAATGTTGAGAATGAGAAAGAGGCGGGTATAGGAGGCCGATATTGATGGGGCGCTACTTCGAGCAGTTGTCATCATCTGTGCCAGCCCTGATCGGCCTTTGATTGACACTCCAGTTTTGTGCTTCACATAAGTGATATCTGCAAAATCCAAAAGATCTTTCATTTCCTCATCTTCATCTACAGGCAACTCTTTTTGTGCTTGAGTCTGTGCCTTTTGACGCACTTTTCTTTCATTTACCTCAATTTGTGCAAAAATGTCAGGAACAGCATCAACAAATTTGTAGCCTTTGGTTACCTTTCTATTTTTCTTTGCTCTGCCATGCTGCTGCTGCTGCCCCTGTGAGATTGCAAATATTCTGTCAATGGCCTCCTCTGTCTGTCTTTTATCTGAAAACCTCAACAGGCGCTCAGCAGTCTTCCTAAAGCTAGCTGTGTTTTGTACACGAGACAGTATCTGCTTCTCCAGCTGCTGGAAAACTGGCTTAAAATGCTGCAGGTTCCTCTCCACAATCCCTACGTAGTCCTTCACTTCTGGCACTGCAGAGTTCCTAATGGCAGAGGCTCGGTCAAAGACAATTTTCTGGCGGTCTGCAATAACCTGTGCAAAGGCAGAACGGGGCCCTTCCTCAACAGTCCACAGGTAAATTGCATAAGCATGCTCACTGGTGGTAACAAAAACATCCAGCTGCTGAGAGTCTCCACGGACCGTGAAGCTCTGCACGTCTATGGAGGGCCCAATGAACAGGTAAATGGCTCTCGTGACTGGGTGCCGCAAGAGGGTTGTTACATTCACGTAGTTCGTTCCGTTGTAAGGGTAGCCCCGGGGATACATCCTTGAGGCAATGGTAGCTTTCTCACTGTGGCCAGTATCATCCATCCAGTACATCTTATATATCCCATCACGGTGTCTAATGAATGCCCCATGGACCCCATCAACAACTGTTTCTTCAAAAGGCACATCCACATTGTGAAAGAAACTGGTTGCTGCCTCTAGGGGACTGTCATCTTCTAGATGGATTTGGTCCACCACCAACAGAAGCTGAGGGTGGAGAAGTATGAGGTTTCTTTGCAATTTTCTCAGCTTCAGTTTAGGATTGTATGCACCCACTCCTTCTCCCCTGATAAAAACCACTCCGCTTCTCTCCATGGCAGCAACCACTCGTCCCTGACAGTCACCAGCCAAGTCGTGTTTATATTTGAGCCACTTTGAAGAACAGTCCTCTGTAATCTGCCCTTCCCATGGGGAGAAGCAGCTCTTGGACACAGCAGGGGAAAACATCAACACATTATTAAAAAAAGTATATTTTGGCCCATACAGAGCTTCTGTTATGAAAGGTACACCATTGGGAGCAAAAGTAAAGGAGTTCTGGTCCGGGTGTTCATGACCAGCATTAAAGTTCCTCCATCCCTTGATCCACTCTTTGTACTTGTTCTTATGAACAATATCATATATTGCACGTCCTCCCAGCTTTCCTGACTTGAAGGAAAGGAAAGGCCTGTTGATTTCAGCTGGCAAAGCACTTCCATAAGTTACCACTCCCCAGTCCTCAAAGTAATGCAGCTTTGGAACCCCGAAGTCTGGTGGAGGTACAGAGTGCAAACTTGCATCATACCTGCCAAAAAGACGAGAAAAATGGGTTTAAAAATCACTTGACTGACCTCATCAGTACCCATACAAAACTCAAAACACAATTCAATACTTATATCAAGGAGCAACTTAACAATATAAAGTCCACAGGTATCCTTCCTGAACAAAAAATAAGTATATAGTTGTAATGATATTTACCATACTAATCTCCATGCAAATTTGTAGGAGTCAAATTAATGTTGTATCATTTTATAGAATAATAACTGAAAGCACCTGCTCTACATTTAGAACAAACAGTCCTTCTGCAGTCCACAAATAAGAGTACCATGAACTTTCCTCAAACAAGCCACGTTACATTTTATATCATAAAGCTACTGACTGCAATACAAATATTTTAAAAATCACATTAGAAAGGTTGTAGGCACTATTTGCATGTGACAGCAACAGTTGCACCTACCTGCTGACTACTTAACCAAGAAAAACAAACAGAGAACCCATTTCCTCAAAATTGATGACTATAGGAACAAACAGAATTAGTAATAAACTAAAAATTAATAAAAAATCTTTCAAAATTATTTTTTAATGATTTATATCACTTAGTATATGCTATTTTCTTTCTCCTGCTACATTGAAGAAAAATTTTACAGCTTTCTTGTATAAATTCCAAGATATAAGAAGTCTGTTTTAAAAAAGAGGTTTTAATTCCTGAAAATATTACAGGATTTATAATTTTTGTTTAATTTGATTTACATGAGTTAAAGCAACAACAAAAAGGCAAGAAAAACAACAACAGGCAGGAAAACAAAACCCAACCTTCTTGTATTATATAACCAAAATAAATGAAACCATCAATAAGTATAGTATTATTTCTGTTAGATGGTTCCTCATCTGAACTACTCTCCACAGCTAATGAGGAGTCTCAGTTAGGCCCTAGACAACCCCAGCTTGTGTGCTGCATACGGCTTCATGTAGTTCTGATCAGCCCCCAAGCTGTAGAGCTCAGGAGTTTGCTCTAGAGCTAATGGTTCTCGATGGAGATCCCCCTAAAAGCAGACCTCTTTCTGAAGACTCCAATGCAAGTGGATGTGCTCATCAAAGGAGTAAAACTGCAGCACAAGGAAAAAGCAGATGTTGTTATTGTTTTGCTTTTTGTTGTTATTGTTTTGACTCACTTGCTCTTAAAAACATGCCTCCCTTCAGCATCAAAAAGAAATTTTAAGTATATTAATTATAAATTTCAAAGGTTTCCATGGAGAAATGAGAGAAAATGTGTGAATATGGTTGTAGAGGAAAGATTCTGCATTTTGCAAATAACAAGCTAAAGGGTGCTTGGAGGCTAGTAAACATGCATTTTAATGTGTGTATTGTAAATGTGAAGCAATATATTCAATAATACTCTTCTTGTAAGAGAGAGAAATACAGCTATGCCGACTCCTCAAATGTATTTCTTTTCCCTACAGACTGAGGGAATTTTTATGTAAATTTATATGTACATCTTGAATCTTCTCATTTCTTAGCTTTTGTAGACTGACATATAAGTTAGCAGAGATGTAAATTACAAGGAAGATATAGGTGTAGTCATCTATCATGATATTTTTTCTAAATATAATTTGCAAATTAGTATGCACATACAACTAATAGCATTCATTATATTTTATATTGCTTATTTGCCTAATTATTAAAAAAAAAAAAACACAACACGATTAATCATCAGAATAGATCAAACAAGTCAAAGAATATACTCAGAAATTTTCAGTCCTTTTGGAAATGCATGTATTCTATAAAACAACAGACAATGGAAGTAAAACATGGAAGCACACATAGGATGAGAAAAAAGTGTTGCCTGTAGCAACACATTCTGAATATCCTTGCCAAGTGAAGTTCTTGTGAGCCTAAAAACTCATGGCTGCACATGGCCAGCACAATTTCTGCTTCTACAATGCAAATCTAAAGATAACAGCTTATCACAAATGGCAAGCAGCTGTCCCATTCCAAGCCCACTCATTCCCTTTCATACCAGAGAAATTCAGTGTGGAGAGTGCACCACCTCTGCCCTTTGGATGGAGTCCCTGGGCCCTCCACCACCCGGTTCCTTCTAATCTGCTCTGCCAACCAGTTCCCGCTGCCGTTGCGCATGACAAATTTGTCAAGAAACACCAGCTGGCTCTCTGGCCCATAGAACCAGTTGTAGTTGGAGTCCGCAATGGCCACAGTTCTCTGAAACCCTTGGGAAAAAAATTAAAAGGAATTTAAGAAAGAACAAATGATGATGAAACCAAGCAGTAAAAACACAAACAGAAGCAGCCTTTGAGATGTTCATACACCTACTCATAAATGAGCCATAGATACATTACACAGTAGCTGTTTCCTTCTGCTGTAGATAACTTAGTCACCTTTCTTCTTTGGCTACGAGCTACAGACAGTCTAAGTACTACAAAAATGTAAAATATTTTAATTTTAAATTGCTTTTTAAAGCAATATCCCATCCACTTTTCCTCCTCATTCAGATCTTGCAAAGATAACTTTCACTTTACAGCTTTTGCTTTTCCTATGTCAATCCAAACTCTCCAAACAACAAAAGAGAGACTCCCTCAAGGAAAAACAAACAAACAAAAACCAGTTTCACCTTGAAACAGTTAAGATGAGTTCACTTTGCTTTTTTGGAACCTCTCCCCAGCAAATGCCTAAGGTATCACATGGATTCAATATAATTCCCTACACATATGTGCTAGCATGCCAAAGCTGCACTCATCCCCTCTTACACACAAAGCTAGACCTGGGCTTTCTAATACCCAGTTATGTTATTTCACTATCTTTTTTAAGAGGACTTCGAACAATATAAGTTCCTAATGAACTCTCCTACAAAGAAGCAACACAAAACCATCACTGAAAACTCGCAAGGCTACCCAAAACCAAATCTCTTCTGAAACCTACAAGTGGTTGGCAGTATTTATTAAGTTATATCTGTTTGTCGATTTGTAGATCTCCATCTTTTAGCCACAACTAGGATTTCATACCAGAGATGCTGAAACACACTGAAACACTGGAGAGATTCAGCATGAAAACAGAAATACAAAAAGTCTGCAAAACAGACCCATCAGTGATGTCTGATATTTCTCTTTAACTCTCACATTGATACAAGAAAATGATTCGTGTACCCCTGGACTGCACTGAAAAACCTAATAGTTAAGTCATTTACATTTTCCATATGAAAAATATTTTGAAAAAATGGTTATATTAATGGATTTCAATATTTGATGGAAAACTGGGGATCAAGTAAAACTTCCCCACACTTTCTTGGAACTTTTACCCTGGCTTTATGATTTGCTATTCCTTTCACCCAATATTTTAGTGCTATCATTTTTCTTTTTGGGAAAGGAAAAAAAAAAAATCAGTAAGAATCTCAAAGAATGTTATTTTTCAAACAGAAATGCCCCCAAACAGCTGAACTTCAAACTCTTGAAAACCAGAAATCAGATTCTGAAGTATTGTTTTTTTTTTTTTTTTTTTTTTTTTTTTTTTTTTTCTCCCAAATAACGTTCATTTCTTTTAACTGATTCTAAAAGCCAGGGTTTAATAAACAATGGTGTTCAATAAGCAGTGATAACAAATGATATCACTGTTTCCATGCATGATGAAGGCAAAATCCAGGGAAAAGGTTATTTTAAATATCCAAGTACAATGCTAATTAAAAATGCTCTACTTAATGTATGAAATTTCTTTGAGAATTAGAAGATCCATCTTCATTGGTCCAAACGACTTACCTGGCAAGACAGTCCTGTACATAAATGCAAAGTGCTGCTTGAGCCAGGGGTGGCTGAAGTGATTGATATCAAAGTGCCTTTGGACAAGAAACATGTACTGAAACAACGATCTGGTTGTGTAGCTGCCATAAGCCACCCCTTCATAGAGGGAGCCATCTGTGACCTCCTGCAGCAGGACCACTGACTTCTCCATGATTGCCAACACTTGCTTGGTCCACAGATAAGCTTCCTGAAGGTAGCCTGAAAGAAAAAGATGTTAGCAAATCTGGTAATAACACTATAGATCATAGATGATGTCACCTGTTTTCCACAGTGGGATCCTTCACAGAAATGAATCCACAAGGAAAACTGCCAGAGCTCTAAAAGATGACCTATCACTACAGAACTCCTGTACTTCCAGGGTGAAAAATAAAACACTATACTTAAACACAATAAAGCAAAAGTTACAGGAGTGAAAAACAAAACAAAACAAAAAACTATAAAACACATTTTTGCAAATAGTGTGGGATTATGCTTTCCATCTTAAAGTGAAAATTTCCTTAATGCATTCAGAACATGCAAAAAGAGAAGAGTCACCTCAAGACTATTTAGTGCATTTCAAATTAAAGTGGTAGGAAAACAAAATTACAGTCCCCACTAGAGGGCTCCATAAAGTAAATATTCTATTCAGTCATTTTTCACTGGAATGATCACCAGTGTGATAAGAGCTTCTCAGAGTTTACAAAAAAAGTTGACACTTGAACTGCACTTAACTGATATTCTATTAAGACATGCTCTATTTGAAGACATTCTGTGATTCTTACATTTTCAATGTGTTGCACAATCTAAATGATTGTCTAAAATAGAAGTTATTTTTGAAAATATTCACATGTTTAATTCCAAATGCAGATTCCTCAATTCCAGAATAAAGTTAGTCGTCCAACTAAGCTAAGGTCCAGCCTCCACAAATACTGTCCTTATCAGTTATACTTCTTCTAAGGAAAAGAATTCGAGAGATCTTATTATTTAGGTCTGCTCTATGAAAATCAAGAGCTGGGAAGAAGTTGCCCAACTGGATTTGGATCCACTGGCTGGAGAGGTAGGAATAAACAGAGAACAATTGCCTTGCATGTCTCTATGGCTACTTAGTGACTATGCAACTCAAAGTGTCTGGACACAGATTTAACCAGACTTATTTCCATTATATAACAGAGCTCAATTTTAGGACAGCTGGCATATGTTATATCCCATTACTTGGTGTAGTGGTGTCTGATGAATGAAGCACACATGCCAGGCTGAGGGAGTATGAGCTACATTCAAACCCGCTACCAAAAATGTTTCCCTTTATTGCCACTACTACTGTATTTATGCTCAGCAGAGTGATGAGCAATTCAGACTTCTAGCAGTCAAGACTGCCAAATCCTGCTTAGTTAACAGAGAAGTAAAAATTGCAATGTCTAAGTTAAACCTGATTCTATCAGGTTGTCATAAATCTGATTCTGATTGATGTTTCATTCAGAAATATACAGTCTGGATGTTTTGAACTGTTTTCATTTGAAATATCTGCACTATTTCTAAATTGCTCAAGTGTTACTGAATTTGCATATTTTTTTTTCCAAAAATATGAAGTTTAGTGAAACAAATATTATACAACTGATGTTATCATTGTTTGGCACGAAGCATACTTCTGTCTATACTCTAATTAAAAGCAGAGTCATCTTGTAAACTGCCAGCTTTTTGCAACAACGGAGGATCAGAGAAGGATGGAATTATGAGGAATTTAGCAAAATCCACTGAATAAACATGATAAGTTCAGTCTTCAATTTGTGGAAAGTGAGATAGGAGGAAAGGGAATAATTTCTACATATACCCTTCCTGCTTTTTAGCATATGCACGTTAGTGAATGCATTTATTATGACAAGCTCTTAACAAAAAGATGATCCCCCCGTCAAACACAATAGGTGCCACATTTTTTTGAAACACATTCTTTGTGTGTCTGAAAGCCCAACAGTGTGCAGATGTGCCCTTGCTTACTTAGCAGGCCTGAACAGCTTGACAATACCATCAGCATCCAGAAACTAGTTTGTCCTTGATTTGCATCAAGTACTTCCATCAGGTGTCATGTCTTCAAAATATGTCTAGCACATAACAAATAAAAACTTGATAAAATACTGACACATTCTTATAAGAAAGAGCTGGCTCCGTGATTTTCACTTCTCAGCCAAGGTACCATTGGGTTTTAAAGCCAGGATTTCTCACCTGCTCTTTCCTTCTGACTCCATGACTTGCATGGTCCTTTACAGTCTGCATCACTTAAACAGGAGGAGAGGGATATTCCCCATGTAGAGCAGGCAAAATCAACTGGTGAGGGTATTCATCTGGAGACTGGGCAGGATGGGTTTAAGTTCCCAAAGCAAAGGGGGAGATGGTACCCAGCACAGAAATCTCAGAGAAAGACTGTGGGATGCAAGAGCATCATTTAAAGGGAAAAAATGTAAAACCCTGCACCTCTCCTTAGCAAAGGATGCTGAAAAGAAAGGTCCGGAGCTGTGGTCTGTGAGTGGATCAACGTATAGCTTTGCAACCATCTCAGGGGATATAGGACAGAAGTCCTGATCCTATTGCCTGGCTCCCAGGTCAGGGTGTAGGGTGTTTCTGAGTACTGACCTTCTCCAAGCATTGTGCAAGGAGACCAAGTGCATCGCTCCAAGGGAGCAATGGCATGCTGCCCATAGGCATTAGAACAAGCTCTGAACTGATAATGTGCCCTGAAAAACTGGACGGGCAACCCAACACATGAGTGGAGTGTTAATTTTTACCAACAGTGAAGTAAGAAATCCAAAAACAGCTGGATAGCTATATTTATATACATAGTTAAAACATATATATTATACCTTGTACTTCTGCCCACAGACTTTTATTCTATTCAGTAAATTACATTTTTCTAAGCAGCACATGAGTGAAGTCAATACAGCTGAGCTTTCAGAGCACACAAAGCATACACCTTTGCAGTTGGCTGCCATAGATGCTTAAAGTAGAAAGCGCAGAAAAAATATGTTTATCAGTTTCTGTACATTGTTTCACAAAGGAGATTGAGTTGATGCATTGTAGAAAAGCATTCCTGATTTAGCACATACCTTGATTCATCAGAACCAGGCTTCCAGCCAGCAGGGCCACACAGTTGGTAGGCTGGTGGTTATGAAGGTACTGGAAACCCCATCCACGTCTGTATGATGTTTCGTACATATATCCCGAGGCATTGGCAATTACCTCAAGAAATCTCTCCTGTTGAGTCTTGCTAAGATAGCTGTACAAGAAGTCATAAGCAGTGGCAAAGCCAACTAAGGAGTGAGCAAGAGGGACCTCATCCCATGGGGCATCCTTCACTAGCCTGTCAATAAAGAAAGATGCCAATTAAGTTTCACCTATTTATTTTTCTACGTTACCATACTGTGAGGTGTGTATGACTTAACATCTCTGAAGTTAGGCAACTCATGTTGAATTTGACACGGTAGTAAGCTACTTACCATGTCTCTGAGACCATTTTATTCTCTCCAAAGTATGGACTATACTAAGCTTCAAACCTCATTAATTATGTTAGAAAGATCGAATCTTTAAATACTAAAACAGGGCTTGCAATATTCTGGGTTTTGCTAAGAGAAATAGATATGCAGAATATTTATTGCACAGAAACAGAATCTATTTATCTGAAAAAAAGATTCACAGCATTTTTGTGAAAAAGTAGTATCTCTTCCAAAAATCTGTAAGAATCTTTTTTCTTTTCCAAAGCAGTTGAATGTTAACAAATTCCTAGATGGTGACTATGGGACTGAAGCTCTCTTTAAAGCAGCAACAATACAATAACTCACAATGCTGTTTCTTAATTTCACAAACACATGTTAGGATAGAGGTAGAGATGATGAAGATTACTTTCATGACTACAGTTCAAATTAACATACTTCATATCATTAAAAAAAAAAACCAACAGCATTTAACATAAAATAAGTAAAATGATACTGCAACTCAAAGATGTTTTCTAGGAACTACCTGCTTGTATGAAATAATTATAAATAATAATTTAGGAAAACAATAAATTTTTATCAAGAAAATTCATAACAAAGGTGGAGGCAGCACAGAACAAATATTTCTCTTAAATCAAGCATATGTTGGCTAACAAAGACTTTAGTTTTTCAGTATAAAGAGTACTTCCAGGTTATAGTCCTACAAAAAAGGAAATGTGAAAGAATACACAGTGGGAAAAAAAAAAAAAAAAAAAAAAAAACAAACAAAAAAAAAACTTGATAAGCTTAACAATTATCATTTACTTTGATGGTTGTCATCTTCATTCACACAATTTGCAAAAAAATTTCTGCTATGGAAACTAATTTTAAGTTGTTGAGATAGATAAGATAGTGCCATACAGTTATCGATGGAAACTGTGTTGTACCCCTGAAGATGCAGCTATTCTGTGATTCTATAAATAGAATTTATTCCTGGATTTGTATAAGCAGTAGCATGAACAAACAGATGATAAAAAATATCATATTAACAAGATCTTAAACAAACAACCCCCCCCCCAAAAAAAAAAAACCAAAAAAAAAAAACAAAAAAAAAAAACTTCTCATTCAACTTTAGGAGCACTTATTTGCATTCAAAATGCATAAATGAACCAGAAAGCATGAATATCAGGCTAGGACAGTGCAAATATAGTTAAAACACATGGTCTAGAAGTGAGGAAAATGACCCTTAACTTTTATTTCAATACACCTAACACCATTGGAAGAACTCAAATGACCTTGGCAGATTCTTAACTATATGTAAGAAAACCTCCCCAGGCTTTTTGATCAGCTGAGTTTCGAACAGCTTAAGTGTTTGCTTTCATAGAATCACAGAATGGTTGAGGTTGGAAGGCACCTCTCGAGATCATCTAGGCCAATTCCCCTACCAAGCAGGGTCACCTGGTGCACATTGCACAGGTTATACATTCATTTTTTTCTTTTCTTAAATGAAATCATTATCTCAAGGATTTTAAATTAAATACAGGAACTCATTTAGTATTACTTGAACAGCAAAATGTGGCCTTTTTTTGAACCAGGATTTTTACTAGGCCAGATGATTTTATTGTGAACAAGGTTGTGAACAATATTAAGACAGCTAAAGCTGTAGTAACATCCGCCAAAGCGTCAGGAAAAAAGTTCTCAAAATTTACTTTTCATCTTCTCCATAACCACATTACATTCTTGGTGGTCGCTGTTGGGAAAATTTATCTGTCATTTTGCTTCCGTTTCAAACTCTGAACTCATCAACAAAGGCTCCCAGCCAGGTATAGTAAAATTTCATATTTATGTTTTGGGTTAATTGTTGTGAGAAAAAATTACAGACCTGTAGGCCAAAACACTTACATACTTTACCTAGGTGCTCATTATTTCCATACCTCCAGATGAACTAAAAGAAAACATAACTGAACTAGGCAAGCAAGTCTTCCCATTTGCCAGGTATATTTATACTGTGTCATGGAGGCACACAAAAATTGAAAATCTCAGTTAACAGGTCATTTGTCAATCTCAATTGATTCTATGATTTCTGCTTTTTCATCTTTGGATATCATTGGAAAAATTCTTAAAGTGTAATTAGACACACGTGAAAATGAAACTTTACTCTATGCTGGATATACGTAACACTCTTATCTCTGACCAGCTATATCACAAACCCAAATTTGCAAAGTACTTTTAATTTTGCTTTTCACCAAACCTTTGCACATTCATAGATCAGAGTTCTAATGGGAACAGGAAATATGACTTTGAAGACCTTAGTATAGAACAACTAACATGCTTGAGGCTAAGCTATACATTAGGGGAATGAAAGAGTAACAAAAGAATTTGATTTAAAACATTTAATTCAGATTTCAGTATCCTTATAACAACATATAAACTGCTAATTAGAACGTGTTAAAAGCCATTTAATGGTCTTTATCAACTTTAATTTTGTTATTACTTCCATCAAATTGCAATTTTGTATAGTAAGTAAATAAAATTTAAAAGAGATGCATGCAAGTAACAGGGAAAACTAAACATGAACTTACTGCTAAACATACAAAGCTTACAGCCAACATCTGTTCTTAAAATGAACTTCCCTTGTAAATAACAGCGATTTAGCTGATATAAATCACTGTGCCTCCATTAACTTCATTTCAATGGAATCAAGCAATGTACACTAAACAATGTGTAAAATGATTCTCAAGAATGGTCAAGTATTAAGCATTAAACACTTTTTTGTATCTAAATTGTGCTTTCATATTTTAAGTAGATCGCCAGTGTCAGATGTGGTAAACTACCTGGCTGATAAGCCGTGGGAAAGCATGGTACCACAGGCCTGCAATGAGCATGGTCTGTGACAAAAGTTTTCAAGGCTATTATGAACTACTCTGTTCTGAAATATTAAACTTGTTTGTATTAATACAAGTAAAGATGGGTGAAAACATACTGAAACAGCTATTTTCTAATCCTATCTAGACTAAAAAAAACATCTGCCAGTATGAACCTCAGCTTAACAATTAACTGTATCTGAGGGCAGCAGGCAATCTTTATTTTAGTGCTGTAGCCAACCCCTCCTGTCTTTTAAAGGTATCAATGTTAAAAAAATAAAAATAAAAAAAATCAGAGATTCAGAGTAAATAAAAATGTCTACAATGGATTCTTTAGTGTAGAGCAACTACTTAGTTGCAAACACATGCCTCGGTTGCTCTGTTCAGTTCTCTTTCATAGAATCATAGAATTACTCAGTTTGGAAGGGACCTTAAAGATCATCTAGTTCCAACCCACAACTTTAACTTTTTTTTTGTTTAAAATATTTTTGTTACTTTATTTTAAACATTGACTTGGATGTAGATCCTCCATGAGGAAACTGTAGAGAAATGAAGAGATCACAGATAAGGTTTTATGTAAGTAATGGGGTTTTCCTAACATGTTTTGAGTGTTCTAGCATAGTGTAAGTTGGTGTGTGTGTTAAATTTGCCACCTTCTATATCAAACAATGAACCTGAAGGTGATTATGGCTCAATTCTGCAGTCATCAGTTTATGCTGTCAAGAACCACCATGAGTTCACTGCACTGCCCAAAATTAATGGTATACATACCACCTTTTTGCATAGAAATTAAAAATTAATATCCTGTCTCCTTGAAACAAAAACAACACCAAGAAAAATTATGATAAGATTACTACAACCTCACCACGTCTTGACAATACCACTAAAGGTGCTAATGTCTCTTCTTTCAGTAGAAATTTTGTTGTTGTTGTTGTTGTTGTTGTTGTTTGTTCCCTCATTTCTCTCTTCTAATAACTACTGCATTATCAAAACCAGAAGTAATATCATTTCTCTAAGAAATGTAAGCCAAGAGGAAAAAAAAAATACTGTCTGTCCAGTTCAAGGCAGGATTAAAGACAAGCAATTTTCCCACTTAAAGTGAGGTCCTCGATCATGGCCTATGGGATAGTTAGAATCACCCTTCCTTCACTTTGTATCCAATTCTTAAAAACAAACTGAAGTAAATAGGAAAATAACACGCTCTAACTTGAGAAACGTAATACCCTTCGGGGTATTGTGATATCTGATTTCCAGCCTCCGTATCAATAAATAACATGGCATAGCTGACTGCAAAATGAAGCACTAAGCACATCCTGACACATACATTACTCAAGTAATCCACATCCTGAAGTTTAATGCTCCAAACTTCCCCATGACAAATTACTTACTGCAGAATAACTTGGAGGTTAAGGGCAGATTAAGCTAATGATTGGAGGAAGAATGGCAGAAACCACTTCGCAGTACTGGAACTCTCACTCACATATTAGGTAGATGCAAAGGCAAATGAATCAGGGCTCTATTCAGAAAGCTTACAGCTGAAAATTAGTCCAAGGACATCCCTTTAGTACATTTAGATGTAATCCATCTTAGACATAGTAGCTAGGTAACAGCATGGTTGAGCTTAATGCATGCTAAATGTCAAGCGTAGATGCAAATGTGGCATGTACCAGTGCCAACTGAGCTCTCAGTCCTGAGGCCAACTGAATAATTGTACAGATTTGCCAATGCCAACGTCAACATCAACACCCTGGAACTCCAGATAACCTCACTATTGTTCTGACCCACTTCTGGGAGTAGGTGATACAGCTTTAAACCTTCAATCAGGCAAAGGAAATATTCTTTCTTGAACAGAGGAAGCATACATACCAAGAGGAAGCATAACCACCAAGGGAAATGAGACCACCAGCATTTATTTTATAAACTAGACTCAATGTCCAGTATTTTTCTTAGAAAGTCTCTAAAACAAAATATTTTCTTGTGCTTAAACTGAATACTTTGTTCACTATCGGAACAATGTCTTCCATTTTTTATTTTTTTTTAAAGAAGAAAATCCTGGAAAAAAAATCTCTTCCATCCAAAACAATATCTCAGCTTTCACTGTTCCAACATTTTTCTGGTTGCCACCAGAGCAAAAGCCATATTATCTGCACAACTCAACTGCTCAGCCATTTGCAACCATAAAAATACTAAGAGTTTGTTTTTGTTTTTGTTTTAAGTCCTTGAAAAACTGATGATTTATATTTCCTGTGTCTAAGGTAAAACGTTTGCTCCCATCCCTTTATCAGCCATGTTTCAACAGCAGTCACTGAGACCCACTCATGCTTATTTCAGCTCAGTTCATAAGCAGACAAGTGGTGATTAGAAATAAAACTTTAAATTTATACCAGAAAAAAATGACAACATATAATACTTCTGAAAAATGTTGTCTAAGAGCTTATTATAAACGTAGGGTTGTACTGCTTAGGTGCTGACGAGGCAACTACAATTTTATTCCTTTAAAAACTTGCAGCTACTGTCTATCCTCTCTTTCTCCATGTTTCCCTATGGGCTTATAACCATCATTCAATTGCTTCTAAAGCTTCTTTCATATCATTTTCGATCAGTTTTGTCTTTGATCATAAGACAGTCCCTTTCAAACCTCTTTCTTAGTGCCAACCATGATCTTTCTACGCTGACAAATTAATAAACAAGAACCAAATCTGTTTTGGTAGTTCTTAGTGCCACATAAAGCAAACACGAAAATGTAGTTATGTTATTATTTCTAGATTACCACTAGCTCTCATTATAGAGAATTTTTATATCAAGCATGTGAGCCCCCTGTAGTCATCACAGAACTTCAGCAACAATTTATCTCATAGAAAACCTAGCTGAAACCATACATTAAAATAGAAAATGTAGAAGAAACTCTTCAAGCTTCAGCTAGCCAGACATTCACAATTCACAAGTCAATTTCACAGACATGTACAATTTCTGTTTTTAAATGCTACAGGTGAAAAAGATAAAAACAACATGAGGGTTTGATATTTCACTTACTAAAATAATAAATATTCCAGATATCAAATTCATCCTCCTACCCTTCTTTTTCTTCTTCCCTGTTGGAGACTATCTCAGCATACTCCTCCAGGCTTCTTATATAGTATTTTCTATCCTACAGTCTTATAAAACCCTTCTCAGTATTCTTTGAATGTGCCTGATGGTTATTATTAGGACTCAGACAGATGTGCTATATTTGTGTTGTCAGCATAGAGCCTCACTCAATTTCATCTTAGCACATGTGAATGGATTTTATTTGTACCTTTATCTACACATTTAAGTATTTGTATTTGTGTATCTTTTACTTTACAGTTCATGTTGTTCTACATTGAGCACTATATAGACACTATCAGCAACAGACCTACAGTATACTCCAATACTTTCAATAAACATGGACTAAAAGAAGGCTACAGGATTGCTGGTTAATAAGAAATACTGGGAGGGCCAAAAAAATTGTTATGCTGAAGCCTCCTATTAGTTTTTACTTCCTCACTTCTATTTTCTTGGAATGTACTTGACAGCAATTATCTCCAACGTGAAACCTATGAAGTCAGGCTTGCTGTCAAATCCTACACCTTACTGTACATTGGTAACATACTTGTGTTCAAAAAAATGGTGTGTGAACTATGTGCCCCCCCCCAAAAAAAAAAAAAAAAAAAAAATCCCTTGTCTGCAACTCTAAAGAGGAAAATATCTCTGTAAAAAGGGTGCAGAATTTGTGAGCTTCTGAGGTATTTGTTTGTACAACAGGCTTAGCAAAGAAGAAACTTTTTCAGTGCTTTGTCCAAAATACAAAATCTGACTGGACTCTTATTTCTGCATGATGTGTGACTCTAATTACATCACTTTGCTCCGTGATGGAAGAGGCCAAGACGGCATATGGAAAAAATCAGTAGTGCAGATCCGCTCAGCCAATAATGCATGTCTGGTAGGGAGTGTTCAAGAGGCAAGTCAGAGATAAAATGCCAGAAAACTGACCTATATCCTCTGCTCTCTGTAAAATAAGGTAGTATGGCTTAAATAAGGACAAATTTTCCCTAAGTTTTTAGACAGCATTTAGTTATTGAATCACAGGAAGACCAAGCAAGTTATTTAACATTAATTTTAACAGTAAAAAAATCATCTATTTTCATTGAAACATTCATGTGCTACATTTCCCTGCTCTTGCTAACCTTCAAAACATTGTCTGTTCCCGTATTATTTAGATGATTATTATAGTTAGCTATTAGCCATTGACCCTTTGTTTATTTTAAAATGTAAACCTACTCCACGATGTAGCAATTACGGATGCTCTGTTATGAGCAGCATGACTATCAACAGTGGTTGTTATGACAAACAGCTCAAGCTCTGTTAGCCTACACGGATGGGAATTCAATTAAGGGTGTATTTTATTATGTGACATATACTGACTATCACAGTAGTTGAGAAAAGACATAAGTGCTTAATTACATGCCCGTTCGAAGCATGCATCAATTATCAGTAAACTTTATCTTATCTGTGTCCTGATAATATTGAACTACATTTGGACTATAGAGGATACTCACTAACATAAAGATGAGATTTAAGAATGTCAGTCTCCTTGATCTTTTGACATTCTTGGACAAATAACGAGCAATCTGTCCAACTACTGCACACACTACCAAAATACACTTTTGTTTTCTAGAAAGGTTTAAATTTTATTTATGATTATTATGAAAATTAGAGGAAACTCACTCAACTTTTTTTTTATATAAAAAATAAATCTAGAGTTACTTTAAAGTCAATGCCATTTCAGCAAAAGTCAAAAACAAATCCAGATTATATTCTTGAAAGGATCAAGCTGCCAAGAAGTAATGTACGTGACACCCAGATCTAACTTGCTAACACGTGTTGATTATTCCTCGGAGATAAAAAGTAATTTTTAGGGCAATTTACATGGCAGTCTAGGCACCTACATTATAGAAGTATCTGAAGAAAAGTGTTTCTCAAGTTTTGCTTATTTAACTGATACATCTCCAGACAAACCCTATTTACTGCTGGCATAAGCAGTTTTTGCAGATGAGTCTCACAACATTCAAGGCTCTAAACTTGACCATCATGAAAACATGTCCTCCTTTCCAACTTCCTGTTAAGAACTAATCATGACTAAATAGACTGGACATTTTTATTTTTATTTTTTAATAGTTCCATTTCTGCAACATTACAACAAATGTTTGCATCCAGTCTTATTCAGGACTTATCTCCAGAACTTCTAATTGCCTGCTAGTCGTGATCAGGCAAGAACTCTCGTATGTGCAGTGTTTGTTCTCCTAGTCTTAGGAAAGTGGAGAAGTGTGTGTACTCACTTCTCTGGTACTTTTTAAACTACATCGCTTGGAAAGAACAGATTTATGACATTTGTCTGTCCGCTCCTTCAGCTTCTGAACCTTTTAACCTATTTGAGCAAAGCTAGCCACAGCAATACATACCTCAGGGATGTTACACTCTTACAATTTTCCTGAAAACCACCATTGGACAAGGGACACGAATCTACAGTTCTGGGCTCCCCAGTACAAGAGGGACATAGAACTACTGGAGTGAGTTCAGAGGAGGGCTATGAAGATGATGAGAGGACTGGAGCACCTGTCATAGTAGGACAGGCTGGGAGAACTGGGACTGTTCAGCCTGGAAAAGAGAAGACTGAGGGTAGACCTCATCAATGTATATAAATATCTGAGGGGAGGATGTCGAGACAATGCAGCCAGTCCCTTTTCAGTTGTGCCCAGTGACAGGAAGAGAGGCAATGGGCACAAAATGAACCACAGGAAGTTCCAGCTGAATATGAGGGGGCACTTCTTTACTGTGAGGGTGAAAGTGCCTGGCACAGAGAGGCTGTGGTCTCCTTCTCTGGAGATATTCAAAACTTGCCTGGGCATGATCCTGTGCAGTGTGCTTTAGGTGGCCCTGCTTGGCAGGGGGGTTGGACTAGGTGGTCTTCAGAGGTCTCTTCCAACCTCAGCCATTTTGTGATACATAGCTACCATCAATGATGGAGGCAGTGTGAACTCCATGCTGACAGCATTTTCAGCCGTAAGTTCTATAGGGAGAAACAAAATTGGAAAAAAGGTCCCTGTTTCTGTTACAACATTTGAAAAGCTGACCACTAGACACGCTTGGAGGTTATATGGCTTAGTGATATGGTTGAGTGTTTTAGTGCAGGACTTGTTAGTGTTAGTTCAGAGGTTGGACTGAGTGATCTTGGAGGTCCCTTCCAACCTAGAGGATTCTGTGATTCTGTTATACAAAGAGCAGCTCACCCCAACCCTATTGTCTCCGCACAGAACCTTGATTAGACTTGGATTGCTTGCTTAACAATGTGTCTGCATCTTATTCAACTAAAGCAGCAATAGATGGTCATGTAGCTACATACTTCCACTACCCAAAGTGAGTGTGAGCAATGAAACTACAGAGGAAGGTGATGAGTTTGGAGCTGTCTGTAGGCCCTGCTTGAGATGGTCACATTCTAGGATTCACCTGTGTACAGCTGTCAGTCTGCCAGGGGAAAGGCAGTTCCACAGGCTGCCTCCCAGGCTATCTGGTGAAATGAAGGTAAGACTGAGGGTTTTTATTGACTTTCCTCCATGTCAGTTTCTGGAATAACTTTGTTGGAGACTGTATTGGGTTTACGTAGCAAGGTTTGGAAGCATGAGGGCCTCTGTGAGCAGAGCCTAGAAGCTGCCCCTTGTCAGATCAGAGACAGCTCCAGATGGTCCCTATGTGAGCATTTTACCATTGTGAAATATTAATATGTAGATTATGCATGTGGCTGAAGGCAATAAAATTCTAATATGGAAATTAGTCAGGGAAAGAATACTTCAATGCTGCATTGAGAGAATCACGGAATGCCTGTAATTGGAAGGGCCATCAGGAGGTTGTCTGGTCCAATCCTTCTGCTCAAGAAGGGCCACTTTCAGAAGGTTGCCCAGGACCATGTTCAGACAATTTCTGAAGATCTCCAGGGATGGAAACTCCACAACCTCTTTGGCCAATCTGTTCCAGCAAAGACACTGATGTGTTACCAACACTGTAGCAACACTTGCTGATCTATTCTCTTCAGTGACCAGTGATAGGACCTGCGGGAATGGTGTCAAACTGGGACAGAGGAGGGTCAGGCTGGACATCAGGAAGAAGTTCTTCACTGAGAGCGTTGTCATGCACTCAGGCTCCCCACAGAAGTAGTCACAGCACCAAGCCTGTCGGTGTTTAAGAAGTGCTTGGACTGTGCACTTAGTCATATGGTATGAATTTTTGGGTAGACTTGTGAGGTGCCAGGAGTTGGACTTGATGATCCTTATGGGTCCCTTCCAACTTGGTGTATTCTATGATTCTACTGTTTGTATTGCTATACATCAATTTTGGATGGCAATTTTGTATTTTTGAAAAAAATGTGGAACCAAACATCATCCTTTTGTGCCACTACTTTTTTCTTCTTAAATCTCACGTGTCCTCTCTTCCTTAACATACAACCAATTTAAGCCCACTGCAACTCTTCTCCCTCCCACCACTTTTATTCTACTCTATGTATTTCTGTAGCATTCAACAGCTTAATACATGGTATAGGGGAACCACAACATTATGATAGCTTTTAAATCATGCCCATCAGGATGATACAGATCTCAAATTATGTTATCTTAATCTAGCATATTTCCAATGAAAGTCCAGAGCTGGAAGCCATTTATAGGACATTACTAGTTGATCTTTCTCCAGAGACAGTAGGGAGTAGTGGTCTGCTTCCTCCTGTGCTGACTTGAAATCTAACTTGGACTTCTGGTGAGCTGCTGCCACCACAGAGCTGTAGGACAGCAGCTGCTACTACTGGAGGGATATGGTGTCCCTTTCTAGCTACAGCTAACTGTCATGTGCAGAAGCCCCTGTTCTGGCAAAACCCCTATTTCCATCCTCTGATCTCCTCACAGTGGCAGCAAACCTGAGGTAGTCAGCAAGGTGCATGAAGTAGCAACTGCTGCTACTGGGTAGGAGAAATGAGGGGAGGGGGGAGGGGGACATAATTTGCTGGTAGGTAGGAAAAATGTAGGAAAAAGGAAGGTGAGGAGGAGAGAAACTTTGGGGTTTCAATTGCTAGATTCACTCAGAGAGAACCTTAATTTCTGCTGTTTTAGAGAGAATGTGGGCAAGGACAGACTAACTCTGTCTACACAAAAATCAGAATTCAGATCATATGGCTGAGAGCATAGTCCAAATGCTTCTTAAACTCTGACAGGCTTGGTGCCATGACTAAGTCCCTGGGGGAGCCTGCTCTAGTACCCAATGACTCTCTCGGTGAAGAACCTTTTCCTGATAACCAGCTTGAGCCTCCCCTGTTGCAGCTTGACTCCATTCCCTTGGGTCCTGTCGCTGGTCACCAGAGAGCAAGAGCTCAGCGCCTGCCGTTCTGCTCCCCTCATGAGGAAGCTGCAGGCCACCATGAGGCCTCCCTTCAGCCTGCTCTTTTCCAGGCTGAACAGACCCAGTGACCTCAGCCGCTCCTCATATGTCTTCCCCTCTAGGCCCTTCACCATCTTTGTAGCCCTTCTCTGGACACTCTCCAACAGTTTTATGTCCTTTTTGTACTGTGGTACCCAGAACAGCACACAGTACTTGAGGTGAATCCACACAGCACAGAGTAGAGTGGGACAATCACTTACCTCGACCGACCAGCGATGCTGTGCTTTAATGCACCTCAGGATACGGTTGGTCCTCCTGGCTGCCAGGACACACTGCTGGCTCATATTCAACTTGCTGTCAACCACAACCCCCAGATCCCTCTCTGCAGTGCTGCTCTCCAGCATCTCATCACCCTGTCTATACATATAGCCAGGGTTGCCCTGTCCCAGGTGCAGGACTTGGCACTTGCTCTTGTTAAACTTCATGCAGTTGGTGATTGCCCAGCTTTCCAATCCGTCCAGATCTCTCTGCAAGGCCTTTCCACCCTCAGAGTCAACAACCCTTCCCAGTTCAGTATCATCAACAAACTTACTCAAAACACCTTCTAGTCCTATATCCAAGTCATTTATGAAAATATTGAAAAGAACTGGCCCTTAAATGGAGCCCTGGGGGGTTCCACTGGTGACTGGCCACCAGCCTGATGCAGCCCCATTTACCATAACACTTTAAGCCCTGCTCGTCAGCCAATTGCTCTCCGATAGTATGATGTTTTTGTTTAGTTGTATGCTAGACATTTTGAAGCTCAGACAGATGTTAGAGCATTCATAAAACACCTGACTGAGGAAACTCAAAGTCACTTGTACCTGTACTTAATGATACCTTTCCTGAATTCTTTCTAAGGAAACATTACCCAAAGGAAATGTACAAGTCTGGAGAGAGAAAAAAAAAAAAAAAAAAAAAAAAGCACTTTTAGCATTTCTCACTACAAATCTGGCTTCTGATCTGTGGTGATTTCTGACTTTTTATTTATTTATTTATTTTTAACTTCATAGCAGTTGGGATTGCACACAAAGGGCCCTGCCCCTTCTTTCAGCATCAATTTACAACAGGGCAGCTACAGTGAGGGTCAAAAGCTGTGTGGCACTGCTGGTCCAGATGAGCGTAAGTGCATTAAGCGAGTTAGTTACTGTCAAAGTGAATGTCAACCAAAATAATTTAAGTAATTCACCCATCCAACTCACACTTCCACCTGCAAGCAGTATATACAGTAAGAACAGCAACTTAAAAAAAAAAGAAAAGACAAAAATCTACCAACTAGGCTGAGCTGCCATCCTCTCCATGTAATCCTTGGCCATGCCAATGGCCTCAATGTTGTCCGGGTAGAGTACGCAGAACATCGCCAGGGCTCCGAGATTGTTGCCGTAAATTTCATTCCACCGAGCACTGAACTCCTTTGGGTCCCAGGGAGGCAGGTACTCCAGGGGATTGGAGAGCATGGTTTGCACTGCCTCAATCAGCCGAGCTGCAATGTGCCGGTGTGTGGTGGCTGCCTGGAGACGCAGACCCTCCACATCCCCCTTGGAAAAGTAGAGCATGGGGTAGCTATCGTAGTTGGCGTTGACAAAAGGAACCATTGCATCCAGGTTCTCCCTGGCTCCGAAGGCAAAGGCGAAGCAAATTGTGTTTATGAAAAACACACTTGGGGCTCCCCGTGTGTGAGTCCTCATTGTGGCATCAGATCTCCAAGCCCCAGTGGGAGCCAAACCATCTTTGAAATATCCTACGGAAGACAGATGTGAAGGAGTTAGAAAAATAATCTGTGAGGCAACATAGTTAACGATGCTTCCTAGGAAATATGATTCCATCTAGACTTAGAAAATAATAATAATGGCTTGTCTAACTGGCTTTCAAATCATTTCTATATGAATCATCCAGACAAAACAACTACTGACCAATTTATCCTAAAGGAAAGACTGTATGCTTTGCAGAAAGCCTCTCCCTCCCATGTCTTTCCCTCTAGTAGCTGATACAAGGCAAATGAACACACTGACATCTCTGGTGCTCTGAACTCACCAAGATTTCAAGTAATTGCAGCAGTGCCTAATTCAAAGCACTGCTGACTGTACTGGCAAGCAGAGAAGGCAGGGAGGAAAGGAAGGAGGCGTGGAGACAGCCACTGAGATGGTGCTAGCAGCAGCCAAGCCTGCGTGCTGCATTGGCTGATGTTAACAGCTGGAGAACGAAGGATGTGGAATGCTGGAGTTTGCGCAGGGGTCACTTTATACTGTGCTCAGGGCCTCCAGTTCTGACACGTCCTCACTTAAAAAAAAAAAAAAAAAAAAAGAAAAAGAAAAAGCCACACATCTAAAACCAAACCAAAACAAAAAAAGCACTAGCACCTCAATAATATCCAACATGACAAAAAAGAGAAAAAGAAACAGGCTGAACCTTAGAAAAACAGCTGAAATACCTAGCCTCTAGGGCATTTAAGTATTTTGTATTATTTTTTTCCTAAGGGGCTCACCATATTGCATTTGGAGATTTAATGCCAGCTACCAAGAAGGCTTAAGGTTAAACTACATTTTTTTCCTACATACACAGCTTCTCAAAATGTGCTCAAATGACGAATCTATACTGAGGTTAAATGCAAGTATTTAAACATAGTAAGTTACTTCGAAAGAAATACCAACTATCTAGCCTGAAGTCTCAGATAAAACATGGCCAGGATCCCCCTGAGGAAAGCAAGCAAATTCTTCAAATTCTTCACAGGGGAAAGGTTACAGAAAGCAGACCCAAGAGAGACAGTTTTATGTAAATAATGAACAGTAGTTTTCAATTATTAAAAAGAAAAATAGAAAGAAAGAAAACCTGAAAACAATAACAAAATCTTTTTTTCAATGGAAAACTTGTTTCATAGGATCTCTTAAGAAGCTGAAGTACAAAGCAACCTTTTATTTCTCCCCACAGCTCTGAACATATAGATACCAAAATTTCCTAACAGAAACTTAGGCTGCTGAAACCTTATTTAGAGACCCACATCCTGATTCTACAATGTTATTGTAGAATATCTACATGCACAAACAACAAGATAACCTTGATGGACTGAGTCCCTCACTAACCACTGGGTACACAGACCCTCTAGTCGTTCATGTTCAGCTCCTAAAATTAATTTGGGAGAAAGTAATTTTAGCCAAGAAGTACATCTTTTCTCGTGCATTCCTTCTTAGGGTAAAAATAATATTGTACTCTATAACTGCGTACTTTTTTGCATTACAGTGCATAGCATAATTGCTTTAACAGAGAGTAATGGAAGATGACATTTTCACAGCATGCTAATGCATTTTGCAGGTAAGTTTTGCCCTTTTTTTGGATGTAAACCAACCATTACAGGACACATTACACAGATCAAAGAGTGGTTTAGTTGGTAATACTTTTACTATGTCTACATATCCTCTCACCACATATACACACACAAAGAAACATGCATTGTAGTTTATCCAGACTCTAGCCCATTGGTATCCTCATCTGTAAATAATGAAATCATACAACAGTATATTTTGAAATTAAGGAGCTAAAAAGCTGCCAGACCAGCACATCATGTTTAAAACACAATACCTTATTATTATTTTTTTTACCTTGTATATTAGAGGCAACCACCAAACCATAGTGTTTGGCCTAAAAATAGGATAACTGGAAAATGGGTATATCATATATTCATAACCAGCATATATAGAATGAGGGTATCGAAAAGTCAATAGACAGTGACAAAAGCAAGACTACAAAGTCATTTTTACTTATTCATGGTCAAATCATACCAATGTCCTTCCTATGATATAAAGACAACAGCCCATGGCAGCAGCAATTCAGCAAGGCCAGTGAGCCCTGCTCCTCAACTTTGCAGGGGTCAGCACCATGAGACTGGTGGCTGAAGGAAGCAGCTAATAAGGAGCCCACCTTCCTTCCCATGCAAACCTCTGTGGAGGCACCAGCTACAGCCACATGAATGGAATCACTGAGGTGAGGACCCAAGATGGCATCGATATGGCCCCAAAGATTCTACAAAGGGTGAGAAAAAACACAGATTTCTATGTTTTCTCATCTGTGATTTCCTTAAGAGCAGGACCAGGAAAATTAATAATAAGAATTGCAAAGCTCCAAATATAATAGAAGTGTGGATGTCCACTATAGCCCAAATGGCAAGGAAATACAGACTATGTGCTTACAGACAGCCCAGACAAACCAGCCCCAAAGGGATTACAAGAAACTAAACTGCTTTGAACCACACACTTGACTGAGGACTTCCCTGACTAGAACCAGACCTGACCACACACTGCACTGATTTACTGACTGGTTCCAGTAACTCCACAGGGCTAAGGGGTATGTTTGATCTTCCTCACTTCTGTAGTTGTTTAGAAGCTAAATTGGTTAATAAGACATCTCCAAAACCACTTCAAAAATTATCAGGTGAGAGAGGCTACAGACTGAAAAAAAAACCAAAGCACCTTCAACAGCAGAACCTGACCAAAGCCAGTAACATTTAGGGACTATCTAAAATTCTTTACTTATTAATGGACCTGCAGGGTGGAATAACACCAAACCACCAAAGCAGAATGCAGACATTGCGTGTTGAACTCCATATTTTGATGTTTCCTTAGTTAACTTACTTGGATACTAAAACCTGAAGAAAAATACAGCACTATTTGGAAATGTACATATAAAACCCAGTTATCTCCATAGCTTAGGTGAACCCAAACATGGATAGATAACTGGCCACATAAATTCCAATTTACCAGTTGTGAGTGAAACTGCAAGAAGTTTGTTCAATACACAGGGCACAAAAGTAAAGCTGCTTAGGCTTTCTGATTGCTTAAATCTCACTCACAATACTTTTTTTTTTTTAAGTTAAAAGAATTTCTTGCTCTCATATTACACTACATCATTACCAACTGCATTTTCCAAGAACAACTTTACCAAGCAACTCAACCTTTTCTGAAACTGTTTTTTTATTCAGTTTGGAAACCACAACCTGATAAAGTATTAAAAATAAGGAGAGTAAAGGATGCTTGCCTGCAGAAGAAAGTGTTAATATACCATGTGCTTTGAAAGGTTGTCACTCAGTCCTAGACTGAAAGAGCATTTGGTGTGATTTCCACTCCATTGCCAGCAGAAACAAGCAGTAAAAAACACCATTTATTCTAGAAAAAAGAGACTAAATCTTAACTATTTCAATTCTCCTCATCTGCATCAAAGAGTGGATGTTCAACTGGAGAAACAAAATGAATTGTAAAACTAATGCCGCTAATTGAACTGGACATTGATATATACACAGTAGGTTCACCAAATAAACACTGTTTAAAGGAAAACCCTAGGCCCTGTTTACTCCAGCTACTTGTGCAATGAAAGACAGCTTCAGTATCAAGAAGGTTGGAGCAGGAGAAGGGGGAGTGGAGAAAGAACAGCGTGGTTGAGACCACCAGCCAGCACAGCCATCCTCAAAGCAATCTGATCTTCTTTTGGAGCACTAAAATAAAAAAGAAGCCATTTGGAGAACTGTGTTTTTCTGCAGTATCAGCTCTGAAGAGCGCTATACTTTGTACATGATTTTTGCTGGGGCAACACTTTTATCACTTTCTAGAAGAAAGAAGTCACAGGTGTCTCTGGTACCATCTCTGAGACCAGCCCATGAATCACCTCTCAAATGGTGGTCTCATCAACTTGTACATCCAACACCAGAAAAGGTAGTATTTGGGATTGCTGGTGATTAAAATTTCCATGAACAGAAGGCATCGCAACACCATGGATTATTTAGGTTTCTGTATGGGAGTACTTAGCCAGGGCTGGGACATGTACAAATCACACCTGTCCACTCAGTCCCACTGGGAGTGACTGTCACAGCACAGAGCTTCTGCCTTGCCTACACTCACTGAGGCCATGGGCCCTCCTCCACCTCATGGCAGAAGACCATCATCTATAAACTGAGTTTATCAGTTATAAGTAGTGATGTTTTTAAACCACAGTGCTTATAGCAATTGAGGAGTTATTTTGTTGAACAATGTCAGTTTTACTACTGATCAGAATATTTTGCAAATGTATTTAAAAACAAGAGAGCAACCAAGTCACCTACTGAATCCGATGGCATTTAAGGACAAAACAATGCAGACTAACTCCATGAAAACACAGAGTGAAAGGGTCAATACAGACCAATTCCTCTATGTTGCCATTCAGTTCCTACTGATTCACAGAAAAATCTGAGCGTAAAATTAGGCAGCACAGCAGGACCAAGAAAAGTATAATTTTGTGCTGCAGCAGTCACAACAAATCTAGTGTCCAAATTCCCAAGCTATACAGTTCCCACATCAGCAAGTACTCCAAGTCCCTTTCAAAGCAGGTGGGCTGGACACCATTGCAGGAAACCCTCATGTTCCAGGACAAGAGCAGTTGGGAGTCCTTCCTCCAGCCTCCTTCTGAGCAATCAGATAAAACCAGTTTCTATCTGTCTCTCCAGTGACAATGCCAGGAAGGTGTCGAATCACTGCTTACAACTTGAAAATACCTATTATGATCTTAACCACCAGGGGACATTACTTCACTTATTCCTCTGATCTTTTCCACTATGAGAAATATGCTACATTGCAATTACATAATGTCAAAAGTATTTAAAAGCTTATATACTGAAGTCTGAAATATGATTCTGAAATCTACAATAAAGAATGTATAGCTCAGGTACCCATGCGTTTGTTTTGCACTTGTTCTAAAATGATCTGAAATACTTTAAAATAAGTTTCACATCAGCTCATGTCTGAATAACAGCTGTACTGTAAAAATCATAAAGACAACAAGAAAGAACCAGTTCCTAAACTAATTAACAATATATGACGTCATGTCAGCAGTCAAGATTTAAACTTGTGCCTGTCCTTTGATCTAAGCACAAAATTAAATGGATCTATTTAGCACAGTAAAGAGCTGTGTATTATTATTTGAGAACAGTGGCTTACACTCATTCTACACTGTGCTACAGACAGAACAGTAGCTACAAAATATTTTTATAAGTTTACAGAAGGATGTCTAAGTTATCTGCTGTGGAAACTTCATCTGCTTATTCCTTTCATTTAAAATCTTATTTGTCTATTTTACTACCACATATATAAATTAACATACACACACTGAATGCATAACCTATTCTCTGCCTCAAGTGAAGACAAGATTCAAGTTGTCTGCATGCCCAAATCATAGCCTGGGAATTTGGAATTTTCTGCTATTTTATAATTTATTCCACCACACAAATGCTTTCTCAATAATGTTTTGGTTGCACTAATATTACTATTCTTAACTCTTACTGGGATCTTTTATTCCATAAACTTCACTGTTTAGAACGAACATAATTTTGATATACAGAACCATAAAGGCACTCATTCCCAACCAGTACAGACATGCCTGTAAAGGCATCCACACTCGGTGGATGAAATGAAAGCTCCGTCACTTTTACCATCAAAGACATAAAACTTTGAATTACCACTGAAAGATCTCCTTTAGAGCAACAGCATTTTTATCTTATCCCAAGATGAAATAATCTGTAAAAGGCCATTTAGATCATTAAAAATATATTTCACAGAAGCTAGCACTAAAGAAAGAATGTTTGAGAATCTTCCTATAGGCCAAAAGAAAATATTAACTCCACTATCCCACCCACTGATGTCCCAGAGGTCATTCTGCAAACCACTTGTCCCTCTGCTAAACTGTTACAGAATGTAGGACGCTTTTAGGGACTAGGACTATTGTTGTAACAGACAGTGCAGAAAAACAGAACAAAAGTGCCTGTAACAATTTGAGTGGTGAAAGACAATCTGGCAGCTGCTAAGAAGTACAGCTATTTCTGGCCCATGCAAGCAGACCCATTCAGCTGTCTGGAAGCGTGTGAACACTTGGGTTCAGGGTATCAGAAACCACACAGAAGGATTCCTATGAAGGCAGCCCACCAGCTAAAAGCAAAATAGTGTCTCACAACGGGAAGTAAGCAAAGGATGAGATTATTTGAGGTTACCAAGATCTATGCATGGATCAAGCAGAACTACAGCACACAGGAAAAGCTGCAAAACATTCGGAGCATGACTGCCAATAGGCAGGAGGTGCAAATAAAGGACAGAAAAAAATAATCATACGTGTAAAAGGGGAGAGGCAACTTTACTGCTGTCAAAATGAAGTTTCTCTTTGTGATTAATCCAGCCTACTCAAACTGTTGCATGCCATGGAGCTTCCCTCACGTTTCAAGTGACTGATTGCAGCACCAGAGACTTTTGATACTGACGCTGGTGTTTCCATCTCTGACCTTAGTTTCTATCCTCTTTTCCAAATAATACTTCTTTATTATCCTTGGTCTTTATTCCTCCAAGTATCTGTAAAAGTTTTAAGTCCCATGGCTTGTTGTTCACCTCCACCGTGCATAATGAACAGTTTTAAACTTTCCTGCTTATTGTGATAATGGACCTTCATTCAATTGCCTCCAAGATGCTGGACATGAATGAATGGAGATGAATGTCCCAGATGCAGTTTTATAAAACCAGTTCTTTCTCTCTGCATATCTACACCTATCTACACACTTCAGCAGTTGAAGATATAAAGTAAGTATTTATATCTGTAAAGCATTTCTGCAGGATGTCATACCAACAAATGGGAATGCATCATGCAGCACACCCTTCACTTGCTATGGAATCAAAGTATATTTTAACTGTTTAAAATATTAATGACTCAGTCTAGCATACAAAACTATAATTTTACTTTTCATTTATGTTAATGTATACTAACAGCACATTGCAGCACCAGGAAAGACCAAAGACATTTATGCTAGTCAACTCATGAACATTAAAAGATTGCAAAATGAATGCCTCTGTGTTTATGGGCCTAAATTGCACCACCCTACCTGATAGCCACATCTCACAACAATCAATATGCTGTTCTTTATTATCAGATGCAACTGACTTTTTTCAAGGTACAAACTGTGAGACTATCAAACCTATTGTCATGTGGCTCCTTCAGTATGATTACTGTTTTACTGTTGCTCAGAACAGCCTTGATATGAAGTGCCAAGTACATTGTCATGGAAAGAAGCCTCAAACGCAGATACAGTTAAAGGGTTCGCTACTCCTGCAAAACTTAGCTACTCAGTTGGGGTTACAAATTTACTTGAGTAGGCTTCAACACAACCATAAAATTAATAAACTGATCTTGAAATTTAGAATTGTATAGTCTCATTTTTGACCTTGAGCTGTGCAGGCAGGGCTCTTGCAGCGCAACTGAAACTTCATAGACTGCTTCAGTAGAAAAACTGATGCACCATAGTTACAAGGATCTGATTAAAAAGTTTTAAAATGATATGACAGCCACAGACTTTTTTCAAACAAGTTTTAGGAATACTTTAACAGCTCTAAGCAGCCAATTGATTAGAACGCTTATGATGGCATACATGTTTTCTATCAAACATTCAGCATATTTACTATTTCTGATAAAAGGCAACAACAACAAAAAAGCAAGACCATGAACCAGGACAACTGTAATAGAAGAAATCTAACATTAAAATTAAGTCTATCTGCTACTGAAATACAATACCTACATGAGTAAAACAGCCAGAGACCCTGCAATTCGTTGTCTGTTCTGGGTAAGGCTGTTGCCAATCCCTATTGTAAAAGGGATTGAGTCTAAACGGGGGGGGGGGGGGGGGGGGTGGTGATGCGACACCAAGCAAAGGTAATTTCAGGCTCAATAAATAATGGTCTTACTGTGCCTGGGCTTTAACACCTGACTGTGTCCCAACGGCAGATTAAAGTGGGATGTCAGTACCTGATGGGAGAAGCTATTTCCAGTGCTCTGTCTTTCATATGATTGCCAAAATGACCAGCCTCATAGGTCTGGACTAAGTTAACAACACCTTGCTTCTGCTAAACTTCTGATGACCAAGCACTAGTGAGAAAGGACCCATGTCACATCAGCAAAATTTAATTTTTCCTGGCAGGTTTTAATGCAGGCTCTGCTCTGTTCCCATCCTGAGCAAATAACTGAGTCTGGAAATAGTGCAGTGTACAAGGATTTGGGGTTTTTGCCAATGAAGCAACTTCACACCTCACCATATCCCCACCATGCTTAGCTGCGCTGACAGACAAATACCATGGGTTTTGCAAGAGGAAGTTTTGAACCTGTGAAGTGAATGAATCCTTGTATAGGTGAGCAGAAACTTGACCTCCTGATTATAGTGAAGAAGTTGCGCCTGACACACACCTGGGACATCATCCCTGGACCATGTTCCTCCATGCTTTGGTACAAGACTTATCCACCCAAACAGAGAAGCAGCTCAAAGGAAAGGCTTTCAATCAAATTTTAAGCCTATTTATAATAAATACGTGACTGCAATTGTGAACACAAATTGGCACCATGTTGTAGTAACTTCAGGGGACTGAAGTTCAGCTTTTATCTAGATCAGCTGAATGGTAACAGCAAGGAAAGTGCAAACCGCCAGGACATATTTGCGGCTGAAAAATATTTGCCAGTACAACATGCTAAGTAAAAAAGCATTTTCTTCTACTCTCCTGAGTTGGATTATCAAGTCTAAACCAGGAAACGATGGTTAAAGAAAGTTGTTTCCTTGTTTACATTTTTAATCTGTGCAGAGGGAAGAAAAAAAAAAAAAAAAAAGCTTTATTTGTTTCAAAATGTCCAGGAACAATAGCAGTAGTAACTAAACTTTTCTGCTGGTTGCTAGAGTATGTTGTGGGTGCCAGATGTGCAAGTTTCCAAATGCAGTCCTAGGAATGTGACTCAGTTTTAATTAATGCAGTCACTTCCATGAGAAGGGACACTTCAGTTGTACAGACTCACTGACATCCTCATCTGACCTCCGCTCTCACTGCTCAGACTGCCAGGTACTGATGGACATGATGGATTGCTCCACCAGCAAATCAGATGGCTATGTTCATCCACAACTCAACAGTTACCTGTTGATGACAATGACTTTCTACCACCACTGATCCAAGCTTTCTTTATTTGGAGAAAAACAGAACCCAACTTTTTCAAGAAAGTGTATGTATGTGCTGTTAGGAGTATTTAAGAATAAGAAATGGATCACAGTGTTTGAGGTGAGCCTTTGAGAAGTACCAAAACAGAATCGGCACTATAAACTAGCTTTCAGCTACTCCTTTTTAATTTATTGTAACCCTATGCAACCTATGAAAATCAAACTTAACATTCAGCCTGGTAATTAAACACATTTTCTTCTCCACTATGATACAGAACTTTACTAAATACCTAGTTAGAACATGTAAAATAAACTGCGATAACAGCTGAGCTCCCTTGAGCAACTCAAATCTCTCAGCTTTTACCATAAGAAGCCAGTTCACATATTTCTTCTGTATATTCTGTGATTGAAGTACTAGTTTTGGAAGAGATTGCACTTGGCTATGGAATGTCAAACCAGCACCCAGTGTCTTCTGAGGCTTTTATCCATGGCACAGGATACAGATATGTTTATAAACTATTCTCCTATCAAATAACAGCACTCATTTTTTTTTTTTTCATGTCAATGCAAGATATATATTAAGTATTCCAATACTTCAAGCAACAAAACCAAACTCTTATATTGAATAAGAAAATAAAAGAGTTTTTTATTAAAGCACTAACACTTCTTTCCCAATGAAACTGCCTACAATAAGTATTTTAGTTTTGCTTGCTAGTGAAGTTTACAGTTGGGAAAATCCCAATGCAGAACTGGTCCTTTGCTGACTTCCTTTATAAACTTTAACTAACGTAGGTCACAAAAGAAACACATATAAGCAGCAACACACAATAACACATAATAAAAGGATTCCTAGTTGGAATAATATTTAGTGCTTCTGTAGAAGGAAAGAAAAAAAAAAAAAAAAAAAAAGCACCCAAGGATCTTCAAGTGGTTCTGAAAGAAATTCATTAAGCCTCTCAACACCTCCGTGAGGCGGGCGAGTGCATTTATCTGTTTTATGAGGGAGGAAGCAGAGACGTGGAGAGGTGGGGCGACTTGCCCAAGGCTACCCAGCAAGAGTCTTTCAGAGCAATAAGCAGAATCTGAATTATTGATTCCCACTGCTGCCCTTCAGCTGCATTGTTCCCTTCTTGAAACACTGCGCTGAGTTATAATAATTGCTGGCAAGATAAACGCGATGTGGCAATCTTTAGCGGAGATTTGCTTTGCCTTTGTTTAGGCTACATTAAAACCTTAGCGTTAAACTGCAATTGGTTTTCTCAGGGTAACCAAAACCCGCCCAGCTACTTGGGCAACATTTCCCCTATTTCATTCACAGCTGTAGCCACTTCTTACGCTGTCACTGCTCACGTCCAAAAAGGCAGCAACTCCAGCATGAAAAAAAGCGCAGGAAAACCTCGCAGCTTTACGTTTTTTGGAGGTCAACGAAGCGGCTGCGTGCACTGATGTCAACCTGAGAGCCGGCGGAGGGGCACCGAGTGCGGGCGCCCCCCCTGCACAAGGCCGGCTGGGCACCGCGAGTTACAGCAGCGACTTCCCCAGAAAATAAAATAAAATAAATAAAAATAAATAAATAAATAAATAAAGAAGAAGAAGGAGGAGGAGGAAAGCGGCAGGAAGTCGCACGGGGCAAATCCCCCTTTTCCTGCCCCTCGCCTTCCCCAGGCGCCAGACACGGGTACCACCGCCTACCTTTCACGGGAGCGTGGCTGGGGGCTCAACTCATCGGCGGTGCTGCGGGGGGGCACGGGCAGGTGAAGCCGCTGCACCCCGGGGCGGCACCGGGACAGGGACCGGGACGAGGACCAGCACGCACTCACCCCGGTCCGGCTCGGCTCGGCTCTGCTCAGGCTCCTCAGCCACGGTTTCTCCCGCGGAGGACAAGGGGGGGAACAGGGGGGGGGGGGTGCGTTTTTCAACTCAGGAAGAAAGTGGCTCCCCCCTCCCGCTCCACCCCCTCCTCCCCGCCCTCCGCCCGCCTTCCTTACCTCTCCCGGTCCTCCTCCTCCTCCTCTTCCTCCTCCTCCCTTCCCCCCCCCCCGGCGGCCCCTCACGCCGTGGCAGCGCCGTAGCCCCGCTGTGCCCCCGCCGGGCTCGGGAGTCCCCGGACTCATCCAGCTCTCCCCTGCCCCCAGTGGGACCGAAGTGGGGGGAGCCGTCAGCGAAAAGCAAAAAAAATATATATATAAATCAATCAATCAAAAGGAAATACGCGCCCGCCCCCCGACACCGAGTGTCGGCGGTGTGGTTTTGCTCAGAGATTGATGAAACCATCCGGGATGATCCAGCCGATACCCGTCTCTATTACCGTGCTATGCTCTGGGACCTCCCATGCGAAAGTTCCCACAAGGCAGCGAAGAAACAAAAAGGCAATTTGCTAATCTGCTCCCCTAAGTATGGTGGGTCTATTTATATAAATGTTTCCCGTGTAAAGCAGAAATGCAAAATGCCGTGGCCATTCAAGCCAATCATCCTGACCTTTTTCTTTTTGAAAGTACCTAGGAAAGTAATGCAAAAGATGACAAAACAAACGATCCTTTGGAACAGTTGTCTTTGCTTTCTTGGTCACTGTAACCAGGAAAAAGTATGAAACAAAGGATTTCAAGTGTTCGTTGTCTTCAGAAAACTGAACACGCTTTGTCATCTTCAGACTATTGGACTGGGATCAAAATAAAAATATTTACATGTGATATGGGTCGGGATGCAGTCCAGGTACCTGAAGTTTAGATTTCCAAAAGCTTATTATTTATTTTAAGTCAGCTTACTGGTGCTACTGAGTCACTCAGTGGTCTATAAGTGCTCAGTTCCCTGCTCTGACAGCGTTAAACTGCATTTTCTGAGAGTGGGGTTTTAAACAAGATCTTCATGGTTTATAGCAGTGTGATTTCCTGCTGTTCTCTAAAGATTAGTAAACATGTAGAACCTAGGCAAAAACAGAAACTATACATTTATTTTTAATTCTTCTGTTGTATGTCTCAGCACTGTCTATTGATGGTCGTAGCGTAAGGAACAGGGATCCACCAGCAGTCTTTGCAAACTCAGAGCAGTGCCAGAGCCTGGAATGAAGCCTCACTATTTACCAGTAATGACTTGCCTAAAAGCACAAAGTGCTTTGGTTTCAGTCATGCAAACACTAGATTAATCATTAGAAGATATGTTTCTAAACACCTATTTGAATAGTATTGTGCTATATTGCATTGATACTGCAGTTGTAAAATATCGATGTTGTGACATGCATGAGCATGAGGAGAGCTGCAAACACCAGCAGATGTGGCTCAGAGGGAAATTCTACTGGAATTTCCAAAATCATCAGGATGCCTAAAATGATGAGGAGGGAGGTGTCTACGTAATGGTTGTACAACTGTATCATAAGGCATTTTAAATGCATTGAGTATCTGATGCTAAGTAATACAGAATTAGACCTTGCACTTCTGAACAGCATAATTTGAAATCCTGGCCTTAGTCTGTGGTTGTGCCTGTTTTTATTTCAGAGAAACTGCACTGTGCTGCTTTGTCACGACTGAATACCTGGGCAAAGCACACTGTGGGTCCCACGTGGGCTGTGCAGTCAAGTTTCTTTCTCATAGATGGTGTGTTGGGATGTGCTTGGGTCCTGCTCTGATGTGGAGCTAGACAGTGGATGTGCATGTGTGGAGTGGAGAGCCCCAGAGCCTCTCAGCCTTATGTCTCCTTGTGTAAAATGGGGCCTGTGTAAAAAGAGAGCAAGATAGTTCCATTCTAGTTTAATTTCAGCATTGCCACTAATAATTTTCTTTTTACATCCTGCAGATGCTGTTTACTTCACCATCACCCCTACAATCAGGAAAGGTTTATTGCAACGTTTCTTAAGAATTTGTGAATTTTCCATTCATTTTTGTATAAACAGAAGAATTATTTATAAGATTCAGGAAAAAAATCCTTCTACCTTAAGCAAACAAAGCCTTAGCTGGACAACTGTATCCTGTTTCAGCCACCACACTTTGTTTAAGATATGGACCATGTGGAGAGAGGAGAGAAATGAGAAAGATCCCAGGTCTAGCAAGCATTATGTACACGGGAAGACTGGAAAAAATAGCCTAAGGATGAGAATCTGACTGGAGGAAGATATGACAACAGCCTTCAGCTACATAAAAGCTGCTGAAGAGAAAACTCCTTATTCACACCCTCTGGGAGCAGTGTGTGTGTTGCTGTAAGAGAAATTTAAATTAAATGAAAAAAAAAAAAAAGTATCCGTAAGTGTAAATAAAAGTTAAACTAGCAGGGATAAATGGCATCACTGTCACTGAAGGCTTTTTAAGAACAGTTAAGCATGCACTTAACAGGAATAGTTCAAGTCTAGAAAGTCTGATGGAGCTTGCCTTTAAGAGCAAGGTCATGACCACATGACCTGCAAGGTCCTTTCCAGTCCCGCTCTGTATGGTTATGTTCAAAGTGCAACTTGCATAGGCACGTTAGTGATCTCTGATCTTCCTGTGCCCTTCACTTCTATAGCGGTGGCTATATCCTGCCTTGCTAAGGCTGAGCTTCCCCCTTTGGTGTGCCAGCCTTGCCACGTATCAGTGAATTTGTTGCTGAGGGCAGAAAAGAGAAAATGATTAAATGATATATCTATGGAGCAATGGCAATTAAATGATCCTAAAACAATTAAACAATAAAGCTTCTGGAACTGAAATTCTGGCTGGTATATATCTAACCCTTCCTTAAACATTAAATGTGTCATGCTTTTGTTCTATGGTTGAACAATAAACTACCTCAGATGTAGTCGCATTAGCCTCCCTTTATAACTTAAGAGAAAAGTAAGTACTTTCAGATCAAAATTCGTCTGACCTGTTTAGAATGTCTGCTTTAGGACATGATGAATCATGCTCCCAAGCTGCTTATTCTTACCACCAACACTAAAGTTGGCTTAAATGACTGACTCAGTAACATATCATCATACGATTTTCACTCTCGTGGTACTTCTGTCCCTGAAGTCTCTCACTCCCTCTCTGCTCTCAAATATCAGAAGCCCTTACTATTTATTTCTTCCTCCTCCTCCTCCTCCTTCTCCTCCTCCTCCTCCTCCTTCTCCTTCTCCTTCTCCTTCTCCTTCTTCTCCTTTTCTTCTCAGAAAAATCCCACTGAGATTAATACATTTTGTAGCTATCATTTCCTTAAGTTACATCAACAGTGAAACATATAGCATATTGACATTTCAGGTGGCATTGCTCCAGAAAGGATTTAGGAGAGGAGTTTTATTTACCTTTTGGAGCTGAAGACCATTGACTTGGCTAGTTCTGCAGTGCATGTTCCATGGAAATTGTCTGAAAACCCTTCAGGTCAGAGACTGTTCTGTTCATACGTCACACACTCTTTATTTATTTTTCCTTGGCCTTTATGACAAGCAATGTTACTAGGAACAGGAAATGCCTGGTGCCTTAGAGAATGAGCCAAATGTACATGGGAGAGGTAGCCCCATTCCAGGAATGACAGGTTTTTTAGTGAACACACAGAGAAGTCACTGTCTTAGATGCATAAGCATGAAATGTATGTCTTCCAAAAGTCCACCAGTGATCTTGACATCTATCCTTTTTTCCTCCTCAGAGTAAATGATGTTTGAGAAGTGTCAGTTTCCAAGATGGCCCTGTGGACAGCTGGCTTAGAGCCCAGAGAGAAGGGGAAAGGTGCTGGGTGCAGACAAGGAAGGAGCACTTTATTTCACTGCTGTGCTGCCCAGCTGGACTAGGAATACGTAAAGGGGCAGCAACCCCCAGTGCTGTGCTACGGCAGCAAGAAAGGGAGACGGCAGGGTGGCAAGAAGCCAGTGATGGAGGGCCCACCCTTTCTAGAGGAGACATGAATTGCCTGCTGCTGATTTGTACATTTTAAAGCCTTTGGTTCTTAGTTATGAAAATGTGGGGATATTGCTTTTCTTTAGGATTGAAGATGCTAGCTTACAGAGGGAAGCTGTATGTCTTTCTGTCTGTTTCACATACACAGTCTTGGCCATTTTTATCTTTCTTCCTTCCAAGCCTATGCAACAGCATTTCTTCTTTTATTTTTCTTCTGTGGTTTTGTGTTTTTTTTTCAAGTACCTCCCTCTCTATGAAGTCCTATTCTGTGTGATGTGTTCAGACCCTAATTTCCCTGTAAGAGACACTTCTTATTAAGTGACAAAACTGTTCAAATGAAAAGAGAGAAAAATAGAAAATTCTCCAGATTCTTTCACTAGTTCTCCAAAACAAATGATTTTCTTATAACTGTAACCCTTGTGTTCCCTTCAGCTCTCATATCCAGATGTGATGATTTCTGATCTCAGCTTTGTGAGCTGAAATCTTTAGTACAAGAACATAAGGCCAGCCTCTTCTTGTCACTGAACTGCAGAATTGCAAATCTGCATCCTTGCACAAATGCCCACCCTGCCCTCCTTGGTCTCCTCCAGTGATTCCCCCTGGACTGCATTAGTGCCACATGAAGGGAGCTCTAATTTTCAAAACTTATCCTAATTGCAGACTCATGTGGGGGAATGTTGGCTATGTCCTCATTTCCAGGCAGGGTGTGGACCAGACAGTTTTAGTTGTTACTACTATGTCCTTCAAGTTTATGAGAGTATTGCATGATTCATACCATTTACTACTCGGGGATTTGGGGCTCTGGCTCAATGTGCAGACAACGGGCAAAAATAGACACAGGTCCAAAACTAAGTAATTGAGTGGCCTGAAATCAGCCCTGAGAATCAGAAAGAATTGGAAATCTGGAAATCTTTTCTAAGCTTGCTAAGACACCTTTCTGGCTAGGGCACACGTAGTGTGGTGCAAAGCAATTTCTTTCACAGGAACATCTAGTCAGGTGCTTCTTAGGGTCTACCAGGTGCCAGGTACAGTTATGGGATTGGAAGAATACTAATAAATGCTTCTCCTTCCTCCATCTTCTGCTACATCTACACACTGGAAATGCTTCTCTCTGTCCCACAGATATCTTTTACTCCTTTACATGGCCAAAGTACCAGTGCTGTAGCTGGAAGGGGAAAGCACCAGCTGTGTTTCCTAAACAGCTCTTCTTTATATGTAAATGGAACATCTTTCTCTGCTTTACATTTCCTTTCTTTCCCTCTTTTTAGCTCTCACCATGTGTTCAGACGGGTTTAGCCTGAGGCCAGCAGACAGTCAGATCAGAAAAAATTCTTGCAGCTTTCTTAGTGAATGGGGAGATGCAACACCAGTAACCTCAGCAAGGAGAGGTAACACACTGGTGAGTGGAGACAGACCCATGGTCCTCAGACATCTCTGGAAGACAGCAGCCATAAAGCAGGTACACAGATGCTTATTGTGAAACACCAGAGAAGACGTCTCTCTAATAAGAAATCAGATATATCATCTGCTGTCTGCCTTACAACAGCAGAGTCTATTATGGTGACTGTAGGACAATATCAGTTTTACCGCTTTTGCATTGATGTAGACATCAACTGTGTGTAGGTTTATCTCTGCCTAGCAGCTGCCACATTCCCTCACTGTCCTGCTACTTCAGCACTTGCCATTCCTTTTCTCTTATGACAATCAGAACAGGCTAGAGTGGGGGGACCCAGCACCATATGGCTTTTTATTCAGTCAAACTTGCTGTTACTTTATGTTCTCAAATGTGTGATCTCTCTCAACATGTCAACATCTTTCTTTCCAAATTTCTGCGGTGTTATAAACTGAGCAGTATGCCCAGGGGAGAACAAACCATTAATGCTCATACCAAGAGAAACCTTCAACAGACAGGCTTCATCAGTCCTCCCTTAGAGCCGACAGCCACATTCTCCCTCTCTGGATGCCAGATATGTTGCAATAATGTTTTCCATTTGTAACACACTGTTTTCAATGAATTGAATTTTTAAAGCTTGAATCCACCTATTTTATGGAGTCACCCGATATGTGGAAAGCCAAGCAGACAACTAAACAACTGCTAGAATTCATAAAAATGTTTAAAAGTTGCCTACATTCCCCCCCGCCCCGTCCCAGAACTTGCATTTCATGCTCCCATGTCTCTCTCTTTATCTTGATGCTAGAGATGTATCAATGAAAAAGGTATGGCGTAGAGATTGTATTTGAACTGTTGCTGAATCTCCATTTCTCTTCATAATCATATTACTTTGGTTTGCTGCGAGCCATTTACCACCAAGACTCCAAGGTGGGATATTGGATCAAACACAAACACAAGCATTAGAAACTCATTTCAGGAACTCTATTTACAGATAATGCTACTAATAATAACAAAAAGCATAATAATGGAGCCCATCAACTATATACGCATACATATATATATACATACATACAAATGCTTTTTACAGTAATTTTAATTTCTACTTAATTACAGTCTTATTAATGGTTATCAAATCTATTTTCTGAAATTCAGACAATTGTTTCCTGTTTACTTTTTTGTTGTTGTTGTTACTACTGATCTAGAGATTTTCCTGGTTGCTGCCTAAAAGTGATGAGTTTATTTAACTGATATAAAAACAAACAAACAAAAAAGTACAAACAACTCCTCCCACCCTCCTATGCAATGCAAATAATTCCCCCAATCTCTTGGATTCTGGGTTCTCTGGTCATGCAGTCCTTGCCCTTAATTGCTGTCAGTTTATATGTATATATGAGTGGGCATTCATGTCCTTTCTCTGGACAGCTTTGAGGAAGAAATAGGGCATGAAAGTTCTCTGCTGCTATTGATCTCCAACACTGCTGCAGCTGCTTCAACAGCAGCCCTCCAGTAGATATTTCTAAAGTGTTGTGTCAGTTGTTGTCTCTCCATTTCATAACATCATTTTCTTTTCACAAAATTTATGGTGTCATCTTCTTTCTCTGGATTAATATAATTTACAGATTGCTCAGCACCCACTTAAATTCTTAGTGTGGGCCTGAGGCTCCAGGGAACTATGTTGCAAGAAAACTGCAATACTCAGGAACTATTTTGAGATATGGCAAGAAAAGAGTTACTGTATTCACCTAGATACTTTTATTCCTCAGAGCTGGTGGAGCCTTAAAAGTTGATCTTTTCTTTTTAATATAAATTTACTAGGCACACAGAGTCACAGTTTTCAGAGCTGCATTTATGTTGTGACATAAAAAGCCCTACTGATTGTTAATGGACTTGTTTTCCCAATAGATACGCTCATAAACTTTGGACCAATATATTTTTTTTTCTTTTTTTTTTTTTTTTTCTTTTTTCCCATCCTGTATACAGAGTGCAAGATATTTTGTGATTGTTTTCTTTGCTCTTAAAAGGACCATAAGTTCTTCAACCTTTTAAGAGAAGATCAAATCGAGTGTTTCATACAACCACTCAACATTTAGTAGTCAACTGGAAGTATAAATGCCTTCCCGTCTGAGGGAACTGTCTCTGTCTGGGCCATCTGATCTGGTGGGTGCACAGCCTGCTATTCTACTTGTGCCGCTGCCATTTTGTGCCTTGCACCCTCTAATTTGCAAAAGGATGGAAGGCATAACATGGTTTTGAAGTGGCTCAGACGGTTTCTCACCCCAGTGCAAGTATTTAAAAGCTGTTATAACCATGTGTGTGAGCTCTGGCAGCATGAGTGGGAAGCACGAGGGACTTCTAGCACAGTTTTGATTAAATCAGTTTAGCTACAGTGGGGACAGAAGTTAGACGCGGTGATTCAGATGTTTGCCCTTCTGTGAACTGTGACATCTGGTCAACTTCAAAACCTCTGTGGTCTTGCCATGCTTGTCAGAGAACTGCTGTGGGTACCCAGCTCATCCTGAAAAGTTTTCCCTTAGACGTTCATCCTACATTCAAGAAAATGACTAGTCACGCTGGCCACAACGCTAGTCCATTGACCTGCACACAGGAATCCCCAGTTTTTGCCCTGTAAAGATGTTGGCAAACTTTTTGAGCTGGAAATCTCCAAGTCTGTTTAACTTCCTGGATTCTGTCTTATTTTGGCCCTCATCCATGCTCAGTTTTCAAGTAAGCATTTCTATTTATAACAGTTACAGAAAAGCAGGATTTGTTCCTTTCACTGAAATCTTTCTGGAGACAACCTCTTTTTTTTTTTTTTTTGGTACATTTTTTTCTCTCCCATGAGTCACTGAGAAGGTTTGATGTTGCACTTACTATGAACTGCAGAAAACAGAGTTTCAGGAACTAGGACTGGTAATGGGATTTAGCCTTTTCCTGGGGGCCTGCGTGACCACTGGAAGGAGTGGTTCTTGGGTGGCTGCTAACAACACATGTCTGTGGCTGCACCATTATCACATTTTTTGCATAGTACTGCCCTTATTTCTAAACCTTACTTTCTGAGGAACTTTCTCTGCTATAAATCATCAATATTGTGTACAAAATCACATTTTGAACAATCACATTGTTCTCTGTGGTGGTAAAAGAACATTGACATCAAAGGTCATACATTATATTCTGACTGTTGGCACCTCCATAGAAATCTATATGTTCTTACACTATGCTGCCATCTGACTTGATATGATTTAATGTATGTTTGGCCCCAGGAGGAAAGACTTAAAAGCTGAAGCTACAATATTTACTTGGTATGTGACTGGACAAGTCACAGCCAAGCACTTTTCAAACAACACCACTGTGAGGAATGTAGAATCACATTGATGGTAAGAAAGGATGATTACTAATTTATATTATTCCACACAGTTAAAAAATGTGACTGTGCAACTATAGGAAGGAGAACCCCTCCAATGCCAGGCTGGAAACAATTTGTTTTGATAGTGCAATAGGTGTTGGTCCTACCCCACACCTCTCTCAGGTTAGATTAGGACTCCTGCGAAGAAAATCAAGTCATTTGCAGGAGAATGATGTTTCAAGGAAACCAGAAGTGAAGGGTTTTGAATTAGAGCAGTCTCGGTTGTGGTATGTGGCAATTCAGACTTTACAGAGGGTAGCATGGTCTGCAGCCTGGTTGTGGCCAGATCTGACAAAGGGTGCCCTGGAGCCCTTCAACACCCCAGAAGACCTGCCTACTGCATACCTGTGTCAGAACCCCTGTTTTTGTGTTACCATGTCCCTGTTTAATAGATAGTATTTCCCCAGGTAGGTTAGTTCTCTAGCTGTCATGCCCACCAGGGCAACATCTAGTTGCTACTTGCAGGTTTAAATCAGTTTTAGGATTGCTGCTTTCTAGTGCCTACCATTAGTGTCGTTATCTCAAGCACGGCTTACCCAAGCAAAGAGATTTTCCTGGGAATTCCCTGAGGAATTGCTCCAGAACTGCTGCCTTGGGCTTTGGGCACCCGTGGGACTCAGCCAAGGTAAAGGGCCTCCAGCAGCCTCGGTGAGGCCTGTGTCTAGCAGTGCCCTTGGGTCTACCACAGAGATAAGCTATCTGCGTTTGTTTGTTTAACTTTTACTCACTGGAGATTAAGAAGCCTTTAGTTTCCGGGATCAAGTCCTGTTCAGGAAATGCTTACAGTGGACTCTGCTCTCTATCAAAGCAAAAGTTTCCTATAGGTAGTAAAGGTATTACTTTATTACAGGTATTAATTTATACCAGGTTTTGTTTGATTTACTTATCTGTTATTTTGAGTAGGTCAAGGTTGGCTTTGTTGGAGGCTGCAGCACTGACCTCTCCTTGTACTGCTTTAGAATGTCCTTTCTGCTGTTCAGCTATAAAGTAAATTCAGAAAACACACACACACACACACACACATATATTTTCAGAAATAAATTCTCTTTATTTTAAAGTTACGACATGTACCAAAAGCAGATGCCAAAAGAGAATTGTTAGTCATTTCAGGTTTTAAGCCAAACTGTCTTTCAGTTATATAAACAGACAAGTTGAGTTTAATGAATCTTTTCAACTTTACATCTCCCTGCCAGGAATTAAGATACTTTTGCAGGCACTTCAGCCATCTTTCTGTCAATGGCCTCTCTCAGCATAATCCAAGATAATAGGTATGAGATTTCCAAGTGTTCAAATTGAAAAAGAAAAAAAAGAGAGAGAAAGAAGAAGGAAAGGTCATGTCTCTGCAGGGTCTTGATCAATGTGGCCAGCTCTACCAATTTTTCTGCTGTCAGCATTTCTTCTCACTGGTCTCCATGCCAGATCCATTCCCAAGATCTGACCAGTCGCCGCAGCACCAGTGGCCCTCCTGGAGGTCCTCCATCGCCATCCTCCACTTCTGGAGTTGCTCAGGCAGCCAGGCCTCCCTCCACCAGCACTGCTGAGCATGTGGCAACTTTTCAAGCTGGTGGCTGAGTCAAAAAATACTGGGACGACAAGTATTTTTGCAAAGACCAGAAAAATTGTCTGGCTTAATGAAACCTTTTCTTTCAACCTAAACAAAAATGTTCTGATTCATTTTGGAGGGCTTTGTAATAAGACCTGTAATATCTTTTGAAATTCTTTAATAAGAGTCTTTAATAAGAGTCCTTAAGTACTGATTTCATAGGAACTCCGTTTTTTAGTGTTTTTTTTTTTTTTTTTTTTTTTTTTTTTTTTTTTTTTTTTTTTTTTTGGCATACACTTCAACTATTTTTCTAACTCTTTCTGCAACCTCAGACACATGGAGTTATGCTTACAGTAGCCGGTTGTTGTTAACTTCTTTCTCTGTTACTGAGTGATCCTTCTGGCAGGAAGTATAAATGGCAAGTGACAGTGTTGGACAGAAGCGGGTTCTGCCACTGTGCAGCTAAGTCTGAATATTTATTTTTGCTGATGACATTTGTGTTCAGACTTAGAATCTGTCACCTTTCTATTAAAAAAAAAAAGTTAAAAAAAAAGTGAGATGCCTGGAGCCAGGGACTTAGCTGATTTTCATTTTTGGTAGGCAATAAATTTTAATTATTATTGTTATTATTTTTTTAAATTTAAAAAGCAAAGAAAAAAAACCACATCCAACCTCCAAAAATCAGTTTCAAATTCAGCACGACAAAAGCATAAGGGTACACAATATTGGTTTGGACTGCAACCTGGTTAGAAATTACTTCCAAAGGATTACTTGATTCAGGTCAGAACTTCAAATGATGCTATAATCATGGATCTGAGATTTTAATCTCAGTCTTTCTGTGCCCTTCTCTTGAGCCAGATTTGTGGCCCTCGATGTTGATGCTAATTTAAATATTTCAAAATAAACAGAAGCATTTTACTTATTGTTACTTTCTTAAATCAAGCATTTTCAGCCTATTGTTTATGAGGAAAGACACTTTCATTTTCCTTCCCCACCCACCTTGTTTTAAAGAAAGTTTTGCTCAATTTTTCTTTCTCATCTGTTTTATTTTTCCCTTTTGAAAAACATTGCTAACTGTTAGATTGGAAAAGTTGTATATCACTTGTAAGTATGCAGGAATTTTAAAACAGCATCTCTATATAAATGAAACAAAGGTAGGAAAAAATATGGAAACAGACTGGTATCTCTGAAATAAGGCAGAATAGTGTTTGCGTCTGCTCCTAATACAAAATACTTTAACTGGTGAAGCTGCAAAAATAGTGACCTCTGATGACTCAAGTTAGGAGTTATTACAAGTCAAATCCATTCTGAGAATTTTATGGGCCTAAGAAAGTAACCTCTTATTGTGGGCTTTTCTTGAAGCAAAGAAAAAAGTTTCTGTGCATTGTTCTTTAAACTTGGAGGGAAATGCATTCAAAATTTTGCCACCTTAGTTTTCCTGGACCAAACCGCTGTGTTGGACATGTTTTTGCACCAGTCACCCTCTGCGACGTGCCAAAGGCTCCCTGATCAAGACGCTGGAGAAACGTGTCTTTGGAGTGAATCCACAGAGAACAGGATGCCTGCTTGTTTAAATGAGCTGATAAGAAAACATATTCAGCCTACACCTTGAGTCTCCTCTTTTGGGTTTAGGCTGCACTTAGCAAAGGCAGATGGAGGCAGCTTGGTGTTCTGTCCTTCCTACGCTTGGAAGGATTTTCCAGGAAGGTGGAAAATGTGGGTTTGAGGCCACTCCAGCTGAAAAGGATACTACTGTACATGGGTTTCCCTTATTCTGCAGAACAGCTCTGACACTGAGGTACTGGAGGCTAGAGAAGGAGGAGTCATGTAGAGAACCTTACTGCTGAAATAGTGGTAAGGCACTTTCAGGAATACAAAGCATGAGCCCAAGGCTTTCAGAACTATAATTCTGTATTTTTCTGCCAAAATTCCTTTCAAGTCTCTTTTTGGCTATGACGAATCTTTCTCTTTGGGCCTCGGTATTTCCATACCTCCAAGAACAGTCACAGTACTTCTCTTCTTTATTCAGACAGTGAGAAAATGAATTCTACAGAGCTTGCAAAACATTGATCTACTGTGATAACCTGGGATCTCCAATGAAACTCTTAATGGGATATGGGTCATGTCTTTCCTGGGACTTAGAGCAGCAATGACACCACCTTGAATAGCTATAGCATAGAAAATACCCTTGCAATTTTAGAGTGTAACTTCGGACAGGTTATTAACAGAATATTTCTCTTAAAGCATTTGGGCAGTGCATGGAAAAAAAACAATAACTGTGTTGAAAGGTAGTGGTGGTAAGGGGATTTACAGTGAAATAGGCATCGCTCAACTGTCCCAGCTGGTTTAGAGAAACAAGGGAAACACAAGTCTACACAGCAGTCTGCTTTAATCCGTCATTCCATTTTATGAAGCATCAAACACCATTTTCACCAATTAGCACTTGATAGCAGTTAAGGAAGGACCACATAGTTATTTAAGAAAAGCCAACAACCTATTTCATAGTCACTGACTCCTCACTTGTCAGCAGGGCTCTTGGAGGGCTGGGATAGTACCCAGCAGTTGCTGAGCTATTTGAGGAAAATCGTGTAAATCTATAATCCAGTGGTAAATCTGAAAGATAAAAATATACCACATCTGATTAGCAGCACAGTCCATATCACATAAAAAATAAGTCTAGAGTGAACAGCAGTGTTTCTTAAGCTCTTGAGCTCTTTGCTTGCTGGTATTAGAACTCAATCAGATTGCATGATTACATATTTATTTGACATCTTCAGCTGTCCAAAGACAGTTTACTCAACTGCAGTAAAGGATATTCAGCTCCTTCATTGCTGAAATAATGTTAGTCATAGAAAATGATTAAAATGATTAGACCAATGCTTAAAAATTAAACAAAATTCTTCATTAGCCTAGATGGAATTTTCATTAGCCTAGATGGAACAGTTTCAAATTCTTCAAGTTACCTTCTCTTTTATCTCAGCAGTCTACTCATAAGGGCTACATTTAAACCTTTTTATTTATTTATTTATTTATTTATTAGTTTGTGTGTGTATGTGTTTGACTATTGTAGCAAGATTCCCAAAAGGCACCCACTCTTGGACTTTCTTGCCGTTCACTGTTAACACCATCATTTTGTGTCAAATGTTCCTAGAAATGTGCACTTGTAACTCGGCATACTCATCACTTCCAGACCATAAAAAAATGCTGAATACATTTAAATAGTTCTGAACAGTCAAAGCTTTCTTTTCTGTAGCTTTTTTTTTTTTTAAAAAAAAAAAAAAAGTCTTTACTGCCAGCAGTGACCTCCCCCTCTTCCCTTTATAGCCAGGAAACTGATACTTCTCATACGTACCTCTTATTCAAAGCTCAAGAAACCCTTCTAATAAATGAAAAACAAAACAAAACAAAACAAAAAACAACATAGCTCCTTGCTAAGTACGAACAGTGTTTTCTGCTTTGTTTGTTTGTTTGTTGTTTTTTGTCATTTGTTATTTGGAATATATTTGGGCTGACGGTATCCAGTTACTATATGCTATAAGGCTTTTTGCACTAAGCTGCTTTTGTGAAATACAAAAATACAATCTTAGAAGTTTTGGCAGAAACAACAGGAAGTTTAGCTCTGTTTCACCAGCAACTCATATGCAGACACCAGGTCAGCATCTAGATCTGCAACTTTAAGACCATATTAAACATAGCTAAAGAAAATAAATCAGTATTTAGATTCAGCTGATATAACAGATTCTGTCCTGAATAAAGTAGGAATGGGAGGAGAGTTGATTGTAAGTGAATTACGCTTTATTAAGTGGGTTATATCAACTTGTCAAAGAAGTACATTATCTCATTTGTCTTAGTCAAGGGATTCTCTAGAGCCCTTTCTGAGCACGGCAGAACAAGCAGATGTTTTCTAGCCTACTGAGGGCCCAGTGATGTTACCAACTACTGAGTCTGTACAAAAATTAAATGCCATACAATTATTCTCTTAAAAAATCTTTCACTATCTTTTTATACTATCAGGCTGGAGTCTCCCAAGAGTTGTTTAAGCAGAGCACCATGAATGGGCCAGATGTGCTGCAGGTTTGCTTACGTAGAAGAATCACAGAATCACAGAATGGTTTGGGTTGGAAGACACCTTAAGGACCATTTAGTTCCAACCCCCCCGCCATGGGCACGGATGCCACCCACTAGATCAGGCTGCCCAGGGCCTTGTCCAACCTAGCTTTGAACACCTCCAGGGATGGGGCATCCACAACCTCCCTGGGCAACCTGTGCCAGTGCCTCACCACACTCTGAGTAAAGGATTTCTTCCTTATATCTAATCTAAATCTAAGAAAGGAACAAGTTGGATTACAACGGTAATTTTGTTCATATGTCATGGTAAACTAGCTTTAAACAATCAGCTTAAACACCGAACATATTATATATACAATGCACAATATTCAACAATGCATTCTCCAACAGAGAATAATCACATTTTTACATATTCAAAACCCAGTTTGTCCATTTAAATATTGATTTTGTCTGAGGAAGATGATTTTGGAAAATGAACAGAAGGTATCCATATTCAACAATGTTGTTTAAGGCATCACTGAAAGTTATGTGAAGCATAAAACTGATACTATTCTTCACCTATTAAGCAGATTTTATGTCACAAATGTAGGGATTTGCAGGTTTGTTTTTGTCAGTTATTTCATTTGCTGCATCTGTTTTGCCCCTGAGTATGGAACACTTCATACTATTGCTTTATTTCAGTGTGATATATTAATGAAAAAGCCATAGACTGATTCAGTCCTAGTGGCTATAATAAATAAAACAATAAAAAATAAAACACAGTGAGGAAGAAAGATAAGTAGACAGGGAAAGAAAAAAGAGAAATTTTACTGGGGATATGTAAAATTTATGAAAAAAGGGAAATCCAGAAAATGTCATTGGTAAAGAGTGCTGTAAGCTCTTTTAAAGTAAGTTCTTTGAAAACTCTGCAACTGCAAATTGCTGTTGCCTTGGAAGGCAAATGTCTCGCGTGAATTGTACCTGAAAGCTCAGTCCAGCTTCTCTTGGATGTAAGTGGCAATCGTAACACTAGTTACAGCAGTACTGGCTCATCAACAAGGAACTACAATAAAGGTCTCGAGTTTGCCTCCTGGACATTTGTATTTTGCAATTCACTTTGTATTGAGTTTTATTTTATATTATCACTGATGACACTGAGAAGAATTGAGCATCTCAATTTTGCTAAAGGTGTGCATAGGCCACAGATTAATACAAAAAACAAAACTGCATTTGATAATAAAACAAATTGCAGTTAAACAAACAAATAAACAAAACCCCAAACAAACAAAACCCCAAACAAACAAAACCCCAAACAAGTAGGTTCCTATTTCCAAAATGACTGATTTCCTAGTTTTTTCTTTTTTTTTTCCTAATTTTTCTTTTGCCAGAAAATTTCTTCAGGTTCTGCTACCATACATACTCGCAACTGCCACTGTCTTGGCAGACCTTTACACTTTGGCACCCCCTTCTTATCCAGCCCTGAGACAGAGTTGTAAATTAGGAAGGGGCCACATACCCAGTCCTCTCTTAGATACAGTGGGGCTCTGATCAGCGCTAACCTACACTGATAATGGAATCAGCACAAGATTCATCTACTCTTGTTGCTCACCTAGGAAAACAAAAATCAACCCCTCCAAAAAACTAAATAGATTGAAGTTGGAAGAAAGAACTAACTGATTTTACCCAAAAAGACTGGGTGGGAACCTAAATCGTGGAAGTTTTGTGTCATATGTTGGTAATTCCACAAGCCACATTTTGTTCCTAAGACAAATAGGATACTTACTTTTGGAGCCAAGCTTCCTAAAAGCCACACGTGGAGGTTCTCAAGGTCTATGTTTCTATATCTACAGCAATTTTAGTTACTAGATGTAGCCTCCTGAATTTCTTTGCTCCCACACCAGAGCCTGAGTGCAAGTGAGTGATGAACACTGGTTGGTTGCCTTTGCAACCTTCAGGCAGAGCTCCTAGCATTTTCCAATGACTTGGGCAGCGTTCATGGGTTGCATGCCTAGCCTGACCACAGAAAGTCACCAAAGGACTCCTGCCCAGCCCTACCTTGCTTGCAGGACTCCAGCAGCTCTGGTGTAAATAAAATGTCAAAAATGATGTTTGAACAGTAACCACTGCCAGACCAATTCCAGTTACTAAGATGCTGTATTCCAATTATTAAGGTCCAGCTATTAAGTGACATCAATTACAACAACACTGTGCTCTGATGCTTATGCATATCCATATTCACACATGTACTTAGGTGATATGGATAGATTTATTTCATACTTATTAAGTTGACAATGTCTCAGTGTCTGTGTGCTATTTGGTTAGTGTAATCCAATGAATGAAAGTCAAAAGCTTTTATTGGAAGAAAAATTAGAGTTGTAGCCACAAGGAAGGAAGAGAAAACCACACGAAGAAGGGAAAACATAATATTCTAGATGAGTGATCAGGAAAATATTTGAGTAACTGAATGGAAGACAACTATAATCTAATGCAGACATAGGCCTGCTTGATAAACTCAGTACTCATGTCTAATCTTATTTTTGAGATTTCCTTGAACAAATAATACATGAAACAAATATAATCTCAACTAAGCTCTTTAGATGGAAGATATTTTTTCCAGTTAAAAGCACAGTCCAAGACTGAAACAGATTGCTCCCAAAACACACAGAAGAAATGTCATCAAGCATTTCGCAATATTGACCAGCAAAAGGAGAGCAACATTTTTTAATCATGACACCATAGCACTGTCCCCGTGACGTGTGTGAAGCCCTGCAGAACTCCCCACTCCCCTCCCTTCTTGGAGGTCAGTTGGCAGGGTTGGAGCCAAATGCTGCAGCAACCTCATAGTAAACAGGAGGATTGTATTCTTAACTGAGTCCAGATATGTTCTCCTGATTGTTACCAAGGAAAAGACACAGGGAGGAAAACAAAAACCTCTTCAGCGATACGCGAGTCTTAACTTTAAAAATCTTAAACTGCTTATTGGTGACAAATATAAAAGAGAACACAGAGCTCGACAACATAGCTCAGCATGCAGATGGTATAGCTATAGGGTCACATTATCAACCAGCATTAATTAATTCTCTTGCTTTTACAGGAATTCCAGTAATTTGCACTAGCTTATGAGCTTTGCCATAAAACTTTTATTGTATTTTTAAATTGCTGTTGAAGAAAAAGGAAAATACTTTTTTCTTATTGATAATAATTTCTAAAATAATTTCTTAACAGAGGAATAAGCACAACTACTGCAGGTGAGCTGAACAGTTTGGTTGTGCTGTCAAGTGAACTACTCTGTGACTTGCCACCCTATAGGTAAACTGTAACAGGTATACAGTCTTTTAAAAATATTAAATATTTCTATTTTTGACCTATTTCTATTTTATAATAATCAAAACAGCACTTGCAGCAAGACATGAGGGAGGGAGTGTATTAGTAACAAAAAGAAAAGAAACAAGATCACAATTATATTTATTATATAGCAGCTATTTTTAGCAAAATTTCCAAGGCTTATTTTCCTAAACAGGAGATCAGATGTCTTCTGTCTTAACGTAACGCTCCCCCAGTCCTGAAGTCAGAATTCCTTCTACCAATTACATGAAAGTCACTGCTGCTGTTTGCAAGCACTGTGACTGAACAGTTAGAGAGGAGGAAGAAGAGGAGTAGGAGGGAGAGCATCTCTGTGCATCTTTGGGAAATGGGATGGCTGGCAGCAGGGGCATGCTCTAGAGAAGGAAGGTGATAAAACTTCTGAGCTTGGAAATAGCACGCACTTGCAAAGGGTTACGTGAGCCAGTGCAGTTTATTCCTGAGCATCTATGAATAAAGACTAATACCGATCTTAGTGAAAGTGCAAATTTGCTGCTTTACTTGCCCCCATTTAAGAGCTTTCACCAACACAGGTGCATTGGTTGAAGACCACACCTGCTGCTCTGTCAGTGGACATTTGTAGCACGCCCTTGACCTAAAGAAGAGCTGTGCTGCTACCCAGGGTTATTTCTGGTTGCTGTTTTGTCTCATCTAATGTGGAAGACAGTGAACCTGGAGAAATTACTTGTGGCCAGCTGCTGGGAAATGTGAAGCAGAAGCCTCACTGGCAGAGTGTTGGGGAGAAGTCAGCAACATGGTGCTGGAAAGACCTTCCCACCTTGACTGTTGTGATTGCTTGTGGCGTGTAGTTTGACTGAGGAATAACAATCTATGTTACTTTGGGTCAACCTTATGGCTGAGGGACGTTGACCCCTGCTTGAGCAAAACTGACGTGTGCACAGCATGCACTGAACTAGCATCTGAGCCTGGTAAAGTCTGCAGGGAAGAAAAACCTTAGAAATTCCTTTGCTGTGGTTTGTTTTAGTTTAAATGGTGAGTTTTGGAGATCCTTTGACAGAATAGTCCTGTGTAGTTCTTTATTTGATCTGGAAGTGATCAAAATATTAGACTATAATATTCTTAACTATCTAGATAAAGACAATATAAAAAAATCCTAAGAGAACACCCAGATCCCACTAGCAGGTGTTAGTCTTTTCCTAAAAAGTTCACTGAAGTAATTTGTTTGAGTGACTCATCATGGTCGTACAGCAGGTGGTAAGGGATTCTGTGGTAAGCCAAAGGAGGTAGTCTGAAAACAAGCAATTGTTTGACAATACAGGCATTTCTGATAGAGGAAAAGAACTAAGTTGCATTTTAAGACTGTAAAGGCATGAGAGGTACATGAAGATAAAATTTGGTAATGATAAGCCAATGTACTTTCATTTTGAGGCAAACATTGTGATCAACCTCACTGTCTATATTTGGATTAACATTGTCACGTTTCCCTCACCTGTAAAACAAATGGTTTCTTTCCCTATTTTTTTTTCCCTCAGGATGGGTGAAAAACATTGCTTTCCTAAAGGTAAAAAGCCAAACAAATACACACATTAAGCTTTTTAAGCAGTGAAGACAAAGTCTACATTGTTCTTTTCAGTGCATTTCCATCTTAATCCAGAGGGAATAGGTTAGGCAACAATCCAGGGTACATAAAGGTTTCCAGCAACATTTTTCTTTCTTTTTAATATATATGTGAGATTGCAGGTTGTGTAAAATTCCATTCTAGTCAAAGCAGTCTTTCAAATACTTGGTAGCTACTCGCACTGTTTTCCACACTCAAAAATTAGCAACACTTTGTATTACTACCAGTGTTTTTAAAGAAGCAACCTAAAACCACCCCATAAGCCTGCAATCTGGTCAAAACCCAATTATAGCTTTAATTGCAGCCTGCAAATGAAATTATGCTGCTTGAGTTGAAGGATAATTTTAAAGTAGAAATGACTGAGTGGCTCCCCCTTTCCTAATGAGTTGCTCATGAGTTTTCCCTTTAATCTTTTAGAGGTGGCTGTGCTTTGACATCTCACGCAGCAGAATAGGGACTGCAGGAACATTTCTGTCAGTTATTGGCTAGGAAGTAATTTTTTGGGTTCTGCATGACTTGACACAGTCTTCAGGGCACAAGTCAACACACCTTTCTGGAAGAGCAGGGAAAGGCTGACCAAACTGTAATACGGTGAAAATTGTCCTTTCAATGTTCAAAATTGCTACCAAGTAATTTGATTAATTCCTTTGTGAAAGTTGCTCTCAGAATCTTTGGGGAATGCTGGGTCCTGAAGACTTTTTAAAAATTACCTCTGATTTACTGAATAATAATTTGTTATGGTTGAAATGCAGTTTATTGTTGGTTTCGGTTATATTTTGCAGCTGAAAAAATAAATGCTTTATATTTGTCTGCTGTGTTGAGTGTATTTTTCTGTCTCTTAAATTAAGAACACTGAAACTAGTTTCCTAGAAAAGCTGAATCGGATTTAAATTATCTGATGTTTTTCAATTTACACAGACTTAGAGCAAGATGCTGCTAATACATCTCTTCTCTCTAGTAAATTATCTTTGCTACCAATTTTTTCACTTGTGTCAAAACACCAGAACCAGAAGGAAAAAATAAAACAAAACAAAACAGAAATTGTGCTGTTATATATCTATCATTTTTTTAAATGCACTTATTTCATAAAAAGTGTTGTTATAAAAATGATCTCTTGGGTCTTTTAATAGCAAATGCTCAAGCCCCAAAGGAAGTTTGAATCCTCAAAGTATTTTGTTAAAGTCTCTAAGATACAGCATAGATACATTCTTACTTGAAACTGATAAGTAAAAGCATGGTTGTAAGTTATGGCATTAGGTAAAAAAGGTTACTGATAATTAACATGTAATTTGTAATATAGATTCATCGATATGTTTAAGTAAATTTTATGCCATTATTGTGTTGTTTGAATAAGTAAGAGTATATAATTATCCCCTTGATTACAGAAAAGACTAATTTAATTTTAATAGGAGCTAGGTTTGACATTAAATGACATAATTTCAATGACAAAACATACAACTAATGTATTTTTTTTTTTTGGTTTCATGTCAGTAATGATTACAAATGATAACGCTCAGGATATACAAGTTATAAATGGTTACATGCTTAAATTCACAACTTCCATAGTAATAATAAATTACTCAAGGACATTGAACATTAAAATACAAGCTGAATGCAATTTGCAGCCAGCGTGTGACAGGCAGACCCATGTATCTGTGACACACACTTTACCAGCTCCAGTGTCCCAGCCACAGCTGCTTTCTGCTTTCCAATGTGCAGATAATTTGCAACTCTAAGCAGAAACATGAACTCCTTTGCTATGGTTCACTGGCAATTTCAGCATTATATTTATACAGCAAGCAGACTGATGACTCAAACTCCTGCAGAAGGAGGCAGGGCATGGGTCTGTAGGCTTCTTTAAAGAGATAGCTTTTGGCAAATTAAAGCAGAGATTTTTCTCTTGCACTAGCCAATTGAAATAGCAATAAGGCATAAAGAAAGTGTTATGTGCCCATATGGGCGAGATATGATAAGATTTCGTATGGCTCGCAAAATTTAAAGAAATGATTTATCCTCATGTGCAACGTAAGCTTGGTTATCACATCTCCAGAGTGTGAAAAACTGTGTCCATAAGACATTTACTTTTGCACTAATTCTTTGAAATGCAACTGATTTGAACTGCCACATTTCTCAGTCTTTAGTTCTTGCTTGCAGTAATTTTTTAATGATGAACCTCACAGATTGGAGGTTATGAGACAAGTTTAGGAACTTAGGTTAACAATCATGATTTTTTTTTTAAAAAAGGAAGAAAACAAAACAAAACAAAACCAAAACTTTTACTGTTTTACTTGGGTTCTCCTTACCAGGATTTAGGGTCCACTTTCTCAAGCCCGCAACAAAGGACAAAACAAACTTAGCAAAATTCCCTCATAAACACTAAAACTCAACAGTTAATTGTGGAATTTTTTGAAGTGGGACTTTTTAAAAAAATTCTCAACCATGAAAAAATTCAAAGTAAATGCTTGAAATATGTATGTAATTCTTGGGATCATGCAATCGTTAAACAAATATCAGTCTGAAATGATAGCACTGGCTAGTGATTTTACTGACTTATTCTACAAAAACTTGCTCACTAGCTAAAATATGATTTGTATTTGATATCCTTCATAAATCAGAAGGATCTGCTGCAGTTAATGTTGGAATATCTACATGACACAGGACATATCATGTACACAGACATCCAGAAATTTGATGAAAAGGCCACAGAGTAGCAGTCATCTGCTCCTTGAAGGTACTATTAGGGTTATGCAGGTGTGACAGATTAGGGCACCTGCCTATACTTGGCTCAAATCATACTTTCTGAAATTGAGGATGGTATATTAGATGCTGTTGCTAATACTAAATACCTTTTTTTTAATAAATTATTTTATTTATTTATTTATTTATTTTCCAGACATATCCCTACACCTTTCAATTTCCATGTGTGAGCTAAAATATAACATTCACAAGGTAATGGATCCTGGTTTGGAAAATTTGATTTACAATATCATTGTGCTTGAAAATGGTCAAAAACTGTGAGGGAGCTGTAAATGAGGAGAGATTCGATAGCAGAAAAGTGAAGAAACAGATGGACTTGTGAATGAGGCATTAAGAACAGTAGTATGAGCATTGGCTTCTAGTATTTTATTAACCATGTACTGGCATTATAATCATGAATTCCTCAGCTTTCAAATTCTCGAGAAAAACCTTCCTGCTTTTGAGTTCCTCAGCTTTCAAATTCTTGAGAAAAATATTTCTGCTTACTGAAAGTGGGAAGGAGAATTAGGTCATAAATGAACTACAAAATATTGAGAAATCTTTCAACTTGGCTCATTTCCTCTTACTATTACAACAGTATAGTGATAGTGCTGCTTATCAGTTATATATATATATTTAATATCATCTTAATATCAATGTGATAAAATTTAAATGAAGAGTTTTATTTTACCTTTATCTGATTCCCTTTCTAAACTGACGAAAGTACGCAGAACTTTTTATAGAAGATCCTTTCTGTCCTTTAGGCAATTTTAATGATAAAGAAAATGTTGCTTTTCATGCCCTAGGAAAATGACAATTCCTTTTCAATGACTGTCAGGGGAGCTTAGATGACAAGCTGTGATGCAGTAATCTACAATCCTACTAATATTTTGCTTGGTAGATATGTGATCAGAATGCAGAATTTCTGATACATCTTTGAATGCAACCCCTTTTGGGTCGGATACTGAATTTTCAACTAAAGACGAAGAAAAATGTGTAGAAGAATAACTACATTCATTCAGCACAGAAAGCTCATGAAGAATGAACTGGAATATTTTTTTCACCAAGCTGTTGCTTTGCTAATTACACACACAGTTAGTATATATGCTCTGTTATTTTATACTTTGAATGGCCAAAAACTACAACAGCATCGTTCCCTGGGGAGCCCTTTTCCTACAATGCTCTTTGCTAAGTATCAAGTTGTTCCCTTTAGTTACATGTGTAAATTCTTTAAGTGAAACCATTAGAAGGCATCTGCACCAAACTCACAGGAGGCTGGTGAAAAAAGAGAACTTTAAAAATTGTTTCTATTGCAATTTCTCAATCCAGATCTACAGACTATTATTATTTTTTATACGTACTTCCTGTATCTAAAAAAATTAAACTAGCTCAAAGAGCTTTATTAACTCAAATTAATTTCTGATAATCCTTTGAAAAGAATTCACACATAAATTTTGATGAAAACTCAGTGATTTTTGTAAAACACTACTAGTATTTACTTCTTTTGAATAATGTTGAATAATTTTTTGAATAATATTTTTCAATGAAGTTTGTCTGGAGAAGTAAATCAGGCTATTCCTTAAGTACAGATATACATTGCATCCAAACAAGAGTCAATTGTATTTTAAAGTTATCTTAGCAGCAATTAACTGTTTGGCTTTCACCAAAGACTTTTGCAGATCACAGTCTGTTAGGATATTTATTTGTACGTGGCCCTGCCTACTGCTTGTATGGGCATCCAGAGCTCAGGTTGCTAACAGTGAAGCAGCAGTGAGCCCACAACTCGAACAAGGTTGCTGAACATCTCCAGGAGCAAAGCAGCTGCTTGCCTGTCTGGCAGCCAAAAGCTCAACCTGTACAGTTCAGCACTGTGCAGCTTGCATGTTTGAGCATAAAGGATCTTGAGGAAGGGTCTGTGTTTGTGCAGCTTAGCAGAGTGAAGTCCTCTGCTGGTGATTAAAATGCATGAATAGGAAAGGAAAAGCTGGAGCGCATCAAACTCACATAACCCGTTTGAATCTCTTCTAGCTAGTTATTCCAAAATAGCTGCAGCTAAGCTATGACTTAAAACTGCAGCCAAAAACTTCAGGGCTTGGCAAAGCAGGGGCTCTAACTGCTTGCTGTGACAGGAGAGAAACAAGGTATTGAGAGGAGTGAGGAATGCCTCAACATCCATAATAATGAACATCTGTGTTTAGCACAAACAAACGAGAAATACCTCTCTCTGTAAGATACCATAGATGTTCTTTTATATTCAGCTTTGAGGTTGTTTTCAGGCACATAGCTGCAAGTTAAAATGATAGTTCTCCATTTGCTGTCCTTTAGCTTTGGGGTATAAGTTTCTCAGACATTGGTCCTTGCCCCAGTGCCAGTCAGAGGCAGTGTCAGAAGGCACACAGCATCCTTCCTGATGGAGGAACAAGCTTTGCAGGGGCTCCACAGATGATAAAATGAGAAGGAACAGACAGCTATGCTGTTCCTGCACTTCAGTCAATAACTTCCACATATATGACTAATGTTCTCATACTTTCATTTGTAGCTGGGAACTTCTTGATAAGCTTGTGGTCTACAGCATTTGCTAGCTGTGCAGAATGAGCTATGGTTGTGCAGACTGAGCTGGTGGGAAGGAGGATTTTCACAGAACATAGCTAACCCACATATTTCCTCTAGGTCAACGCTTTCAAAGCAAACTACAGAAGGGCTCTGGAAAAAAAAGTAATATTAGAAAGGTGTTTTACAGATGTTGCCTCTCTTCTGGTAATTTCCCTTGTTATATCTGGGCTTTGTACCTCTAGGCTGAAATATAGACTGCAACACAGTAAATATCAGAAGCATATATAAATTGTGGAACTGTATGAGTTTTCTGTTTTGAGATATCCTTATAATATACTGAGATGTGTAGAATGTGGTTGCAAGGAACAGGTTTATCACATATTCTCTTATAGAAATAACTGCTTGACAAATCTGAAATGTTCTCTCAGAAGAACTTTGTATTCACTGGTCTTGTGCATACAGTAGGCTACAGATACTCAGCAGAGGGGTTAGTAAACTAAACAATTGCTGTTGTCTTCACAGAGCTAAGCACCTCATTCATTTTATATTTTGTTTATTCCTTTAGATATGGTGTATCAATGTTAATTAAGGAAAAACAATAGATTGAGAATAGATAAATGGAAGATCTTCACCACCACTTCACAATCAACTGATACGTACCGCAGTTGCAAAGCTAATTGCAGTATTACTGCCACAGATATTGCTACAAACCTTACAAACTAGTGCATAGCCCCTTCAGGGATAAACAGTAGCAAAACCCAGAAGACTAGTCCTAACTGCACCTTTGGCACTACCTTGATGGAAAAAGGTAGAAAGTCTGAACTAATTTCATTTCTCAATTAGCTGATTTTTTGGGGAACAAGACATTGCTTGTAATGGCCTTTTTTTTTTTTTTCCAGATAAGGAGTAGATTTCAGGCTCAATCTCTGTCTGTTATGATGCAGTTTCAAACACAATACATGAAAGAGAGAGAGAAAGAGAGAAGCACAGTCCTAGGCATTCTTGTTCTTGGCTTCATTACATTCTTGTGTTTGTTCATCTCCATTTCAACTGTAATGGGATAAGGGAGCTGATAAGGAAGGATAATGAGCTAGATCAAAGAGAAACACATTCTGAAGTCTAAAACAACACAAGTAATTTTGTCTGTATTTGTTTCCAAATGTAGCTCACCACTGAAAGGAGAAAGCACAAAATATTGGGGGGAAATCCTGAATTCCTGAAATCCAAATTCAAGAACTATTCTACAATCTGTTAAATATTGCATCCTGTTTCTAATTAAGCAGACAATACTATTTTCAGACACAAACAACAACAAAAAATAGTGTAGCAGAAAACTATTAAAAGCATAAACATCAAAGTAATTGACAGACATATCCGTTACCTGTTGTGTGACAGTATTTTTGAATCTACTTTGGATACATCATCTCAAAAATAAATCAATGGTATGACAAAGTTACTGTGAATATTACTTGTCCAATAGGGAAAAAAAAAGAAGTCTTCCTTACCTGCTATTGCTTCAAGACTAGGGATTGCGATAGTGCTGTAAGCGCTAATGCATTTACAGGACCATGTACGAACTAAGGTTTCCTCTGCATTTTCCAGGCCTGGCAATCTGTCCATGAAGAAAGAGCCCCACTGTTTAGATATAGGGTAGGGAGCTTTAGGCTGATGTCCCTGAAATAAAAATAAGTAAATATGTAAAAGCACAAAAAAAATAAAACCTTCCTTGTCTATCCAACCACAAGCATTAGTTTAAGAAGTCTGTAGTATTTCACTGATTTTCTGGGAAACTTATATTGCATATCAGGAGCAATGTGGCTTAAAATACTGTAAAACAGAACAATAACAATCCTACTCTTATAAGGCCTCAAACTCAGGTTTACATAATTTATGGATTCCCGAGGACATGAAAGTCACCTTTTGGTGAATGTTTTTCCCTTAGATTATTTATTTATTTATTTATTTCTGTTTCAGATGGCATAACTAGCTTGCTGCCTTTCTCTGCTGAAGCACTTGAGCAGCCCAGTACAGCTGGGAACTCTTCCTACCAGAAAGGAGTGACTCTACAGGATGCTGAATGGTAGATGGAAGAATTGTGAAGAATGTAGCAGTATTTTACCCGTGGTCTTTTATATGTTTCTGAGCTGGTGAATGAGAACAGAGTCACAAGATCCATGGAGAGCCATTCAGATCCCTAACAAACTATAAAAAATTGATTTTTTTTTTCCTGTATGTTTTCAGTAAACAACTTCAGACTCATTACATTTGAAAGAGAGTGAGTGTTAAAGCAGCATTGGGAAAATCAATTGTGTTTTTGCAGTTCATCTTGAAACCTGCTATATATTGCCACAAGCAGCCAGAAAAAGCTCCAGGAGGCCTCTACAGAGAGATTAAAAAATGGAAAACAAAACTGCAAACCACACTGCAGAAAATCTGTTAAAGTCATTTGTGTGTAAAGTCAGGATAGCAAAGCAAAGAACAGATACCCTAGTGTGTGCCTCCAGATTTGTGATCTTTTGTACTTTATTTTCCATGTAACCCCTTTCTTAATAGTTTTGAGAAAGTGCTGGAATAATTTGTATTTATGACAGGCATCCATGGCTTTTGATCACAACAAAGCTGTTGATCCCAATGGAAAAAAAAAAAAAAGTCAGTAAACAGAACAATTTTTTCAGTGATTTTGGATAATAGTCTTTCCCTAAGCATAGATGGAGTGGGAGGGGGAAAGTGATTTGGACAAATATAGATAGTGTTTTCTGTCTTCTGATGTGAATAAAGAAGCTTGGAAAAAACATATCTTTAATTTCAAAAACATCAGTTTGACTGCTCTTCAGGAACTGTGTTCTTTTTCTTTCCCACTTAGGAGCAACATAATACTTTTTTTTTTTTTTTTTTCCACAGAAGTTATAGACGAAAGGTAGATGCTATGCTGAATTAAAATCATTTGCCAGCTGGATGACACATGCAGCTTTTTAGGTGATTAATTAAAAAAAGGCAAACACCAACACCCACTACTGACCCACACAAATGTTTGTACAAAAGAAAGGGTCTTGTTTATTAACAAGAGAAAAAAAAATCTGAGGCTTCGGCTTTTTGAAATGAGTGATTGGTTCAAAAAGCAATTAAAATCACAGTCAGAGGATTTTTTTTTTTCCTTCAGAGATGTGATTCTTAGAGTAGGAATTTCTTAGTTTTTAAGGAGGAGGAAGATAAATATAGTATTTATAGCTCATGCCTGTAATAAAACCAAGCACAGACATGAGCACTGTCATCAAGTCCCCTGATAGAGAACTCGTAATGTTTTGCTGCTGGATTATTTCCACATGAGACGGTTTGGTAGCAAGGCTACATCCTCATCTCAAATCTGATAAAAGTTGTCAAAATGTTGCCCATATACTTAGAAGCATCTGCTGTCACTCCCTTCGTCATTACTAACTGCTGCCTAGATGTCCATATCTCACCTGGAGTACACATGGCCCACATTGAAGGCAAGACAATGTGCCACGAAGTCAATGTATCTGCAAAATCAGGCATAAATTCACTGGTAATATCCCTGCTCCCCATACACCTGAACATACACATGTTCAACAGCAGGGCTGATGAGCTCTGAAAGGTCTCCCAGCCACTCCTGTAGTCCCTCAGCATGGAGTTTGCTTTCCTTGTAGGGTGGCAAGTCCTGAGAAGTGCTGTGCACCCCCTTCATTCATATGTAAAACCCCTAAAGATGTGGTTTTGCTCTTAAGTATACTGGCCAGACAGCAGGAGGTGTTTAGATGTTGATTGTATCATATTAGGGTACAGAACCTCAAAGGCTATGTCTAGACTTCAGAGAATAAAAATGGTGCAACTGTTCCACAAGACCTAAAGTTTTCCACTAAATTAAAGCACTTGGGATACTTACTATCACCTTTACTTTATTAACTGCAGACAAATAGGGCCTGTTAACAGACCAGACAGATTCACCTAATGGGACCCTTAAGAAATACGGATTTGCCGGCTTACAGATGGCCTATAGAAAATTGAAGTGGGCAGGGAGCTGAGCTCTGAAGTTTTACTCTGGTAAAGAGGGGAAAGAAAAAAAGATGTAAGGGAGATAGGAGTGAAAATCAAGCTGAAAAGCAGTGTATATGTAGTATTTTTTAAAAGGCATTATTTAAATGGTGATTTGCCATCTATGCCAGTGTCTTTGAACCAAGCAGGGGGCACTAGGATTACTCTACTGTATTACCATAGACTATATCCCGATAATGGGTGGCACTGATGGCTGTGTGCTTTGTGCCAAGGTAATAAAACCACCACTGACTCTTAGTGCTAGTAAAAACAATGCTCAAAATGAAGTTTTGCCTGTATAACAGCAATTATTTGATGTGTTTCCCCCAGCACAGCTGTGCTGGTAAGGCCCACAACAAACAGATGTACCTGAGCAACTCAGCCATGCTGCGTTAAGGACATTGCTTTAAGGGCATTGCTTTAACTGGCTGGGCTTCACAGCAGCCCACCAGGTTGTTCCTGAAAGTACCAGTAGATTTGTGTTGAAGATAAACAGGAATAAAGAGATGAACAGAGCCAAGAGGCCCAGAGTGATCGGCCCTGGGCTGAGGTCACTCAGAGGAATCCCGGAAGTACCGGGACTCAAGGGCCTGGCCTCCCTGAGAGCTGCTAGGCAATACTGTAAAAATTAGGTTTTCCTTATAACTGCAGAAATATTGTCTATATCTGCCAATGTCTTCTTGTTTTACTCCATTCATTCCTATAACTCCACTCTGTAATGATTTCCCTCGAAATTCTGGGATGAAATCCAGCTTTTCTTAGAGTTTTCATTGATTAAATTGATCACACATTTAAAGAACAGAAGGAAAAAACAAAGCCTCCAGCCAAGCAAGCAAACCCCCAAATCTGGGGGGAATCTAGTTTCAGCACAATGTGTGTTTTTTGTTTTTGTTTTGTTTTGTTTTGATTTTTCCTTGCATGCTGCAATTCACTTAGGAGATGATAATTGCATGAATAGTTTTTAGTTTGCAATTCTCTTGCTCATTTGGTTATGACTCATACACTCAAAAGAACTGTAGATGTTTCCATAATTTCACAGTTGTGTGTATCTGGCTTATATCAGACATTTAACTGAAGTGGAAAAGACAAAAACTGCTAATGAAAATGGAAATTATTAGGCTCCCAGTTTGTGTGCAAGTGGGTTGTTTTCTTCCCTTCTCTGTTAGTGTTAAAATACAAATCATGCAACTGAAAACAGGTTTTTTTGTTATTTCTTTCTGAAAAATGCAATTGCAAATTAGAGGCAATACTCCATTTATTTAATGGAGTATTCTTTTGTGAAGATTGATAGAAGGGGAGGATTGTGTCTTGAATTAAATTTTTAGTCTCTCTCTGCACACACAGCGTGGCATGCAAAATCTGGAATAGTATTTGTTTTTGAGAAATGAATGAGAAGGCTAATGAACAGTACTAAATCTAGTTTGCTACTGTCTAATTTTCAAACAATACCTGACTTTGTCCAGTCCTTTGCGTTGGTTTTCCTCTCCTCCTAACCAAAGGGTTAATGGGAGAAGTGGATTAGGGGAATAAAAATAAAACTTTCCTGGGCTTGTAAAGGGAGTCTCTTTGAACTAGTCCAGTTAAGTTAGTAGCATCCAGTCAACTGCAGAGATATGGATGTGACCTGTTGTTCAGACTCCAGTGAGCAGCATCGTAATGAAGTAACACCACTGACCTACCACGGCCCCCTTGGTTCAGATTCCTTTAATCAACACAATTCATTTCTCCCTTGCTTACCCGCTGTCACTGGTAGCGGATGTAAACTGACCAGGGGTTTTGTGTGGTAGAGGTGTTGTATCCCTGAGATGCTTCCATCTGTTATCATGACTGCCACGGTTTTAATGAAATGTCAAACACCTGTCTAAAAGTCTCAATTTCCTGGTTGGTAACTGCAGTGATAGAGAAGATGGACCTTGTGAGGAGTCAGACAGAGGTATTGCAACAAGATAAAAACAAATCATCACCAAAGGCTTAGAAACATATCAATCAATAACTCTTGCTTTCCAGGAAAATAAACCTATGTTGTCTGCTTGTTTAAATATATATGCTTCAAATGCATATATTGAACATGCTTTAGAACCAATGGTTGAGTTAAAAAAAAATAAGCTAAAGCTTACAGAGATTTATGTTGAAAGCTGCAATATATTTGAGTCTCCAGTCAGAGAAAAAGAAAAGGATTTTAGGAGGATAATGAGTTATTTTTACAACATTAATTAATTAAATTGAGTTATATTAACCTCTGTAGCACTGCTACTCATTGTTCCTCCCCCTCCCCTTTTTACTGAAGAACACATTTTTCTTGATAAGATACTTTACTTTTTCTTCCCCCCCTACACTTCAGGAAAAAGGCTGAATGTTAATGACCACATTTCCTTATTTTACTAAGTCAAATGTCCTTTGTTTAGAAATCAGGATAGTGGGAGAAAATATTAGATATGTCTAACTAAGAAGTAGATAATTTTAGTTAATGTGTTTCCTTATTCTTGTTGTCTGGGGACAGGTTTGCAGAGATCCTGTGCTGAAACTGGAACTAGATTATAGTTCCTCAGCATGACACACTGGAGGTACAACTTTGCCATCTGAGTGCTGTTCCTTACCTACTTTGTTCTTTAGCAGTGGACAGAAGGATAAACTGTAGTAAAATTTCACCGTCTGAGGGACAATTAAAGAGTGACAGTAATGCTAAGAGTCTGCTTCTCAGCTGTGAACCACCTGGAAATTTTATTATTTATCTGAGGTAACTATCAGTAGTTCCCATTTGACTAGTCTTAGAAACAGCTCCTCTTATCTGAGTGCAGCTGTCATCAAAATAAATAGCCTATGTGGGAAGCAGCGAATGAAAAGTTCTTAGTATATACAGAAAACACAAGTAAACTGTATTTCAGAGAGAGAAAAAGAGCTATAAAACAACCTAGTAAAAATTACTGCAGTGACATGCAGGGAAATGTCATGAACTCAGTGGAGTTCAGGTGCTGCACCTGATAAGCTGCTGTGAAACTTCTCCTTGTAGGGTAGGTTCTTTTTACTGGATAGAAGACTATTTTATGAATAAGGGACCATGTATGTACAGATCTTTTTCTGAGATGTGTGAGTTATTTCAGGGTAATGAAGGCTCTGTTGCACCCATACAATACTGAGCTGATACAGGATGGTGACTAGGAGTATATGTCTATGAGGGATGTTGCCAGCAGCCTGGTGAAACAAGCAGTCTCATGCTCAGTACAGGAGGCAGGAGGCTTTTCTGTAACTTGTTCTCTTCTGTTCTAGGAAATATCTGCAAGGAACCCTTACCTCATATTTCCCTTTCTTCTCCAAGGGCTCAGATTTGGTCTCTGCAGGCACCATAACTTTGTCCCCTAGAAGCTCCTCTAAGATGAAGACAGTTTCCCAGTTGCTATAGTGATGAGCTGGGAAAATATCTGAGTGCATGCTGTCACCAAAATAAACAACCTGTGAGGGAAGCAGCAAATTAAAAGGTCTTTGTATATGAGGAAAACACAAGCAAAACGTACCTCAGAGAGAGAGAAAAAGAGCTTTAAAACAACCTAATAAAAATTCCGCTGTGTTTACATTTGGCCATGACAAACACAGATCTTGTTAATGTCATAGTTTGTCTTGTTAATGTCATAGTTCAGTCGGTTCAGTTAGGAAAAGAATGGCTCTGCATCCCCTCCTTGCTCTGACCCTCCAGGGGTGCCCATTTGGGACTAGCACACAGGACAGCACTGAGATTTTTGACTGACAGAAGGAGCCTGCCAGAAAGCAGTGGAAAAGACTAAAAAGAAAATGCACAGAGCAACTGGAATGCATTTTGGATGACTTTGGAGTAAAGGGAGAACACAGAGCCTCTTGTTATTTAGAATTTTTCGGTACCCAGGTGGTTGCCTAACCACTATGGAAACTGGGGTCCCAACACCGTCAGTGACCTTTTCCCCATCCAGAGCTGTAATTAAAATAATATGATCCTACTTTTCACCGAGGCCACCTTTTCATTTATTTGATCTATTTCCTCAGGGAGATTGATTTTGTGATGATAATCTGATTCTCCACAGAACTGTAGAAATGCATGACCATGCACCCAGAATAAAACAGCTAGAAAGTTTATGTTTACCAGTAAAAGGACTTACATACTCCTTCCAGTTTTGGATTGCAATGTTTAAAACTTTTAACTCATCAGTAATAGTATGATATTTTGGACTCTAGAACAGGGCCCAGAATTACTAAATAATTGAGGAATAGTTGGTTAACTGGAAGATGTTGAGAAAGCAGGCCACTTTAGCTGTAGTATATAACTCCTGCAGCTTTTGTCATGCACCTAAATAAGTAGCAACTGCATCCCCTGACTCCCTTTTAGTACTGGGAGTGCACGCAGAACTTTTCACCAAGAAAAAGGCAGGAAATATTATGCAGTGGGGAAGGTGTGGAGTAAGCTAAAACTTTGTGCATTGATAGGCCATTGCTGTAAGCATTAGTAATGAAGCTGAACAAAACAGTTGGCTTTGATGCATAATGGAATTGTTCCACCCCAAAGCAGTGTATGTAGAACAAAAGTTTGTAACCTGTCACATAATTAACAGTAACACTTTTACATTGAAACATGTTATTTTCATGATTTAATCTCACTTTTAACATACCTTGGGATCCAACTTCCCAGTCATCTTCTTCAGTAGTTCATAAAGATGGATAGCATTACCTTGGGAATACCAACCCGGCTTGTCCAGTGACAAGAGAGCCTCCTGTTCCTCATCATTCTCTGGAACCAACAAGAAAATTGCCTACTGTTAGTGAGAGCAGCACATGCTTATGTATTTGTAAGATGTGCAAGAAGCTGCCTTGGAGAGGCACAGCTTGGAGAACATGGTCTATTTTGACAAGAAAACAGCTCCAGTGTGTGGTGAGAGGTTCAAATCCCAGTACTGGCTGTGGGTTCAAACATGTTTGGTAGCTGGGGATGGCTTGTATACAGAGTGGCACTTAAGATGTGACCTTGCAAAATATCTGTTCAGCAAGCAGGAAATAAAAAGGGTATGCAGACATGTTTGAGTAAAGAAGCAGCTGAGCCTCATCTGCAAGTGCTACAGAAGAGCTGAGGAATCAAAGCCATGGGCTTTGCCTCCCAGGTGCTACAGCAGTGAAGGTAGAAAATCACACAGAGCAGACTGATGGAGGAGCTGCTAAAGACCTAAGAAGAAACATGAGATAAGACAGACAACGGCATGTACTTTTCCTGACACAAAAATTAGTTGCTACTTTTAAACACTGACATAAATTCAATGAAACAGGCCGAGGTAGTTCTTTTGGGAATTAGCCAGCCTTAGATCAGCACATGCAATGAGCAGTTCCAGTAATCATCCAGTTTTGGAAAGTGAACAGTATTACTGCTGGTGATGTAAACTTTTCATATATCCAAAATGGCAACTGTCAGCAAACAGGAAGAATTGTTAGGATATGAAACTCCCAGGCCATCAGCTAACTGTGCCCCAAAGCAGCTGTATTTGTCCTGGTGCCCACGTAATGTTATTACTCATCCACATCCATGTGCTGTTGTCAGATGTACTCTTATCAGCTTCTTGCTGGAGCCCGTATACTAGCCTTAGCGAAATGATAAAAATTTCATCAGAAATGTTAATATTAATGCCTTTTGTCTGTCAGTGTGTTTAAATGAAAGGGAGATTTTGTTATTCAGTCTCAATCAAATATATCTATTTTATTGGTTAGAAACCAACACAATACTTTGCTCTGGCTTAGGCAGGACATCAAGGCTTTACTCTTTCTCCTGCTTTACAGAATTTTTCAAAGTACTTCAGATATGTTACGGAGAAGTCTGAGACAGAGAGAACAAACTTCACTCAGAGATTTCTGAAAATTGAAATGTAGATTTTGGAAGAAAAGTGAAATGACAAGATAGCTTTACGTTTAAGTGCACGTAAGATGTACTTGTCATGATACATTGCTCCTTTTGAAGGAGAAAAACATCTAAGGAAAAAGAATAAGGAAGAGATATAGGCAGCCAACCATTCTTTAGTACCATACATCTAAGAATTGAAATAATCACAGGATTTATTCTCAGAGAAAACAATTCTATATTAAGTGTGTTTTACAAACTAGGAAAAAACAAAGAAACAAGGAAAAAAACAAATTCAAACAAATTCATGTAAAACTTGCGTGGAATTGTCTTTTCCTTTGTTTCTCCTTCAGAAACCTAATGACAGTAAATATAATAACATCCATGAAAAGAAACCTCCTCCATTTGACATTTCCTGGCCTTTAAATTACTTTTGATCAAACAACTTTTGATCAAACTGAAGTTGTCAAAGTCCAGCAAGTTTGTTTTATTTTCTCTGCATTTTTAGATGTATTTTTAAGGCTGGCTGAATAAGTAGATATAATTTTCAAACAGCATGGACGTAGAAAAAGAACAGTTCTCAAAACAACATTTTTGAGCTGCTACAAAAAGTTTCTTGAAATTTGCCAAAATTTCTGAAGTTATTACTGTCAATGACAACGATCTCTTCATTCATTCAGTCAGGAAATTGTAGAGAACAATGAAGGTATTGATAAAATGATTTTTAGAATAGCAATATTACAATTGCAAATATGAGCCCTATGTGTTACAGCAGCACCAGGTGTCTCCAGCAAAGATAAAGACTCTGCTTTGATGCTTCTAAGGAAAGGCATGAGGGGCAGCCCTGACTGAAAAAAAAAATCACTAATTACAAGGTAAAAGACCTCTCTCTGTGAGACATGTTACTGTCACCTCTAGCAATAGGATTCATCTCACTTAACTCAGTGCATCCTGAAGTCAGGCTTCTAATTTATTATTCTAAACTATCTGGCCAGGCTTCCTTGGTAGGCAAAAGAGTGCAAGAAACACTTTCTAGAGGTGCCAGCTCTGTACAAGCAAAAGACTTAATTAAGCTAGAACTTCACTTTTAGGCAGTGAAATTAGGGGAAATTTCAAGGCTTGGTTTCTTCCTCTGTGCATGGAGGCAGCAAACAGCATCAAGATGCTTAATTAATTACAGGAACACCTTGATTTTGGATGGAGCTTCAGAAAGCTGATGAATTAGGAAAGCTCCTTTATATTTCAGGGGTAAGTTTATTGAGATGATGGATCTGAACAGGCAAACTTTGCATCTTGAACTATCTCATATGGCTGCTCATGCTCAGACAGCTAGCTCATAAGTGTGGCGACTGTGTCAGTTTTATTTATATAATCTAAAGTGGGAAGAAATGTATACCTCAATGGTGTTTCATTTGCAGCAATACACTAATAAGAAAGGTTTCTAATCCAGTTCCACTTTCCCTGTGGCAAAATATAGTCAAGAAAATTCTTCTTTATCGCTGACTGTTAAGGCCTCTTGTGGTAGTTCTGCCATGTGAAGAAAAATACATAACAGCTTAAAAACCTTAATACCACAATTGACTCTGGCATTGTATTATTTCCTTGCAATAGTGGCTACATGACAGTGCTAAAGAAATCCAACTATGTCCTGAAATAATGCTGCATAAATGTGATTATGAGACCTCCTAATGTATCTTAGATATTCTGAGCATAATTTTGGCTGCACTCATACAAGAAGAAAACTGCTGCTGACCTTCCTTCTATCTTGCTGTTATTGATTCTTAAAAGTTCATTCAAAGGTCAGAAATGCTATAAATATTACACCAACAGGAAACCACACATATACAGGCAGGGATGCTAATGCTTCAGGTATTACAACTTGGGCAGAAAGGGAGATGTCCTGACAATTTCAAACAGACTGGATAACCAGAAAGAATTTCTCAGATGATTTAGATAGAGCAACCTGCTTCCTTCTGAAGTCTAATATATCACTGCAGCCTGGATTCCTGGCTGCAGACTAAAAGCATGCCACAACAAGAAATGCAAAAGCATCAAGCAAGTAAAATTAAAATTATTAAAATCAGAAGAGGATTCTATTAACACACTCACACGAACCTCAGCAGTGATTTAGAGCAATTTTCCTGAGGGGCAATTACTGTTCCTTTGTAACAATAACAACCAAACCTTGACTCACGCTGGGGCAGTATTAGTATTTCTGGAATGGCCATTTGCATATTGCTGTGTCTAACAGCTTAGGAAACATACTCTGATTCAGAAATGTAATTCATAAGCAGATACGTATTTTCAGATAAACTAACTCGCACAACTCAGTATCCTTCTTTTCATAATTTTCTTAACCATGCGTTGCAGGTTTATAACACGGGCCGAGGAACATCTGGTTCTGTTCTAAACAAATATGCAAAAAGTAATCAGTGAAGCTTATTCCCATTCAGATGACGACTGGTGGTAATTTACTTTGGTGCAGAATGGTTTATTCGGAAAGACTGCACACGCTTGCGTCACAGTGGTGTGATTCGCTATCTGTTTACTGGTCACACCTGCCCAGATGGAGGCCTGAACATGCAAGCTCCTGAGGTTATATCCAGACAGAGAGTTAGGCCAGGGTCAGAGCCTGCACTGAGGCTGGTTTTCACCAGCTCAGCACCCACAGGACTACTACCCTGCACCGTTGTTTACGTTGTGTGGACACACAATGCGTGTTAGTCACACGCCAGGGCGAGAACCTGCTGATGACTCCCCAGAGAGCCGGAGGAGACCTTGCACTGACATGGCCGGGCAGACACTGCGGTAAGACACAAATTCCAAGTGCCTGTGAGTGATGCCAGCCGATGTGCTATGGCTCAGCTGCAGTCTGTGTGTAGCTCCCCAGTAGTCTGTTTCTCTGCCATCCTACCTTTCTCCTGATAGTCTTTTACTTGTTACTGCCAATTCTTGTACAAATCTAGTTAGCCTTATTAGGGTTACTGGTATTTTTTGTTCCTTTGAGCTGTGCAATAGAATAAAAACGTTGCCACTCATGTATATACCTGTTCTTGCCTCCTCCTAACAATGGGCTTGTCACTATGTGTAGGCACTTAGCACAGATGTGTATATGTGTTTACCAAAGCCCTGCTTACAACCTCAAGGGGCTATTGTAAAACAAATAGATATTATGACCCACAACTGTCATATGCCTCTCTGTAATTTAAAATAATGTCATTTTAGGCCCCGAGGACATTAATAAAAAAGCTTGTTTTTGTTCCAGCCTGGCTTGCAAGCACAGTCTGATCCTAGATGGCATTTCGAGTTCACTGCAGAAATACAAGGCCTCTTTTTCAGCAAGTGACTTGGGGCAGGAAACCACATCGTTTTACAGGTGAGACAGAATGGACCTGCCTAAGTAAAATCCCTCTGGGGCTTCTTCCAATGGTAAGGGTAATGAGACAGGATGAGATAAGTTCCCCTAGAGACCATGTCCTTCATGAAGAAAGTTAAGTACTCATGATCTTTATGGAGGCAAAACTTCAAGCCAAATGGGCCTAACAGGTGATGGATAATGTGCAATACCACCAGAGCAACCATCACCAAAGTGGCACTGCTAATGCCTCAGTAGGGCTAACCCCTTCCCTCTGTTTGGAAGAAGGCAACCTCGCTCCTGCATGCATGCCTGCTGTCAGGGTGCTGGGATATGCCCGGGGAAGCACTGCCCACACTGCTGTGGGCTATTTGCCATATCCATGGTGGTCCAGAGGCACAGATGGGGCATGGGAGCAGCAGGTGAATACATGTATGCTCCTCCGCTGGTAAGGCACGGCAGTTATTCAGTTCTGGCTTCTTGGAGTATGCCTCTGACAAGCTGGAGTATATTACTTACAACCCATTTCCTCTCTATTGTAAGAACTGAGGTGAGATGGAGGCAAAAAATAATGCTCAGACATTCACTATACTGGAAAAAAAATATTTAATGAATTGCTGAAATTTCACTGCTCTTTTCCCTTTTCACTGGGAGATTCAGCAGCTACTGAGACTCTGGAATGATCTGTCCTTCCCTCAGAAATGCCCCAGAGGATAGGACTAGCTGCTAGTCAGGATTCATGCAGATATCATTGTGTGTTTTGACATCCCTGAAATACTTCTGTGCCCTGGAAGCAGCTTGAGATCCATCTGCCCTGCGTGTGCACCAGTGCTTGCTAGCCTCCTATCTGACTGGATGGCTGCAGGAAAGTGATAAGAAACACATTATTCCCATGATGAGGTGATGAAATAAAAGGTTAAGGCTTCCAAAGTGACTAGTGATTTTGGCCGTATCCATTTTTGGCTGTTGTATCTTATTTTTCAGAAACTGCTGAGCCTGAAGATCAGTTCCCCTTCCTGCCCTTTCACCATTCTGCCTACTTTGCAGTGGATTGTAGTTGGTGAGACAAAAAATGAACTAATCAAAATTAAAATTCATTTTTGAAAACTGTTTTTAATTTTTTTTTTTTAATTGTATGTAGGCAGTGATATATCTCTTTTTTGCTCAGTAACCCCAAAATATACGTGCTCATTCATGCGGAGAACTAAATAACAGTATTAGTTAAAGCTGGCAACATTCCAAAAGAACACCATAAACAAAGCAGAGGAAAGTATGGATACCATCCTGTGGAAAACACACTCACACAAACAAAAAAAAACACATACCTATTTCATAATAATGCATAAGTACTACTTATCTAATTACTAATGCTTCCTTTTCGTGATGGACTTGTGTTCTTGTGCTAATTTATAAGGCCTGGTAAGACCAAAATGAAAGATATAGTAAACTTTCAAAGTGCCCATGGCATATAAGAGCCACAAACTTCTTAGAGAAATGAATTTTTAAAATGTTTTAAAGTTTTAGCTCCACTAAAGCTATTTTGATTGAAATCAGCACTGCTGCTGAAGATTAATTGTGCCAAACATTAGGATATGTAGAGATAAGACTGAAGTTTTACTTGTTTGTAAGAAAATCACTATTTCCTTTTTATCAGTTAGCAAGTAAGTTTCTTTAGGAAGTTTTGATTATTGTGCTACAGGAACTGAAAATAACATCACTACAGATTTAGCAATTTGTTTTCAAATCTGTCAAAGCATTAATTTTATACCTTCCCAGGAAGAGTCTGGCTAATGAACAAAGCATTTCTATTTAAAACATTGAAATGATGAAATACAAGCAAGGCCTTCTTTTCCTTATTTTTGGTAAATGATTCATCTGCAAGTTCATTTCTAAATATAGTTCATGCATGGATTTGCTGAAGCCTTTTCCATAATTTTATTAAATGTATTTATAACTCAAGGAACTTCTATTCTGGAAGGGTAAGAGAGACATAAATACTGAATTTCATTTCTTCCTTGCATATATTTTGTAAGCTTTTTGTTTGTTTATTTTTGTTTTAACTGGGATCTTTGGGGGGGTGCCAAATGACAAGACAAGAAATGAATTCCCTCCCCAGAATGGTTGCATTCTGGACCTCATTAGTTTTGTAAGCAGACTACAGAGCCTCGTAAATGTGGAGCTCCCAATATCCAGACAAATGTCCCCAAATGTCACTATCAATATTAATATTTTAGTACTCCTAGAGGACATATAATTACGGAGAGAGACAAGCCTTTTCAGAAGGCATTTCAAAATCAAATAAGCCAGGATAGGAACAGTAATTGAGAAATCAAAACAAAACACATAATCATTTCAAGAACATACAGTTAGTTCAGTTTAACCAACTGTCTATAACTTTTCTTACCAGGTTCTGCTTCGCTGCTGTACAAAAATTTGACATTTGTAAAATACCCTTTCTTTTACTGAAGTGCTGGCTGTCCATCATACAATCAGTATGAACTGAACTAATTTTTAGGAAATAGGAGTTTTAACTAAGCAAGCTCTTTTTCTGCCATGCTTGTGTTCAGAAAGAGGCAGCTCCAGCCATGGAGAATTTGCAGACTGAGAGGTTGCTGTCTGAGGAAAGGCTGCCCCAGGGACATTGCAGAGTCACACAGAGCTCACAGCTCTACCAGAAGGACAAAGGATCTGTTCAGCTGCTAAGAGGCTCTTCTTGGGTTATCTTCCAGAAAAGTTCTTTACTTTTGAAATCATGCTAATCTAAACCAAAGTGGTTTAACCTGAACAGTGATGGGAGACTGTTTTGGCCTATTGTGGACTGCATCAGTAAATGCAGAGCTGTGTGGCTGGCTGGGGAGAGAGCACCGTTCCTCTCAGGAAGATGTGGCTGACAGCATTAGGTTGTAATAATGGCTAAGTACTATGGGAGAAGCTCAGCTTTTTGGGTAAGATGGCCAAACAAACATTCCTTCAAGTTTTCAGGAAAAGAGAAGCACTGGAGGTAAGCATAGATGAGGTGAAGGCCACCAGCCAGACGTTCTGACCTAACCTGTGAATGAACACAACTTATCTTCCTTGCATCCAGCAGGCTGCCATCATGCAGCTGACCGTAACCTTCTAAGTCTCTCTAGCAACACCTACTGAAATAAGACTCACTGCTCTTCTACACTGAAAATCAGCACTGTAGTGTGGTGGGGAAAAATGTCCTGCCATCATTTACCACAAAAATGACACTAAAAGTAAGTAAGAAAGTAAGAAAGAAGGAAAAAAAGTTCTTTAATCCTCGCTTATGGCAAGTTATTTATTTATTTATTTATTTTTGTTATTTTTTAAGTATATATATATCTCTTAGTATTTCAGGTATAAACCTTATTATGTAAAGTGAATAGACAATTCGATTCTGAACAAGCATATATCCATACAGCTGCTGCAAGGAGCCTTTGATTTTAATTTCTTAATTTCCCTAAATTCAAATAGCATAATGATCGTGAAGTAGACAAGAGTGTGAAAAGTTATTGCACATACACATTTGCTCAGAATACAGAATAGACATTTTCATTAACTTATTTTAAATAAATTTACAGTACATGTATTATCCATTTATGATATGTTATTAAAAACTAACATGGCAAAGTTGAGTTATAGTTTATATGAGAGCTCCATTCCTTTTTTGTTTTGTTTTATTCTGTTTTGCTTTGTTTTGTTTTCCCTATTACCTAAAATCCTTACTTTATTTTTATTTATAAATTCTTTTTCAAATTCCAGCTCTTCAAATATCAGCTACCTCTGATGGGGAAAAAATTCCAGTTCTACATCAACCTTTAAAGACTAACTCAAAATTCAAAATTCAATAAGTAAAGTTTGAAACAAAATAATAATTACAACAAACAAACAAAACCTTCCCTTCTTCCTAATCTTTAAGAAGGAAAAACCATTTTCTTAATCTGTTCAGAAATGCTAGAAGACATCTGCAGGGCTTGTTCATGTAAGTTATCTTGTAGAAAGGATTAACTAGACAACACACTTTTTCAACTCTTATCTACTATCTAGATGATTTGATGTTGAAGTTGTGCATATATATATGTATCAATTTATACATATATATATACATATATATCCATATATGTTTACACATAAATACATGTAAAAAAGTGTAGCATATGGGTTGCATGCTACCACCCTCCTTAGCATGAAAAGTTGTAAGGAAGAGCATGAAGTTCAACAAGGCCAAGTGCCGGGTCCTCCACCTGGGGTGCAATAACCCCAAGCAGAGCTACAGGCTGGGAGATGAGTGGTTGGAGAGCTGCCAGGCAGAGAAGGACCTGGGAGTGATGGTTGATAGTCGGCTGAAGATGAGCCAGCAGTGTGCCCAGGTGGCCAAGAAGGCCAACAGCATCCTGGCTTGCATAAGAAACAGTGTGACCAGCAGGGCTAGGGAGGTGATCGTCCCCCTGTACTCGGCTCTGGTGAGGCCACACCTCAAATACTGTGCTCAGTTTTGGGCCCCTTGCTACAAGAAGGACATCGAAGTGCTTGAGCGAGTCCAGAGAAGGGTGACGAAGCTGGTGAGGGGCCTGGAGAACAAGTCCTATGAGGAGTGGCTGAAGGAGCTGGGATTGTTCAGCCTGGAGAAAAGGAGGCTCAGGGGTGACCTTATTGCTCTCTACAGGTACCTCAAAGGAGGCTGCAGCGAGGTGGGGGTTGGTCTGTTCTCCCACGTGCCTGGTGACAGGACGAGGGGGAATGGGCTTAAGTTGCGCCAGGGGAGTTTTAGGTTGGATCTTAGGAAGAACTTCTTTACCGAAAGGGTTGTTAGATATTGGAACGGGCTGCCCAGGGAAGTGGTGGAGTCACCATCCCTGGAAGTCTTTAAAAGACGTTTAGATGTAGAGCTTAGGGATATGGTTTAGTGGGGACTGTTAGTGTTAGGTCAGAGGTTGGACTCGATGATCTTGAGGTCTCTTCCAACCTAGAAATTCTGTGATTCTGTGATTCTGTAAGAGCAGCAGTGTCAGTCCTGGGTCTGTACAGTTAATTCCAGCACAGAATATAAATCATCTATGTAGGCTGGGAAACATAGAGGAAGGTATATAATTGAGACATAGAAAGTGAATACAAATTTTTCATTGCATAAGTTCTCAATGCAGGAATTTGCTATTTCCCTGTTCTAGGGAGTAACGCTGTTTGTTCTCCTAGAAAGTGTCATAGCTGCACTTGTTTTGCTCTCCATACTTATATTTGTTGCTTACTAAATTTATAAGATTTTTAGAGATTGTGTTTTTTCAATGTCAAAAGTTAACACGTACCTCTCCCCTTTAGGGGAGAAGGAATGAGAGGGAACAAATAATTGCTTACATTTAAAGCAGTGAAACAGTGGAGATCAACACAAAAGTGAATAGGAGGCAGCTTTGCAGAGGGAAATAACAGTGTTATGCATTACACAAGTTCTGCAGCATGCATCTCAGCAGAAAGAGATGCATGCCTTCTGTCTTCTCCATTAGGAGATACAATATAACTCCTGAGAATGAAGATTATTCTATTATACTCTTCTCTAACACTTCAAATTTGACTTAGCATCATGTGACAATTGTATTACTTAAATCAACGTATCCTTTTCTGTTGAGCTGCTTAGCTAGAAGTCATAAACTATGGAAAAAGCAAAATGATGTATCTTTGAATATACATTTTATTAAAATATTTCCTAAAATTTATTTCAACTACCACATGCATTTTGTACTAAAAAAGAAACAGTAAAACCTTCCATGTAATTTGGGGAATAAAAAGTATCCACACTTCCTTCTGGCTGTTAGTATCCGTACAAGCATACAATAGCTGCAGATAGCGATTATTAAAACCTGGCTCGGCCCATCCCCTGACTCAGCTGTTAGAACAGAACAAACCCACCCAAGCCCAGGACAGCTGCCTTTGCCCAGCACTGCTGCTGAGTCTGGAGAGGTCAGGGCAGGTAGCGAGCGCCTTCCTGCAGTGCAGGGCTGGGAGCCTGGGCTGGGTGCCTCCTGAGGCTGGCCAGGAGCTGGGGGCCAGCTGTGCTTTGCCTGCTTCACTGGTGGTGACAGGAAGATGTGGAACTGGTTTGCAAATAATTCCTGTCCATCCCTCTTTATTAAAGCTTTTTTTCCTTGAGAAGAGAAGGGAAGGGAAGGGAAGGGAAGGGAAGGGAAGGCAAGGCAAGGCAAGGCAAGGCAAGGCAAGGCAAGGCAAGGCAAGGCAAGGCAAGGCAAGG
>CM021733.1:67579636-67745848 GCA_011075105.1 Heteronetta atricapilla
AAGGAAAGGAAAGGAAAGGAAAGGAAAGGAAAGGAAAGGAAAGGAAAAGGACAACATAAAAGTTGCTTGATCTGCTGTCTCAGGGCTTCACAGGCATCCTGCTATTTAGAATTTATGAACTACGCTCATTCCCTATATTTCTAAACAAAACTGGATATCTTATATTTTATTTTATTTTATTTTATTTTATTTTATTTTATTTTATGGAAGCAAACCCTACCATCTGTGGCTGCTGAGAATGGGGTTCAGTACATTTTATGAGAGAAGCAGTACTTTACATTAGATTACACTTCAAAACCACACCAATATTAAAACCATTTGAATATGGCTGTGTCAGTGACACGACTACACTACCATTTGATTTACATATAGCTATTAAATTGTGAACATTTTTGTTATTAACAATACTTAGCACTTCAAGTAATAACAATATATATAATTTGGAATATAATGGCACTAAATAGTCAAGGCCTGTTTTAGTAAATATGGAAACTGCCACTGATAGTTTAAAATTATAAATATGACAGGATGCCAAACATACCAGAAAAGAACAAATCATCAAAACAATCACAGTGGGTGGTCTTGTTCAATAGTAAACAAAGTGTTTTTTTTTTTTTTTTTTCCCTGATAGTTTTTTTGCCCTATACTTTGGTTCTCTTTGCTTAGGAAAAAGTTCAATAAGTATCAAAAGATTGTTCAGGACCTAACGTTGATTTTAGCTTCAGAGAGTCTTGCTGTGGAGACATACCTTTGATTCATCATCAGTGAATCCCAATAGTGATTTTGCAATCTTACTGCAGTAAGAAGGACCCTTACATCCTTTTAATATATTCTATACTGTATTTGAAATTATTATTATTAAGCCCCTTTAAAAATTTGGTTTTGTGCAGTGCACTCTTGTCATGAGAAATACGCACATTAGGGTCCATCACAGAAAGCCTTCAGCAATCTTTATTTCCTTATATGAAAGCATTGAAGAAAAGTATTTGGAAGTTATGTGAATTGCACTGGTGAGCGATTAGGTGGCACTATGCCAAACTCCAGATACACAGGAGAAAAAGGAGAAAGTAAAATAGGAATCCTCTTTAGACCACTGGTGTGCTGGTGTGAAGGTCAGCGGTAGAGCAAGGTGAGCAAGCACAGCTCCTCAAGCACTTGCCTTTCAGAGAGGCATGGGGAAGCTGTGCCCTGAGGATGTCCTCTGGAAGGGTGCTCACCCTTGGGACCTTGGCAGGGAAGGAGCTGCTGGGGGAAAAACATTTGGGGGGATTAAGGTTGGCTGCGTGCAGAAAGGATGCTGCAGCAGTGCTTTGGTCTGGGTTGCTCTGGCTCTTGGGACAGAGGGTCACCAGTTCTGCCACAGATTTCATACAGGACCCTGAGGGCTTTGTATGTAAATAGGAGCTTTAAGAAGCACTATGAATGTAAATATATTAAGGTCCACAAAGTGGTAACAATAGCCATCCAAGTAGTTTAGGAGGGGAGTGAGAGGAAGATGAGTGAGGTGGAACTGGAGTTATATGAACTCAGGATAAAAGAACAAATTACTGGAATATGATGTTGTTCAGGCCATGAGTGCTGAGTTGAGGGACAGTGGGAAAACATCTTCTAAAGGCTAGAGAAATTAAAGAAATACATCCTTCCACTTGTCTATATAAGGCATGCATTCTGGCATCTCTGTTGAGACTTAAGACCTGTGACAGAAGCTGAGCAGAAGGGAAGGATCAGGTATATGTGCACAAGAAAGACACGGAGAGGCGATGGGAAGGTCAGTCTTGAGGTCTAGGGACAATTTCATGGCCCTGAGGACACAAGTCATTGGATGGATTCACTGGAGGGGCAAAGAAGTTGGCAAGATTAGAACAACTGGCAGAGATTTCAGATGCTTATTCAGGCCTGCTCCAGGGCTAGACGTGTGTCTGAGGTGTCAGGGAACATCACAGTGAACAACAAGAAACTCTGTTCCTAAAAACTACTAAATCTGTTGAGTTATAGTGTAACTTTTCATTTAATAAACTAATTAAAAAGCATAAGGAAATTAATGTTCTAAGAAAGTGATAAAACTTTTATGTGTCAAACAGTCACTGTAAATCTCAGAACAACAAAACCGGGCTGGAGATGGTGAGGAAGAAAGGAAACTACTACTTTCTGGGAAAGTAAGCTTAAGCTTTGATGGGAATATTGACATAAAAGATTTGTAGTATTGTTTTTTTGAAGCAGCGAAAGAGAAATGATCCCTAAGATGTCTCCTATAATTCTGCAGTTCCTTATCTATGCACTTTGTGTGGTTTGCAAAACCACTCAGTGTCTAAGTGAACATGCAATTTACCTTGTTTCTCAGAATCAAGAGCATTATGCCAGATCTCTGTATGTAGGAATTTCACAGATAAAATCTCTTGCTACTATTATTCCAGAAAAAAATAATAATCTTGGAATGCTCAGCATTAGTCTGGCAGTATCTCAGACACCTGGGATCTGTGGACAGTAACAATATATAAATTCATTTTGCAGCAGATAAGAATCAGTTTAAAATGAATGTGTTTACTGATGAAGAGAAAAAGTCCTATGGTTGCTAACTCTGCCTAGAAAAACATGCAACATGCATATTTAAGTTTAAAACCTCTGGAGTCCTATGTGAACAATAAAGAAGACTGAAAACAAAGAGAGCAAAGAAAAATATGGTACATCACTTTTGCCTTTTCCTGAGCTTTCAGTTTGTATGAAATAATTCCCATTTGAACATCAGCTGTGGAGGGCTTGCTACTGAGCAATGCAATGTCCTGTGATTGACTGTCAGCCAAGAAATGTCCAGGCTTTGTGTTCTCTGATGCTTTATTTGCCCTGTACTGGGTGGGAGAGGCAGAGCTGCTGCAGAGCTAGTTAGTTCTCTACCCACCTAAGATGTCCCCTGTGCATAATAAGTCCACACCTGTTATTTATTGCAGCTCTCCTATGCCACTTACCACTTTGCAACTCTCCCACGTGCTTCATAAACATTAAGTAAGCCTCAGGATTTAGAAACTGGGAAACCAATGCAGGGGTTCAGTGTCAAAGCACACCACATCTCAGTGCAGGCTTTCCTCACGATTCCCCTTTGTGTTCTCAGCTCTTTTCCAGGTCTTCCTAACCAGCTCCTTTCACTATTTGCTTCCAATAGCAGATCTGATGCTTACAGTACAAAAAGCAACATGTGCTTTCTGTGAAAAACAATTCTACAAACTAACCTTAATAAAAACTTGACATTTTGGGAGAACACACAAGAGAACTCTAAAGCTTCTTAATGAAAACCAGCACATACAGATTCATGGAAACTATGCTGAAGGAAAGCTTTCTGCAGTGGTTGCCAGCTCCCAGTCTGACAGGAATGTACCATACACAACCCTCTATTTTTGCTGTACTACAAACTGCCTCAATCCTGATTTCCAAATTAATGAAAAATCAAATCACAATGTAACTCTTTACCGGGTGCTTTGTCTAAGACAAAAATAATTACACAGAGAACAAAAACAAATAAAAAAACAACTTTCCTCACTTATTGTTTACACATATATTATCTATGACAAAGGATATTTTTTCCCTGCAAAGTTGTATTGGTAAATCTACCAATGATATAGATTGTTTTTTTTCTTCCAAAAAATTCCTTGTGGAATTTGACAGTGGTTTAAGGACTATTATGTGAAGTTCAAGCTAAATGTGCACCAACCAAATTAATACAGCTTTGCACTGAGTCTTAGTCCATAGTAAATTTTACAAACTTGTACTGATCCATCCTGCAAGCAGCCAGACCTTAGCTGCTGTAGGCATGGGAGTAGACCAGCACATATCACAGCTTCCTACTCAGGAGGTAGCCTGGTTCAATTCAGCTGCTAAAATACTGATGCCTGGTGACATTTGAGATGCCTTATGGTGTTCCCAGCACCTTAGTCCAGTTGCAAGCTGAGAGGCCACGGATCTTCCATATCTCCTGTGCAAGATCTGCATTTGGGTTCCCTGGGGCTCTTAATTAGGCCTGGGGGCTTATGATCAGACAACAAGTGCACCATGTTGTCTGATCATTCAACTCCAGATGCAGAAACATCAGTGGGCCTATGATAGGAAGCAGAGCCATTCCAGATTGCACTACGAAGTCAATGGGGCCAATGTATCCACAATGTATACACAATGTAGCGTAGACCATGGGCACTTCCTTTTGGGCCATTGTACAGCTTTCCACTGACCGTGTTGGCTAGCTCTTCATTGCCTATAATGAGAGTAAGCTGAGTAATATCAAAAAATGATAGCTAGCTAGCATAGTTTCCATATACAATGATTTCTATAACCATTCCTGGTACTTTTTACTGCTTTTTAAAAAAATAATAATAAAAAAATAAAAATAGACCTCTGTGATTTTTGACCTAGGAAATCACACTTACAACATAGTTGTCCATCATTTTTTTTGCTTAAGGGAGAGGCTTGCAACTAAATGGCAAGAATTTGTTTCTGAATACTATCTGGCAAGAAGAGAAGTCTACTAGGACAACAATGGAGTAACATCTTATTTGTAAACAGAGGTTGAGTCTGATAATCATCTGTATGAGTTAATAAGCTTTCCACTGGGACCTTTTCCATTTCATGGACGAAATAAAATGTATTTGTTTAACCATCTTATACTGCAAATGCAGGAAACAGATCAAAAGGAAATATATGTTCTCTTAATCCCAAAATAGCACTTGACTTGCACATGTTTTGTTTCCCTAATGTTCCTTTCAGTCCTATCAGATTTCCAATTTAGTTCTAACTTCACTCCCCAGTCCTGGACAGATGCTCTTATGTGTGCTTAGAAATAGAATGAAGATGAAAATAAATATTTTGTATAACCAGAAGGAATATTTGGAAAGAAAAAGAAAAAGAAAAGAAGAAAAAGAAAAAGAAAGAAAAAGAAGAAGAAAAAGAGTTATATTCTAGGGTTGCTATTCTGTGTATTGAAATATCTATATAAATAATTGTTATACATTCTACAGGTATTACATTATTCTTGCCTGAGCTTCCATGTGTCTGATGTAAATGTGCCATAAACCACTTGATCATTAATACTACATCTTAATATTATCTTCAGTGAATCAAATTAAGCAAGTTTACATCTCCCTCAGATGTAATCACTTAGTCAGCCCTTTCAAACTTTCAGTATTTTTACGCAAGTGTAACAATGAGAACTGAAGTTATTATTTCAGAAGTGGTCCTACTAATGCTGCAAAGAGAGTTCTTTTTGCAAGCCCTGCTCATGTATGGAAGATATTCATTATTATTATTATTATTTTTTCTTCCAAATAGTATTGGGTCTTCACATTCCATAAGAAAGCTTCAATAAATGCCAAATCTTTTTCAGCATCACACTTTATGTTAGAGTATTATCACACTATAAATGTGATCTATATTGAGTGCTGACTACTCTGCTTCTAAGTCTTGCATTTGGCTATGTTTTCTCAGAGGCTATGGAAGAACATCTCCCCTTAATAATATTTTCATGTGTTGGAGGAGAATTCCCTTAAGCCACAGAAGTCTGTATGCTGAATGCAGTTTTGTTTGAAATACGAACTGGTCATTTAGGTATTTTGGCTTTGGTTTTAAAAATACAGGCTAGGATATGACAATTCAAGTTCTGTAGGAATTCACTAGATAGAGAAGATAGGGCTGATATGCATTAGGCTTGTAAAAAAAAATATTGCTGTAAAAAAAAAAAAAAATTGGATGAATTGGGTTTCCTAAGCATGGCAGCTTTCATGCCTTATCTCCCCAACACTGCTGGTGCAATCCAGATCAAACTCTAGTTCCATTCTTTGCTAATATCCTGAAATGAATGAAAATAGAAAGTGACTTCAAAATTACGACTGAGAATTTTCTACTGATCCTGACTTCTAATGACCTCCTTACCACATGGTATATGTGTTGAAATATTTCAATATAACTACTGTTATTAACTCTATTTGTAGTTTATATAACTACTGTATGTTGTTAAAACATGTATAGCAACTACATTTAAAGCATCAGCACGACTTACAGATTTTGCAATATATTTCCCAGAAATAGGTTCTTTAGTAAACTTTTTCTAAGTATACATGCTTGGAAGACTTAAAATAAACTCAAAATTCACCAGATCAGCAAGGTTTGACATACTTGTCTATGAAGAAAGTTTCTTCCATTAAAATTAAACATAAGCATGTTCTGATAACCAATGACGAATTTTAAGAAATCATTGGTATAGAACTGTCTTCTAACACAAAGACCTGTTCTAGCCTACTGCTTTTGATAATTTGAAGTAATTACTGAATAATTATTGTATTATTTGAAAAATGTCAGTGCAGACCACATCAAGTTAGTAGGTCCAACTCCTTAAACTTATAAAGGATATATCACTGAACCGTAAAAAGTAAATCCAGAAGAATTAATTGCAATTCTGTTATCTTAACTTCCCCATTATGAATCTTTGGAAAGAGCTAAAAGGATTTTCACAGTCAAGACTCTCATTGAGTCCTTATGCAAACATAGTTTACAATTCTTCACTGTTTCTGGATTAGGACGAGATCTTAGTTAAATATGCAGATCTGCCAGAGATAAGATTATGGGTAAGTCATTCAATCTTTTTGTTTCAGTTTCTTGGCTCTAATAGAAAAGCTATTATTTTTGGTTTTCTGACAATTGTTTATCTCTTTTGCCCATGAAATTCTTGAAGACAGAGAGTGATTCTTATCATGTGCTTGCACAATACCTTAAACAACAAGGTTTTGAGTTTTATCCAAGCCTTAAATATAATACAATGTAATCAATAAGTAGGATTTTTCAATAGTGTTAGTCAGTCACTGCAGCTCCTTTTGAAAATGAAACGCCCATTCCATAGACAAAGAATTCTGTTTTGGACTACTTGGCAATTATGCTAATCATGTTTTCCAGTTTTAACAAAAGGAATATTGTTTATTTTCAGCTTTTGAAAGCTTTAGCTTTCTTTGAAATAGCTTTCCATAACAATTTTATCAGTTTAGTGCAAAACACAGAATTTAATATCAAAGGTAATCAGCTGAAGCAACCCCTGCTGTCTTTACACAGAAGCACTTTGCAGTTTTCAGTGTTTTGATTTTTGAATGAATAACTTCTTATTCCTTTTATCCTCTGTGGCACTTTGAACACCATGCAAACATATAAAGAATTTGGCTTGAGACATTTACTTCAATTTTCTTCTTTTAAATAAGGATAGACATTGGAGAATGTATCTACAGTGCAGCATTCATCTTCAAAAACAAACAGATGCCCTATTTCAAAGACTATTTAATTTTTTATTTTTTAATAAAAAAGGAGTTGTTTGTGAACAATGGTGGATATCATGGGGCCTAGTTTCCTCTGAAGTTGTATCTAGCAGTTAGATTTGCTGAATGTCAGTAGGGTTCAATGTTTCATGGATGCTTTTCCAGTAGTTAGGTCATCTGTAGCCAGACTCTCCTGTGTTGATACTTAGCTATCTGATGAGGAATCAGTTTACACTGTACCCTTTCCTTGATCTGGGACAGACAGACCATACACCCTCTCTCATCTGTAGAAGCTGTAATATTTCTGAGAATAATAAGCCATACTCATATGTGGCTGAAACTGTGTTGCTGATAGAGCCCTGCAGTTGGGGATGGGAAGAAATTCCTATGGATACATGCCATGTGATTGCATAAGCCTCAATATTTTTGGAAAACAGATTAATGTTGAATAAATGGCTTCATACATCTTCTGGCTAATACAGTTGAGGCATCGACCAAAGGAGCTCAAGAGACAGCATCCAGCCCACTTTCCAACAGCTGGCAAAGCTGATGGACATGTAGCTCCCATGACAGTTAGGGGGGCCAGCCCCTTAAATCCCAGCACTTGGCCCATACTCCTGGTTTACAGTAAACTGTGCTGTCCTTGTAGGAACAGAAACTGAACTTGGCCACAAAACCTCCAGCTTCTGATTGGTGAGTATATATAAATAAATGGCACAGTGAGAATATGTTCTTCCACCACCTCTGAAACAAATACCAGAAAAGCCCATTCCAAGAAACAAAACAAAACAAAAACCCTCCTTTCCCTTAGCAGAAAGGAATGACCTCTCTGCTCAGATTACCTAAAAGGAGGTATGGTCATTGAAAATTTGTCTTGCTTGTTCTTTGGCTACCATGCAGTCTGACTACTACAGGGTGGCAACTTACAGTAATTACACCAGTTTAACTACATCATTGTAAAAGTGGATACATACACAAATATGAACTGCAGTATCGCCTCTCGCATATAACAGGGCTATAATGATAGGAGTCCTTAGGAGTTGGACTCAATGAACCTTGTGGGTCCCTTCCAACACAGGATATTCTATGGCTCTGTGACACACTTCCAGTTAGTAATAAAAAATTTGCTTCCTCAATTTTTAATTTGATGTCTCTGCAATGGCATCAAAATGTTCTGAACACTTGTTTTTATGAGGCAATGAACATCAAATGGGGTACATAAGGACTTTGAGAGCTATCAGAACAAATGAAGCTTTATGTCAAGGAAGAAAGCTGGTTTTGGTACCAGCTGTTAAAAATGAATTGTGTCTGTCCATGATTTTATCATGACTCTACTTCACAAAAGGATGCATGTGTGCACTTGCCCAACTTTATTTTTCTTTTTTTTTTTTTTTTTTGCATCTGTTTTTGATACTTTCACAGAGACCACTGTACTGAGTATGTATGAAACAAAATCCAGACTGTTATTGTCAGCTAAGACTATGTTTAACAAACATGAAATAAAATTTAACTGTTAGAGAAGAGGTCTTTGTTACAGCCTCCTGTTTTACCAATCACATGGCTTAAATACAAATATGTTGATGATACAGTAGGAAATGATCAGCTCTCTATTCTCAAATTATTCCTAAACTGTTGATTTCAAACTATATATAGATTCTACCTAGCAAACTTTATGAAGATTGATAAATCAGTAGGTACAAACAATGTCCTTTTCAATGTTTGTCTATAACATAATAATCCTTATTGTCCTTAATAATCCTTATAATCCTTGGTAATCCACATGGTTTTCAAAATAAAAAAATAAAAATGATCAGGATCTATTACTGAATATGAAAAATTTTCTATTTAAAGCCTTTCATCAGCTATTCCACTTAGTTAGTTACAAAGAAATTTCACTTCCTCCAGAAATTATGGATAATCTCTAGTCATGAATAGGAAATAATTTTTCATTGTTGACTCAGATACTTTATGTCTTAAACAGTGGATCCCCAACCACCAGTGAGATACAGAACCTGTTACTGGTATTAGAGAGGACAGCCTTGATCTTAACATTGTGGTGTCACGAGGTAAAAAAAGATCTAGTTTTGAAAACGAAACACATGTCATTTGTTAGTTATAAATTTCCTTCTCCTTTTCTAAATAGCCAGAAAATACATGACAAACAGTGGCAATACACTACATAGAATTGCTAAACGTGAAAAGCATTGCTCCATGAAAAGCATTGCATTGCTTTCATGGACTATATGGCACTGGGGGATGTTTTGACAATATGAAGGCACTCATTTTAGAAGTCATATGGAAAACATTTATGGACTTAATTCCTTCTGATTAATGCAGCTCACAGCCAGTACAAGCTTCATACACCATTCTGTCACAAGCTCTCAGCAAATGTGCATTATTAGGTAGCCTCAAATTATCAGGCAGGCTGATATGAAGAGGCAACATGTCCATAATAAATAAATAAATAAATGAGTAAATAAATAAATAAATATGGCAGCAAGCACAGCTGCATTAAATAAAAGAACAGCAGGAGTCAATACAGGAGTGGATTACACAAGTCTCCTCTGCTGATGGTAGTGTTATTTTGTTTGTATCTTCCAAGAAGCAGGAAAAGTGGCTCTTTGTGGACTTCCCTGCAGAAGGCCTCCCAAGCCTTACAGGGCCTTTGGGTGGGAAGCAACCACATCTCCTGGTGTGGCTGATTCTGTGCTTCTAAGATTGGTGAAGAGAGATGATTAGAACAACTAATATGGCCAGAAAGAATAGGTAAGCTTTATGGAGTTTTAATCTCTAAGGCTAAAGGTAAAAGGAAATTAAAAATGGATATATATATTTGTTTTCAAAGAAGCCTTTGTTGTAGAGGTAGCAACTGAGACACTTGTTACATAGGAATTATAACAACTGAGCTATATTGTATACTCAATTCAAAGTGATTTCATTGAAAATGTAATAATTTTCTGGAGATGGCATATATGTTCTTCAAATAAGTGAATGATGCGAGATTAAACGGCATATTCTCTTTTAACAGTGGAATGTATCTATTTCAAAATTTCCACCTTTTTTATATATATTGTAAACTTTTGCTAAGGGTATTTAAAAATATTTACTGGGAAGTACTTTGGTATTCTTCTGCCTGTGAACACAGAAGTTTCAAATAAAAAGAACAACCCAGAAAGAAGTTATATGTCTTACACATTTAATGTCCAGGGAATTAAGCCACTCCCTTCCAGATCCCGCTCTTAGGCCTTAGAATATAAATGCATAAAAATAGCTATATAAGCATAGCCTCGATCCTCCACCCACTTCTGTATCCCATCGTTGGCAGTAATGAAGCCCAGATGTCACAGAAGAAAACTTAAAATGCAGACATAGGATCATCTCTTTCTTATGAAGTCTTGCACACCCTAATAATCAAAGACTGTCTTCACACTACAAGTATGTCATTTTATATCCTGTCCCCTCATTTTCTTTTCTAATTGATCTTTTCTGGTCATAGCATACTACTGTAGTAGTATTTAAAATGATTGAAAAGAATCACTGAGGAGGCAAAAAAGCTTAAGTAGTGAGTTGTTAAAATGGCAGTTACAAGAGAATTGGGAAAAAAAAAACTGGAGGACTGAAAGACTTTCCTGAATTTAAGACTACATCATGTAGGAGAGGCACCACAAGCAGGACAGGCATTTGAGTGCAGGAATAAGGCAGCCAGCCTGGAAGTGTAACTGAAAGTGGGCTTTGAAAACATGAGACCCTCTGCAGGAAAAGGAAAGTGGGTTTGCTTCTCTGGGCATTGGACAAAGTCACACAGCCTCACAGGAAAATTGCATCCACTACTACTCCACACATAGGATCTTCTTTGGCTCGAGCAAAGAAGATGCATATATGCGCATGCATATATGAACATATATCAATCAGCACATAAGCTCTTAAATATGCATTGTAAATTTAGACATTGAACACATAACAATCTGCAATGCAATTTTAGTTTATCAGAAAAACCAAAGTAGACAGCAGCTGTTCCTGAGCTGGAAATGAAAGATGTGAAAGTTTTATTTAGTAACAAGAGAGAATAAGCTGTACCTACAGACTTAAAGAAGGCTTTAAAGGAAATTAGGGTTATCTTTAGCATTTCTATTTTAACTCTGCATTCCAAAAACATATCTCTGGCAATGATCAGAACTAGCTATTCCAATAGCTTGGAATGTTAATAGCATTTTCAAGATTCATTTAAAGAATTTCCCTCTGTTAAAGAAAAAGTAACCTTGTGAATAACAAGTGCCTGAGATAAATTATGGAGTATTTGTATTATGGGAGTAGAGATTTTTGTTTAGCACTGTTCTCATAAAATATGTGCTTTGCTACATAAGCTACACCTAACTATAAAAACGGTTTTACCAGGTAAAAATAAATGCAGCTGTTCTACAAGCTAGAAAGATACGCATACACTGTTCTGCCATTTAACAGTATGACACTTTGAAAGATAACTATGTAAAATAAATAATTAAATGTTGTGCTTTTCAATGCCTCACTTTAATAAAAAGCATTCACATGATTCTTTTAATTCAAACTGTTGTTTTTTTAAATGATGCGTGCTTTGAAACTCAAAGTACTGATGCATTTTTAATTGTACAATTAAAATATTTTTTGTTGGTCTAAATGGGTTAGTTTTAAAAATATTTGCCAACTGAAAAAAACATTTCTGCACAACAGTTATCTGATCTCACACTTTCAGACAATTACTTCTTTGTCATGTTGTCCTGTTTCAAATGTTTACTGAACACAGTCACCTTTCTGAAATTAGGCCTTGAAAAGAATTTATCCTTCTCTTCAGTAAACTTCAAAGACTTTCTCTTAATAAAGCTGCAACAAAAATCCTTTTATGTATTAATAAAATTCAGCTCCAGCTCACAATACACTTGAGGTGTATGAAATTAAGAACACATTCTGTATTTTTTGCCTTAAATACATTTCCCTTTGAATATAAGGGCAAACCTTGCTAGGTGTATTGTTAGAAATTTGTTCTAAATCAGATGCACTGATGGATGGAAGAACACAGCTAAAACTTAGCCCTAGAGAAATGGATAGGATTGATAAGCAGTTCAACCACTGAAGTTATTTCACTTGATTTTCCACAACAAACTTATTCACAGAATAAACTTTATTTCACTTACTGAAGGTTTTTTTTTTTTTTTTTTTCTTTTCCTAATTTCCTAAAGAAGCTTTACCCTTTGTGGTTTAAGAAGTGGCAAAAGAAAGAAGCTGGCTGAAATTTGGGTTTTTCATTAGTTCTGATATGAAGCAACACATTAAAAATTCTGGGAACTGGAAATCCAGCTCAAAAAAAAAAAAAAGTATCAGAAACTCCCCCATGTGCTGTTTTAGAAATGAATTGTTTCTTGGCATCTGTCACAACTATGTGAAGTTATCAATGCCTGTCATGAAGCTGTATGTGTGTTGCAAGGAACACAGAGGCAGAGCAACAAAAGATACATTATAAAAACATATTATTATTTTGGTCATTTTCTCATACAGTTATTCCTATTTTGGTGGTTAAAGCTTCACATACTCTTAAACAAGCTCTTTGATATTTCAAACTGTGTCCTATCCTATATCCTAAAAGCCTGTCCTATATGCATAATTCTTTGCTTTGAGTGTTCAGGTTGGTCTTTCAGAACAAACATTTACTATCCAGCAGGTACAAATTTATTAAAAAGATGCCCACTAACAAGTTAATAGTAATTATTTATCTAATAATTGCCTTGTATAAATTTAGATATTTATCACTTATCTTTTTATATAATCAGGTCTCCAGAACTGAAGCTGCACTTCATTATGCAGTAATCACACTTTATTTTGCAATAATTAATCACACTTTATTTGCAGTAATTTTGCAAAATACACATTGAGTGACCAACCCTCACTTGAGCCTCTTTGCAATGTTAAAATACAAAGTGAATGAAAACCAGCAAGTTAGTAAGAGGTCTCCAGGGAATGCTGTTCCTGTTTGAATACATAAGAAAGAAACAGCTTCATGAAAATTGGTACTTATAATCTAATAACGTGATGAAGCTAATTCTACACAATATTTGTTAATGGAGACATTTTCCTCTCTAACCTTGTTTGCATAGAAAACTTTTTGCCTGTCTATTAAATTTACTGAAACTGGCCCACAGGTTCAAAAGTTTCTAGCTGGAATACTGACAGAGAGACACAGCAGGATTTCCTTAGGAAATGAGGCTAATAAGATTGTTTAAAAATATCCGAAGTGGATTATGTCTTATTTTCAGTTTGCATTCTATGAAATTAAATAAAATGTTTACAGAACTAAACCTTTTTCACACGTTGTTTTTACTTTTTATTCTCATTTCACAGGGATAGTTTCAATTTCCCTCCTGGGTTTGTTTATTCTAAAATTGTCAGCTTGCAATTTCCTATTTGTACTAAATGTTTAAAAGTTGCATTTAACATTTATCTTACTTACTTTCCTATATAAATAGATGAAACATTAAAGTGCAGTTTCAATATATATTTCCACTGCTTGTTTTACTTTTACTATAAAGGTTCCACAGGCAAAATTTATTTTGGGCTGGAATAGCTGATTTTCCTGTCATAAAATGCTAAAACACAGTTCAATATATGCTGGCTTATGCTATTTTGGATATAAGATTCATTTTCAGGTACCCTTTAATCATCGGGATATTTACTAAAATGTGGAGAAAATAACTGGCTTCAGCCATGTTTCTATTGTTATTTGTAGTTCAACACATACTGTTCTTGTAAATGTCTTTTGTTACAACCTTAATTACCTAATGGACAGCATTAGGTTCTCAAACATGCCAAACGCTTCAGAATGTTTTAATTAAATTGAGTACAGGGGCACTTCCTTTTTGCCTACTCTGTTGTGATTTAGCCAAAATACACATTTAATACTGTCAGGTTTCCATCATAAATCACTTCCTCTAACCTTGCAATTTTATTTGTACTGTTCTTTGAACTTCCTTTAAATTCTTGAAATGTTTTTTCGGTATGTTTTTTACCAGAACTAAACTTAATTTTCTGAGTATGATCTTGTCAGCACAATAAAGAAAATGATTCTTTATTTTTCATTAATAATGCAATATCTGAGCCTCAATGCCATTTTAAGTTAGTCACAGCTCTGCCTTTTCATTGTAATTCTTAATTTCTCGGTGCTCCTCTGTCTTAAGAATTTTTTTTTACTACTATCTCTAGAAGAGTCCTGTGTAGAATCCGTTTGAATTTTCACTGCTTTTTCCTCTCTACCGGCCTTGTTGGCACAGAATTGTTTTTGCCTGTCTATTAAACTTACTGAAACAAGCCAACAGGTTCAAAAGTTGCTAGCTGGATTACTGAGACACATGTTTTCAAAATATGTTGTCCAGGTGATTAGTCTGGTTCTGTCCTCTCACTTTTTTTGTTCTTTTTTTTGACAGATGTAAGCAGATGAGAAGGGAATCATGACTGCTACTTACCAAGAGTTCGGAAAGGTCTTTGGTTTGGGGTATGGGAGAAGAAACCAGGTTTCAAAGCATTTGTGATCACGATGTCAAAATACTCTTCAAAATCGTTCCTAGAAATCAAAGGAAATCAAATTATCTAAGATGCCACTAAATATACTTTAAGACTTAAGAAAATAACAACAACAACAAAAAAATCACTAAGGAATCTTCTGACACTTTTTTTTTTTTCCTTCTGATGTTTGTTCGGTGTCACTACTGCAGGACAGTGTCACTGTACCGATGCAGTTTAAACTGAAAGGACAGCTGGACTGAGAACCCACAATACTGTACCTTCGGGATCATTAATTATTTGTAAAAAGAAGTTTCTTGGACCAGGGAGTTTTGAAATATCAGGACAAAATGTAACAGATGTTTGATCTCAAGTGGCAGCATAAGTATAGATATACAGAAGTGTGTAAATAAGGGGTTTTCTTTATAAAGCATGAATACATGAAGTCAAGTAATTTAACAATAAAGGGAATTTCTTAGAATTTTTTTTTTCTAAATCTGGATTTAGGGGTTCCATATACTACAAAAAATCCTAATTACACCATTTCTGTCCTCTCTTTCCATTTCCAGCAGTGTCCTACAGTTTTTTTAACCACTGATTTCTGACTGTGAGAGGCAAACACAGTTTTTTGAATTGAAATGAGTTATATGTAATAGAAAGGGTACCTAGACTGAAAATTTCTCATCTCTCTTCTGTTGAATTCTGAACTTTTGAGACTAACAACCAGAGCCAATTCTTTCAGGACCTGCTTGGAGCAGTGTGCTGGGCCCTAGGTGATTTTGGCCTCACCCCTCGAATCTAAGCACTTTGTTTAATGAAGTACTTTCTCTGATATGCCTTCCATCTTCCATCCATGGAGCAATCCAGGCCTTCTTGTTGATTTGCCTTACTAAAATATTCCCCCAGTTGAAACTGTGAAGAATTTAAGTTTCTGGAGGCTAATCCTTACTCTCTCCCAGTTTGTGCAGAAAGCTTTTAAAGCCTTCACATTTCAACCCTGAGAAACACCAAGGCCACCAGGGATCAAAGAGCATCGCTTCTGTCCTTCTGGGAAAAGGGGAGTTTTTTTTTTTTTTTTTTTTTTCTGCCTTCTTTCTTCTCCTTCCCTCGCTCTGGGGAGCCTGTAGGAAGAAGTTAAAGCTCCTTTTGGCCCCTCACAAAAAAGTTCAGTGCTCATAAAAAAGCTTTATCCTGGATATAGAGAGGTCAGAACAACTAAAGATACCACATACAGAAGAATATTTAGTCTGGCATCTGCATCTGTTGTATAAACCCATAAAGCTTCATTGCTCATTCAGTACTCATGAGCTTTCTACCTAACAGCCTTTAACAGCAATCATATTGTTCTGAGAAGATATGTCTGAATATCTTCATATGTCAAGCAATGAAGTCTGATTTTCTATAGCTTTGTGTTCTATACTCAATTTTATGCTATCTATCCTACCACGAGATGAACTATTTCTGGAGGTGCTAGTTATTCCTATTCTAGGAAAGGTCTTCTTTATTCTAAGACGTATTCTCTCTGACCTCATTTATTACATCATCCATCTGGGAGCTATAGCAAGAAATAATAAAAATAATGACTACCAACAGGTTTTGAAGTTACTAAAATATAAAATCAGGCAAATGTTGCTTAAAGCATGATTTTTTTTTTAATATTGGAAAATGTAAACGTTTACAGTTTGTGACATGTATTTTACTTTAGTAGAAATTTTTCTTTGCTTGGGTGACTGTATCACCTACAACATCTAAAAAATGATGAATACTCTTGCAAGGAACACAGAATACACAGATGGCAAGTTCAGGATAAATAGAAGCACTAAAATACTACCAACAGTAGAAGTTTATTCGAAACAAACAAACAAACAAACAAAAAACCTAGCTAACCATGTAATTTCCAAATAATCTACAATTTTCCATGGGACTGAGATAACTAAAATCAAGAATACTCTCCCTGTGAGGTTACCTTGGAGTTTTTATTTTATTCTCTACATTACATTTCAGCCCTAAAATGTCTTTATATTTCCTTCCTGCAGTGAAATTTTAGAGTTGTTTAATTTTCTTTCTTTTTAAGATAAAGAGTACTAAATTATTTGGAGGATTCCAGAAGCTGAACAGACAGACATAGCTTTTGTGCTTAAGTGAGAAGTATCAACAGAAGTAAGCTTTTCATTAACATATGGCACAAACAATGTTTCCACAAGTAAATTAAGCTTGAACTTTCAAAATAAAGCCAACATTTCAGGAGTATGATGAAGACCTGTGGGAACAATAAGTAGTTTGTTGTGTAAAAAAATTGAAACAGAAATTACAATCTTTCACAAGATTTGGTTAACTTTTTCTTGATTTGTTGAAGAAAAAAAATGTTTTGTGGGGAGAGATGTTATGTGTGGCCATTTTTGAATCTTACTAAATTTCATGTGCAAAGCTACTGATTTTATGAGTACCTACACCTGTTTTTACATTACTATGTAACATTATTCATGACAAAATTTGTTCCAGTTACTGTTTGTGATTGGCCTGTGGTTACAGTAATAAGTCAAAGAGTAGGATGTATCTCACATAACTCCCATAAAGCTATCTAAAAGTAGCATGCTGAATTCATTGCTAATGGTCAATACTACAGACAGAGCCAATGTGGAACAATCCACACTCTTAGAAGGCAATTCATCCTGCTTATTTCAGACATTATGATACAGAATGAATTGTTAAGGATGATGCCCAAAGTTTTCTCTCTGCTACCAACAGAGGGAATCAAAACCCTGCTTTAAAAATTCATAGCTTTTGAATGGGTAACACTGATGAAAAGGTGAAACGACACTGCTTCAGTGCCTATAAATAGACTTACCTTTAGGTGTGCTCTGGATAACACTTTAACATTCTACTAAGTTGACAAACGTTTTTATTGTAGGTAAGCCTGAAAAGTCACACCACGATATTGCTACTTGTGTGAATGAACTTGTACTTGCTTCAGTAGGCTTACATACCTTATACACAGATCCCAACAGTATGTGTATGATGTGCCTGGGAAACAGTTCTTATTTTATTTCAAAAGCAGATTTTCTCCTACACTTCCTGTTCCTTACCAAAATGGCTTTCAGTTTAAGGACAACTTGGTCAGATGGAAGCAACTGGGATACTTTGCTCTTTAAACAGTAAATGATACACTTAAGCAAGTATTTCCCACTGCTGATTTTATGTGGACAGTAATTTCTTAGCCAAAGGGGAACTTTTTCAAGAAACTGCAAAAAAGTTAACAGTTCCAAGATATGGAAGATATGGAAAGAGGTTGAAAATTCACATGCATCTCCACTTTTCATGTTAATCTTTATTTTTTGGAGGTAATATTATAATATTGATTAATTGAAAAGAAGTAGAGAAAGAAATGTAATAAAGGAGTACACGGAAGAAATTCATAAGGGTTGCTGTAAAAAATAGAATGCAGTTACTCTGGCAAAGTTAAGGTTGAGGGAATAGATAACAGACATGAATCTAGGCTATATTCCAGTATCAGAAAAAGCAGCAAGGGACAATAGATTCTCATAATTTGATACAAAAGGTATTAAACAAGAATAATAAAAAGTTCCGAATTATTTTTTGGGAAGAAAAAAACAACACTTCAGTAAGGTCTAATGGACAGAGGAGTACTCAGTCCTGCAGAAGATGTGTTTTGGAAGCTATTTTGCATAAGTCACTGAAAAACATGATGGTAATAAGCACTGTAGAATATCCTACACTCAGGAGGAAAGAGACAAGGTGATTTTTTTAGCAGAACATCTTTGTCTTTTGAAACACAACCAACCCTCTCTGCTACCTTTCTTACTGCCTGCTAGCAGAATCTCTGCATATGCCTTAAAACTGCTGAAACATAATTCACAAAGGAAAAGAAATCCAAAATCGTTACATCTGGCCAATGATTTTAGTTTTATATCAAATTTTCATTCAGAAACCCACTAGACAGATCTACACTAAAGTTAATTCACAAACATCTTACTTAACAGGAGAATTGCTTTTTGAAAGGAGGTAGATTTCACACTCAAATGAGCATGTAAAATGTACGTGCAAGGCAGTGAGAACTGACATAGTTGATGCTCCATTTAGCATTTAGCCCAGACAGTACAAAAGAGAGGTGATACTGGTGGGACTGGTTCTGGGAGGTTGCTCTGATTTTCGCCTTACCTGTGGTATTCTTACTGTGCTGCTGTATTCACTTTGCTCTTCTGCGTATTTGGAGAGCCAAGGTTGGCTCACATTGCACTACTTTGTTCCTTTGATTCACTTATTGAATAGTCTCACCATGTCACCCACCTAGCTATTAGCATCGCTGATTAATTCCTTTCTAGGGGTGTAAGTGGTAGTTCTGGCTGCATTTCACTGAATTCTGCTTGACCAATCATGTTCTTGAAATTACAGATGTAAAGTAATTGTTGTCATCAGCAACTGCAAGTTTCAACCAATTGCCAAGTTTTATCTCTTCTGCTGTGATCTGCAAATACACATTCCTCATGCACAAACATCATGTGGAAGACATTGTTAGGAAGAAGCATTTGTAAGGTTTTCTGTGCACATGTAATGCAAGGAACTGAAATATTGCTGAATAAATATAATAATAAATTATAATAATAAATTACTGAATAAACTGAAATATGACTGGAGAGGCACAGACAATGTAGCAAAAATGTATGATAAAACTGGGATTCAGATGATGTCCTCAACTATGTGTTGGCCTGAAAGATATTCCCTGACATCTTCAAACCCATTATGATGCCCAGAAAAGATGTAGGATGTAAGTGTGCTGTGGGTCAGATACAGCTAACAGGCTCAGAAATGAACTGGTTTGTATTGAGTAGCTGTTACACTCTGTCTAGAGACGGACCCAACAGAAACCTCATATCCAAGTGATTTACAATACCTAAACAAAGTCAAATTAACTCCCTATATCTCAGCCTTATCTCCAGTCGAAGTCTGTCTAATATAATTTGAAAAGGACATATCACTTACCCAAGAATATATTCACACAGGAGCCTGCAATAGTCACTGTGAGAACTGGTAATTAATAGCAAAATCTTCCCAGCACTCTTCAGTTGTTTTAGCCACTTTTTTACAGACTCGGGACATCTTTGTAAGTATTTGTCTGGATGATTTTTCACTTCTGGGAAATACATCCCACATTCTTCTAAAAAATAGAACAAAATTATGTATTAACCAATCTTGCTCATAAACCACTTAATCCACACAACAAATATCCTTTTATGTGCAAACAATAGGATTTAAAAAGGCAAAGCAAAGTTTAAAAATTTCCCTGGGTTGTAACTCAATATAAACAAAAAACAATGAAACCAAAATGATATGTTGTAGCTGAAATAAGTTGGTAATGGTTTTTCTATTATGGAATTTTCACAGTTATTCTATTTGATATTCTTTTACTTACAAGAGCAAATAATGCCTAAGTTACAGGTGGTATCTTACATAACAAATAATGACTTTCTGTTGACTTTGCTCAAATTTTGGATAGCAAGTTTGTGATTTTAAAATCAGTTTAATGTTTGTTCAGAAAATTGTAAGGATACAAAATCCCCAAGAACATGTGTTCAGTTACTTCTTATGCTTTATTTTAGCATTGTCTGATGAATAGCATTCATGTTAATATTCTTGCAGTTTTCACAACTAGTATATTATCTATGAAAGGCTGATAAAACAAGCTGGCAAAACTCACAGGTATGTGGAATACTAGGAACAAATGCAAAGGAAAAAAAAAATGGTACATTTTCCAACATCAGTAATGCTCTTTTTGCTAAATATAGCAGAAACAGAATTTTGCAAATACACTTGGAATGTAAGATTTTAAAAAGTATGTAATAAGACTAAGTTGGCAATAAAAGGTACCTGTTCATTAATATCACATCAAATAAAGATTTACCTTGGTATATAACCCATAGCTGTTCTACCAAGTTGTCAAATTAACATTAAAGTTACCTTTTTTTGCATCATTCCTAAGACCTAAGACCTATTTCCTCTGTATTCAAATCCATTGTAACCAAAATGACAAGCTAGTTAAAGGTCTAAAAAGAAATATAGTAATTAGGTAGATAGAAATGATACCAATTGTATGGCTTTCAGTCTGCATGTGCTATAGTGTAATGAACATCACCAACGCAATATTATTTTTTTCCAGCATTTGTTCTATATGCAACTGTCTGTGGTCAACTTTGCTGAACGGTTTAATAAATCCCAGACATTACTTAGCCTTCTGGTATGTGAGTAATGCTATTCTCAAGTTTGAAAAAATAAGATTTAAACCACTTGAACTTCAACTATTTAATGAAAGAGAGAACATGTATGGTTGAAACAGTAGTATCAAAGAGAGACTGAAATAAATATACCAAGTGTTAAATGTAATACTGTTTCATGAGTTACACATTCAAACATATAAAGATAGCAGGAAAAAAGTCTCCCAGAAGAAGTTTTAAATTGGCTGTTATCACTACAGCTAGACAGGAGGCAAAAATGTCTTTTTCTGTACTGTTACTTGACAGATTCCTTTCCAAAAGCTGCAGAATAGACTGCTAAATCAGAGGAAAATCCCTCAACCAAAATTTATCAACTTCTAACCAGGTAACTTTTTCAGTTCTTCATAGTATTTAGGTCAGGATGTGCAACAGCCCTTACCAGGGGGATATAAGCACGTCCTTGCAGCTAGCATTATGTGATGCCATGACATTTATTTTGTGAGCTAGCCAAGAGCAATGTTTTTATTTTTTATTATATATATATATATATATATATATATATAAACTTATTTTTTTATTAAACAAAGCAGATTTACCAAAGAAAGTTTCCTGTGGTGTTTTTTGCCTCTCTTTCCTGGAATGCGAATATTGTTTGGGGTGAGCAACATAGTTTTTAATAGCAGAAAATGCATTTTTTCCCCAGAAATATCATTAATAATTCTATTCATGTGCTATACTATGACAATTTTTCTTCTTTCTCTCCTTTTTTGTTTAAAATGCACATTACACAAGAATGAATGGGGACACACACCAAGTAGGCCTGGCATTGGCTATCACAGGCTCAAATGTTTAAAGAAAGATGTTAACATTCATTTATATGTGTATATGTGATAGATATATGTATCTATCATTCTTTTTACCCTAAGTTAAAAACAATATAAACTTTACTGCTGGACACGCTTCATTGTTTTTTCCTTATCAAATGCCTCCCACTCTGAATGGACTCTTCTTTGATGTATATCTAATTTAGAGACTTTGAGTAAATTTAAACAACACTGTGTTCTTTCTCCATACTCTGTGAAGTATCTGTTGCCTGATAAATCTGTGATATTTGTGTTTGTTTGTTTTTTTTTTTTTAGTTACATCTGAAGTGTAAAAGGTCAACAACTCTGGATTCAACATATGAGGTGAAAGAGAGCCTTATTCTAGTTTTCCATCCAGATCCTTAAGCCCAATTGTTAATTACAGGCAAGCAATTAATCAGTTCTTGACACGGGGATCTGAAGTTTGCCTCTGGCTCTTTGCTGTGTGAGTCAGATACTTTGGAAGAACCCTCATTAAAGCACATTGTACTGTAATTAGGTCGACTTGGGTCAGGAAAGTAGAGTTTAACTTACTTCCTAACATACTATTGAGTCTGGTGGATACAGTTTGGTTGAGTATAGACTTATAATCTTGCACCAAAATCTGCAAGATTTTATTGAAATCCAGATGGAATAAAATCTGAAAATCTTGCTTGTTACCTCAGGCCAAAAGCTGTTGTTGAGGAGGACAATAGAGCCAGAGGCACCCTGTTGCCAAAAAGTTGTGAACATTTAAGCACGATAAAGAGCATCATGTTAGGCCCTCACAATCAAATGGAATGATTTGACAGTGAGAAATTAAGCATTTTTTTTTTCCTAAGGAAATGGAACTATGCCATACTTTATTTTTATAAGGCATCATCAAACCATAAAATTAATAAGAAATCTCTACTGAACAAAAAGTTGGTAAGCAATCTAAAAAGAAGTAATTTTACAGGAGAGGAGAAAGTAAGTTAGTGCTAATGAGTGTGGTTTTGTGCTACTCTCATACAACTCTTGTTCTGAAAAGCAGAAAAGTAATTCTTCAGAGAAGCACCATACTTGAGAAATAAGTAATGTCTCTAGCTAGCAGTAATTCTTGTAGACTATCCAAGTTTCAAAATACTCTTTAGAAGTGGAACTGAGTACCCTTTAAAGAAGCTTTGATGGCCCTCAAGTTCACTGTATCAAAATAGGGGACTTAAGGTGACCACCAGACCTAAAACTGACCACTTGCCATCTGCAAAGTGTCTAAAATAAAATCTCTCAATTTTTATCTATTTTATGAATACCACTTAATATGTAGTTATATGGATATTGGCATGTATTAATGCATGCTCACAAATCAGTGAAAGCAAAACAATAACAAATCTCCCAGCTTTTACCTCACGTGTCTCTATATAATTTTCAGATATGGTACATATGACAAAGCTTATACTAGTAATCTCTGTCTCTTTGGCCGTGTGAACACTTTCTCAAAATGTAGAAAACAAAACAAAACACCATAACAAAAAGTGGAATCAAGAGGACCATAATAATCAGCATCACAATCAATATATCCAACTGACTGGGCTTTTTAAAGAAAATGTAATCTAATGATGTGGAGCAGGAAGAAAATGCCTATGCATTTTATGTGCTACTTTGTAATTTATTGATGTCTGCTTTGTGTTGCCATGGAACAAATGCAGTTTTTCAATTTCCATTCTTGTTGTTAAACAATTTTGAGTCTATGTGAATTCTCTGAAATACGGCCTAGGATAACAAATTAGCAATTAGCCTCTGCAGCGATTTATAATCATCTTCCAAATATGCTTTCAAAAATAGTAATTGTCTTTGCAGTCCATTGAATATCTTTTAAGAAAATATATTTCATTTTTCAGCAGAAGACAGAAATATAAACAATTAAACAGTTGTCTAGAACTGCCACATATTAAAACACTGCCAGAAATTGCTTCAGAGCTTCTTATCAGATCTACTTCATGTCATGTTTTCAAAGTAATATAACTTCCTCTATGTATATTACCATAAGTTCTTTTAGTGTCTAGTTTGAGGTTTGTTTTTTCTTGTCAAATCTGACACTGTTGATTGATCAAGATGTTCTTTGCACCTTCTTGCCATATAGCTTTACTGCTTGTAATACAGCTGTGATAATAAGCGTGATGGGAATTGTATACAGCTGGAAATGCAAACCCCCAGACCAAACTCAGAAAGAGCTTGCACAGTGGTTGCACGGACTGGCAGAAGTCCTCCAGCACAGCACAGACAATTAATGCACTCTTTAATCCAACTGCCCTTCTCTAATACAGTCACAAAATTACATTATTGAAGCCTAAAGTTCGATGTTCCAATATAATACATCTATTTGGGGAAACACAGTTTTTGATTTCACTTGTGCTCTTTATTGCAGAACTTCTCTTTGGCAGGGTCAGTTTACACCCCACTGGCTCTTGACTCTTTTGGGCTCCATGTCTGGGACAATGCAGTTTTCATCTCAACTGTTATTTGGAATATAAAAGAGACAAATGTTTAAGAAGTACGTTTCTGGCAAGGTTTCATTCCAGAACTAAAACACAGAAGCACAGTGTATTTTGGGGGATTGTCACTGCTTCTAAGGGGCAGCTACTTGACTGAATATAAAAGAATTTAACCACTATTTATATGATTTAGCTAAGCAGAGAGGTATGAGGTTGAAAAAATCCCTAGAATTCAGCCAAGAAAAATAAACTTTCAGCTGCCAATTTGTAGCTTGTATTTAGTGGCTTTTTATAACTAACCTTCTCTTACAATGGAAGTAGTATTTGGTAATGTGACTTTTCTGTCTTTTAAATTCAAGGGCAATTTGATAGCTTAACTATCAATATCCATAGTCAGATTCTCTGGAACTCTGAAGTGAGTAACAACTTACACCTCTTTCCTAACTATAGGCTGAATGCAGCCTTGTACATAACAGTTGTTCATTTAATAAACAGAGTGGAGTTGAAATAAAATCTTCTATAAATGATGATGCAGTATATTCACTGTATGCTGCTTTCCACTATGTTGTAGATTGTTTTTCCAGTGTTTTTAGAGTGAGCAGAAATATACTTTGACTATTGCTGTTGTCTTCTTTTCTTGTCTAAATAAACATTTCCAACAACCAACATGAGGTTCAACAGACACACAAGAAAACAACCCTCATTACAGAAGAATTTGCAAGAGAATTTACATTTCAACTAATGTAAGCAAGTAGAGGAGAAAAGAGATGATGGTTAAAATAACATTAGACAAGTCCTCTTCACTTCCTTTCATTTAAGCAGAAGTAAGAGGAGCAGCAGAAATGAAATGAGAGACAGAGGGAAGGAAATGTTAGCATAAACCAAGATAAGAAAGCAGAGTAAAGTGTAAAGCTGGGATAATGGGGTAAAATGTGGTTATATTCTGGAGGCCTGGGTTCAGGCAGATTGCAAGAACAGGGAGCAACAGGAAGAGATCAATCATCCCTCTCTTTCCCCCAGAAGACAGAGATGTTTAAAAACAGAATAAAAGGATGCGAGTCCTGGAAGATAGGACGGAAGTATCATAAGAGCAAAAAAGAAATGTGACAGATGTAATATAATCTGTATTTTATTGTGCTGTGCAATTGTCTCAGTTCCTTACCTGAGACTGTGCAGTTCCTTAACAGACCAAACAGTTAAAGCAACCTGGTCCAGTTCAGATAGGATGAATACCAGCTATTTACACCTCTTAGTTAACTAGAAGCAGAGGTAAAAAGAGGGTACTGAATTTGGAGTCAATGGAGATACTGGTATTATGACATCAAACTCAAGTGAGAAAAAGAGAAAAGTAGTGTTTCAATGAAGACAGAGGGGAAAAGAAGGAGTATATCTGGGTTGGCCATCAGAGACCAGGAATTTGGTATCCTATCGAAGTGGGTTGCTGCCCATCACAAGACTGAACTTGGAGTATGATGAACCTGTGCTTGTCAAAGCTAAGAATTAACTTGTATGCCTGGACATACAAATGGTTGATTACAAAAGAGTATCTTTCAAACAACTCTTGGATGTACAAGTGGTACAGAAAGGGAAAGAGAAGGGAATAAATGACAGAAATCAGACAAGAGAGGAGCTAGGAAATGAAAAATAAACTAGTACTGAAAGGACAAGTTGTAGCCTATTAATAATGTGTTCCCAAAGAACATGCATCAGTATGCTATATCAAATTAAACAGAAATTTGTTCTATTGTTCTCAGAAAAGTAAGGATTTTTATGATCACAAAATAAACTCTTTGCATCTAACACTTCAGTTTTGTAGAAATCACATATTAACAGCGGAAATACTGTCTGATTCTTTATTTGCTTCTTTTACCTGTGTAGTTGCAAAAGCAAATGTTTACAGGTCATGTAATATCAACCTTCTCAATATTTTTAGCAACATCCAGCTCTGGTCAGACAGAAATAGAATTGCTAAAATATTTTTTTTGCTAAAATAATAAACTGTTTTCCAGTGGTGACAACTCCATATGTTCACCTTGATTAATTTCAAGGGGGCGACTATAAGGTAAGAATCCATGGTGGGCTGCGGAAAACATGACTACTTGGATTAATAGTGACTGCAGGGCTATATAAATATTTAATATACCGAGCAAAACACTTCAGTAGAACTCACACAAAACACCATCTCTTCAAACATTTCATGGGTCACTTCCTCTTCTACTCATTTTCTACTCTTGTGGCCTATGAGAAACTTACTGCAAAAATTAAAATGCTTTGGGAGCTAAAGATAGGTTTCAGGCTAAAAGGAGGATGAATGACTAGAAATTCTCCTAAGGAAGCCAAGAGCAGCTGTTATTATTTCTTGGCTGATATATCGACGAAGGCACCACTCTGTTCCTTCCCATCCTCATGTTTCTGAGGTGAGATTCTCGTGTCAAAGGCTGCCAGAAACAGCACATGACCCTTAGCTATATTTAAATAGAAGACAGAGTTTCAAGATTAGATGTTGTTGCTTCTCTGTCATCTCTTAGCTGAACACTCTCCCTCCCTCCTGTTCACTATCTGTGGTTCACCACAGACCGAAGACCTACAACAGCCAGCACCAAACAGAAAAGCTGAAAGCTGCAGCTTTTAGCTTGCTGTAGTCAAAGTCAGCTTCAAGGTGAGACTGGATCTTTTCTTGAAAATATGCTATGTTTTTCCTGAAGCCTCTTAAGCATGCTTAAAAACTACCATTTCCTGTCTCAAAGAAGATAGCAATCCCACTCAATCTGCCCCTAAGCTTCACGCTAGCTTCACGCTCTTGCTAGTCCTGCCTCCTCATCTCCCGAGTACCGTCCATGACCCCAGCTAAGCCTCATGACTTGCTGGCAATGGGCCACATGAGAAGAAAGGGCTGTTGTGAGCAGTAGTGGGCAGGTTCCATTGCTACTGTAGCTACCTCAGTTAGTAGGATACAGTGACCTTGCTGCAGAATAGCCAAGCCTCCTAAGAGTGCAATACCGCAGTCAAAGGCTTTTTTTTTTTTTTTTTTTTTTTTTTTTTCCTGGTTGTCTAGTTATTCTCGTCTCTTGTTGAGGTCCATAGACACTGGCAGAGAAAGCCAGACTATTTTCCTATGTTATCAGTTCTTTTTCAAATGGCTGAGACCAGCCCAAACCACTTTTACTTTACTCTCCTATTGCCAGCCTTAGCCACAGCCTGCTGACATTCTGTCATTGTCTTGCTTGCAGACTAGATTTCCTGTTTCATCCCATACTTGCAGATCCCTTCCCTTAGTAACAGATAACACTTCACTTTTTTCTTTTTTTTTTTTTTTTTTTTTTTTTTTGTACTAACAAAAATAAAAAAGTCATCAGAAATACATGGTATATGGCAGAATTTGTAGCCTGACTTCATGAGGAACACTAATGCATGTTCTTTGTTTGAAAGGTGACTACACATAGTTTGAATGACCTTCCATGGTTTGTATGCATTTCTTTGGTTGGTTTTTCTTTTCCTTCTGGTTATATGTTAATATTTACACCAACACAGCAATGTTTCCACAATACAATACAGAGCAGGAAGGATGTACCTTGGAGACAGAACAGGATCCCTTGTTAAATTTGAGAGGAAATTATCTCTTTCTCAAAATAATTCACTTCCTTACTTTACATTGCCACACTAGTTTGCAATGCAACAGGTCAGATTTATCAACTTGTATGAGATAAATGTATTTTATAACAATTCTTGTTTAATAACTCTTGCAGCCCACTGGGTGAGTAAAGGTTAACGCAAAGGTAACTACCCTTTTTTGGGGAAGCATATTTAGTAAAATCTGTCTGATTCTCCATGATACCATAATCCCTACAGCAATGTGTGAATGTCTTCAAAAGTGAGTATTCCACAGGTAGAAAAATCTGATCTTGTTCCATGGTTCAGAATGCCTTCTTATTGGTTTCATGCTTACCTCTTCTCGGAAGTAAAAGACAGGTCATACAGTGATTATGCAAAGCAACAAAATCCACCGTTTTCTCCTCCTGTTAAAGCTTTACATGGGCCATTTGCTATATACATATTGCCATAGTGTTCATATGTCTAGGGAGAAAACCTACTAGTGGGAAATTATCTTTAATATTCCAGAAATCTCCATCTTACCCTATACTGCATAGTTAAGATGATGAAGTTACTGATCCTTATGCGTTTGTCATATAAATTTGCTCTTTCCCATAGAAATATGTTTAAGATTATTTTTGTAGATCTCTACAAAATACACAATAACTACTTGCAACAAACGCCTTTTTTTTCCAACAAACTTTACATACTTTATGTCTGTTAGACTATACCTAGAGTCAACTCACACACCTTTAAAATACATTCCCTCGTAAACACATCATGAAAATATGCAAAACAATTTAGAACAGAAGGAGGAAATGGTTTTATTCAACTGAATAGAGCAAGATACAGATAAGAAGGTGGGAAATGGGATCTGTTTAGGATGTTGCAGTGGTCAAAAACAAATGCTGGCACCTAATTTGACGGGAAGACAAATGTCAGAATATATTTTTATTTATACAGCTGATGGGGCTTACTTCAGTCCATTGGCTTGGCTGAAACATGCTGTTACAACTAATGTTGAAATGAAGTGCATAATGAAGAAATAAAGTACAGACTGTATATATTTTATAATGAAAATACAGGTCGCTGACAAACAAACTAAAAGTCCTACTCAGCTGTTCAGCTCCACCACAAAGACATTACAGGTTATCGTATCACCTTTTCTGTAGATCTCAAATGAAAATGGCTCCAGGGAGAAACTCAAACACTTTTTGAAGCTTTGAAGCAACAGGTACATTAGGCACTTATCATTGTAAAAATTGGGTTGAATTTCTCATAAATATTTTTACTGGAAGCAGCAGTACCACATAGCTCATATATATGTACATCTACATACATAACCATAAATACACACTGTATGTATACACACTGCACACACATACACATACATGTATGTCCACATATTGGAAAAAAAAATCTGAAAACTGGTGATAGTATTTTCTTGTCTTCCAGGAAACTTCACACTAATGATAAGAAATGGTATTACTTTCAACCTCAGAGTCTGTAATTACAAACTTTTCAAATGGGTCTAGACAGACCAAGAACTGTATGTAGACCTCAAGTTCTGCTGGTTACCTAACATTTCCATATAGATGCCACCATCTACACTTCAGCAACAACCAGATGGGCTACAGGAACCTGTAAGCAACATGTACCAAAGGAGCGGGGTATGAGGAAGAAGTAAATCTAAAAGGAGGCATTTTTAACCATATGAGAAAATAAAACACAATATAGAAGAGTCTGACAATAAGGAAAACTGTAACAGTTTACTTGCCTCTCATCTGTAATATTAGCCTATATACCAAAAAAAATTTGTTACACATCTTGTGTGCTGTGATCTTATGATTTCTCCAACTTACACATTTCAATAACACCTTCTACTGTACGTGATGTACAACCCTCTTTTGTTAAGTCTACCTTGAAATTTTGTTCCATATAATGAAACTCTTATTGCCTGGGTTCTTTCTGTAGTTATACTATTAATACAGATCTCCCCTCAAATCACAAATATACCAAGTATGGTTCATGGATTTGGCCTATAGTGCTTCATAAAATCAGTCCTCAGGTGGGACTTCAATATGTTATTTCCAGATCTTGCATATTAAAGAAAGGTTAACAAGAAGCTGTACCAAGAAAGGCTACTAGGAAGTGACCCAGAGAGCCTAAACTATGAGAACAATCGTGTTATACATATACACCGCAGTGAGAAGTCGTTTTACATTTATTTGTCTCTAAGAAGCCTGCATACACAGCTTCTGGAAACAAAACCTACCTACCTACATACATGTTTATCATACAAATAGTTCATCCATACGTTTCTGGCATGAGAGACCAACTTCCCCGAGTGAAAACTCGTCCTATTGGTGTTATTTCTCCGGTCCAGCGTGCAGCTGGTGCCATCTAGCGTCTGGGGCCCACGTACAACAGCGAAGCCGAAGGATAACGAGCCGATGGCTGCCCCACCAGGCCCCAAGCCCTGCAGGGCCGAGGGACAGCGACAGTGCTGCTGTAGGGGTTACTTTTGCTAGGCAGGGTGCAGTACCCCCACCGGGAGCCACTGCAGTCCCTCTGCTATCAAGAATGATCAAAACATGGATGTCGGGAGGAGAACATTGCCAAATGGCAATGATCTGCAAACATCAACCATCAGAGCTCATGGAGCACATGTGTTAGAGGCTCAGTGGAAAAGACAGGATGATTTGACAGCTCAAAGATAAAGCTGAGTGAGAAATAATACCAGTCTTCAAGCATGTAAAAAGCTGCCTGGGGGAAGAAAAAAGAAAATAAAAGGGAATAATATGTCCCCTGAGACCAAAGTCAATAAGTCAAGAAGCAGTAAGCCTATGTCTCTGCAAGCAAAATTAGATTAGAAATGATAAGAAAATTTCTAATTTTAAGGGTATTGATGCACTGGGAAAGCTGCCTAGGAGGTTTTATGATCTTCATTTAAGTGCAGGCCTTTACAAAGAGGCTGGACAATTTACCTGTTAGAAAGGGAATTCTGAACTGCCCATTGGCAGTGGCGAGTCAAACATAAGCTATCTTCTGTAGTTTCTTTAGTATTTCTTAAAAAAACTTACATATTACATATGAATCTGCACCCCCATGTCCACCCATTGTTTTAATGAACAGTGTGAGTGTTCATATTTATCCACCTCACCTACAGATAATGATGCCTGTGATTATGTCAGAAACAAAATTTGTCTGTATGCTGTAAGGAGAATGAACTTAACAAAAAGCAGCAATACAGCTTTTGACTTCTTGTTATTAATACCACATTTTTCACCAAACAAACAATATACAAGCTAGGGGTCCACGGTGGTGAATTTATCAAAACAAAAGAGAGACACAAACTGCTGGCTTCAGGCTGTTTCCATTGCAGACCATCCCTCTCCCATTTGTACCAGCTATTTTGCCACAGGAGGAGAGAAGAACACTGAATTTCAAATGCCCTTCTTTTGAGCACAAATCCTGTTTATTCTTATTATACTGTTATCTGATTGAGAGAAGAGAGAGAAGAAAAAAAAACACAACAACTTGCTTTCTAGAAATTCAACAAGAGGTACACTGTCGTAAAATATGTTAAAAAAATGCAAAACCAAATTAACTAATTGGGATGCAAAGTTCATCCCATAAATTTGTGTTGAGTCCATCTTAAGGATGATGGAAAAGAAGAATTTTTTAAAATTCTACCTAAAGCACTGTTGAAAAGGTCCTTGCTGGTCAGCCCATCTACAAGCATTTTGGACGTTAGAGCCCAGGGAAATCTGTATTTTAAAATTATGAAGAAAAATCTCCCATGTGCTCTATTTGTGATCCTGCATTCTTTTCTCTCCTGGCTTGAATCTTCATCTGTAGTAACATTATCCAAACAAGGGCCAACAGATGAAAAGTAAACTTGTAAATATCACTTAATGTAAAATAGATCCCAAGTGAATGGTGGCTAGCCCAAATTAATTCCAGGAGTGAGCATGAGGAAGAGAAGAGTTTCTGTAAACAGAATCGTTTAAGAAACTATTATTTTTAGCTCCTGAGTTTCTCTAGCATTCCAGATTTTTCCCCATTCCCCATCAGAATGATAGCCCTTAAAAAAAGAAAAAGAAAAAGAAGTAAGGGGGAAACACACGTGCATGCAGACCAGCAGTCGCTTACTGCGCACAAGCCCATTTTGCAAGCCAGGCAGAAGCACTGTCTCTGCCTTGCTGGAACACGGTTCCAGTCCGCTGAATCCTGGTGCTGACATGATTTTGTTTTTGTGCTTTAATCTCAGTTATCTGACCCTCTCCACTTCATATAGCAACAGGGACACAAACTTTACAATACCTCCCTGCTTATGGGTGTCCTAATCATCAAACCTGGAATTAGCGTCTGGCTCTGTATTTCAAGCTCACCCATTGGAAAACTCAGTCCAAAATTACAACCTAAATCTGGCAGAAAAAAGTAAGGACATGAACATGTCATTACTCTCGTGCCACATCAGTGTAGGAATAAAGACACCTGCTATGTTTAACCTCTCCTTTTTTCTTATTCTGATTGGAAATTAATTGTTAATGCAAAATTGTGCACTCTCACAGCCAGTTGCACTGCCATTTTCTTATAAGAAATACCTCAACTTTTATTAAAATTTTGTTTTTATAAAAGAGTTGCAGGGATGCTAGCATGGGTAATTAATCTTGATAGCATTCCAGCATGCAAGCATGAAGAAACTCACACATTAATGCAGCTACATTTGCAATTAGGCAGTGAAATGCAAACTTTTTGGAAGATACATTTGGATGTAGGTCCAAGGGTGCTCTGGTTTTAAAAGTGATCTCTTGCAGCAGTGGATGGTAATATATGCTGGTTAGATTGTACATATCTGGACAGACCTCTTTGCCATTTCAGGTCATTTGAGGTCTACAGGCTCTATCAAGTGAGAACTCTTGGATTTCTGAGGCCATTTTTGTACAGATGTTTGCAGCCAGTAGCAGGAAATTCTGGAAATTTAAGGCAATTTATATTCTTGATATATTTAATTTGCTACAGAATATCTCCTACAGTACTGTTGAAATGCTGTCGATGTTTCTGTTAATGCAAACTTCACAAGGATCAATCTTTCAGGTCTCTTGAAGTCATAAATCTTTTTATCGAACATAGTAAGTGAAAAAACATGTCCTTATTCATTTTGGTAATTAATCTGCTTGTGGTTCATCCACTATGACAGCATACAATATATCTGTTTTATTGTTGGAAATGATTCTCTCATGCAAGCCAATGATCCCAAACTGCTTTCATTTGAAAACCCCAATTACAAAAGATGAGGACTAATGCATATGTTTTGAAAATATGTATATTAATGGCAGAGCTATAGTAGTGCTGAGAAACGCAGAGTGCCCCCTGACCAGCAAACAACAGCTGGCTGATCTCAGGATGGTCTTTGCAAAGCGACAGAGCTGTACAGCTTAGGGCTCCTTTTTATTTTTCCTTGTGATGATGCCTTTCCTTGCATCATCAGCCTTTTCCTTGCGATGATGTCTTTCCTTGTGATGATGCCTTTCCTTGCATCATGAGCCTTTTCCTTGCTCACATCTTCAGGCAGCAACCAGCAATAACGTTGATACCTCAGTGCCTCATGCAGCAGGGGTAGCAGAAGAGGCCAGAGGATCTGGCTGAGCCCCTGCCCCATTGTACAGTAGGTTGCTGTGAACACATACCACTTGTTACAGCAGCATCCCCTCCTGGGCAACCTCTTGCTGTACTCCTGGGTAGTGGGGTGCAGAGCAGGGGAGGGGGGTTCAGTGGGCTTCCACCAACAGCCCTTCTCTGCTTTGCTTCCCCTCCTGCTACACCCTCAGCAAAACACTTCCTTGATGAGAAAACAAACAAACAAAAAAAAACAGAAGGCAAAAGTCTAGTTATCAATCCAATCCTCACTACGCTGCAAGGAAGAAAGTTCTGCTGCTCACATCCCATGTACGTGGGGCTTAGCCAACACAACCAAGAATTTATGGAAGGCAAAGACTGTAGGAGCAATTTGCATTTATACGTACAGTATGTCCAAAGTGTTTGTAGATGCAGCTTCCATGCAATAAAAAAAACCTCTTTCCTGAATATCTGTGAAAGAAACCAGATCCCACACAAGCAGCTCTTTTATTTTCCAAAGGGCAGGACTGATTATTAAGTCCCAAGAAAACAGACATGTAAAGAGTACTGTTTCAGCTTCCGGCTTTAAATTACCATTCACGCTGAAGGCAAAGACACAGGGATAGCACAGATTGCAAACAGCTCTGCAAAAACACATTCTGCAATAATTAGACTTAACATTTTAATCCTTGTTCCCTTATTTTTTAGACTGACATCTGAACATTACTGTCACATTCCTGTGTTAATATCATGTGGTATATGGTCTTTATTACCCACTTTCTATCAGAAGATATGAACTAAGCATGGAAAAAAATCACTGTTTATAGTGACACAGCACACAAAGAACCCTCTATTTTTATCATTATAAAGCTCCTATCAGGGCAAATCTTAAATTATAGCAGCAATAGTGGCTATATTGCAAATGCTTTTTAAAAGGATTTTTCCTGCTGCATAAAGACTCAGGATAAGCAAAAAGAAATAGAAGTAGAAATAAGATTTTTCTTTTGCCTTTATGAATGTGGAAATTGTCAGACACCAGAAACCCTTAAAGCATCAAAGACATAACTCTGTCTAATAATACTACACCAGCTATCCTTACATGAAGATCTTTCAGGAAATTGCCCCTATGTGTATTCACTACTAAAGGCTGCTATATAACAAAATCCATATGTGCACATATTACATATGTGAGTATAAGATGTAGTTGCACATTTCCTAAGGAAAATGTCATTATATTATTATAACTATGAGTTTATGAGCTAGTAGATAAAATGAATCAGTAACTTAATTAAATTGGAAAATGTCAGGTTTGTGTATATATAGCATCTTTAAGAATATTCAAAGAAATGACTCATATCTTATGTGCTTATATAATTTCTATACATTAGTATCAAATTATGGCCTTTCCATATGTAAAAATTATTTAAAAAGTATTGTTGCCAGTAACAGAAAAAAAGAAATATAGAAAAAAGACAAAAATACATTTAGTTGTAAATAGAGATAATTTTCATACATGAGTCTTGCTGCAGGAAATTCCAAGTCCCTATAGGCAGCAAAGAGTTACTGTAATAGAAGGCATTTAAGCATACCTACATAAGAACATATGAAAGTCATTCAAGAACACCCTGCCATGAGATGGACAGCTTAGTAGAGGCAGAGTCAGACTAGTAGATAGGATAAGCATTTTGGAAAGCCACAAATAAGTTAGAGATCTTCCTCATTAGAGATCTTCCAAAGCTGCCTGGGATTGTCCTGGGCAAACAGCTGCAGGTGTCCCTGCTTGAGCAGGGGTGTAGGCTTAGATGACCCCCAGAGCTCCCTTCCAACCTCAACCATTCTGTGATTCTGTGGTTCTGTGAAAATCATAGAGAGTAAGTTGTGTGGTTCTTCAGTTGCATGAAGTACTCAATTGCCAAAGCTGTGTGTGTAAATTGTGATCGTACAATCTGCTTGTTAGCCTGTGATCTGTGATATTACCCATATTTTTTCTTTCTTTCTTTTTTTTTTTTTTTTTTCCAAAATATGAGCATACACCTAACATATCAACAAAGATCTTAAACAGCACTGGTCCCAGTACTGACTCCTGAGGAACACCACTCATTATTGATCTCCACGTGGACATTGAGCCATTGACCACAACTCTTTGAGTGCAACCATCCAGCCAATTCCTTGCCCACCGAGTGGTCCATCTGTCAAATCCATTTCTCTCAAATTTAGAGACAAGGATATCGTGAATGACTAAGCAGACAATAAAAACTGTGCTAGGAAGTAAAACAGAGCAACATGGTTTAGGTTCATTGTAATATGACTGGAAAAATTAGTCACTTTTGAGTTGCCTTGATGTCAGTAGTTACTTGGATGCCAAAGTTGCATCTCAGTGATTATAGTGCTGTTCATTAAATCATGAATGTGACTGCATTTATAGAATAGAATCATTTATTTACAGAAATGCACTGTTAAAAATATGAGTAGAGCATCAGACACTGTTATGAATGGAAACATACAGAAAGGATATAATAAAAAAATTCTTGGAATTTTTACTAATTGAGAGCAGCCCTGCAGGGAAGGACTCACAAGTTCTAGTGGACAAAAAGCTCGACGTGAGCTGGCAGTGCGCGCTTGCAGCCCAGAAGGCCAACTGCATCCTGGGCTGCATCAACAGAGGGGTGGCCAGTAGGTCAAGGGTAGGGGATTGTCCCCCTCTGCTCTGCCCTTGTGAGGACCCTCTTGGAGTACTGAATCTAGCTCTGGGGCCCCCAGCACAAGAAGGATGTGGAAATGTTAGAGCAGGTCCAGAAGAGGGCCAAAAATTGATCACAGGGCTGGAGCACCTCTCCCATGAGGAAAGGCTGAGAGAGCTGGGGATGTTCAGCCTGGAGAAGGCTCCACAGAGGCCTCACTGTGGCCTTTCAGTACTTACAGGGTGCTTATAAAAAGGATGGAGAGGGACTCTGTATTTGGGTAGATACTGACAGGACAAGAGGGAATGGTTTTAATCTAAAAGAGGGGATATTTAGATTAGAGGTTAGGAGGAAATTTTTCACACAGAGTGTAGCAAGGCACTAGCATGGGTTGCCCAGAGAGGTTGTGGGTGCCCCATCCCTGGCGGTGCTCAAGACCAGGTTAGATTAGGCCCTGATCTAGTGGGTGGCATCCCTGCCTATGGCAGGGGGGTTGGAACTAAATGGTCTTTAAGACCCCTTCCAAACTGAGCTATTCTGTAATTCCATAATTCCAACTGCTACGTAGAAACAAAATCAGTATGCAGAAGGCTGCCTGAGTAACTTCTGATTCTTTCTATACACTTCGAAATCTGTGTATCCACCGGTGCTTGAACATACTTGTGTACTATTAAAATATATTTTATAGAGTGGTAGAAGCATACCTCTTAGGGATTTTTTCATATTCCCATGGCAAAATTAATACTGATTTCAATGGGATAAAGGTCTTCAATGATTTTATCCTCTTAAGTATGATAAAAGAGAGCCTGAGCATCAGTTACTGAAGTTTTATACACTCCAAAGACACAACCTGATTTTGTTCCTACTCCTGTCCTCATTTTAATTTCTAAGGGTGTATTGCAAATGATTGCAAGTGATCACAAATTTAAGCAGTTGCCATCTGGCAGCTGAGAACTTGTATCTGCACACCTGCTTTCTTTCCTCCCTCGTTTAGGCTAACATTTTATTTCACAGTGGGGACAGGTTAACTGTGCACATATGCAATCAGTCACTCCATCTCACCTGACAGGCAGTAACTTTTAAAGCCATTTGCAAGGCCAGGAACATGCCCTGTGTAAAATGCTGATTTAAAAACACCTTCCACAGTGCTCATCTGGGAAGTTTAAACTCTTATTTCCAGCTTCTTTAAATGCCCTTGAGTTAAGCCAAACAAAATGGATACAGATTCGATTGTGGGTCTCCCAGACTGGGAAAAGCACTCTGGCTTATGAAGAGAACTAAACCAAATTGTTTATAGTATTTCCCCACAGCACAATACGCAGCTTGTCTGAGTGACTTACAATCTTAGGCACACAAGAAACATTTCAATTGGTACATACAAAGTTTGTCTACACAATGTGTCTCATTTGTTCCCTAGTCAACCTTATTTGAGTTGTAAGCTCGTATCTCAATTTTAATACTGCAGAACTTCATCACTACAGCTCATAACCAGAAATGAAAACTGGCTTATTCAAAGCCTTCTGCCATGACAGAGACTTTTTTATCCCCCAATAATGTTGTAATATGAAATATCAAGTTCTTGTGTAGTAGGTGAGAACTGAAGGACTATAACATGTCTTACACTGATAAATGAAGTAGGAATTTGTTTTTATAGAAATTGTTTATATGCTGGCAATCGTGTTATGAATTATGGCAATAATATAAAGCTAAAGAGAAATTTCAACTTCATTATTCAACAATAATGTTTTCAGTAAGGATACCTTTCTGATCTCAATGAGACAACACTTAAAGTATGTAATAATCTACTAAAACTGCTAATTTCAGACAGTTCTGAGACACGTTGTGAGAAAGCCTGTAACATGGATTGTAATATCTATTCTATTCTAATCTCTGTCATTACATTCAGTCTGACTTTCCCAGGCACCTGTGAAGCTCCTGCTTTCTCAGGTATTCTATATCACCTGCATTGATACCACTACCTGTTCATGATGGCCTGTTCCTGATCCTTCTAAAAGAGATTTGTAATATCAGTTTCAATGGGAGTAGGAGTAAACCCTCAAAATACCGCAAGTCAGATGTATGCAGAAAGTTGTTTCCTCTCCACTATCTGGTATACTAAAACATAAGTCCCATCAAGGGATCAAGGGAATCAAGGATAATTTATATTCCCAAAATAGGTATTCAAGAAATATTTTGGGAATATAAACAATGCTCTTTGTATTCATTGAAATGACATAATGAGTGTTTCTGCAAAAATATTGATGGAACAAAATCATATTTTATAAGAGTTTATAATAATTTTACAAATCTTGTAAAGAATAATGAAAAAAGTCATTACTATGATGCGATTATAAGCCTGTAATCATTTTTTTGTCTCTGCGAGTCGTTTTTCGACAAGCACTGTCTCTGCTGAACCACCAGAGGGAGCAAGTTTCTCAGAGGAGAGAATGACAGACTTTCCCCGCCACTAACAGTGTTTCAGAATTGAGTAGGATGCCAAAGAATTTAGTCAAACTACCTGCAACAGCTAAGGATACTCCAATGAAGCAAAGCCTTTCAACTTGTGAGGAAATATGTAACAGGAAGACATGAAACAGCACAAAAAGTTAAGAAGTACTGCAACGGGACAGCTGCAGATTTTTACACACATAAAAAATCTTCTGATACTATGGGATAAAAAATTAACAGCCTTGTAATCTTCACCTCGAATAGACTACTTCAGTACTACAGTTTTTAAAAATCAACTCACACTCCTCCTTCACAGCACAAAGTCCTAGATTCATTTGTAAGTCACACCTCCGTCCTTAAAAGATGATGAAAAAACCTGGAGGAATGATCAAAGTCAAACCCAGCTATGCAATGGACTGAGTTACTTCAGAAAACAAATAAACAAACAAAAAAAAACAAACAAACAAACAAAAAAATTATAACACATACTTTAGTAGGACTAAGCTTAGAAAAGGCCCCAAAGAAGCAGCCCTTCAAATCAGTTGACTCTGATGATTCATGTCTACAGAACCTGGATCAGAAACAGAAATGACCTTGCTGCTAAGGAACCAGGAACCAAAACTGTTCAGCTGCTCTTAAGGATTGACCAAGAGACCATGTATGCCTGGATATTTAATGCTGTTTAAGATGTAGCAGTAATACAAAAATCCTTATATGTCACTACATTGGGCCCAAATTCAGCCACAAGACATAGTCACCCAGTACATGCTCAGGTCCTATCCCAAGAGACAATCACCATGACTGCTGTCCTGTTGCTGGTGGTGCTCTGCTCTTGAGAGATCCACGGACCTCTAAAGTCACATGTAGTCTTTCCATTACCATTCGTGCAATTTCTCCTCATGGAAATTTTTTTCAGCTTTCTAAACTGTTCAGACTACTTGTGGTCATTTTTTTTTGTTTACAGTGCGGCATTTTCATTTTATTTCATTTTCCCTCCTGAAATTTATGAGAGACTATAAACCACAGCTCTCTTTCCCAAACAGTAATAACTAAATTCCATTCCACATTTACAAAAAAAAAAATGATGTGTCAGGGTATGTTCAATTTTCATCAAAATTAATTTATAGGCCCAGAGAAACAGATTTATATATAACACAAAAAGTAATCTTTGTTTCCTGGAATTAGATGGTCAAAAGCTCTTTTCTGGAGTCTCTAGTATCCACAGAGGACAGATGTAATTGTTGCTATATAGAAAAGACTATTCATCTACTTAATTGACTATGTCATATATATGCCTAAAAAATAAAGCTTGCTAATATTTTATATAGCTTCTCAATGTCTCCTGCTGGCATTTCCCTTAGTGTTTCTCCTGACATATGATGAAAATCTTTCAGAGGTGTCCTCATAGTTCACATAGAGAGATGTTCCTGTGGCAGCAGATTACAGGGAAACATTGTACATCCATCACAGTACTGATACAGCAGTTACAGTAAAAGATGAATTATATTCATCAGGAAACCCTTTGCTCTTTAGAAAACAACCTCCATCTATGGGGGGTGATCCACTACTACTATAATACCAAACTTCTGCCTCCATTCAGTACTGTACTCACAAGGATTTTGAGTAAAATGTACTTACATCATCATCATCAAATACCATTTATTTTCTTTACAGCCCAAGCATGTTTAATTAGGTACTTGAGATAAGAATCATTCCACCTAACTAAATAAGTTACACACAGTTTTAAAATACCAAATCACATCAGGATTAATTATGGCTTAGAGGCCTCAGAGAGAGACGCCTTAGAGAGCCTGAAGAGTACATTATAAATTTTGTTGTTTCTATGTTGAAGAAATATCATGTACTCATTTCCCACCTATTTATCTACAGTTGATTAATTTAAGATGCCACACATGACAATTTCTACTTTGAGGACTCCACTTTGCTCATGAGAAAAAAACAGTACAGCTTCCACAATGCTCCCCCCAAACCTTCTATTTTGTACTTGTCATCATCTAAGAACATGCAGTACAGACCCCTGAAGACATAGCCCTGCACTTGTGAAATGTTTCACTACAGTTGCACCAACTAATCAAATGTAACTATCTATCTAAACTAACACGTTTACAGGATACAGGCCAAAATGTCTTTTTAGAAGAATGAATATATTTTTATAGATGCTTCATCATCAACATGTACCAAATCCAATACATGCCAAATTTTTAACCAGGGATAGGCTTGAAGTAATACATACTTTCACGCAATCAAATGGCATCTAATAATGTAGAGTACTGCAATTATATGAATCAGAATCTAAATAATCTATTACAAGAAACCAAATGTTTCACCAAGTGTAGCAGACTGGGACATCTTTAATGATCACAAATATGTTAAGATCCCTATACTTGTATTATGAATTGTCATGTTTTGCTGTTGGCATGACCTGATAAAACTACAGAATAATTAGAATTAAAATAGTGAATAATTCTGATGTTTCATACTCAACAGATAAAACTATATGAGCAACATAATTAGTGGTTAAGTGTCAAAACCAGCCCTTAATAGCTTGGAGACTTTAAGGAAAAACAAGGTAGTTTTGTTAAACTAATCATTCTGCTGTTATGTCCAAATTCTTAAATAATCATTATCTGAGTTCTGTCAATTTAGAAGTAAAGCTTTTATCTAATTTGACCTTTTTTTTAAGCAAACCAAAAGAACTTGAAGAAAATTTACTCTGGTGTGCTTACAGTCTTGTAGGACCAAGGGTCTGATGTGCACATCATCTTATTCCTCTATGCTCTATAGGGTGAGTGGTGCCAGGTCCAACCTGTTAGCAAGTAACTCATTATATGCAGTACATACAGGAAGGGCTGTTTCAAACAGGGAAAAAAAAAGTTTGTGGTGCTTCTGGAGTCTGTTTTCAAAGCAAGAACACTTTGTGTCAGAAATGCGGAAGAGAAGAAGCTACAGGGCCAAGACTGGGAAAGAGAGGAAGAAGGGACAAAGAGCTACCTCTTGAGTGAGTATAGTTTCTGGTGAGGGAGCACTAAAATGGGCAGGAAGCAGAATTGATGAAATGTTTCTTAGAGTGTATCAAATCAGTATTGTAGTAAAGAGACTCACATTACATTGTCAAGTACTTTATGATCACATGGGAGAAAGGCACTAATCATCCCAGATCATCATATTCATGGCAAAAAGCAAAGAACTGGGTACATAGACCACACAAAAATAATGACTCTAAGACAGTACTTTGCAAGATACCCTGCAGCTGTATTTGTCAGTTAGAAGTCTATCAAATACTAATACTAAAATAATAATTAGGAAACCCCTTATTGCCTCTAACTATATCATGTAGCATTAAGAAGATTTCTAACATATGAAACCATGTTATCTTCCTGTTTCCAAAGTATAGGCTGAAAAAGGGAAACTGTCCTGGTATCTGGCAATGTGAGGGTTGCTGGGGTGCAAGCACCCCCCATGACAGGGGTAGTACAGGAGACGAACACATGCATGGGAAAGGTCACACTTGCCAAGCAATTTGCATGTATGATAGAAACCTTCAGGTGCTCATCCCCAGGTGTGTGGCATGACTTATAATCTGTTCTCCAAAATCATGCATATACACCTCATGGCTGCACTGTTTCTCTGCTCATAACTGCCCAGTTGCTACTCTGCCCTTGCAGCTGCTTAGAAATTAGGGAGGTTCTGAAATGAGATTTTAAGTAATCCAGAGTGAACACAAGTCATGTTTACCGTGATTCTGTCCACAAATGACATTGCTCTGTCTCCTTCACATTATTTTGTGACTTGAAGTTCTGTTGTTGAGATCATATTGTGCTGTGAAATGCTGCATTGATCTTTTTGTCTTACAGAGCTGCTCTTATAACTATTTTGAAATGCTGAACTTTACTTTGCAGCACATAAAACCTACAGCATATGACTCTTGTCCAGTGACTGCAATGTTTCAGCTACCATGACTAGCATGGTACTCCTTCATCCTGGCTGCATCTTTTCACCTGAAGTACCAAGATCCCTATTTAAGAATTTTAGCTATTTAGGGAGGTTACAAGAGTTCAGCAGTTTCTATGGGAAGCCACTTACGTTTTCTTTTTCTTTGGATCATTGATACTTACCTTATCCAACTGGAGCTTATGTTTACTCACAGATTTGATCCAGTGGCACTTCAGGGTGAGAAGGCTCACAGCCAGCTTCCTTTCAGCAACCCAAACCCAAAGAGAAGTAATGAATGCCACAACAACTTCCTCTGAGCAGACAGTTGGGCAATGACGCTTTTTCTAATGCATCTTTTCCTCAGATAAATGATTTTGTGATTATAGTTTATAAATAGCATGACTGTCACAAAATTGGTTTGCAGGGTCTGTGAAAGAACAGGGAGCTTTTAAAGACTGGAGAGGGTTTGAACGAAAGAAACATAACTAATTTCATAAACTCTACACAGCGTTATTCCCTTCTAGTGAGGGGTAGAGAGGTCACTGTAATTAGGGAGTTTGTACTTCACCTGACCTCAGTGGATAAATTTATTAGATGTCGGATCACTTCACTTGCCCTTTTTAAGCCCTACAGAAAAGACTGCCTGGCACCTACACATGCGACTGAGCTCCAGCAGTGTCGTCACTGGCTCCCTTCTTGAAACAACCTTTTCCAGCAGTCTCGCATACCACACAGGTCTTGCAGTTCAACTGTCAGCCTCCCAGAGACCACTAAATAGTTGGCAGTCCAACAGGTCTAAGATCTTTCCTGTTTGGTTTTGCTCTATAAGACGAATAGTTAGTGTAAAAGCATAGGAGACTTTAAGGATTTTAGCAGTAGTGTTCACCACCTAGGTTTTTGTTCCTCTTGCTTTCTATGCAGTCAGCTGGCCATTATCCTCCAGCCATTTGGGAGTTAGTTTCCTCTGAAATACACATTCATGTCATCTACTGGCTTTCATGCTGGAAAGAGGATGCGTGCTGTATCCCCAGTGACTGGGACAAGACTTCACACTGTTTCCAAATTAACCAGCAAGATAGTTCGAGCCTCCTTCTAAAGACTGATGTAAGCTACCAGAGTGATATTTCTGTGTTGAAGGAGTTATCTAGCTTCCTGACAGATTTTTCTTTGACTCCTATAATTCCCCCCAAATAGCATATGATCACGTACCTTTTTTTGGTTTTAGTTTTGTCAGAAAATTAATTATCACCTGTATTGATATTGTAGCAGATACTTATCTGTTGTTAATTGAAGAAGATGTAAAAAAAATGCTTATTTCAGCCTACTTAAACTGCATACACATTTTGGCTTCTTTTCCTGTCCTTTTCTAACTCTTCTGATCTACTTATTTATTTATTAAGAAGTTCATCTCTTTACCTTAAAATTTAATTACAGTTACAACATAGCTGGCACAGCACAGAGAGGGATATAAATATCCTTAGATTCAGATCCCGTATCAGAATTAGATCCCAGATCTCATCAGTATTCTTTCATTTTTAACCTTGTTAGAAGTTTGTATAATACCACCACTACACACCCAGTTTTGAAGAACTTTATACATTTGACCATAAACATTCAGTCCAGGTTTATATTAGGAAACAAGTTTATATTTAGCAAATCTCTGCTTTGGGCTTGTAAAGCTGCTTTGCTAACTTCAAACTACATAAATCCAAGGAGAATTACCTTAAAGTACCTTTTTAATATAAAACTGTTTGTAAATAATAACATTTATTATTTTAGGAAGGGGAGCATTTTTACTATTCAACTTTTCCCAACCAGCTTCTCTGATTTATTTATACACAGACTGAGGCAGGTCCAGGTGGTGATTGGGAACAATAGCTTAACACAAGTGCTAACTCTGCAGAGGGAACATCACAGAAAGTTAACTGCTAATGTTTCACTGGCAATTAATTGTTTCATGCTCAGATCAAATAATTAGTGAACTGAAGAGTTCTGAATACATTAATAATAAAGATATTTAAAAACAGCAAACAAATCACCTTTTAAGTTTTCATTCGTCCCAAGAAATTCTGAAACAATACACTTACAAGACTTACCCAAGGAGAACACAATTTCTTTTTCCAGTTCATGAGGTCAGGAAAAAGTTGTTGGCAATCAAACAGTCCTTTCATTATTAGTCTGTGGAATCTAGTAAGTATTTTTTCTTGAACGGTTTTCTTTTCCAGAACTGGGAAGTATTGGTTTCCTTCTCTCCCTACTAATGACTAAGGCACAGTGACTCTGCTACGCTGGTCGGAGGCAAGAAGAATATGCGATGTCTCCCACAGAGATTCTTTTCTCTGGACAATTTAAGTGTGGCATGAAAGCAAGTCCTGTCCAGGTCATCTTTAATAGCAAGGATGATTCTAGCCAGGGATTGTGGTTACCCTCAAGGCTTCATTTAAATATCCTGGGAGCACAAATATAAAATTCCATTAGCAGCCTTGCTATATTTTAGTTTTCAGAACCAAAGACCTAGTGTGCTTTGTAATGCAGAGGAACAGCTAGGATATTGAGAAATATTGCTGGTTTTAATTAATAAATCTATAGAAACAAAAATTTGGAATATTGTTTGAACAACAAATACAGGCACAAATAATGGCTCAATACCCCTACTTCTTTATTTTTCTCTGCTGCTAGGAAATCCAGAACTAGAAATGAATAAATCAAACACCAACAGTGCTGTCTTCCTAAAATATGTATTTTGTTATGTTTTTGATTGCTATAATAATGTTCCCTTGATGCCACTCTTCCCAGGAACTAGAACAATATTCACTTTTCCCTCCAGTGAGAACTACTGCAGTTGCAGTACAAGCACATGTATCTTCTTAACTTCACCAGATGTTTCTCTCTTTTCCTTTTTCTTCATCCTCCTTAGAACAGGCTGGTAAAGTCACAAAAGAGTAACAGGATAAAACCTGTGCTCTACAGACATTTATATCAGGTATGTGGTCTAGCAGATGACACATTTTTGCACCAGGTCAGGTGTGGGAATGACATTTTCACATTTCCCAATGCACAACATAGTAAGCTCTTTATGCCAATGTTATGACTTTGTGCTGTTTTTATGCTAAATGCAGATTGAATACCTGATCCTTCCTAAAGTTTGAATGGCAGAGACCTTAAAGAAAGCCTTCCAGGAGGAAGTTAATCTGATGATATTTCTGGAAAGAAATCTTATCAGCAAGTGATTTACACTACACAAGTGCTTTATGTCATGTGGTGCTCTGGATGAGGCATTAGGAGCACTAAGCTGGCTCCAGTTCACCATTGAAACCAAAAGCACACACATTCAAGAAAGTGCTTGAAGATGCTCAGACACTAGGCATGTTTCTAAATGTACCCTATTACTGTTGTACACAATTATATCAGGTATGTAACAGCTACAATAGTTTTTATTTGCTGAAAACACTGACTCCATGAAAGCTTTGCTTTCTTTGGACTTCCATATTAACATAGTCTGTTTTCCTCTGTTACAGGAACATTTGTGTGTGCAAGAAGAATGCTGGCAAAGTCCTTAAAATATATGGGATTGCAGAGGTAAGCAGCACTGGGAGCTTGTCTGCCCAACAGTTCTTCCAGGAGAGCCTTCCACTGCATTCATTACGTGTTGTAATAAAGTGTTGTATAAAGAGTCAGAAGCTCCCAAAACAGTTAGTGCCAACACTGATGAGTCCTACACCATGATGGGGTCCTACACAAGAGCTCTCCCATGAGAAGCACATACAATCCCAGCTAGGTAACACCGCAATTACGTGGTGAGCAGTGAGAATAAGTTTCTCTCTGGGGCATGGAAATTTCCCTTCTCTGGAGGAAGGGGAGAGTACTACTTTTTTGGTAAAAACCTAGCCCAGTACAAGAACGGTCATTAAGGATAGCAGTCACCCCACCTCACTTCAGAGGCTGACAGTCCCTAAATCTGTGCAGGATGGCAAGGCTTCTTTTATAGTTGGTGGAGACCAACGGATGTTTCTAGTTCACTATTCCTCCCATCCCAGTGTACACAGATGTCTAAAATAGATCATGTGAGTCACACACTACAAATATCTGTGTCTTTCCTTTGCTTACAAAAGGAATCTAGACAACAGATGCCTAATTGTCGATGTCCAGTGTTCATCCACACGAAACTCAGTCAGTCTGGACAGATGAGATTTGTTAAGCTATGCCAATTAAACACGAACATCTCTAAAACAGGAGACAGTAAATAATGGTCAGGCAAGAATGAACTGGATTAATGAACACCAAATGACTAAGGGCGTAATACTGTCTGAATATGCTCTCTCCTTTCCATTCTCTTTTTCCTCTCTTTTGTTAAAGGTGTATTTTGACTATGTAGGTAGAAAATACACCCTCAAACCTCAACTGTCTTCTGGAAATACCAAGAATTTGGGAAAATGAGAGGCCTTATTATGAATACAAGGTGTACCAGAGGACACAGAGACAAAAGAAACCTTTAAGCTAAACAATGATATGTAGTTTTATTCCTTTCAGTTGCATTCACTTTTCTCAAAAAAAACCTCTGTAACTAAGCTGAATTGAAAAACAAACAAGCAGGGTCACTAGCTGATTCTCATCCCTTGCTGATTCTAATCCTAAATATCAGGGTACTGCATCAATATTCAAGGGGGTAACAACATGAGTTTCTCCTTGATTCCATGATCAGGTTTAAGAAGCTGCCAAGAGCTGTCAATTTTTGAAAAGGGTCTTCCAGTGACCTCCAATTGTCACACAAAGCCTTTTGTATTCAGCAAAGTATTCCTGATGGGACACATAACACCATCCTTCCATATTTGCAAAGAATATTGGCCTTTATTTTATTAGTAACTTTCCAAAAATCTCATTAACTAAACATTTGAATAAACTAGCTAAATAATCCTCTTTCCCTCCACTTTATACCAGAATATATATATATGCATTCAGGTGCGACTCATGTAGAGGTATCTTGATTTCAAATGAAAATATTCAATTGAACTAGGTTGCTAGGACCATGGCCCAATTAATTCAGAGAAAAAAAAATGAAGGAGCAAACACAGCAACTGTGGTCCAAAATTAGTTGTATTCCTTTCCTGTAAAGCAAGAGGGTCAACATGTTGGCCTCCCAAAGCACTTCTAAATCTAGACAGCAAAAATCCCCATACAGTCATAGGACAGCAGCAACTACTCTATGAGGTATATGTCTACAGATAATAGATCTTTTTCCTTTCCATATTCTGCTGGAAAACTTATATCACAATGATTCTGTAATGTTCACTGAGTAATGTAATGCCACTGCAATATTTCCTTACATATAATTTGTAAAATGTCTCTTAGTATTACCTTTTAATGACTCAAAATGGTATGTTTATATATTAGTTAAAATATTTTGAGGAAGTTGTTCGGTCACTAATATCACAGCCTTTTTCTTTTTACTTAAGTAATAATGCAGTTACTGAAAATAAGCTTTGATTTAACGTGCATAGCTATTTATTTTACCTCTAAAATAAGCTCCTCAGCAGCGAAGAGATACTTTCAAACACCTTTTCAAGAGTTCCCTTGAGATGCATTTCAAAATAACAGTCCTCTCCAGCAAAAAAAAAATGCTAAGAAGACCAACACATCCACAGAGGACTCCTGAATTTCTTTATATCCAGTGCTCACATATTAATTGGAACTTGAATCTCAAGGAAAGAGAAATCCTATTTTATAATGTCTCCACATCCAAGCAGACAAATAACTACATCTGAAAAAGCTGAGCACCTAAAATAATTGGGAAAAGGAAGAATTGTCAAGATGACAAAACAAATCGCTCCTTGAAAAAACAGTAACTCAGGCAAACACCAGCAACTTTTTCATCTAGTGGAAAAAAAATGCTCCAGGGAAGAAGTAGTAATACCATAGTAGAAATCAATGCGATCCCCAAATTAAATGAACACCCTCAGGGAAGACAGAGTTGCTGAGATAAGAACATACCTATAATCATAGTCAATGCACAAGCAAAGCTTAAACGTCTTGATTCTACTTACATGTCTATTTTCACCTCAGAACTCTGAAAAACAGCCATCTAATAACAGATCCAATAAAAAGGATTTTCAATGAAGATGTTACTTTGGTAAAGCTACAACATAAGCTCAAATCATAACAGGATTTGTACCCACACCAGAGAATAAAAAAATGACTTCAAACTCTTCCTTTTCTCACACCTAAGGCTTTGTGCTAAGTTTAAGATAAAATTTGAGGGAAAGAATAAGTAACAGCTTGGAGGTAAACAGACAATAGAATGGCTTTAGTAAAGTTAGGTCATGTCAGACTAGCCTGATTTTTTTCCTTTGATAGGATACCTGATTTTCCAGACAAAAGAACTGCATAGGGAGATTAGATTTTATCTGAACTTCAGCAGAACATTTGATAAGGTGTCACGATGGAGATTATTAGGTAAACTGGAGAGAAGGAAGATTAGAAAAAGAGCCCAAAGGTGCTGACTAAAGTTACTGTTGCAGATGAAATGCCAATGAGCTGTGCTAAAAGGGGAAACTCTGGGCTGAAAACAGGTTACTCCAATAGTTTTCCTCATGGATTAGTCTTGGCATTCATCTTGTTGATTATTTAACTTCGTGATTTCACCCCTAAGATAGGGGTTGGTAAGGATTGATCGAGAGCAGGTGGATTAATAATTGGGGAATGGTGTTACAATGTGCACTTGCACCACAGAAAGCCAATTGCATCCTGGGCTGAATAAAAAGAAGCATGGACAGCAGGTCAAAGTATCACCGGCAGGTGATTCTCCCCTTCTACTCTGCTTTAGAGAGACCCCATCTGAGATACTGCATCCAGGTCTGGGATGCCCAACACAAGAAATATGGATCTGTTAGAGCAGGTCCAGAGGAGGGTTGTGAGAATCATCAGAGGGCTTGAACACCTCTCCTATGAAGAAAGGTTAGGAGAGTTAAGGTTGTTTAGCCCAGGGAAGAGAAGGCCCTGGGGACACCTTGTAGAGGCCTTCCAATATACAGAGGGTAATTAGAAGAAAGATGGAGAAAGATATTTTACCAAGGCCTACAGTGACAGTTTTAAACTGAAAGAAGGTAGATTTAGATTCTAAATAAAGATCAAAGTTTTTATGATGAGAATAGTGAGACAGTGGAACAGGATGCCCACAGAAGCTGTGGATGTCTCATTGTTGGAAGTGTTCAGAGTCAGGCTGGATAGGGATTTGAGTGACCTGATCTAGTGTGAGGTGTCCCTGCCCATGCCAGGGTGTTTGGAACTAGATTACCTTTAAAGATCCATTTCAACCCCAACCATTCTATGATTCTATGAAAACAGTTATCTTTGCAAAAGAAAACAAACCCCCAAACACTGTAAGAGCAAGAACCATGTGAATAGTTAAATACATCATGTCACTAGGCATTGCACTTCCCCTGGAATGGAGAAGGCCTGTTTAATCTTAAAAACTTGTAAGAACAACAGGCTACAAGATTGCCATGAACCCGGAAGGCTAGAAACCATCAGAACAGTGAGGTTTTGCAAGTACCTTCTAGAAGAGTTAATGGAGGCTAGAAACCTGGCTAGTTTTAAAAGCAATCTGGGCAGTTTTATGAAATAGATTTTATGATGCAGGGCCTGAAAAGAAGAAGCTATAGTCATTGTGCTAGTTTTCTGTTTGCCCGAAAAACTTAAAAAGCTAAATTCCTAACTGTAGTTGGGCTGAAAGGTCTTGGGGAAAAAAAAAATCTCCTAAGCTCTTCATATATTTTTCCAGTGTATCTTAGTATATTTACACAGGTTTTCAGACGGAAATAACACATTTGTCAATTCTGATGACAGTAACAGAAGTGTCTGAATCAAAAGCTAATGCTTTTCTTTATGGGAGCATGTTAATCTAATCATATAAAACATTTTTTTTTTTTTCCAGAAAGAATCAAAAAAGTGATTTGAGCAATGGTCTGGTTTTATACAGATGAGCATCCTCTTGAAATCTGATCAAATGCATTTTTTTTTTTTTACTATTTTTTATTATTATTTGGAGAAATTAAGCGCATCGACATTTACTAAAGACCCTTTGTTTTTTCTTTGAGCTTTTTAGGCATATACATGCTACTAAACAAATTAAATAATTAGTAAATTAACATACATAATAATTAAAATATTGGAACTTGAATTTGTTACAGTAATTGCATTTTAAAATTTTCATATCAAATACAATCTTTTAAATTTATCATTCAATAAATCTACTTCATTAATGATGACTTTATCTAAATTTGAACTTGGAAACCTCGAAAATTTTATCCAAAAATCAAATTTACAAACCCCAGCACATAGCCGCCAGATGTTATATAGTATGTCTAGTTTAAATCAGCTCGCTATAAGGCAGCAACTAATCAGATGTTATTTCCTCCCCTAGGACTTCAAAATCTCACTTTGCTGTTTTTCCATATACCAATCATAATTATAGTGATACTAAGTAGCTATGGACTGACTCTACATTTATAAATGCATTTTCTTGTAAAACCAGATATCTTACCTGATTCTAATGAAGCTTTTTAGGAATTTAATTATAAGCAAGCTTGTAAAACACCTTTGCAATTTCCCAAAGGTCTTCACTTTATCTTGTGACATGCACAAGCTTTCTTTTTGTGTTCACATAGACACAGAACACATGTTTTCTTGGAAAGTCAAGATGAACATTTAAAGATAGGAGAACTAAATAGTGTCATACAGGATTGCTTTGCCAACCTGAAAGATGTCAAGACAAGGACAAGTATAATAGCAGAATTGTGACCAAATGCCAACATTGTATAGAAATGTGGCATATACATACAAAATAAACACCGCAAAGTAGGGCAGTAAATTCTTTCAAAAATAAATTCAGTGTACAGGAAAACTGCATTTCCACAGACTAATTCGAAAAATTGGTTAAAGATATCAAATGTGAACACTGTAAAGACTGAAGAGACAGTGACTGAATTTAGTGAGAACTTGCTCTGTTCCTTTACATGAAGCCTTAGTGTCATTCTTTTGTGTAGAAAACACAAGGGTCTTACATTAGGGGCAATCTTATCCAACAGTGATATATAAAGGCATTTAGACAGTCTGGTCTTTCTTTGTAACTATGAGTTAATTAGCTGTGAGGAAATATATATCGCATAGAAAAACTGCATCAGAACTAATGCTATACATTGAAGATTAATTGTAAAATGCTAAGTGAATGTGTCTTTATGGCTGATTTTTGAATCAAAGCTGGAGATTAGGAGAGCAGAAAAATTACTCCAAGTGTTGATGTCTTCATTTTTTCTATACATTCAGAACAAGATAGCTTCTATATTTTTAATACAAATATATAGAAAAATATGCAATAGTTTGACCATATATGAACCACGTTATTACTACCTTCCATCTGTCTTATCTAATCAGTTTTACAATACTTTGATACCATGTGATAACTTAATTTAGGGAACAACAAAGAAGCCTTAGCTCTAAATCTCTTTGCTGTTGACAAATTCATTTTCAAAGCTCCAAGCACTTTTGTTTCTTCCTGCTAACCTCTCTTTATTTCTGTGAACTTTCTCACTGAAATTCCTAGTTTTCTTATGAATGTTAATGGACATATTTTCTGAATGTGCCAAGTATTCTTTGGAAGCCTGCCTGGTAACTTGCACTAGGCCACTCAGGCTGGAATTGGAACTATTTGTTGCCATAGTTAGAAGATGCTCAGCAGACTCAACAGATGCCCAGATCTTTCTCCTGAGATGGCAAGCTTCCTCTTCTAGCTTTTATCCATTTGCCTGTTAAAGGTTTATCATACTTACAAGTGCCAGCTCAGCATTTTCTTTAATCAATAGTTAATAGGCTACAGTAGGAGCCACTCTATATCCACGGGAATATGGTCCAGAACGTTAAGAGTAGTATTCATTACAAAGCTTCTCCTAATGAGCTTTAAATATATATTTTTACTCCCGCTCCCCCCAAGAGCAGCATCAGCAGCTGTAATAATGAAAGAACAACATCAACATCAGGGCAACCTCCCAAAGTACATTTGGCAGGTATTTTTTAATGACTGAAAAGATTTCCACTAAGTATTAAACTTTTTAAAAAGGATTTTTTGTTTAAGCAAATATGACAGTAGGAAACATTTTGCCTTATCACTCTCTCAAAATTTTAACTTCCATCATTTAATTGCTGAAAATGCTGAAAAGTAATTCAATGCTGATGCAAAGCTGAGTACATTTCTTATTTTGATCATTTTGGATATCCATTATCACCTCACTGTACATTCTTTCATTCCTAAATGCAACACTGTCCTCCCTCAGCTCTATTTACCTTTTCAGAATTAGTCTGCATTTTTAGATGGTAGAAGCCTTTAATAAACACCTTTAGCCTTCTCCCAGTCTGGTTTAATCATTTTAAGAAGATCTAGGAGTTTCTAAGGACATAAAATATTTTTCTGAGTTATAATTGATCTTGGCATTTATAGCTTGGTTCTTGTCTGAAGACAGATGACTATGAAGGAAATCAGAACACAGATAACGGAGAACTACATCTGATAGGAGAATGGGATTGTAGTCTTCAAGTGTATGGACGAAACAAGTCTCAGTTATATGTAAGAAAGTGATCAAGAAGACAAAATTGCAGCCAGATCTTCTAAGAGGCCAAAAATTCTTCCACTGTTGAAAAACACCCGTTTCTCTTTTCCACAGAACAGCACATTAAAGAATCTTTTTTTTTTTCTTTTAGACATTTTAAATTTCATGTAAAAGAAAAGATTCTCTCTCCACTGAAACAAAGAGAATGCAAAACCAAAAATATATATCACAATTCAAAAGTTTAAGAAAACAATATGGTATTTGTTTCACGGCTTTCCAAGATGTTAGAAATAAATGTCAACTTTGGGATAAAGTTACTGTAAAACATCAAGAAGTATTTATTTTCTTCAGGAAAAAAAAAGCAGCTAAAAACGTTATTAATTTTTGCAAACCATAACAGCTTGCCTGAAATGAATTACTGAATAAAGCATAGGACAAAGGCATCCTTATTGTAATAATTTTCCATAATGCAGTATTTTTTCTCTGTTTTCCCAGAAGAATCTTCAGAAAAAGACACATTCTCAAAATTACACGCAGTATAGTATCTAAGAAAGATCAGTTCTCTGTTGATGTTTGTCTGCTGAAAAACATTTAAGTATCAGAATGAAATATCATCTAATTGACCTTATTACCTAAAGTTGAGTAAAGATTGTAGACTTAAGATTTTATTCCAATAACCTGTTTGGAAATAGAAAAACTAACATTTTTTTTTTTTGGATTAAAAAGAGATTTTTGTCCCATGTTGTATTTTTACTAGTATCATAATTAAATGAGTAAAACAGTAACAGCAAGTTACAGAAGAACTACCGTATGGACCTCCTGTAAAAATCTAGTAAGACTTTGCACAATGGTTACCAAATTTATGTTCTGTTTAGGTGAAGAGAAAGCAAGAGTCCTCGGCAAATTATCTGAAGTAAGTTACTTAGAGAATCTTGACTTTACAAGTCAAGGCTGGAGATATAACCCTATCTATTTTTCTGCTGTTGTGCAAGGCTTGTCTTGGTGCATACTGACTTAGGACAGAGCATTTATAATTAATGGGGTACGAATTCTGCATGGCTAAGTACTAGGAAAGAAAGCCACATATGCACACAGAAGAATAAATACAATTTCCATGTTAGTAGAATTCAAAGTTACTAATCCAAACTGACATTCCATAGGATCAACAGCAGCATCCCAATTGAGAAGATTGTGCTTTTCAGCCTGGAAAAGAAAAGGCTCTGGGGAGACCTTATAGTGGCCTTCCAGTGCCTAAATGGGGCCTACAGGAAAGCTGGGGAGAGACTCTTTGTCAGGGAGTGCAGTGATAGGACAAAGAGTAACAGTTTTAAACTGAAAAGGTGTAGATTTAGATTAGATGTAAGGAATAAATTCTTTACTCAGAGGGTGGTGAGGCACTGGCACAGGCTGTCCTGAGAAGCTGAGGATGTCCAATCCCTGAAAGTGCTCAAGGCCAGGTTGGATGGTGCTTTGGGCAACCTGTTCTGCTGGGAGGTGTCCCTGCCCTTGGTAGGGGGGTTGGAACTGGATGGTCCTGGAACTGGAAGGTCCCTTCCACTCTAAACCATTCTATAATTCTATGATACCTTTGTTGAGTGGAATAGAAACCCAAGAAAACCACGTTATATAATTGATATAATGGGGCTTCTGTGCCCCATTTGGATTCTACCTGCCACAAATATTTTATTACCTGAACAGACGTTCAGCAAGTATTACCTAAGGGGGGTGAGCTCAAGCAAGAGCAGTATAACAGAGAAAGAAGAATAAAGGATTCTGGCATCCGCAGAATATATGACCAATTGGGTCATTTTGCTTCCTTCTAGTTTCCTTGGGAATCACTTATACTCTAGGCTGCAGCCATCCTAAAAATATGGATAGTTTAAGGTAGATATGGGCCTGTAAAATAAGATATGAGGAAGAACCTATAAGCAAAGGGTTAACCAACATCAGAACTACAAGCATTAACTGAGAAATCAATGAGATATTTAAAATGTGGGTTTATGAACTACCCAGTCCCCAAATGAAGCATGATGCATGAGATATATGGTGTGTGCAATATTCCTTTGCAACAATTTCAGCAAAGACAAGTGAGAACAGATACTATTTCAAATTTAATTCTGAGCATCATTGTACTTTTTTTGTTAGTTATATCCTTACATTTTAAAACTAAGCTTCTGTGTGAAGATGTTTTCCCTTTCTAATGAGAACAAGGTTATTATGTGCATTATTGCCTAGCTATATGTAGTCTGTCCTAGTCTACAGGAATTTACATAGTCATCAGGTCTGCTATATGGATTCCTATACAGTTACGCAATTCCACAGAACAATTGCTGATTTCACTAACTGCACTGCGTTCCAGCAGCAAAACCCAAGTTCAAAATTAAACAATCCCTCCTCCCCCTTGATTATACTGTTTGTCCCTAAGGTTTTTTGTTCAGTGAAAAGAAGTTCTTGCAGTCTACCGCACATCCATGTCATTCTAAAACTATTGCTTCATATGGAAATGTTAGATAATTGCACAACTGTCCATTGAAAATTCAAGTAGCAGATTTTGTATCAAATGAAAGAACAATAATTTGTTAAAAAAAAACTAGTATTGAAAGTTACAAAAACTAACTATTGGAAATTTATTCCACTCACAATCCAGTGTTTCCAAGGACCAGGATTTTAGAATGCCACCTCATACATAACCAGAAATAGATCTAATTTGCCACTAAAAATAATTGAACTACTTTAAATTAAAAATAAAAGGTGTTTAAATTTCTTACCACATTTAATGTCACTGTGAGAAAAACCCTTAAGCCCACCTACATACCAGCTAAGTTTTTTTTCTTCATTTTAAACCAATTTGAAATAGAACAGTAGAAAAAGCACTCAACCATGAAAACACTATCTACTAACATAAGGCACAACACACATCAGGATTAAATATACATATTATGTGTTATTTTAATTATCTGGATTCAGAAAGTCAACTTTAGCCTAGCAAAAGAAGAAAAATTGTTTTCAGAATAAATTAGTATTTTCATTTTGGACTTCCTTACTTTTCAGGCAGTTATTAAGGGCAAAAAAATCAACCAGAAAAGACGCTAGCAGGTTAGACACATGTTTTCACATCTATGTTTCATAAGCAATTATTTGTATTCTTACATATTTTATAAACCAAACTAAAGACTGCTTCATAGCCTGAAGGTCAAGGAAACATGTCTTAGAAAGACTAAAAACTTTACAGATATATCCCTGAAGCAAGAAAAGACAACTCTGATACCAAAACAGTTAGGCAATCACTGATACAGAGGACCCTAAATCCTTAACCCTCAAGGAAGCAAAACTACTACAACTGATAATAGAAGATAACCCAGGACCCTTTTAAAGTGACTGAAGAATTGCAGTTATGTCCCAGCTGTCAACTCTCCCAGCTGTTCCCCATCATCCGTGGATTAGAGGAGCAGAAAAGTAGGCCACCCTCTATAAAAAAAAAAAAAAAAAAAAAAAAAAAAAGGGGAGGGGGGAAGGAGAGCGAAGTGAGTGGTTGACTGTCTGCCTGCTTAACCATGAAGAAAATATGAGACCTTACTTTTATTTTAACTTGCTTAGCTTCTTGCTTAAGGTATGCACTTGATTTTTGTAGGATAGGCCAAATATTTGTCAATTTTCTTTTTCAGTATGTAATTTTCTTCTGGTATTAGCTCTGTACCATTAGCAATACAACCACTGAGAAACAGAAACTTTCCCATTAAGATGCTTTTAGGGAAAAGGACTTTTTTTTTTTTTTTTTTCTCATAGCAAAAGGAAAATGCTTCTGTCTATTAGGCTGTACCTACTGTAAGGTAAGGTTCTTCTAATAAGAACCTGAAATAAGACTCATGCCAGATGTATTAACAGCAAGTTACTCTTACTCTTAAGTGTTTTCACTGGCTACCTAAAAGATGAATTCAAATTAGGAACAACAATCATAAGATTTTCTGTTCATAACCAGTCTCCTAAATTATCCTATTTGACCCAGATTATGATGTACCATTTTAATTGTTTCCTTGTGTAATGCTTACAGAAAACTGTTTCCTGTAAGAGTTACATACTCAAAAGTTAAAGGAAGATACAGCTCTACAATATCTCAATTTCAGTTAAGTGTTTGGCCTCGGGTTCTTATTCTTTAGCAGATAAAATCCTACACATTGTTTTTGTTTGTTTCACTAGAGCAGAACTGGATAATGTGCACTCATGTTTAGTTTGAGGGGAAAAAACCCACAAGCTACACTATATATGTTCACATAATTGAAAGCTGAATACAGTTTTATGATTAATGAAGAGAACAAGCAAGTTACACCTCAGAAGTCAATTGAGGTATTTTATACTGCCATGTAATTTATTTGCAGAAATTTTTATTATGCATTCTTGAGGAAAAATGAGAGATGTGACTACACATCAACGTGACTTAATTATCTTTTATTTATTCTAAATTTTAAAAGTCATATAATTGTGATTACTAAAATACACTTGTATGCTGGGTTTACTGCAACAAAGTCAGTTTGTATCAATGTTTTGATTTTGGAGTTTTTATCTAGTATTACAGGTATTGCAATGATGAGTAATTCAAGACAACAATCCAAATGTTGGCTTATAATCAGAACAAGATTACAAGATTTTAAAACAAGATTTTTTTAAAAAAAATATCTGCCCTTCAGGAGCTTTACTTGCTGTAAACAAGGCATGAAAAGGTTGAATATATAGCTAACGCATCATACCTACAGGTAGGGTGGGATGGCATTTCTATTCCAGAATCCTTAACTTACCACCCAGTCAAGATTTTCCAGGCCAGATGGTCATGTCATGATCAATTTCTTTACCGTTTTAAATCATTTTTAAGTGTTTCAGGAAAATGGCATAATCACTGCCGTGAATGCAAAGAATATAATAATGTTCTAATCTCACACAAATAGAAGAATTAATATAAAAATCGTATTAATAAGAAACTCTTACTTTTTCTTTTGTAATATAGGCCCTTAAAATTATGTAACAGAACAGGCTGTCTTCTGGTATTGAAGTGCTCCATCTTTTGTTTCAGTGACAATCTGAAACACACACTTCTGAAAACTGCATTATGGATTTATGCAGTTAAATTCTCCAGAGATTCCATCTTTCCTGTGCCTTTTCCATTCCCACACAGCAGTTCCGTGCCAGCTGGATTAATTCATTTTTCCTGTGCAGAAATTCAGCACACCCTGGTCTAAGCCTTTTTAGCATGAGCAGAACCTCGCCTGTCATTCCTTCCCACAGCAGAGAAGTGGCATCACGCCACAGGCATAGCTGAGAACAGCGAGCTTCTCAGTTACCTTGGTAATCTGGAGAGGAAAAAAACACCAGAAATGACCAAATCCTGAAGACCACTGGGGTGGAAATTTGCAAGGAAACAGACATGGGAAAGTAGGATGGGGAAAATAGGAAGGGTGAGGGAAAGAAGGAATGATCTCTTGCAGAAGAACTAACTATGGTTCATCCCATCCTCATACCAGCCAAGTTAACTACCCAGCAGTGACATGTGAAAGGCCAAGGGAATTGCATTTAACTAAAAAAATAAAATAAAATAATTAGAACAGAACAAGACTTGAATTCCATCTCACAGATGCAGCAAGTTTTAAGGACACTGACAGCTGACATACATTCAATTCCTGTCTTTCTCAACACTCCTGCAGCACTTGACACTCTCGACTGCAGATACGACTGGTCCTGAACTGTGAATTTCCAGGGATATTTTAAGGAAGTACATGTTAAAGGGTCAACCCAGTAAACACTGGTTAGAACATGTTATGTTCACTGTCAGATCTATCATAACAAGAAAGTCACGCTTCCATTAAGTGAAACAAACTAAGACTGAAGTGCCAGAAATAGTGTCATGTTCCTTCTACTTTATAACCATGTAGCTTCATTTTCATCTTTTCAGACACCAGGCTGAACACCCTATTTCTATAAGCCTTTTACATGCTTGCATAAATATTTTGCACACAACTTTATTAATGTTGGCTTTCTTATGACTTGCCAGTATTACCACCCACCTTCTCACCATCTGAGAGTTTCACAAGTATTTATGAACATTTATCAGATTCCTATAAAATACTGGTATTTTATTATCCACCTACTACAAGGATCCCCAGTTCCCTGAAGAAGGGAAACACTGTAGCATGTATATCCACTGATTCTGGATGCACCTTTCCTTGGCATCTTTTTGTTCTAAATTTATTTACAAACAGAAAACCTACTGACATTATATTACACCACTCTGCTCTGATCTTGTGCATATCAAGTCCTTTGTGCCTGAAGAGTGGTAAAAGGTACAGCACAAAATGAATGATCACCTGCAAAGAGATGGGTGGAGGCAGTCTGGAATCTGATCCTGCACAGGAAGGCCTATAGGAGCTTTGCCATTGACTTCAGTGACATTGTAAGCTTTTCTATCCTTTCCATATGAACTACATGTTGGAAACCAACTGCAGCACTCCCACACTGGTTGACCAGGTTCATGAGTGCTCCTTCCTCCCCTTACTTCCCTACTTTGTTATCCCACATATCTCACATCTGCAGAACCCACGTAGTGATAACCATCAGCCAATGCATGTCTAGATCCTGTAGGGACTTCTGGAAAATAAGAATGTATTTTCATCATGTGTATGTGTGGTGGAAGTGAAAAAGGTTGTGCAGGAGTAGAAGTCTAGCATTCCTCACTTCCATGTATCACATTTGAAACCTTGTCATTTTTAACATTTTTTTTTTCTTCTACACCAGACATTTATTTACATTTCTGTTCTGATAGGCAGAATTTTTGTCTCTGGCAGAGCTGGTGACAGCCTTGAAATCAGAAGTTCTACAATTCAGTCTTTCCCAAAGTCATTGCCAAAAATGCCATAGAAATGAATGCAGTTGCTGCCTCCAGAGCAGCAATGCTGCAAAGCTGGCATTCCCACTTAGTCCTCTTTATGGCACTAAACCACAATTTTCAACCAAGTGATTTTCACTTCCAGTTTAGCAACTGACTTGCATTTTGAATGAAATTATTGTCACCTTAAAAACCTGCTCCTTCTTGCTGTGGACGGACTCATAAAGTAAAATCAGGCAGACAAGCAGCTCTCAAAGAATATATTCCTTGTAGCAGGATCAAAAACGTCTAGACAATTTAGTCTTGCAAGATTTTGGCTGCATGCAGAAAAGAATGGGAATACCCACATCATTTTACGTAAGAGACAAGGCCATGGAGCAGGTTATAATACTGATATATAAATTCTGAGGTATTTTGCACTACATTTTGGAAATGTTTTAAAATGTCTCTTAAAGTAAGGTGCAGAGAACATGATAATTAGGATTATCTGTATAAACTGACAGAAGCATGTAACTTCTGACATTTCATTTTGAAATAACAATGCAGTAACTATAATGGCATGTAAGAACCACTCAAGAGTGTAGATCCAAGTCTGACCTCAGAGAAATGTCATAACGAAAACGTTACTGTAAAAAAGACTTACATTCCAGCCAAGGGATACACACCTGTCACTCTCATCTTCAAGATTTATACTTAATTTTCTAATCTTGGTTTCTTTCTTCCACGGCCATGGCAGAGACTGAAAATAATCCAAGAGCAAATTTTCCTTCCTTCTGTAACAGAGAACTGTTTATGCTGAATATAAGTATCAGCATATGAGATATCAACAAGATAAATCCAACAAGATCACAGAATCACAGAATTTCTAGGTTGCAAGAGACCTCAAGATCATCAAGTCCAACCTCTGACCTAACACTAACAGTCCTCCACTAAACCATATCCCTAAGCTCTACATCTAAACGTGTTTTAAAGACCTCCAGGGATGGTGACTCCACCACTTCCCTGGGCAGCCCGTTCCAATGTCTAACAACCCTTTTGGTAAAGAAGTTCTTCCTAACATCCTACCTAAAACTCCTCTAGCACAACTTAAGTCCATTCCCCCTCATCCTGTCACCAGGCACATGGGAGAACAGACCAAACCCCACCTCGCTACAGCCTCCTTTGAGGTACCTGTAGAGAGTGAAAAGGTCTCCCCTGAGCCTGGCTGAACAAGGCCAGCTCCCTCAGCCGCTCCTCATAGGACTTGTTCTCCAGACCCCTCACCAGCTTTGTCGCCCTTCTCTGGACTCGCTCAAGCACTTCCATGTCCTTCTTGTAGCGAGGGGCCCAAAACTGAACACAGGATTCAAGGTGCGGCCTCACCAGAGCCGAGTACAGGGGGACAATCACTTCCCTAGCCCTGCTGGCCACACTGTTTCTTATACAGGCCAGGATGCTGTTGGCCTTCTTGGCCACCTGAGCACACTGCTGGCTCATATTCAGCCGACGATCAACCAATTCTCCCAGGTCCTTCTCTGCCTGGCAGCTCTCCAACCACTCATCTCCCAGCCTGTAGCTCTGCTTGGGTTATTGCGCCCCAGGTGGAGGACTCGGCACTTGGCCTTGTTGAACTTCTTGCAGTTGACCTCGGCCCATCGGTGCAGCCTATCCAGATCCTCCTGCAGAGCCTTCCTACCCTCGAGCAGATCGACACACGCACCTAACTTGGTGTCATCTGCGAACTTACTGCAGGTGCACTCTATGCCCTCGTCCAGATCATCAATGAAGATGTTAAAGAGGACCGGCTCCAGCACTGAGCCCTGGGGAACGCCACTAGTGACTGGCCTCCAACTGGATTTGACTCCAGTATCTTTACCCTAAAGATAAAACAAGAAAACAAACTAAAATGGGGATTCAATGAAGCACAACATAGTCATCTTTGAAAGTGTGGTATAGGACTACAATAGGCATGAAAGACGTGTTTAAAAGATGAAATATTCAAATCACTCAAATCAAATATTTGAATAGATTCAGGAGTGGAAATGGAAAGGTGGAAAGAAGAAAATATTTGATTTGAGATTATACCTCTGGATTCCAGCCAAGACACTAATACTTTGGATTTACCTATCATTCCTTAACAGGAAAAAAAATAAAAATAAATCATAGATGTTATATCTGACTGGTGTACGTGTAGGACATTCACAGAAGCAGAATAATGAAAGAATTTGTAAGCTCGTCTAGGAGGCTTATTGCCCCTTTCTGAAATCTGAGTTTTCCTTCAAGGATATTAATAGAATAACACACATGGGAAAATGCCATAACTTTTTTTCCATTTTTATTAATTACAGAACATAAAATAATTTGTTTTCTACCCTCTAAGAAGCCTGTGACATTAAAGAGACATGTGAAATAAATTTCACACTCCTCTTTAATAGAGATAAGCAATAACACGGAGGTTAAATGAGTAAGAATCCTCAGTCCCCTTCCACCTCTCATACAGAGCCATTTTCTGCTGGAAAACAAAAAATTACTCTCTCCTGGAACTGAATCAGAAGGCAGACCCGTCATTCAGTAGCCAACATATGATTCAGCTCAGCTTTTCAATAAGTTAAAAAGTCCAAAAGCCACCAAAAAAGTTTTTTTGTTTGTTTTTTTTTTTTTTTTTAATTTGAGGGCTGCCTCATTTTAACTCTTCTGAAATGCTTGCTGAGCACTCCTGTGAATCATGCCTGCTGCAAGAGGAGCACCTCTGAGTTAAGAAAGCAGTGACTGTCGGTGACAGCTGGCAAGCAGACACTCCCTCTATCGAGGGACAGCCTTCATTCAACTGAAAGGTAGGACAAACATGAATTCCTGTAGCTGGACACTGTAAAGGTACTAGTTCCATGACTGAAATACATAACAGTGACAACCCTCACCCAGCAATATTATTTTTAAAGAAGGAAATCCAATACAGTGTCTTCTAAAGAGAAAAATAACTAGGTTTATTACATCATACAAGATGCTTCATAAAGTATGTTGGGTTTTGCTTAGATTTTATGATTATGCTAATATGCATTGAAAACCTGAGTAATAAACATTACAGCAAGTTGGAAAAAGACATTCCATTCAAGTCTCGGGAAATGATACAAACGTTAAAATAGCACTAAGTATTCCACTAGTGCTACGCTCAGTGCTGGAATTGCAGAATGATTTAGTGATGCCTTCAAATGCTTTTCATATTCTTTCACGTAATATACAAAATCAGAAAACTATTTCTGCTGTTAATTAGCTCGTTTCCAAAGGGATGCATTTTAAACGGAAGATTTTGTTCTACTTGTTAAGCCAATTCAAAAAAAGTACTACTACTTGTCTTGCAGATTAATCATGTTATATTTTTACTAGCCTGATCATTTAACAAATTACTAACAATGAATATTTCCTATGTGTTTAAAAGTCCTGTTTAAAATAATCCAGAGCAGCCCTGTAACACTTACAGTAGCGGTTTGCAAAACTGCTTGAGCTTAACAAAAAAGTGTATTGCACAAATATAATGAAAAATAAGGCTTAAAACAAATACTTTTTATTTTATATTTATTTCTTTCATCTGTTTTGATGGTTGCTTTTATTGTTTAAATACTTTGGAAATGCTGCTACATGAAAAAGTGGAAGAACAGCTTAAAAAATGACTTTTTTTGGAAGCTGCTTATCACAGCATTAAAACTGAGGCTGCATTGAAAATTGTCTTTAATTTTTACTTTAAACATGATTTAAACTGATACCTGGCATACCAGTTCTTTGTTGTTGTTGTTGTTTTTCCCCTTTTGTTACCTTCCAGAATTTCCTCTAAATTGATATGGTTGGGTTTTGGCCAAAAAGGGGAGAAAAGGTTTTTGTGCTTCAGATTTTTTTTTAATTTTTTTTTTTACTGTCTATGAAAACCGAGTCACTTTTAATGAATAATTTGTACCTTAAAATCTTACTTTGAACTTTGTATTCCTCATCAACAAACTGTCTCATGGACTTTATCTAACCTAAAAACTTGTGGAGTTTAATATTTGAATATTGGCTGAATATTGGCTGCATATTTGAATGGACAAAAATAAACTTTCAATGCAGATTCCAGATGACCCTCACCATAGCTCCACTCTACAAACATGGACAAATTTTTAACATTTTCAAAGTCAATCTCAAAAAATAATAATAATCTTTATTAGAGAGTTTCCATGTTACACATTTTTACAGGAGGGCCCAAAGTTGTCTTAGGAAGCCTCAAACACAACTTCTATCACCTTATCTTCCACCTTATCTTCATGCCTTATGTTACAGCTCGTATTGTGAAGTGCAGGTATAGGTTTATCTTTCCCACATACTTCCTGCATACCCAAAATTAAATAATACATGATGATGACTTCAAAGAACTACAGCTTGATCAATATTTTCAAGAGTACTTCATACCTACTTAACTTGTGGACTATAATACTGTTATTTTTATTATATTATTTTATATCATGTTACATCTCTAGCATATTTACTTAAAAGCATTTGAACCAGTTCTACTACCACTTTTGCCATAAGGTTTTCTAAGATGTACCCTTGGTCTTGCATGGAAACACCAGGACACTTGCAAGTGAATGTGCTCCAAAATGAGTGCGAAAAACAAAAGCGTAAAGGCTGTCCCAACTGCAGCTTTCACTTGTTTTCCACAGCCTTTCTATAGTAATAGCAAGAGCGTGGAAGTAGAGAATCAAGGACAGAATATGAGTGCTACTTTTGTTTGTTACCTTTGTTTAAGGAAAATGAGATTCTTAAAGCTTTCCCTCATCCTCAATGCTCCCCCAAAACATCTTGTTTTTCCCCTATACTTCCAATTTCTTTCAAGTCCTTTTACCATCAAATTCTCCTACTGAAGCTTGTGTCACCCAACTACTCCTCCATAATTATTCTTTCCCTGATCCACTCCTTCTGACCCCCCCCTGCTGCACCTAAAATATGCTCATATCAAAATTCACCTTCCCTTGTAGCTCCTAACACTGGATTTACTGTTCTGTTTTTTTTTTGTTGTTGTTTGTTTCCCCTTCTATGTAACAAAATAAAACCATTGAAGACACTTTGAGAAATGATTAGCACTTCTAAAGTGAGGCACATGCACCTCATCTGATTCAGGAGTCAAGACTGAATCTCAATGTTTGTGACCACTTGCAGTTGGATTGCTAATACAAACTCTGTAATGGCTCACCACCTCTCTAGGGAGGCCAAATCAAATGGTTCATCCTGCACCCCAACATGGTCTTAGGGACCATCTGTGACATGGATGATCCAGGTAGTCTGCTGCAAGTAGTTGTCACCTGCAGAGATGGCACAGGTCAGTTTACTATAACAGGTATAGCCTAAAATTACCATATCAGTGACATTTCAAAAGCCTGTCAAATAATTTGCAGATCACTTACAGCATAAAGGAATTAACAATATCAAACTAACATAGCTGTTTTACTGAAATTACCATTATATCTCATGTATGTGATCTGCTCTGGATTGTCTAATGTCGTAAGCAAATCTTGCACCAGAGACAGCCTGAACTTTCACAGAGTTTAACTCTGACAGCAAAGAACCTTATTGTTGGCTCCTCCAGTACCAGAATTGCTTTTCAGCTTCTTTTTAAGCTCAGTGATTTTCTACAAACATATAAGAGATTACAGATCACCAGCCTCTTCCTCTTTATGACTATTTTCCAGTGGATTCAGCCTGATCTTTCAGTTATGAATCACTTATCAACATCTCATGTGCAATTTTCACAAGACAGTACATTATTAATTACCAATCACATCAGTGGCTCCAAGTGCTTAATTTTCATTTTGAATGCTTTCCAAGAAATAGCATTAGAGCTATTTATTTTTGCATTAAGTCATTTTCTGAGTCAAGTTCAAAGAATAAATGTATTTCATAATTAAAGATTTGATACATTAGACTTCGCCAAATTTAATTAAGATTAAGGATGGAAATGGTTGTTAATTATTTGGGGGGGTGAGTAAATGGTAAGTGTTTACCAAACAAATTCAGATAATTCATTCAGATTCACTGCTGTCATCGCTGACTTAATGGTGATTTTTTTCTTCAACATTTTATGCTCTGAAAGGACTCGTTCCCTTATCCTCACTATCACTTGCAACAGTTTAATCATTCCTTTCCAAAATTTTACTGTGGAAAGCGTACTCTCAAATTCATTAACTACACAATTCATGGAAAGATTACTTATGAACATTTTATAAGTACTATCCTTCTTGAAAGACAAAGAATCACTTTAAATATTCCTTCTACTAGAGTACTTTTTGAGTACCTTGACAGTTGGGGTATGAGAAATTATGCTACTGAAAAACTGGATTTTTTTTTTATTGAAAACAAAAATAATTAAACTTGAAAATACTCCAGTAGTACCTTTCAGTTATGCAGTCTGTGTTGCATGGCTGGCCCACATCAGCTGTGATACAGTCCTCCACTAACACTGGAGAGAGGAAGCCCTTTCAGAGATGATGCCTCTGCGCAGGAGTACCATGGATACCGCACACATGTAGCCAGCTACTCTGAGACCATCAGCTTCCACATTGAAGAAAGAAGCGAACAGTTTCATCAAGAATAAACACAAAATTTAAGTTCCTTCCTGAAATAAAATCAGCTCTGTAGATTGTGCTTTTGGCATAAAACAACTCAACTCCAGCAACAATTCTGAGATACTCACTGAATATTGTTTGTGAAACATGGGAAAAGACAAATAGCACAACTTGAATAAAAGCTGTATCAGTTGGAAATAGCTTCTGAACATGAAATAGAGGAACAAAAATTTGGCTAAATCATACTAAACTTATCTTTTAGCTGAGTGTTTATCTTTCTGTAAGACTTAATGCTCGTTCCAAGTAGAAAACACAAATAAAACACCAGTGACTACTAGTTCAGAAGAAATAGTAGAAAAAAAATCTATTCAGCAATTTATACAAAGAAAAAACATAAAATCATGTTGGGAGAAATGTCTTGATATTTAACTAAATTTAACTAAGAATGTCTGCCTTTTGCAGAAAGACAAACCTTGGGCCTGTACCAGTGATCCATTAAGATGGAATCTGTTTAAGTCTCAGGTAGTAACTCTGGGGAGTACTCCACTCCTCACAGCTCCCTACCCAGCAACAAATAATGCATGGATCCTTTGAATATCAGACAGTCAGAGGTTGTCTTTCCCAGTAATGATGTAAATGTGAAGGCAATAAATAAAGGAAAATAGACACACTGCATCCCTTAAAAATCAGAGTTGGCCATGGGGAGCAAAACTACATGCAATGATCAACTTTAAAGCAGACAGAATCAAAATGAGAATAACGTGACTCATCTGTACGTTAGATGATGGCTTAATGTTTCCAAGGAAGCATCACATGCAGTGGTTGTACTCTGTGTTTGGGGCATTATCTTGAGAAGAAGCACCTTTTCCTTTTTTTTTTTCACATTCAATTAATTAAATTGAATTCACATTTTAACTGGGACATTTAATAACACCTTTATACTAGTAGGCACTTATTTAGATATTTAGAATCTAACAGTATCTAAATAGCAGTGAGATAAAGCATCTATATTTAAGTATCCACTACCTAATAATTCTTACCTATCTTATAACCAATCTCGTAACCAAGAGTTAGCAAGAAAACGAGGTTTTATCAGGATCTAAAAAGAAGACAGCATGATAGGTGCACTTAGCACACAAGTATCGTCAACTCCAGATATTCAAATGCTGTGACTGAAATACCAAGAAACAGGAAATTAAAACCCAATTGAAAAGGCTTTTGATTTTTTCATCTGTTAGAACTATTCTCTATGCCTTGCTGTTCCTCCTCTTCCCCAGGCACCTGCTTTGGACTATTGTAAGTCTGCTGGGACATCTGTTTGACAAAGTACCTCATGACATTCTTATGACAGTTTCTTTACGGAATCATCTAAAGCCAGAAATTTAAAATAATTTTGATCACATTGCCTGTGTTTCAGTGAATACATAGCTATTGATCTTCTGTTTTTTGGCATATGCAAAGTTGTGCTGTTTTTTTGAATAATGGGAACACACTTCCAACATTCCACTTTGCCTCCTTTTGCGTTGCTCTCCTTCCTCTTGCACACTTTCCTGCTTCCTTCTGCTTCTTTCTACTTCACTTAGCTGTTTCCAATACCTGACAATTTTCTCTCTGTCACCTTTATGCTCCATTTTTCACTTCATCAACCTATGATGTTTATTATATGACAAAATCTGTATGCTGGTCTCATTCCGTTTCCCTTGTAACAGCATCTTTGTTGAGGACAGGAATGGAAAATGGTAACAAGTTTGCAATAAAACACATGTTTAAAGGCAGAAATTAAAAAATAATTAAAATACTTCATGAGAAGTGAGGGGATTCAGAACGATTACTTCAGGCACTTTCATACTTGAATTATGTTAAGATATAAACATGACAAATGACTCATGGACCGGTTCTCCTCGCTCCTTCCATCCAGTGCTGATGAAACCCTCTGTGACATTCTTTAATTGTCTAAAATGGGAGAAAACTAAACCAGCGAAAAAATTTGGTCAGTTTTAGACATCTCAGTTAAAGCTATTTCAATTTTAGCTATCTAAGAAGAACCTGACAGTTACCACACAAGGCACAGGGGAAGGAGAAGAGCACAGGATGGGGAGAAGAGGACAGAGCAAGGGCAAAGAAGACCTTTTGGTGGCAGCACCACGTATGATGGGCTCAGCTGTGAAACACTGACTTAGACCATGAAGATAAAGGCTATAGTTACCCATATAATTTCACATTTCCCACAGGCTACTAAGCACATATTCACACGCTACTGTTTTGCTGCAAAGTAATTCATTATATCGTGTGTCCCAAAGTTAAAGCACAGAAACAATCGCATGAGAATACAATTGTGCTTTGGACGCTATACCCATGTTGGCGGCTTATCTTTCTGTCTCTGGATTGCTGTGAATTAGCAGATCATAATAGCACACATTACTCATAAAATTAAGTAGTTTTCCCTGGGAATATACAGAAACAATGCCAATGGCTATGACATTCCGGGGGGAAAAGAGTAACAAAGAAGCACCTATCTTGCAGAAATGTGTTGGGGATCCAATTTAGGAGGTACAAAAACATGCAGTTGATAAAGATGTCGTGTAACACATGTGAAATCATTTAAAGTCATAGCTTAAAAATAAGAGACATGTTATATTTGGAATAAAGTTCTTCTCATGGCATTTTAGATGTTAAGGTTAACTTCTGTGAAAATGTTACAACTTTCTTTCATTCACCAAAGACTATCTTGAAAGTAACTGAACTAGGAAGTAGCATTATATTACACAGAAAAATAAGGTAACATCTAAATTTAACTAGAATTACTCATAAAAGTAGGCACTATTGGAAAATAAAAGAGCAAAACTCTGGTATTCCAACAAACAAGGGCTAAATTCTCTAACTTGTCTCTCCTGTCCCATGCAGATGACATTTTCTGTGCTAAACTGCACACTTAAATTCTTGTAGTAACACGTGAAATTGTAGGCCAAGTTTTTAAAGCTTACAAGGTAACCATAATGTTTACATCTGTGGGAATTTCTCAGAGACACTTTTAGTTTTAAATAGAAATGTAAGAACATTTCTAGCTCTCAGTTATGTATCCTTTTTTTTGTTCTGTAAAAACACTTTTTCCTTTTGAGAGATTTCTAGTCTGAATGCAGGAAGAAAACTGTCACCTGTTTGTCACTTAGTAAGACCAGGTCTTCTCTATTCATTTCTCTTACTACTATGAGAAAGCATAATACAAAGGAACAGAATGAATCAGTTTTATGTGAAATATACAAATGCTACTGGAGGGTGCTGAAGCTGCTTCAACAGAATGCCTGTTATGTGCTGTGATGAGCAAAAGAGCTATTTTCAGTGATGGAGTTCTCACTCCATGAAGTGCCTTTGTACAGCTCCGCTGCCCTACCGAAATAAGCAATTGAATATAAAATTGTTCAGAAAGTTACACAGAGAAATGTTATTGTTACAATCACGTAGCTTAATGCAAAATTTCACACGGGTTATTATCTCTCACGACCACATTACTCTTGCTGTTCTGGAAAACCATCCAAGACTGGGTTAATCCTTCTGTTTTCAATACAGCATTATGTCTCTTGTCCATTACATACAAATATTAGACAATTAAATGAATGCAAGATAGTAGACTTCTCACATTTAAAATAAAAGGACTCAACAAACAACTGCAGCAAGGTGCTATTTTCATTTACTTCTATGTAGTCAACCAGAATATGAGAGCTCATTTCCATTTTATCCTTAAACACAAATGTACAATGACCTGTACAGGCAATGTAATAACTACATATGTAATTACGTATAGAACTATTATTGCATACAGTAAAAGAAACACATTTTTAAAAATAGCTATAATAAAATATGTTGTGAATAATGAAACATTACAATTGGAACCAAATTAGGCAAAAAAAAAAGAGTTAGGAAATGTAGAAAGTGCAATGGAAGGAGAAATAGAAGGGCCAAATTTTGTTAGTAAATTTTACATAAAGACATATGTATTATTCCTTTATATAAGATGTTTTGTGGAAATCACATATTTCTGTGATTTTTCACATGATTTTTTTAAATCTAATTTGAAACCTGAAAAAGGATGAAGAAATATTCTATGCATTATGCATTAGAAATTGGAAGCTGCAGATCAGTTGACGTGCTGCAATTTGTGGACTTCAGTCCTCAGGCAAACCAAAAAAGAGAATAAAATGAACAACTGCATTCCAGCTTGGAAACAGCAGTATCCTCTCAGGCTAAACTCAAACCACTAATATTAATTTAAATAATTTTCTCCCTCCTCAGTGTTAATATTATTTTTCCTTTTTTTTTTTTTCAGCAACTGCTATGTAAACAAAATAGGTTTATAGATGAGGGCAAGTTCAAATAGTTCTACTTATAACAGAAAATAATATATTTCTTGTAAGGCTACAAATAATCAACAGCGATCTCCCAGTGGCATCTTACATTCTCGCCTAGGAAAAACATTCTTTCTATACTACCACAGAAAGCAGTTACATCTTTTAATACTTTGAGTCGAAATAAATAAGTAGCACTGTTTTTACTCACTCACTTTAAAATATTTTAATGTACGTTTCAACTAACTTGGCACTGTCCACCTCTCCTACCACATCTCTGCAAAGCTCCTGTAGCCAGAGTAAACATGTTGGGTTTCATGGGAAAAGGCCATTTTGGAAAGAAAGATTTACAAGTTGACCATATATAACGAAGTTGGAATCACTAAATTAGTGATGGGAAAATATTTGTTAATCTTCTGTCATCTTTTCCAGCTTGAAGGTTGCCCTCTTTTCTCAAAATAATTGTATGTCACATACACACAGATGTGTATGTTCAATTTTCTTTCAATAAGAACAAATAATATATGAAACATAATGAAACTGAGCCACAAACTTTCTGGCATTTCACAAAAGTATTTTGATGAATATTTTGATGAAACAGGGTTTCAGAGACAAAGACCTGAAAAAAGCTTTCCCAACAAAACATTTTTGAATAAAAAATACCTTTTCAAATATCCTTTTTTTTTTTTTTTTTTTTTTTTTTTTTTAAGAAACACTGATTTTAGAATGTTAACATTTCTTTCCATTTGTGGAGAACATAAGAAATGTAGTTACTGAGGAATTCAATGTCATTTTCTAACAGCTCACTTCACCAGGCTTTTTTATCTTCCTTGAACTATCATATGGTGCATATAACTGCTTCTGCTGCTCTTTCAAGGTATAAAACTTAATTGCTAACTTTGTATTACTAGCAATGTAATTTTTGCTCTTCTAGAATCCATGAGAAGGGGAAAATTATGCCTAGCTGAACTGGAAATTATTTTCAGAAAAAAATATTTAGCACAGTGACTGAACTAGGTATTAGCACTGAACAACTTGGACACCTTTTTAAAAACAAATTAATGCCTACGTTGGGCAAATCCACTGAATTAAGTCAGGTTAGTATGAAAATCTTATTTAGCCAACATTGCAAGTATGAAAGCTGTGGTTCATCCTTAAAGAAGGCATATTTATAGTATTTTCTGTTCAACCATTTTAAAAATGCATATCTATACCTATTTATCTAACTGGAACAATTAGAAGAAGTAAAAATAAATCCTTCAGGACTTGATTGGCTTGATTTTTTTTCCTCATCAAATTCTTATTTTAGTACCAAAATTTGTACTTGATAATGTTGGCTGATATAACAGTAGATGCTACTCCTCCTAGCACGTTAGGAGGTTCCTCCTGCCTTAAATCAGTCCCACAATATTGCTTCTATCAGCACAGCATCACATGTTTTTAAAAGAAATTAAGTTGTCTTCTGTAACTCAACCTGCTCCATGGAGGGAAACAAAACATGATCATACTAACCAAAAAGATAATTGTTCTCTGAATCATGTGAGTAGTCTGTGTGATTATATGGGGCTGCTCGTGTGCTGTAAACAGAACTCATTCAGCTGACTCAGTAAATAAAAGCATGAGTCAACTTTTGAGCTAAAGAAAGTAGCTCTTATACTATTATCTGAACTAGCCTTTTTGGGAGACAAAGACTAATGCTACCTAATGTCACTTACACAAATATTTAGCTGTTCACATTGTCTAGTGTGTAGAGCAGGGCTTTTGATATACCTACATTTCCAGAACAAAAACAACATCTATTTAAAATGAGGAAAGACAAAAGCTCTCGCATTTTTCTTGGGGTGAAGCTTTTTTTTTTTTTTTTTTTTTTTTAATCTATGGAAGTTGTGGTAAAATCACTGCTGACACAAAGGAAGAGTTCATTTTCCATATAGATGAGGAGCTTTTATTCATAAAGACTCTTGCACTTTTCAGCCCTGTTTGTAAAAACTGTAGTAGCTTCAATTTCTCAGAAACAGTATTTCATATATAAGTTTAACTACAACAGATGTTCTTTGCTAAAGGGAAAATATCTGCTTTTCCAATGGGTATGGAAATATTTATCTTCCACTTTCTTTAGAATCACTCAATCACCAAGTGAAGTTCTAGGAACACAGTGTAACAGATACCAAAGCTTATCCTCTCCAGATTCAATGCTTCGTACTTAATAGTTTCTGCTGCTTCCTACTACTTAAAAGATAATGCATATTTACTGAAAACATTAGCATTTGTCACATACAAACTACCATATTTCTCAGCTCAGTATTAAGAAGGTCTTCAGTTCAAAATCCTAAGTACACACAATAGTATTTCCAGCCTCCTCACTCATCCAGATCCAAAGCTGCTTTCCACTAAGTATCCAACTGAGAACTGCAGTGTGGAGGAGGTTCCTGCCAATTTTCAGTTTTGTATGCTCTGGCATGCAGATGGAAATATTTTGGTGCAAAAGAAAAAGTTCTTTTCCCTCTCCAGCAGCATTCTTTTTCCACTCTTCTCAGATTCTGTAACAGTACCACTATTTCTTTTTGCTGTAATTTGATCATTTATTTTTACACGACCAGAACTGGCAGTTCTATATGAGCTCTTGTACACAGTAGAAATATCTATACAGGCAGGTGCAAGCAGACTCTGTGTACAGCCTGAGCTGGCTGCATACACAGCAGTGGCAGTCTGGAAGCAGTTTAGCTGCACTAGCATGGATGTCCCCTGGCTAAGGCATCTGTTAGTGCCCAGGCACTGCACCATTCACGTAGCTCGCAGTCAAGGCCTGTTTAACTTCTGCAGAAGTTTGTTAGGTGCAGCTGTATAAATATGTCCCCATGTGCTCTGAGGCCCAAGACTCAAAAGGCAGAATATGCTTCGTGCAGCTGGCCAGAGGCATGATATATGCTGAGGAGCATCCTCCCATAAAGCTGCAACTGCTGGAGAATAGACAACTTCTGAGTAACTCAAATGGAAGTCCAAAAAACCTGCTGGGGTCATCTGAAAATTAGCACCAGATAATGTGATATAGCACTCATGAAGAGTTAATAATAACAGTCAGAGGAAAAGTACAACCTGCTACCACAGTCTCAAACAGAAATCAGTGTCCCAGATTTATTTGTGTGTGTTTGGCAAGTCACAGAAAGGGTTTTATACTCACTCCTCTAGCAATAAATAAATAAATAAATAAAAGCTGTTTTGGTGACTCAGAACTCGCCAGATGCAAGTTCAGTCAAGCATCTGTCTTGAAAATACTGAAATACCTCAGGTAGGTCATGTAGGCTTTGGGCCTGCCAGTCTTGACAGCATTCCTTTGTTGACTCATATTTGCTACCACAGCTTTATTTCTACCTTAGCCTTTCCTGTTTAAATTCATTTTCCACCTTGAATGACACACTTCAGACTATTTTAGCAGACTATTCTAATAGAAAACCTTTGACTAGGGCAGGACTTTTGTCAACACAGACAAAGTCAGGATCCAACAAACTCTACTTACAAAAGCAGGGGGTCAGTCTAGACATCTCTGGTGAACAGTGAAGTTAGTCATTTCGCTTCCCATCATTTGTACATGAGACAAGTTTTAGTGTATAGAGCCTGAAATAATTTTGAAACTACTTCCAATTTTGCTTTTGGGAACACTCTTTAGCGGCCTAAGAAATTAGTTTATTTAAGATTTATACTTACAAGCATTGAGATTTCTCAAAAGATTATTATATTGCTTAAAACTGTTTTACTCTGTTTTCTAATATGGGGCCAAATATATAATTAAGGAAGATATCCTGCAAAGGAAAAATAATATTTTTTGAGAACAGTTTTGGCTTCTTATGCAGCTGTGGTTATCCATGGGAGATTATTTGCCCTTTTTTTTTTTGGGGGGGGGGGGGGGAAACAAAAATAAATAATAAACACAAAGCAAAGACTTTGACACAACTAAGAGCGAAGTCTCAAGAACAGTTCAAAGAATATTACTTCTTCAATAATAAAAGAATGATGCTCCTATTTCTTTTGAGTTTTCAGATGAACATTCTAAATAGCATATTTGCTATATTTTGCTATAGCTTGCCTGGCATTGGCAGACCTCTCTCAGATGTCAATTAGTAGAGAAGATGAATTTCTACGTAAGGAGCTAGTTGAAATCCAATATTAGAAATAAGTGGTTATATACTTTCTATATAATTTTATAAGTTTGTCTGGATTCATTTTTTTTTACATCACTCATTCAAAACTTATGAATTTTTTATAATAAAAACTTCATTTATGGTTTTCATGTGTGGTCTGAAAATGGTGCTGAAGAGAAAATGATGCTAGAAAATTTTCTATCTCCATATACACAAAAGACACCTTTCATAAATAAGATTATTTGTTAAGTTTATTTGTGCAATTCTATTATCCAAATTGTACACTTATATAAAGTATATGCAGTTATATACATGTAAATATTAGTAGCACAACATTAGCTGTATCTACAAGACAGAATATCCAAATCATGTCCAAACAAGCAGGAAGAATTAAAAAACTGATCAACAGAAAGGTATGAAAATGGAACCACTCAATTTTTAAAGCAGTATATGAGAGAGAAAAAAAAAATGAAACTAATAAACTAAGAAAAATCAGGTTCCTTCAGAAAGGTAAAACAGATTGTGTGAAATAGGTCAAATAGCAGACTGTGAGAGGAAGTCTCTTCCCACCAGCAAGGTATCTCTCCTGATCCTGCCAGTGACACAAGGTGGTCAATCAGACAGCTACTTTTATCCTGTGTGGAACATGCATACACTGGGACACATGATGATCAAAACTAAGCATTTATAGGACATTTATTTAGAAGCTTTATGAGATACTTAATGAAAGCTACATCGTGCATAAGCAAGTTCTTATTTGGCTTATAAAAAAGAAAATGTGGGAATTTTCAATTGAACAGCAGCACAAGAGAGAGGAAGGACTTCTAAATACAAGAAATCAAGAGGCAAATTTGCTGGAAAAAAAAAAAAAAGGATCTGAGACTAAGAGAAGCAGGCTTCAGATGAGAAACAGGAGGGAAGAATGTAGCAGTAGCAGAGGGGAGGGAAGGAAAGGAATAAGGTAAGAAAAGGTGGGCATGAGAAAAGACATCAAAGGACAGTTAGACTAGAAAAGTATATATTCGTTACTCCACCTCACGTAATGAATGAACCATCTGATGCTTCACTTGGGAATTAACATAAAATTTAAGAGTTTAGGCCTCAGACTTTAAAAAGACCTTCAATCCACCAGTGAAGTATGAGCATTTCTGAAGTTAAAAGTGAAAATATAGAAATGAAACCATAAATGACACTATGCAACAACACAGCTTACGATACTTAACTGATTAGTTTCTGTCTTCTAACTGAAAGTGGTGGAAGAAGTGAGATGAAATGATTGTGTAAACACAAACCTTCAAGTCTGGTTTAGTAAGGTCAACCTTATCCAAGTCCATTAGTAATCAACAGAAGGGTTAAATGAAGTTTTATGTTTTACCTCAACAGTTTGCTTCAGTCTGCAGAAGACATTTCCAGGTTTGTGTGCTTTCCTGAAGTATATCTGGTCTTGATGCTGGGGACAGGACAGTGGGCACAGCTCAGCCCCACTGAGTATTTCTTCTGTTTTTACTGAAGGCTCGGATGCTTCAGTAAGCCACTTGCACAAAATACACGTTACTTGCAAAGGGCAGGAAAATCATCCAACAGACATCATCAACAATGGACAAGGACCAAAAACCATAATCGGGTAAAGTTCAAACTGACCTATCAGCATTTAGAAAACTCAACAATAGAGGCAGGGAATGAAAGAAACTGGGAATGAAACAGTATTTTATCACATTCAAGTCTATATGACCAAATCGTGTATGTGTTTAAAATACTCCCCTGTCCACAGAAAGGGAGATAAAAGCTCCAATTTTACTAGCATAGTCCCTTTTCAGCATTTTTCATAAGATTCTTCTGAAACCTGACAATTGCTCATTCTGACTGGCAAGTACAGGACGGATATTCATGCCTAACTGAATTGTATCATAATTAACAAAGGATAAAAATGATTTCACGTGTAACATGTATCAACAAGCCTACAATCCAAGCATGTGCTAGAAGACATATAAAATTTCTGCTGCCCAAAATTAGTAACACAGCTCCTAATGAAACAGATGAGATAAAATGCTGGGCTGGCATTTGTGAAATCTGCCTCAGGCTAAAACGTATCTGCAAGCAGCCTATGAATGAAGAAAAACATCCTTAAAGGTATTCAGGTGCTGACAGCCTGCTGAAATCAATTCAAAGTTGCAGTCCTTACAAATGCAGGCCTCTACCTTTAACAACATGGTATATAATAATCCACTTAACCATTCCGCACATTTGTTCATAAAATCAGCTAGAGATTATTGACCATAGGATAACATTCTAAATGACAAGAAACTAAGCAAAAAAGATGAAGCCATCTGACAAAAAAGCAATTATCTAAGAATGTATGGACCGTGATGTCATCCATTAACTAGACGAACTGGAAACCTGACAACCTACCGTAGTTCAATAAATATAGGAAAAACAGAAATGTCAAGGAAAAGCAGCAGACAGCTAATCCCATGCTTTTAGGTTATATCAAAGCCTTCTTACTTCTATGAAGGCAATATATTAGTCTTAATGTTTTGAGTCTGGCCCCAAGCAGCTAAGAGAGATACACGTGGAATGCAGCAGATGAAAAATAAAAGTTTTCATTATAGTTTCTTGTTGTTGTTGTTGATTTCTTAATAAATCAAGAGAAATAAAAGTGCTTTATAAATCCCCAAACATAGCTTTAGAAAACCATACGTTTTAAGACATTGATTCCTAAGCAAATTACATAGTAAAAAATTTACATACTTTAATATGTAAAACCTGAAGTATGATCTGTTAAATCTCATTAAAGAGAAGGAACACTTTTCTGTGACTTGGTATTTTGCCGTATGGCTCCTTGTCAAGATTTTTAAAAAAAGGAAGAAGGAAATACTTGGAATAGTAATTTCCTGTGAAGAAAGTATCCTAATAGTTATGTAAAGTTGGCTATGTAAATTCTTTTAATTAACTCATACCATGTTTTTCTGCTTTATGCTTTTTTTGATGTAATCTAACTAGTAAAACACAGAGCATTGCAAACTTTTGCACCATTTGGCGTACAATTCAAAACGTTCACATCCAGACCATGAGTGGCCAATTCTCCTGACACCAACCTCCATGGACCTAAATTCTCCAATGGCCTGGGGACACCAAAAAGAACCACACATGGAAGCTAAACCCTGAGGAATTTCTAGAAGCAGATCTGAGGTAGAAGATAGCACCTTCCTTACAGAAACCAGTTCCTGGAATACGCATATGGAGGAAAGTGGTTTGTTAACCGTGGAGAGGCAAATTCTCCTTCCCAAATGAGGTTGTGTTCATATTATTGTGGGCTGGGGTTGTACAGCTGACCTCATACCAGCCCACAGTGGAACAGCCAACTCAGGTACAAGCATTACAAAAGCTACAGATAGGTGGGTGTCCTGGCATCACGGCTGCTAAAGAATGAAGAAGCCGCAATTTTTGTAGTATGTACACTGCGAGGAGCAGACTGGCATAGAATCATAGAATCATTCATGTTGGAGAAGACCTCTAAGATCATCTAGCCCAACCTTTAACCTAGTACTGAAGTACACCACTAAACCACGCTACTAAGTTCTACATCCACATGTTTCTTGAAAATCTCCATGGATGGTGACTCAACCATTTCCCTGGGCAACCTATTCCAATGCCGCACAACCCTTTCAGTGAAGAAAGTTCTCTTACTATCCAACTTAAACCTCCCCTGGCACAATTTGAGGCCACTCACCCTTATCACTTGGTGTGTGAGAGAAGAACCTAATCTCCACCTCACTATAGCCTCCTCTAAGCCAATTGTAGAGTGTGATAGTGTCTCCACTGACCCTCCTCTAAGCTTAACAACCCCAGTTCCCTCAGAAGTCTTGTTCTCTAGAACCATCACCAGCTTCACAACTCTTCTCTGGACGTGCTCCAGCATCTCAATGTCCTTCTAGTAGTGAGGGGCTCAAAACCAAACACAGTATTTGAAGAGCAGCCTCACCAGTGTCAAGTACACTTCAATCACATCCCTAGTTTTTTTTTTTTTTTTTTCTGATACAAGCCAGGATGCTGCTGTGGCCTTCTTCTTGGCCACCTGAGTACACTGTTGGCTTATATTTAGCCAGCTATAGACCAATATCCACCCCCAAGTCCCTTTATGCTGGGCAGCTTTCCAGTCACTCTTCCCCCAGCCTGAACAACTGCACGGGGTTGTTGAGTCCCAAGTGCAGGACCCAGCATGTCCATACAGGGTAGTATGGGAAGGAGAGCTCCAACCTCACTGCCTTCTATGAAGATGGTGTAAACTTCTAAACTAAGCTCTGAGGTAGTCATCCACAACAATTCCTGAGTCTCCCAAATCAAAACAAGGTGGTATTTTTTTGCAAAGTTCATTTTTACATGCGTACTACAATGGCATTGCACAATACTCTTAATACCAAATTCACATTAAAATTAAAAAAAAAAAGAAAACTCCTGCCAAGCATTTGAAAGATATGATGAAAACTAATCTAAAGGGAGCTCCCTGAAGTGGTAAGTAGGAATTCTCCTCCTGAGAATCAACAGCAGTATGTGAAGCAACCAGAGCAACACATAGCTCAATTCGAGCTTGGATGTTATGTCTTTAAACATACGCTCTCATTTAAAAAAAAAAAAAAAAAAAAAAAAAAAAAAAAAAAAAAAAAGCTTCAGGCAGAAAAGGAGGCTACTGGACAAGCTTTTTGGCTTTTGTTATGACAGTCAGAATGGATTATTATAATTTCCCGTTCTGGCTATATCCGCTGAAAATATTTTAAATTACGTTTTGCACAACAGAGATTAAACTGGAAACACATGCCAAGACTCTAGTGAATTACTGTGAAATCTGGTAGTGATTCTCAGGCAGCAGGAAGGCTCTTCACTCTCACGAAATTTAAACCTGGTTGAAGAAAACAAGTGACAGAGCACCAGCAAGAAGAAACCTGAAACGAGTGGCACAACATAAAAACATTTTTATTTTTTTTCCCTCCATTGCTGGAAGAAGCTCCTGTCAAGTTCATGGGCATAAACAAAAGAAAAATGCCCTGAATTCCAAAGCTGACCTGATCGAGCAGATAACATTCTTGGGCTGCCATCACAACAGAAACATTTCATCACAAGTCTGAGTCACTCTGCAGCTTCTCAGAGTTCAGAGCCAAGAATAAGGATTTTTTTTTTTTTTTTTTTTTTTTTGTATGCCTACAAGTAAAAAGAGTGAGAAACATAAAACTTGACTTCTATCCAATACATCCAGACTAGCACTCAAACTGAAATGACCTTCTGCTCTGCTGAATGGAAAGATGCTCTTTAAGACCAAACAGACTAAAAATTCTGGTCTCAGTCAGCATGAGGGAAAATTATAGAACATACAAAGCTTTCACCAGAAGTAGGTAGTGATTCCTTCTGAAGTTTTATGTTTGTTGGCTTTTGTCTCCGGTTGTATTTTTATAGGAACGCATTCTAAAGTAAGTCAACAGGCAGACCAGCATCTTCTGTGGTCTAATGCTAAATATTGACTTTTGGATATAGTATTTTTGAATGGGTATTTAAATAGACTGAATTAAGATCAGAATCATATGCTCATTATTTTTTTCTTTTTAAAAGTAGCAATTTTATGTCAATAGAGACAGACAATTTACAGCTAGAATATAGTATATTACGTTGCGGTTTCTTGTTATCCGCATACTATTTTGGACAGCTTTAAAAACTTCCTTCCTTCTCTGTCTGGGCCTTGTTTTTCAGAAAAAGACACTCACCCTACCCATGCTGTTTGGCTTAAAGGAACTCCTGATAATACATGAGTTTGAAGAGCAGATATAAGGAGCAAATTTTCTCACTCATGACATGTTAAATGGTATGGATAGGACACAGTAAATAGTATGAGGAGGCATCAAATACATTGAGAAGCAGACAGCAAGGAGTTAGAATTACTGAAATGCAGAGACAAGAAATAATTACTGAAATACAGAGACTAGTCTTCATTTGTAAAAAGTATTTGTAAAATACTTCATTTGTAAAAAGTATTGTGTACGTGTTTTATGTGAAATGTGTAGCGTTCACGTTTCTAGTTAAGAGACAAGTGACTCGTCCATCTACATGCGTGTCTACCAGCCCAAAGAATCTTTAGGGAAGAAAACCACATCCTGATGTACTGCTGGAAAGAGGGCAGACCGAAAGCTGTTTCTTTTCAGTTTACCATTTTGCTTTCTGTCAGCTTTGGAAAGCACCATTCAGGAAGTGACAGGCTGTCAAAAAATCATCAGTAAAGTAGAGGAACAGCAAAGGAGGATTTTCTTAAAACGCTTATACAAATTGTTTATACTAATTATATTCTACTTAAAAAAAAAAAAAAAAAAAAAAAGAAGCACAAAACAAATGAACAAATCCCTTTGTTGCTGTAACGTATATCAGAATCTTCTATCATGCTTCCAGAGGGAATAGGTGAAGAATCAACACGGATCACAGAATGATGGCACACATTTATATAACTGTTAAATGTCATTTAAGTTACTTTGTGTAACAGAACACTTACGAAATATGGTCTTATACATTGTGGCAAGACTAAAGTTTGCTGTACAAACAAGATGTTACACAAACATTTTCTGGATCCTTGAATCTTTCACTGTTTTCAACAGTGATCCAGCCTCAGCAGAAACAGAATAAAATAGCTGTCTCCAGTCTGGTCCAATCTCTAACATGGGAATTAGGAAAACATCCTGGGGAATGAGTGGTATGCTTTAAGAAATCAGAAGTGACCAGAATAGGTAAGACGGTAAGACCAAAACATTTGTATTCTACCTATTGTCTCAAACATTTGCCATAAGCAGATGCTTAGGGAAGAGTCAGGGAAATAACATGTTTTCCTTAAGCCCAAAGAAATAAAATCAACCCTTCACCTTCCACTGCCTAATACCATACTGTTCTGAATACCTGTTGTAAAACAAATGTGACCACATGTGCTCATATGTGATCATATGTTTGACCTCATCCTTCTCCATCAATGAAGGTACACATAAATGTATTTTATGAAGGTTCAGCTAAGATCTGGACAGCAGCCCTTTGTGATTTAGCCTTTTGAGTGATTCTGCCTAGAGGAAGCTGATGACGTCCCTCATTGGTGGGCACTGAGGGCCAGATGCCCAACAGAGATGAAGGCATTACAGAGCAATCAATACAGAAGTTCAATAAACAATGGACAGGGAAGAGTGAGACTCTTAAAGGTGGATTTGTAATTGTCAGTGTACAGAGTGCCAGAATGCCTCAGCCAGACAGCTGGAGAAAGGCATGCATCTGAAATCTGCTCTTCAGACTGATCTGAGGACTGCAATTATTTGTCTCAACAAAAGTGCCCTTCAGAGCACCTAGCTACCTCCCACAATTAGGACTGAGGGTACTGCATGGCTTAGATGTCTCACTGCCTGAGCTGAGGTAATGCTGTGCACCTACAAAGATCAAGTCAAAATGTGTGGTGCCTAACAAGGCAGCATTTTTTATGGGATCAGTTTTACTCACCTGAACTACAGCACCCTTTACAATAGCCACCACACCTACTCAAATCCCTCTCAGGGTTGTATTTTCCAGTAAGAACTATGCCATACTTCTATCTTCAGAATTAAGAATCTTGTTGCTTAGAAAGATCAATTTGGACTGACAAAGGGAATTTATTTTGATGAGCATGGGGCTAAAAAGTCTGCCAACTCTTTTCTTACCTTCTCATAACCTGACTAAACTAGAGTATATTTTTTCATTCCTCTTCTGCTTCTACATTTTATTGCTGATCAATCACAACTCCTGCCCTTGAAGGGACTCCCATTCTGGTGTACACCCTCAGCTGCCTGGACAATGTCTCCTTCTTGACTGAGAAGTGAAGGTAAAACAAATCCCTGTTCACTGAATTATGGATGCTCTATGACACCTGATTGCTTTCTGGATGATCACTGCACACACTTCACCCGAGGTGCCCTGGAGAGGATCTACATTTTATCTTATACATGAAACAAAACCTCCTCAAAGCTGTGTGTTTCCCACACCTGAACACCAAGACATCAAAGTGCATGGTACATAGACAGCAAGGCCAAATCTCTTTGGACAGCACTGGATCTGTTGGCTATTGTATAAGTAAACTAAAAGATGACAGCATGAACCAAACACTGACAGATGAACACCTGTACTTCAACTTACCACCATTAAAACATCAGTAGTCATGTAAACGCTTCTGACATCTAAGATTCCCAGCAAGAGGGCATATGAAGAAAAGCTAGAGATCTGTATATATATGAAAATCCTTAATAACTGCTTAACTATAATGTCCAGGAGAAAACAAAGGGTGAGAGAAAAAAAAAAAAAAAGAATCCAGAACACATATGCGCAGAGCTTTAAATGTCTAATCCTCTCTCTGTAATTAAATGCTGTAATGACCAAAGAGTTTCCAAAAACATCTCACTTTTTTCCCCCTCACAGGGATGCTCCCCAAGAATTATTGATAACTCTAACCATATGTATAGTCCTTACAAATCATTCTGAAATATATACATTACAAAAAATTTATAGCCCAATCAGCTCCAAAATATAGAGAATATAGAAAGCATCTTAAATTCTAACAGTGAAAGACAATGAATCCAGAGCAAACATTTTGTACCAGACTAAAGAAAATACATGCCAGATCTTGGGAAAACATGATTAAAAAAAAATAATAAAAAAATACACCACGGTTCTGAGTTCTGAAGTTCTGAACAACTTTGTCATTGCTTTTGTACTTCAAAGGTCAAAAACATTTTTTTTTTCCAAAAGTGCAGGGAACAACAACAACAAAAAACAACAAAAAACAGGTGCCCTTAATTGCAGAAGTATAAGGGAAAATAGCATAACCACTAAAATAGCTATCAAATGTTATAACACCATTTGCTTAATTTCTAATGGGAAGTGTGAAATTTCCTCAAGATTTTGTTTACAGACAATTAGAACACTGGCAAATTTTCACCATTCCAACCACAAGCTTATGCTTTTTTTCAGGATAGTTCCTTTAAAATGGTTAGTCCATTCCTTAATAAAAATACTAGGAATAAAATTTCTGCCCTAGTTCTGTACACTCATTTTGCAAAGCAGCTCCAAGTCCCCCCCCCCCTTTTTTTTTTTTTTTTTGCGTTGATTTGGAATTTGTTACACGTTGCTCTAATGTGCAAAATATCACTTCTGCCACTGTGATGAATTTCTGTACAACTATTACAAATTTCAGATTGTATAGGCATAGTACAGACTTACTAGAGTTTGGCAGCTACATGTCTTGTAAGGCAGCCCCTGAGACCTCACGGCTACTCAGACATTTAATGGATCACTCCCTAAAAGAGAGAGACTGTTTCTTTCGGAAGAGGCAGTAGCAGAGTGTTTGCTTTGTTCTCCAAGCACAAGAACAGAAACTTAAGAGATGCTTATGTGCCTTCCATGTACAACAGAAGAGGACTGCCACAATGCATTAGCAGAGGAAAGTGCTATGCTAAAGGGGTACAAGGAGCTGGTAAAGTCTGGATGGGCCTGATAATTTATTCCTCAGGGACTGACTCATAGGTAACATCACTGCAACAGCATCTAATCAAATTCAGTAGAAACCAAGGATTGTTTTCTTAGACAAAAAATGAGTCTTTACAGGGAGATCTTTCTCCTTGCACCTAAAAGATGATCCAGTATTAAATATTCCAAAGCAGTTCTAGAAAGAACATGACAGAACCATGTCTACCACATTTGTGAAACTGACATTCTTAATAGACTATTCTTAAATAGTTTTTAATGTTGTTCAGAGATTATTTCACATGTCAAAGAAATTCTGCCAGTGCTCCTGCCAGCCTGCTAGGTCCCAGTTTTTCAGTAGTGTTGGCACTCACTGTGTGACTACCTTAAATATATTTTCCCTTAAAGTACCTGTAAACTCTTGGTGCACAAACAAACAAACAAAAACCAGTTCTAAATTACATGAGTGTCTCAGGGATAAAGTACTGCCTGAAGGCCTGTAAGAAAGAAGTCTGCCAGAAGCAGCACAGCTCACATAAACATCCTGCAGTCATCAGCACAGCCCAAGGTAGAATCCAGCTCTGAAACCCACTACAACTTATGCACACAGGACATACCAGAAATGCTCTAGATTTAGACATGTATAAAAAGGAACCAGGAAAAAAAATGCTACTAAATTTAATTTCACTTTTATTTACTAATACTTAGGTAAGCAAATACATCCCACCATAGGTTACACAGGTTTATTTTCTGAAACAATAAGCTCTCTCAATGACCTAACGTGCGTTCTTGGTGACCTAATATTTCAACTGACAAACAGTGTTATTTTAGGTTATGAAAAAAGGGAGAGAGTTTAAAGGTACTTAGCTTTGTATATAAGTATTTCGACCTAGTAAATGAAAGGGTTTCAATCCCAAAACCAAATTCAGAATATCATTCCTGTAACTTCTACTGTATTATGCAGAGGGATCTTCTTTATATAAGGATCCTTTCTGATTTTCCTGCATCCAAATCAAATACTTAACTCTATTTCTCAATTGTGCAAAAAATGTGAAGTACCTTGAAGAAAAGATAACATGCAGAATGAGATTGCAAATGTAAAGACAAAATATTGCTTTGCTCCTAGTGCAGAACTGCATAACCTAATAAGCCACACAATGGCAAGAAGGCAATGCTGAATTGACAGTACCAGATTTAATGATAAATGATGCGATGAAACTAGCATGAATAAAACGCATCAAGCAAGATGTACATAACACCTCATGTAACAGCATTCATTTTAGCCCTAGCTTCGCAGATCCTGTATTTTCCTTGTCTTTTTCTTCACTCCTATTATTTCTGCTGGAAAGTAATACAGAGTAACACAGCAAGGTGTCGCACAGCTCTCAGGGTTTATATACATCCTCCCTCATTTTCTATACAGCTTAAAAATCTTTCCTGATTATCATGACATTTCTTCCTCTGCAGACAGGCAGCAATACTAGCTTTCCAACTAGAATCTACAGCTTGTGGGTGACCAGATCTTTGCACCATTTGGATAGTTTAGAATATGTGCTAGGGAAGATAGCCACTTCTTTAAGTCACACTCCATTTCTGGCTGAGGTAAATCTGCAAAAAACACCATGAAATTTGGAGTTGGCTACAATAAGAGGGATTCCCAGAGCATCCTCAGAAATTTACATAATCTTCAGGATAATCTTGATCAATTTTCACTCTCCTATGTTTCAGTGCTATAGCTACAATAGTTTTTTTTTTTTTTTTTTTTTTTAAAGTTCTAACCAGAAGCGTAGAACTACTGCAATTTGCACAACAGACTTCTGTAGTTTACTTTCAAGAGCTGCAAAGACCTACTAAATCCATTCAGCAGCAAAAACAAAATGAAATCAAACCATAGCAATTTAATACTCAAAATATAGTGAGTTTGAGATCTCAGTCACAACAGTAATAATATATAGCAAAAGGAGTATTCCTAACCTGCAAATTGCACAGTACACAACTTAACTATTGTTTGTAATCTCTGTAGCCAGAGATTGCTCATTCCCACACCAGCTTGGAGCAGAGCACAAGCTGACCACAAAGCATTTGCCCTGCCTTTCCCCGATTCTGTAGCAGCCAGACTGCTAAGCAGAGTAAAACTACTACAGCTTTTCAGCACTAAGGCCCAACATCCTGCAAATAGCCAGAAAGCCTGGCATTCAGACCCAGATTAAGGCACCCACACTTAAAGTGGTTTAATCTCCAACTCAGTTGTATCCAAATACCATTTGTATCTCCCAATCATATATACTACATAGGTTCATCTACGTATTCACCTAGTACGGTGAGATACTCAGAAGTCTTCTGCAGTAGCACATGACATTGGCAGCATCTGCTGACAGCAGAGCAGCCTTCTCCTTGCTTATGGATCATGAGATGCTCAACAAAGACAGTCCCAAAAACTTTACCTTCACCTACATCCCTAGCCAAGCTACTGCCAGAGAAGCTGTTTCAAGAACAAAAAACTGTCTGTCACAGACAACAGAATAAAATGGTTTATTGGTTAACAAGTCAGATGGTGACCTGCTATTTGTGGATTCAGTTCCTTGCTTTGCAGCTTCACCAATCTTCAGTAAATCCATTAATGCTTAAACATATTCACATTAGAGCACTTTAACAACATATACTTCAACCACTCATTACTTTCTTACATCTCACCATCAGTGGGTACAGAAGTCTTCACCTCCAGCAAGAATTCAGTTTTTGGTTTTGTTTTTCTACCACTACCGCAGCAACAGCAGTATCAGAAAGTATCCCTTTGGAAACAAGCTTTGGTCAGGCTGCCTATCCCAAGTTCAGGAGTCCCCGTCTGTATCTGGTATCTGGACCAATTTCACTAGTTGGGGAATTATTTACCTATTCCTTACCCCCACATAAGAACCACTGTTATGTTATTATCAATGAGTCCTCAAATCTTTGAATGTGAGAGCCTACTGGTTAAAGTACTTTAAAAAGTTGAGCTTTTTCAATTCAAATTTTCTGCTACAAAATGCAAGGGACATTAAAGCTTGGGGACTTGAGTTAGGTAATGTGGTAAGTGTCACCTATAAAACTTTTCAGCCCTGATGTGTTTTCTGTAACACTAAAAGCAATCACTTTATCAACCCTTTATTACAAGCAGATAATTATGACTCTCCTTGATGGCAACATAATGCATGTAAAAATTCAGTCTAAGCTTACTGAAACTACACACGGTCCTATTAATTGTAAGGAACAATTAGGCTCCACGCACCCGATCTTATTTTGCATAAGCAAAATATTCTTTAAATTGTGCACCCTCTCCTATGTTTCCATTTACATATATGAAAAGGAAACAGCAGTATTTAAAATGCTTCACATTGGTTAAAAAAAAAAAAAATCTCTTATTTTTATAATGAAGTCAAACCACTTTCATTTGTCCTAGCTGTAAAAGTCTGCATTTTTTTCCACCTTTGGCACATGTTTTTAAACATGAAAGTTTAAAAACAACTCTGTGCCAGCTGTCCAAACCACAGCAGGTAGTAAGGTCAATGGGATTATTCAGCAGGCTGACTACCTGCTCTAGTGGGTATGCTTGAAAAAGTAGTTGTTGTACCTATTTTTCACCAAGTGTTTGGAAGATTCACCCTAATTATGGGATACCTGAGGAAGCTGCTTGAACTTATTCACCTTTGGGAAAATAGGAGTGGTTCCCACCCCTTTTTTTTTTTTTTTTTTTTTTAACCAGTGTTTCTACTTTATTCACTTTGGTCCAGGGGACTCTGAAAGAAACCTCACGTCCAGCAGACACAGAGGTAGGACAGGATACTAAACATTCTAATAAAAATCAGAGAAAAACAGAGTATAAATTAAATAAAACAAACACTTCTTCCCCACCCCCCAAAAACAAGAAAACAAACAAAACACACCATGACTATTTAGCAATTTTGTGCTTTTATGTGAATACAGTTTCTGCTGCTGTGTATCAGATTTGGCAACAGTGGGCTGAAAAATTAAACTAAAACATCAGAATCATCAAGAACTTACAAAAAAAAAAAAAGGAATACACGGTAATATTGTAATATTTCAAGAGCAAGTACACATTTCAGGTGTTTTAAATCATTTAACATATCCTGTAAAATGACTTGGACTTATGGAAAACAAACCTCCTTCCTTCCGACACTCCTAGGGAAGTTTGACTTTTCAAATCAAATTCTTACTAATTCAGCTTGCAGAAAAACTTTGTATTAATACAACAGAGAGTCAGCATCAGAGAATACTGAAAATGAGCATCTGCAGGTAAAAGCAGCTAGAAGCCTCTTCACTTGCCCATATTTAAACAGCTTCAGAAATAGTTTTGTAGAATCCCCTCCTCGTAATTCAAAGCCATATCCTCATATTTGCTTAGATTATCTAGTGCTCAGGCCCTCTGACTTATAATTTTTCTGGAAATGTGCACAAAGTTAACTGGATTTTTCATCTGCTCTTCCCCTCTTCTCAGGAAGATGCAAGTCTTGGCATCTCCAATTTAAAATGATTACGTTTTTAGACAAATTACTGAAAATCCAAAATATATAAACATTTACTGCACTTCATCAGAAATATAACTGTGGAAGAAAATATTAGTATTAACATACATAAACAGCTTTATTATTATTATTATTATTAAAAACTAATCAGTTTTTGTTTAAAGCATGACCTCTGGTATGAGTTTCAAATTAATGCATTAATTTGATCAATACTTCTTGACTTTCAAAGAATGAGGAGTAAAGAATTAAAAAGGCCATGCCAGCAGCATTTCCAAGGTACTGGAAATATCTTTTCTAACACCAGTACTGCTGTTTGGTACATTTTACTCTTCTATTGTTAATTCTCAAAGATAGTGGAAGATTATCTTAGTTTTACAGAAGCACATTGCAACAGAAACATTACAGTGTGGTTAAAATTTATTCATCAATATTATCTGAATTTGAGGAATATATAAACTGAAATACATGTCAGACTATGTGCTGAAATACATGTCAGACTATGTGGATCTTCCTGAGGTTTCAGCATGGCTACTCAGTGCCTCTGCAGGTTAACTCATCAGAATGCAACTCCAAATATTTAACTGGGTGTCATCTATTTAAATATACCACTATACTTACTATTTATGGCTCTTGTGATCAACAGTTACCGGGACTGAACATACTGGTCAGCAGACAGCCTTGCAGTGCCAGAATAATTACAGACCATCTTTCCACTACTACTTAAAAGCAGGACATTTTTTCAACCACAATTACAAGTGTTAAAAGTATAAAGGCTTTATGTATATAAAAAGACTAATACGGAACCATAGCGGTAACACAGTTTGTTTTGTTTGATTTGAAGAGAGAATTATTTATTGTATCTCAAAGTATGAATGCAGATAGGACTACCCAGTCCTACAGATTCCCTCAATCAAGCATCTATTAACTACAAAGGACATGCATTTTGATACTCAGAAGAAATCCAACTTACTTTGCAACTATCAAGGTAAACAAATTCTTCACCAAGATGTTGTCTAATCCTATGCAGTCCAAGTGGCTAGTGTTGGAACAGAAAGTAGCCTCCATGCACATAAAAAGTAGCAATGATTACAAATAAAATAAAACAAAAAGCCACACATGAAAAAACAGAAGCAAAAACCAGACTTCCCACAGCTATCAAATTCACAAATTATCCTGCTGCCTACTTCTTTGGGTGTGTTTGACTGCTCAGTAAGGAGCTGAAAAACTTCTGTATTCGTTTTCTGCATTAAAAAGGTGCAACGGAACATTTTGTTCCTCCACACATCCACTTACAGGTCACCTGGCTGTTACCACAGGAACGTGGGGATTGTTCAGCGTGACAGAAAAAAAAGAGAGTTGGACAGTTTTAACGCATGGAGCTGAGATGATTTAGGAGTATCCAGAGTGTCACAAAGTGCACCACAAACTGGGAAGCCCAATTACTCTTAATTTCATGGCAGGCTTCTGAATTCCTCTTAGAAATCCGTGACCACCTGCTGTAACAGAACTTAACAACTGGAGAATTTCTTCCTCGGAGGTGGTGTTACAACTAGAGGCCACTGCAAAACTGTAGCTTCCCCAGGGTTTGGGAATATGCACTTTTATACAGGAAAATTTAACACAGACTATGGTAGACTTTTCCAAGTTTACTTCAGGCAGATAACAAAATTGGAACAGACTTACAACAGAAAGCACTAGTTATAGATAGTGAGCTGTAAGAACCAAAATAATGCTCTTAACAGTGTTGAGATTTTACATCATCAATAAAATGTTACTCCAAAGTTTTCAGATTAGTCTTTAAACTACAGAAAAAATCTTCCACTGGCACATTCTTGCATTTTTCTTCAGAGCGGAGATTGTTTGGCCAAACAAAAGGAGTTAAGTATCCCTGGTTCCTTGGGTACTATGGAACACATAGCTTAACATAAAAAGTAATTATAAACTACAAAATAATAAGGATTAAGACTGACAATGAATTATTAAAAAGACAAATTCAGAGGTAAAGCTGTGAGTTATTGCTTTCAAGGAACTCACAGTTCATTGAAACTATTTAAGCACATGATTTATGCTTAGATGATGCAAAATCAAGATCATATAGTCCAAGTCAAAACAATAAATCTAAGCACACTGAAAACCCTCAGCATCAGGAACACATTTAGCCAATTCCCACTTATTGCAAAGACCTAGCCAGCCTTTCTCTGAGTTTTGCTCTCTCAATTTTTTAAAATTTTAATTTTTTAAGGCTGTGTATAGATGTGTGAAAGGGAGTGGTTGCTAGTTTTATTGCGGTTTATGCTTAATTAAGATGTTCCACACTCCTTCCCTGTGTGCAGTTGCTTACTGTGGACTCATTCAAGTCACCTTTTGAGTAATTTGCACGATAGTGGTGGTAAAAGTCAGTTCCCATTTCCCAAAGCAGGGTGTCACTTCTGTACCACTTATGCCTGTGTTTCCATTGGCTCTGTAGGAGTAAGAAACAGGTCTTTTTGGAAAGCATACGCACTTACTGATGAGCAAACAACATTCTGCCAGCAAACACACTGAAATAGAGCAGACTGCTGCAAACAGCATTAAGGACTGCAATTCCAGTATCTGCTTCATGTAGTCCACAGGAATTCTATCTGGAGGCTTTTTACTGCAGTTAAGTTTAGTCATGAAATAGTCGAAGTTCAGTCTTGAAGGAATACTACAATGGCTACTTCTACATGGATTGAGGATGCCAATACAAAACTAAAAGCAAGTCCTGGAATGGTGCGATGGATAAACGTGTCCCACTGTTATTCCTGACTGTTCGGACAGTGGGACAAGGGGAAGAGGAGGGAGTGAAGACGCCTACATGGGAAAGGCAACTTTCCAAGTGCACAGCTACAAAACAAAATCAACTGAATTTTAATACCTTGAAAACAGGTATGAAAATAACCTTTTCAAAATATGTGCTGTTACTGTAAATAGGTATACACAAGTATGCCTACTGCACATATTTTTGCACGTGCAAACATACACACAAGCCAACCTTTGCACACATGCCTGAGAGCTAAAGGCATGGTAGCGCTCTGCTAATAGGCAACAGCCACAGCACCAAGGAAAACATACAACAGGAGCAAACCCCAATTCTACCTCAACTTCGCACAACCACAAAAAACAAAACCTCAAACCAAAGTTGCAGCATAAGATAGCACAATAGGGTGGAGCTCAGGTGAAACATAAGGACAACAGTTTTGCCTGTGTATAACTTTTGACCCCGTAATCATCCCTATGTACATACAGACACAGAGATTATTCACCTCCCTGCCCCTAAGGAGCCAAGGCAGGAAGTGAGGCTGCTGGACAAACAGAAGTGTACATTATTGGTGCTTTTGTACCATAAGTGTGTCTGCTTTGGGGGTATTTATGAATTAGGCTAGAAATTAGCATGAAATCGTGTGTGCACAGAACTGTTGCCTGCTGTTCCTAACTTAGCCAAACATTGTCAAATTAGCAACAACCACACTTCCCAAAAAGGGCTATATATTTAAATGCTTTAAAATCAGAAGTTATTTTTGGATTTATGCGAACCAAAAAAATAGGGGAATATTTCAAAGAGGAAATAAACTCTATGCCCATACATTTGCTGCCTCTATCAAAAGTGGATGGCCGGATTCTTATTTGAATTTATAGAGACAAACCTTTAAATGAAGCAGCTTGAGACATTACACAAACAACTTGAGGATAGAGCTTCCTTCTTTAAAAGGTTAAAATGAACTGTATGCACATACAGGGAGTAGAAATGTCATCTCAGACATGCAAATATTCTCAGAAAACCATTGACCAGATTGGGCATGCAATCTTAACGGGGAAAGCAGTCATAAGACTTCTTCAGAGGAAAGGGTTTATTTACAGAAATTGAATTTGATGTTGTTTAGAGGATAGCTAGGAAGAAGAAGGTTAGAAGAAAAGAACTGTTCGACAATACATTAAATAAATTATTGCAGAAGTCTTTAAATCCCAACTTTAATATAGCCCTCTAGTAAGCAAATGCATTAGCACAATTGTAAGCAGAATAGACTTGATGGTCCACTGGTCTCTTTCAGTACAGTAACTTGTGTTCTAGGATATTTGCCATAATACATAAAAGCCAAAAAAGTTGTCACTGGTAGTGTGTGGAATTAAACAAAGACACAAAGCAGGTAGAATTCAGCCCATGTTAACCTGTCATTTCACAAGATAGCTGCACAGTTCAGGGCCACCAGCTCAGTCTACTGGCTGGAAAGGTAACACATCTTCCAACACAGGTTATTTATTAGTATTCCTGTAGTACAGTATGTGAATCCCCTTACTTACAGTATTTCTACTGTGTCTATTAGGACATAGATGCATATACATTCTTCTGTACAGATGTGACTCTCCAGACATCTTTCCAGCCAGCTTCCATAAATGACAAATTAACTTGAATAATAAACACAATTTTACATCCTCACTTCATCAAGACAGTAATTTACAGCACATGCCCAGCTTCCTTTAGTAAAAACACAGATAGCCTTTATCTTTTTTTCTACCAACCTTTAGTGGAAGAGAAACTAAGAATTTTAAACACGTCCAAAAATCTAACTCTCACAAGACTGAACTCAATGTAACAATGTTAATAGAAGTCTGCAACTGGCAAAGAAAAATTAACACACAGGTAACTTAGACATGGGTATTTTTCCTGAGAATGTTTGATAAACGCAAAAAGTGCACTATATATTTAGTTGTACAACTTCATCCCAAACAAGAAAGGTTTATTTCTTGTCTCTCATTTCTGCTCTTAAATGATGTTTCACAAACAATTCAAGAACTAAAAATTACTGACTGTTCAGTACTGAACACTAATAAAAGTGATGCTGAAACACTGTACGATTCCATTATTTATTCAGAAAGAAATCACAATGTGTGGATACAGTCTGTTAAGCAAGATCTGTTTAACAAAATGTCTTAAAGGCTAGAACTAATCTATAACCTGAAGAGGAAAAAAATAAATAAATAAAAAATTGTAATTGATTTTGAGCCACTAACACTAAAACAGTGATCATCTAAATTTACTAAAGTGTAATCATTTAATAGGAACAACATACATCTAGTAAAAATACAGCTATAAACACATTTGACTGAACAAATAAATAAAAAATTAAAAACTGCTGAATACAGAACAGATCAAAGTCCCACCAGCCCCAAACATCAGCCTTGATAACACTTGTATATGCTTGTCACAAATGAGCATGACAAATTCATTTGTAGGCTTACATTTCAAGAATCCATAACACAAAAACTTTACTTGCAACATACACTGAACAGGTGGTATTGTACCTCAAGCATCAAAACAGCTCTAAGTCTAGATATACGATCTGAAGATAATAATCTCAAAACCCAATAACTGGTTAAAAGTAAGGTTCACACACAACTCCCAAGTTAACATTTTAACTGATTGTAAGCTCTCCATTTGTATGTCAGTGAACAGCTACTCACACAAGTAGGCTCTAAACTTCAGTGGGGTTACTCCTGAAGGTAACAGCTCATCAAAGTTCAAAATATATATTTCTTTCTTTAAAACATTCACACAAAAATACAAATGAAGCACCTAGAATCATCAACCTTACTTACAAGTTCATGATTTTTTCCAGTGTTACCTTTCTCACTTCTAAAGACAGAAGGGACCCAAAATTTTAGAAAATACAAACTATAAGCAATAGAATTTCATTAATAATAAGAAATCCAAGAGAAAGTAAAGGAAAAAAAATTTTTAAAAAAGGCTTAACAGGATCTAAAATGTCTACCCAAAATAGCTTCTCCCACCCCTAAAAAACACACATATACACACAGATAATTACTGCTTACTGATTTTTGGGGAGGAGCTTATGTCCAGCAGTCACCCAACTAGGGGGAAAATCGTATAAATACTCAAGGGTGACACCTGAAATCATCAGCTTCTGCTCACTCACCAGTGGCAGAAGAACTCCTCACTAGAGGAGGAATTGCAACTCTACTGCCCTGCGTTGGAGCTCCACAACATTTTGGTATGCTATTGTTTCATTTAATTCTGCTTGGTTTTGATGCTAACTTCTACAGGATACTTGCTTTCTGGCTGATGAGGGAAGCGGGTTGATATTTAAGGGCCAATGACAGCATCCTTACTGCCACTGGAGGTATTTGAAAGGCAACAGATAAAAACTTGCTTTCAAGCAAAGCAATATGAGATTCTAGCCATTGATGCTGAAAGGAGCCAGGACTTCATACTTAATTTGCTGTAGCATTAGAGAGAAGCAATAAGGTTATGGTGCAATGTCTGTAATAGCCACTGAAAACTCTTCTTCATTCCAGTGCTTGTGATATATGCAATGCCTGAATATAGTTTTGGGGTCCTGGTGTAACTAGGAAAACAATCACTGTTTCTGAAGACAGTGGTTTTAAATAAGATAACACCTATTTAAAATTATTCTCTTTATAAAAGTGAGACCACTGCCTCTAAGCTATCTCTTGCATATATCATACAGATGCACAAGAACTCAAAATCTTTAGTCAGCAATACTGATTCCCTTCTCCTTAGAGAACTTTTCACAGACAGTGAAAGCAGGAGAAAATAATCACAAATAATGATACTTCTAACACTAACAGCTTAAGAAAACTCCTTTTTTTTAGTGCAGAACACACAGATCAACTTCTATTTAAAACAACTCTTTCTCCCCTTTCTAACACAGAACTGACTTGGAAACATGCATTTACAAATATCCTTACTGCTGCTGTTTTGCCTAAACATCGTCCATGGGAGTGATGGATATTTTTCTGAGCGATACCAGAAACAATCCAGCATCAAGGGGCCACACTTTCTACCATTCAATGTAAAGAGTCAAGGTAAGCTTATTATTTTTTTATGATCAACTAAAAAATATTTCTAGTGGGTGAATACATGAACAAAAGTTCTCTGTTTATAGTATTGGTACTCAACTTTCACTAACAGTTTAGGTTTAATTTAATAAGTTCATCACTGCAGAAAACTGGCTGTAGCACTGGCAGCTGTCTCCTGCTGATAAAGATGCACACTTGTCTGATTTTTTTATTTTTTTGTTACACAATGATTGCTGAAAGGATACTAAGCAGAAACAAAATTGCAGCTACAGATCTGATTTTCAGTTGTAACACAACTGTCTGCATAATTATGCACACAAGCTAATAATCCTTAAGTCCTTTGGTTCAATGCCAAACTTCCTAACAATGATCTGACATCTGCAATATTATGACTTATACTACTGTCATGATACCTCTACGCAAAATGCAAAATTTAAACATACATTTGATGGATATTACCAAGTGCAGACCTGTTTAAAGCCTGGAAAGGCAAAATAAATCTATATGCATATATTTGTAAAAGACAGAAAATAAACCTCTCTATATTTGTTTTTCATATGTGATTTAAGCTTCTATTTGGTCAGACTTATCTCTTATAACAATATAATAATTCTAGCTTTACTAGAAAAAGTTCTCTTCATAAATCAGTCTTAGAGCAGATTGAATATGCAATATATAATTGCAATGTTATACATATACTTGGTGATAACTTATTTCTTGTTACCTTTTCTGTCCATTTAAATCAAATGGGTTTTTAAGGTGTTTTTTTTTTTTTTTTTTCTTTTAAGGTTTAATGTTTAAGGTTTTAAAACTACCAGCGTTCTGTTTTATTTTTTCCATTCTTATGCCAAAGCCTTTTAAATCTTGAAAAAACTACACACCAAAACTTCTGACTCTATAGGTGCTAGTTATATTTGATGAACAGCCCCCCAGAATACAATCAGTACCCTCTATTCAAAGTTACTATCATTAAATTTGAGAGCACTGAACCCTCCCTGTAAATATCCCTCTCTTCCCAGAAGAGCAATACTTTTTTTTTCTTTTGGACATCAACAGGCTATTTAGAACATCTTTCACTTTTGCTGTCTTTCACCTACTTTTAGTTGTAATAATCACAGTTGGGCAGAAATGAGGAATCTGAATGAGGGACTCAGAAAAACAGACTTGTAAATAAGCTTCTCCTTACCAGAAAAAGAACATTTTAGGCTATGAAATTGGAAAATAGCATAACAGAAGTAGACCTGGAGAACAGAAAAGTTGTTGCTCAGGACATAATATTTGCATTATCCTCATTAGCAAGATTGATTTCAGAGTAGTTCTAGTCCTCTAGACTGGACAGTCTTGAGCAGCATGCAGCAAGTCCAAAGGTGCAGCCCTGCTCTCACCCAAACTGGCTCCAGATCACATGCTCCGAGAATGCTCTGCAGTTAGAATTAAGTGAAAACAGCACAACTAGGAAACTTACCCTTCAAAATGTTCTTCTGGGCTGTACCAGAATACTATTACAGCTTCATCCCTTGCCTCCAGCACAAGGACCTTCTGGAAGGTCTCTTAGATTGAATTTAGGTACATGAACAGATACTCTGAGGACTTCCTAGCTGGAGTTCCCATGTGGTTACAGTTTCATTCCCTCCTTCTCCCCTCAGTAATTCTTCAGTGTTTTTCCATGATTTTATTGAGTATCACATTATTAAATGAAGTACACTATTTACTTGGTTATCTTCTACAGTACTTCAGGGGAAAAAATGAGCAAATTAAGGGGAAAAAAAAAAGGAAAGAGCAGCATAGACAAAAATGGGATGAAAGGGAGGAGAAAAATGAATTGTCCTGCACAAACATTTCACTTTTATGTACTTATTAACAGAGAATCTAATGTGTGTGAAACTTCTTATTTAGAAAAGAATGCTTATATAGACCCATGAAAACTGTAAAATGTTGTCTATTTAGGAAAGAGAGCAAAAACTATATACTAGACCTCAAAAGCAGGAATAGCCTACAATTTTACAGACTTGGAATTCCAGTTGTTTGACATATCTTCATTTTGTTGGGAACAAGTATAAAAATGGAGGGCTGGACAACTTTTGCTATTCTTCAGGTTGGAAAACAAGCATCCCACAGAGGATTTTTAGAAGAGATTTAAGAGGGCTGTGTTACAGAATCATTGTTTCCTAATCTGAGATGAAAAGGAAAGAATTAAATAGGGGAGACTGCAGAACCAAATTGATCTCTCTATATTATCTAGTGATTTTTTTCCTTGTGCAAGTAGCTCAACTAGAAGATAGCAAGAGATTTAGTTTCCAGTAAGTTTGTTTTGTATAGCTTTAGTCTAGGTCTAAACAGGTGACGCATGATAGATGTTATCATGCTACTGCATGATAACATCTGTTAGATGATATCATGCAGTAGCATCTAACAGAAAACATGGGATTCCTAAATTCATTTCCGTAGGTGGCAGGTTCCACATCCTAGCCACTCTGTCCCAACATCAGAGTAGCACTGTCTTTGTAATTCTCAGAGCTGTTTTCCTGCTGGGCACAAGCAACTTCAGTATACAAATTCAGTCCAGACGCTGGTTCAGTGTGTGTGAGGGCCTGCTGTGCAGCAAGTGTAGCTAAGGAGAAACTCCACTACATGCACCGCAAGATAAAACCATGTAGCATGAGGTAGCCAAGGTGAGAGAGTAATTTACAGAACTTGAAATTGCTTCAATATTAATATTGCTTCAATATTAATGTTCAATATTAATTCAACATAATTCCACTTCTTTATTAAAATTTGGTGTTTAAAAGAAGTATCAATGCAGAATTAGTACCTAACATTTTCAGCCTATACTCTCTACATTTACTTTAAACAAATTAATAAATTTAAAAAAAAAAAAAGATTTTCTACTATCACTTGATTAAAAGTGCCAGATCTGTAAAATACATTTTGTCTAGGCACCTACCAGACCCCAAAAGCCAAATAACATCTTCTTTAATTTTAGCTTAGCAGAGAAATGCAATATTGAATAAAATTCCAGAAAGCAATTCTGTTGGCAATTTAAACCTATAAAAACTGTACCTAATTTGATGAAATTGTACAACAGTTCTAGAAATCTTTCTTGACAGCTTACCAGTCAGAATATACTTTCCTTTTATGTGTGTGTTTAATGTTATCATTTTCTAAATATACTAGGACTATTATTTTAATCCATTACATCATTCCTTTGAAATCTTTGTGAAAAGTTCCAGTTAAGAATAATCTTAGAATTAAGTCTGACTGTTCTGCAGTGCCTAAATTAATAAGCCTTTACTGCAGGTTATCATAAACTGTTCAAACTTATTTTTGTATGTATACATAACAAATATACATACAAATAACATTCATCATAACTATGGTATTTTGTTCTGCAATACTACCAGTTTCTGCAAAATAGTGAAGTAGTCTTACAATATCCATGTTAATCTTCTCAGTATATGCCATAAACCAGAATCCTAACTCCAACAGGAAGCTAGAAGTTTCCCCAAAGTGCACAGAAAACTGAGTATTGAGCTTGTTTATTCCTCTATTTGTAACATTTGGTTAAGTGGCTCCACCTGCTGTCATGATAACTAGGAAAAATATCATTAAAAAAAAAAAGAGCAAACAATGCTGGAATTGTGACTTCAGTAAGACAAAATATCAGTTGTTATCTTGTCACTGTGTGAAATTACTACTGCAAACAAAATTCTGTAAGATGATAGTATTTGAAAACATAACATTCATATGTTTACAAAAAAAAAAAGGTAAACAGAGTGATAGCTCACTTTCAGAGATAAGGAGGAACAGCCAGAAATCTGACTACTTTAACATAGCACCAACTAGTTTTAGAAACACTATACTTGTACAGGAAGCATCCTCCATTTTCAGACATCATCAAAATGCAAGTCTTAATCTGCTAAACCAATTAACTGTTTTCTTTATTCCTTCATACTCTGCATCCACTTGAACAGCATCTTTTAAGCAATTTGATCCTAAATGTATTCAAGAAAAATATTCTAGAGGCTTCATAGCTCACATTACAACTCCAACATATTTGCACTTGTTACATAGCCATATGTAACATACATAGCCTTGAATCACTTTCACTGTGAAAGTTGGCTGGGGTTCTGAGTGACCAACTGTGATGTCAGAAACTTGATTTCTGTGAGGCCCAAACAAAGTTAATCTTTCACACATTTCATCACCATGCTCCAAGTCTGCAAATCTGTAAAGTCTTTTCCATGCTAAGTAATTCTATGAAATGTTATAGGTACCCTAGTTAACCTGCTTTCTTCTCTCATGCAGGCGTGCAGATAAGAGGTGAACAAGGACCCCCTGGTCCCCCAGGCCCTATTGGACCAAGAGGACAACCAGGTCCGGCAGGAAAACCAGGGTTTGGAAGTCCTGGACCCCAAGGACCACCCGGTCCCCCAGGACCACCTGGATTCTCTGCTGTTGGAAAGCCAGGGATGCCAGGTCTACCAGGGAAGCCAGGAGAGAAAGGATTAAATGGTGAAAAAGGAGAAGCTGGACCTGTTGGGCTCCCAGGAGCAAGAGGGCCTCAAGGACCCCCCGGTATTCCTGGCCCTGCAGGACTGTCTGTCCCTGGCAAGCCAGGACCACAAGGCCCTCCAGGAGCTCAAGGTCCACGGGGCCTCCCTGGTGAGAAGGGAGAGCCAGGTATTCCTGGTATTAATGGACAAAAGGGAGAAAGTGGGTTTGGTGTTCCAGGCCGCCCAGGTAACAGGGGTCTTCCGGGCCCACAGGGACCTCAAGGCCTCCCAGGTCCTGCTGGGATAGGGAAGCCTGGAGAAAATGGTCTTCCAGGTCAACCAGGTATGAAAGGTGACAGAGGTCTGCCTGGTGCACGTGGAGCAACTGGTCTCCCAGGTCCGCAGGGTCCACCAGGAGAACCTGGAGAAGCTGGCATCGGCAAGCCTGGGCCAATGGGACCACCAGGAGCAGCAGGCATCCCTGGAGCCAAAGGACACCCTGGACCTGCAGGCTTGCCTGGATCCCCAGGTCTTCCAGGATTTGGAAAGCCAGGATTGCCAGGGATGAAGGGACACAGAGGGCCTGAAGGACCTCCTGGCCTTCCAGGACCTAAAGGAGATCAAGGCCCAGCTGGCATGCCAGGAGAACCAGGTCCTGCTGGGTCACCAGGGAACATGGGCCCCCAAGGACTCAAAGGCTTGCCTGGTGAGAACGGCCTACCTGGACCCAAAGGTGACATGGGCCCTGCAGGCCCTGCAGGATTCCCAGGAGCCAAGGGTGAAAGAGGTTTACCAGGATTAGATGGAAAACCAGGATACCCAGGTGAGCCGGGTCTTGCTGGTCCTAAAGGACACCCAGGTCTCCCAGGTCCAAAAGGCGACACTGGCCATGCTGGGCTACCTGGCCTGCCCGGTCCAATGGGCCCACAAGGAGTTAAGGGACTGCCAGGCATCAATGGTGAACCAGGACCCAGAGGACCTTCAGGAATTCCTGGGATCAGAGGCCCCATCGGTCCTCCTGGCATGCCAGGAGCCCCTGGTGCTAAAGGTGAGCCAGGAGCACCAGGACTGCCAGGCCCAGCAGGTATTGCTACGAAAGGCTTAAGTGGACCCATGGGACCACCAGGACCCCCTGGGCCTAAAGGCAATAATGGAGAGCCTGGCTTGCCAGGTCCCCCAGGTCCTCCTGGTCCCCCTGGCCAAGCTGTAATCCCACAGATGCCAGAAAGCTATGTTAAAGCAGGAGAGTCTCGAGAACTATCAGGAATGTCTTACATGAAAGCAGGAGTAAACCAAGCTCTCACAGGAATGCCAGTGTCTGCCTTCAGTGTCATTCTCTCAAAAGCTTACCCTGGGGCAACAGTCCCTATCAAATTTGACAAAATCTTGTACAATAGGCAGCAACACTATGACCCCAGAACAGGAATCTTCACCTGCAGGACCCCTGGACTGTACTATTTCTCCTACCATGTACATGCAAAAGGAACAAATGTTTGGGTTGCACTCTACAAAAATGGTTCCCCAATCATGTACACTTATGATGAATACCAGAAAGGATACCTTGACCAGGCCTCTGGCAGCGCTGTCATCGATCTCATGGAGAATGATCAAGTATGGCTCCAGCTGCCAAATTCAGAATCCAATGGCCTCTATTCTTCTGACTATGTTCATTCTTCTTTCTCAGGTTTCCTATTTGCTCAGATGTAACAACATCCCACTTACACTGTCCTGACACTCTCTCCTTCAGGCCATTTTAACTGGGTACTGATCAATTTTGCAACAAGAACTGAAGAGGGAGTGAGAAGGTGGAAGAGGTTGGCTCAAAGCTAGTAGAATAATATTGTTTGTTTCTAGAGAATTGTCATAGTAAATTTGTTTCAAAACAATGATTATTTGTCCAACCAAATGCAACATTAAAACTTTATGAATTAATATAATGCACCTGTCTGTTTCACTTCCTTAAAAGGGGGCGGGGGGAAGGAAGAGGTCAGAATTTCTAACTGTCTTTTCTTGTAAAGGTAAAGTAGCCATTCCAGGACACTAGATCACGCTTGTCTATGCTTTAATTAACTGAAGGTATTATTCAAAGTAAACAGTCTCAGATACAATATAGTCATAACAGCTAAATAATATACTTCATCATTAGTCTGCTATCATCTTCAAGCTACCAAAGAGCAGTAAAGAAAACACAACCCTAATATAGTGCATAATATGTCACAGTTTAATAGTAAAAGCTGAACTAAATTAAGAAAATCTACCTCAGAAAAGGATAAATTGACAAATTATAACCTGTTACTGAAGATCTAAAATCTTTCATAACAGGAAAAAACAACCAGATTTAAAGCCTAGAAATAACAGGATGACAGAATTGTTAAAGTTGGAAAGGACCTCTGGAGGTCATCTGGTCCAACCTCCCATGCTCAAGCAGGGACACCTAGAGCAGCTTGCCCAGGACCATGTCCAGGTGGCTTTTGAAGATCTCCCAAGGAAGGAGAATCCACAACCTCTATGGGCGATCTGTTCCAGTGCTCTGTCATCTGCACAGTATCATGGTAAAGAAGGGCTTCCTGACACTCAGACAAAACCTCTTGTGATCCTGTTTGTGCCCACTGCCTCTGGTCCTGGCACTGAGCACTGCTGGAAAAGAGCCTGGCTCCATATTCTTTGCTCCCTCCCTTCAGATGGGAACTCATTTTTTTTGATGTATATGTTGTGATTTGCAGCAAACAACTAGTTCAGTATTTTTTAAGCTCCTAATTAACATTCTGTAAAACTACAACAATCAAGAATACAGTAAAACAGCTATCACCAAATCCAGAAGATAAAGAAAATACCTTCACGTGCACACAGACAGACAAAATCAGAACAGCTTTACCACACCTAAACTGGAGACAATCTTCGCTTTTTTTTTTTAAAAAAAAAAAACAACAACACAGTCTTGGGAATTTATTTTACTTACATGGTAAATGTATCAAATGATCCCTGTAATTTGCAAGGGACATAATCATATTTGCCATACATACACTCATGTCACTCAAGTGTTAGTTATTATAATAGTCTGTTATGGTACTATGAAAATTTAATGGCATAACGTAAGCTAGCTCAATAACATCAGTGCTTATAAATTATCAAGTTATATTAGTTTGATTACACATTGCTTCAAGTAACAGATCCCATTTGAATGTTTTAAGTGTCATATACATCCAAACCTTATCAATTTTTGAACTATTATTTTTAGCATTTTGTTAAACAGATGTTTTTAATCACTTGAGCTAAAAGTACATAGGTGTATTTTTAAAGTTTTGTGATATTGTTTCTTCATGAAAGCAAAATGCTTGTTATATACATTTGAAAGCAGCAGTTTCCTAAGCACTTGAAAATATCTTAGGATTAATAAAAACAGCAAGGGCAGCTTTAGCTGATAACATCATTAGCAAAACTAATGGAGGCTGAAAAGAACTTTGGAGGCTGTAAAGAACTTCTAAGAAAGTAGCTTTGCAGAATTGTTTTTGCTCCCTTTATTATGCGTTGCTGGATAAGGAAGACTGTGGCTTAGGTTATACTACTTTGGTAAAATAGTGAGCATGTAAGGGGGATGGGGGGAATAACTTGAGATCTGCTTATTTTAGCAGCCAACTAGACTTAGGCAAGTAAACGGTTGCTATTATTATAAACATTACATATACTTGTCTGTATGGAAATAATACATTGTAGAATACCACAGCCTGCCTACCTGGGCAACCTGCTCTAGGGAACCTGCTTTGGCAGGGGGGTTGGACCCAATGACCTCTTGTGGTCTCTTCCAACCCCTACAATTCTGCGATTCTTTCCAACCAAATTAAACTCAACACACTTGAGTGAATTGTCTATCCTTATCTTTTCACCTTCCTGTTTTAGATCAACTATTAATTATAGGTCTCCTCAGAAATACCCCTTTTTTCTGCATTCAACCAACTTGGCACTTCTGTTTTGGAAACAAATAGAAGGACTAGGTACCGGAACTTTGGACAGTTTCTGGCCAAAGAACACATTTAAAATTGGAGATGCTTGGTGCTCAGCAAATGTCCTGTGATTCCAGTTAGCCAGACTTTGCACAAGAAATTGGGCCTAAATAGTATTCTTAAAAGTATTGTTCACTAATCTTTATCAGCAATCCATTTTAAATCATGTTTTGTGCTTTAAACTCTTTGTTCCTCAAATGAGCACAAAGAACTTCATGCAAGTCTACAACTTCATACTTCAGGCTTGTTTTTTGAAGTCAAGTTTCAGTAGTTTTTGGCTTCTTTTTTTTCCTCCCACTAGAAAAGCATCTTTTTTTGTTCGTTGTTTCTGAAGGATATAATGCAGATATCACAGACGCCTAGACCAATTATTTTCCACAAAGACAAAAGTGTTACATCAAACTTGTGACATGCGTGCATGTGTCTGGGGAGAGGACAGTATTTTGTAAAGATCCAGAGCTTCCTGCCTCAAAGTTACATTTCCCATACACAAACATGCCACTTCAGAATATTGATCATTTACATTAAAAAAGAAGAAAGTTGTTAAATTGTTAAAAAACAGGTTTTAAGTGTAGGACTTTCTCTGATTTTTTATTTTTTAAGCAATGACAAATTTCTCAGCTGCACCCTTGAAACCTGAGAGCATATCCCATCATGATTTTTTACAGGCAATTTATGAAGGCTTGGTTGCTTTATTTATAAATAACCCCCCCCCCCCCCCCAGGAACACATTACAGGAACACATTTTAAAACATTCTGCTTTAAGAAGTTATAGCAGGCAGTTTCCTCCCACAAAAATCTTTTTTTCTGTCAAAATAACAAAATCTGAAATTTTATATATTTATACAATGGAAAATATATTGTCACATGAAATTTCCTTTAAAATTGCTCTTTACTAATATGTATATATGTATGTATATACATAGACACACATATACATTTAAAAGATTGCCTGAAATTCTTGTACTTCATAAAGTAAGTTCCAAAATATCCATGTATTATTTGGACCTCTCTTAGATTCCCTCTGCCTCAGTTCTTGAATTCTTTATGAATGAGTAAGCGAGTGGGTTAACACCTTTCACAAACCGAGAGTCAGGACAATCATGGCTATCAAAACAAAGAGCTATCAAAGCAAAATATAGTGGGACAATTATCTAAGGCAATTACCATGGCTAAGACAATGAAAAGTGAAATCCACCAGACACCTGACTAATGATCAAAGAAATCATGTGATAATGAGAAGGGACATAGATAAACAAGGGCATAGTGACAATAAACCAGAGGCAAAGTGACTTGCAAACACAAATTTAAAAAAAAATAAATAAAATGGTCAGTCGTTCTGCTCCGTCACTGACAATGGCACTAGTAAGATGGCATTTCAGCTTGGGAACTTTATGTCTCCCAGCTGACCACTTATTGAGTTTGCTTTAGAAAATTTACCTTGACTAACTGTAAATGAGCACTCTTTCTCTAAAGGGTTAAAACCTTTGCAAGGCACTGAGGGCATGGAGTTCTGTCAAGAGACTGTGGTTTTTGGGCCAGGTCCTGGGTTGAGAAAGAGCATGGGGCTTCCTGGTATGCAGAAGTCGGGCTAGAGACAGCTTTAAGAGTTTCCTCAGGAAGTTATGTTAAGCTTGCACTCAAGGAAAAAAAAAATCTTTTTAGCATGAACTTGTGACAGAAAATTAGTACTACTATTCCCATTTCACAGAAGAGGGACCTGAAACAAAGAGATCCTCCATGGGAATATCACAGTTAAGTTGTGCAGGAAGAAATAACACCTAATTCTTCTAACTCCCAGTTCAGTGCTTCATCCACTGGACCATATTATTAAATGGAAAATAAGACCACTATAAGGCCTTTCAAAATGATGCATAACAGACCTTAGCTGGCATATATTAAAATGTTTAATACAGTGTACAATCTGCATTGTCTTACTTATGACTTTACAAAACCCTATTCTTCTCCCTCGTCCCCCCCCAAAATTATGCTTATCATGCTGTTGTGCACGTGCCTCATGACTTTTGTAACAGTGAATTGGGTTTATTAAATTAAGCACCTATTCTGACGTGAGTTAGAAAGCATCAAGTCATGTCACACATCTACTTGGATGCAGATTTCATACTTACATATACAAATAGGTATAATAGGTAGGTACATATGTACACACAAGCAGACACTTGCATAAAAATATCAATTCTTTATATGATTTTAAATATCAGGCTTTAAATTGTTTTGTCTAATTAATTCCCAAAGAACTTGTAATTTTTTTCTTTTTAAACAAAACTGCATTGTCCACATCTTTTAAAATGACCAACTTTCAGGATTTGGAAAAAAAAATAACAAAAATGCCAAAAGTTAGTTACAGTTTATTAGAATTGGTTTAATATCAGCAGAAAACACAAATACATTTATTTCATATACAAGTGATATCTTAAAGAAATTTTAACTACCAAACACACTAAGCTTCAAAGAAAACATAGCAGTAGCAAAAAAAATATTTTAGGATTACCTAGCTGTCTTTTACAACACATATTCTGGCATCATTTCTATTTTTGTTTGGAACCTCTGAGGGGATTTTTTCAATTATGTTTGAAAGAAAATGATATAACTGACTGCTGCAGCAAGTAGTACAACAAAGTACTGGTGAACAAAAGCTAAATTTTAAGAATGTCTAAATCTGTGCCTAATGAATGTTGTGTCAGAGGTAATTCTATCAGTAATATTGTCAGCAAAAATAATAGAGTTCTGAACTAAGCTGCTTATTTACCATAAAAAAGTTAAAAACATTTTTTATTAGTTGTATGCATACAGAGGATGCTTAACCTTTAGTCTCAAATTATTATTTACTCAAAAGTTATGTCTGTGAAAGGAAGAAAAATATTTCTAGTTGAAGGGTAGCCAAGATGTTTCCCAATTCTAATTTATGTTACAGTAGAATAAGGTTGGTTTTGGGTGAAGGAAGGCTATTACTTAAATAAGTAATTTTTATTATTAAAAAATTATCCTCCGCAATTTCTAGTAAATTTGTAACAGAATAACAAAAATCCAAGGTTTAAAACTAGGATGACAGTCTTCCCCACTTTTGTCTCAACTTACATAAGGAATTCTAATGGAAACTAATGGCCTAAAGAAAATGTATCAAAAAAATAAATATTAGTTACTTTTTTCTCCAGTGTATTTTTTATTTTATTCATAAATGTAAGAACACCACAACTAGAATCAAAGGATGCCCACATTGCTATACCAACTGCTTTTCCTCTAAATTCAGTGGAGTAGCACACCACAAGTGTTATTAAAAAAAAAATTGAAATGACTCCAGCTAAACTAAATAGTAATAGCAATGATAGCAGGATAAGCATGTAAATATACAACCATGTATAAGCTTGAAAAGTAAAAACTACGTTAAATAACGTATAGTGTACTTGCAAACATATTCACTCTGTCAAGCACATATAGTATTTGAAGCTATTATTGTAAGCTTTCAGTGAACCTACTTACCTTTAAAAGCTGTTATTTTATAATTATGCTGGATAGCAGCAACCATATCCTTCCAGAAGTCATATTTTTTCTGACCATCGTGCTGTAAGTATCAGAGGAATCTAGTCACTATATCAAGTATCATCCATTTAAAGCTTTCATATTGAAAAAATGACAGGAATACCACTAATAAATAAAAGTATTGTGAAAATGAAGTATAGCAGTCCTAGTCAGTAGGATTCAGGACTTGGAATCCAGCTTGACTGTGAACTCTGGGTAATGGCAGGCAAGTCATCTCCCTACTTCCAGAGGATATGCGTATGTGGGGTATGTCAAAGGTGAAGAGATTTTTATTTGTAAGGACATCTAAAACCTTACAGCAAAGAGAGACCTTAGATAGGACAGCAACTTAATGAACAACCCATCCTGCTGACTTGTTGGAAAAATAAATGCCTGGAGCTGCAGGTACTGTACTTAATTAGCAGGTTGACATGAGCTACAGTCTGGCACTCACATCACCTTCCACCATTACAATTGGCAAAAGCCTTCACTAAAACTTAGTGGCACTGGTCTTCTGACAATAACTCCACCCCAAACATCATATAAAATACTTATGCAGAAGCCAGGCTCAGCAGCACTAAGCTACATTGTGCTTTGAAGGCTGACAAACCCTTGCTCTGGCAGAGGGAGAGAAAAAAGCGATTTGCAATGTAAGCAGTCTCGTCATTCCTAGAAAGCTGCCTGGGCACAGAAGTGCTCCTGCTGACCTCAGCTGCCCTTCCTCATCAAAGGAGAGAAACAGCTTCTTAACCAGATAAGACTGCTCTAGCACTCATGCACTGACATACCTTAGGAGTACTAAACACAGGTGTAATTACGCAGTCGGGCACACTACAGAGCAGAGGATTACTTATGGAGCCTATAAGACGTGCTCAGGTACAAGGTACAGGGCAGCAGTAAAGCAGGTGGCATAGTTTGAGTTTGTACATCGTGGAAAGTATTTCTGTTGTGTTGCTAAAGGCTCTCCACACATAGTTTAGCATAAGTCTTGATGCAACCATTGACAGATTTTATGGCATCACCCTCCGAGTCCTAAACCTGTCAGCCCAGCTCTGCACCAATACCTGAATAATGACCCAAATGCAGAAGGCATTTTCTAGAGATGGAAACATTTAGAAATTGAACATAAACATTTCAATCCAAAGACATGTAGTCTGCTTGTAGTGAACCACTATTTCAGGCCAAATCTTCCATGGAGGCTTCATGAGGAACAGTCTTGCCCTTAATTTCACAAGTTGCACAAGCAAGGACTTTAATATGTGACTGACAAGTACTATAGTAGTTAGCTTGTGATCCTTCAGCTTTAGGGGTTAAGAACAGGAAAAATAGTGTTGTTGATTTTAGCTTTTATTTTTTTATTAAAAAAATAATTCTTCTAAACTACTGTAGAGATACATAAAAAGGACTGATATAGAGAAATGGTCCTGTGTGTATCAACTTTCAGCTAGCTGCTAACCAAGGTCTTTACTCCAAGCTGTGTACCCTTCTGGTACTCGATCCACCAGCCCATACTAGCACCTGCCTTTGGACAGATTCAACTGTCAGGACCCCTCACACTCCATGTGGATGACTTACGCTTTTTTTGTTATTGTTGCTGCTGCATTTGTTTCTTTTAAAAATCAACGCACCCAGCTAACAGTTCCTCAGAGTGTTGCCCTGAGTTTACTAGTTTAAAAGCAGGTATGCTTCCTTCAAAACAGCTAGCATTAGAGAAAACTGAAATGACTGACAAACTAGCCCCTTGCAAATCCACAGCTACTGCACATAAGACATGCATGAAAACAGACCAAATCCCAGAAAGCAAAGATAAAAGCGTGAATATTCCCATGCAGTCCACCATGACTTGGGCAGTGATCATCATATGTAATTTCACTAGCTGAAGCATAAGTCAAATAAGTATTTTGTGAAGAGCTTCGATGCAAAGGTCTAAAACACCAAGAAGCTTCTCTCGTTTGCCTGACAATACACAGTAGTTCTGGCTGTGGACCCATCAAAAGCAGATTCAACCATAACAGCGTAGCGCAGCACACCAAAATGGGTTTAGACATGAGTTGGGTGAATTGAAACCTAAAAGTGAAATATTCAAGAAACTGAAGAAAGGGATGCTTAACCTAATTTTAGCAGCTCTGTGAAGAAACAGGGCATGGGTTTAATTCTCTGGGGCTGAAGATGCCAGTGATGCAGGGTCAATATCTCAGCTTGTGAACTAGTGATGCTTGCATGCTCAGTTACACATGCTATGATATGCTTTAGCACCACCCTTCCTCTCTCTCAATAAACAGCTTGTGCCAAGTCTAAACTAACTGTAACAAAGAGAAATATAATACAAGATGTCATATCTGAGAGAGGATTCTAAAACTGTGAACAGTAAGGGAAGGAGATCAATCAGGAACAAAATTAAAAGTTTTATGACACGCTTGTCTTCAGCATTTGCCAATACGCTAGTTTTCGGTAACTCTTCATGCAGCACTTGGACTTAAGCAGCAACCGGCTCAGCATGTAATTTTGGAGTGCAGCCTAAAACATCAAGTCAGGTGGTACCTAAAGGGATTGCAGATACCCATCTTGCAGCTCTGATTTCCAGTCTGCAGACAGTTTTCGGTGTCTGCAACACTTTGGTATCTTCAGACAGAAAATTATATTACTACTTCATTAATGCTAAGATATTTACAAGAAGATCCTTCTCCTACACTCAGCTGTCCCCAAGTTAAAATTTCAATCCTTCTTTAACACATCTGAATTAACTGACACCAAATATCAAAGGCAGGATTTAGGATGTACTGCATATCTGAAAAGCACTGAAAAAGGTCAAAGCAATTGCATTTTGCAAATTTAACTTATCACTTAGAGAATGATTTAAAAAAATAATTAAAAAAAAAACACAATATTCCATAGGTTTATTTACATCTATGTACACAGGTCGATATATTTAGGATACAAAAACAAGTTTAAGAAGGATGGAATTAAGCTTTCAACTCTTTGGCATTTCTTGTAAATTAGCAAACCACATTATTCATTAGATTAATTCAAGTATCACTGAGTACAACTAAAAGGGGTTTTAAGAACAGTATTGTGATTATCACAATAAACTTATGAGAAAAGTACTCATTTATTCTTATCCTAGTTGTTTGTGCCCTCTGGTGGAAGTACATTTATTTGGACACATCAAGTAGGTCAGAAGTAACTTGGGAAACAACTTCAGTACAGTGCAAGTCTGGCGTGAAAAATTCCAGATAAGAAAAAAAGACCTTAAATTTGTTGAATATATTACTTGCATGCATTATTGAATGCACACAACAAGTTAGGCAGAGAAAGCGACAGATAATGGAATACTTAATTTCAAACAGTCCGGTTCTTACCTGATCTAAACTGTCCACAACCCTTGCACACAGGAGGGCTCCTGGTAGGTCAAAGTAATTATCATACAAATAGTATTTACCTGAAAAACAAACAAAACCACAAAGTCATCTCTACTTTTTAAATCCATATTGTATAGTTTAATCGCAAATAAAAACACATTTAAATAACATTTACTTGGCTTTTACAAGTAATAAGCATCATCCCAACTTAAGGATACATGTTAGCTTTTATTCATAGGATCAGAATTAAGAACCGTATTTCTACTTCTGATTCTCACAATTGGCAGCTGACAGGTATTAACTTACACCAAGGCAGTGAGATTTTTGAAAACAAATTTTAAGGTTCTAAAAGTTACTGTGGAAGAGATGGGGAAGAACCACGTATCTTAGAAGTCAAGGCAGTAACACTCAGCTCTTCCAAAATACCAATTTCCCCAGCATTAGAAACACAATATTTAAGAAGTTGTTTCAGAAACATTTGGACAGGTCTTATACAGTCTTGTGCACACATGCTAAACACAGCACCTTAACCCAATGGGAAGCATGCCCACATTATTCTGTGACAGCCCAAAACAGAACTAAAAGTCAGGCGTGTGTGAATGTTCCTTCCAGACTGAGGTCATGTTCAACAACTCTCTTCCTGGTGTAAAATGACTTAACAGGCAATTATATATATATTTTTTGTATTCATGACCTTGTCTGTGCCGTAACTTACGTACACAAGAAGTCAGCAAAACACAGATTGATAGTCACAATAGAGATAAACTGCATTTCTCAATTAATAAAAAAAAGGCTTTCTTTGGTCATAAAACAAATGTATCTCTCTTCTACCTTATTGCTAAAGATTACTTGCAGCTTCGAATAAGTATGACAAACAAATTTATGACAGCAAAGCATCTCTGTTACACAGGATAATGCAACTCAACCGAGCATTTTGTCTTAGGTGCATTACTTTCAATTGCTAAAAAAAGTAAATCGGAGAGAAAGCACAGGGTTGCTAGCGAAAATGAAAACCTAATCACAATGCGGCTCCACCTTAAAACCAAGAAGCCTTCACCACAGTAGGAGTGGTTGTGCTTCCATATCTGCTCTGTTCATTGCACGTTCACCTAGGCTTCCAGTCATATCCAGTAATATGACGGCAATGAGTCAACAATTAAGAAAAACTGAAGATATGCCAAAAATATATCCTAAATAAGGTTGAGACTACCAACCTAACTATTTAATCAAGAAACAATTTGCCCAACTCTTTAATCAAAACATGCCTGTATCGTCAACTCATTTGTTATTTGTCTTATCGCTGGCAACCTAAATCTAAGTTCAAATACATTTAAGTATTAGAAATTAAAAATATAAAAACAACCCTTGTGCAAAACACTCACCTATTCCAGGAATTCTCAGCTCAAGTATTTTTAAATACTTGTAGTACAAACTAACACTATGAAAAACTGAAGGTGCCAGAGCAGTTTCAAAGATCAGGACATTCTAAGGTATAGCTACCTGAGCGGGAAAGCATTCCACTGACTGCACTAAAATGCTTCCATTCCCTTCTTCCATAAATCTCCAGGATCTCCTCAGATGTCATGCTCCTAGTGCCATGGCTTGCCCTATTTGATGCATTAGAGTGGGAACAAAAAAGAAAAAAGAAAAGGTTAAAAACATTCAAAGTACTTCTAGAGCACAGAAATGAATCACAGTTGAATAGTGAGGTGCATGTGACTTGATCTTCACTTAGAAGTAACTTGATTTACCAATTAGAAGTTTCCTGGGACCTAAGCTTTATCATATACATTACAATCCTCAATAAAAGCCCTACTTCACAAAGGTCTGGTTGGCTGAGGGCATGGCTGCTGTGCCTCACCTCCTAACACAATCACTCTGTGTTGCTCGAATGTTCTCAATTGTGTGAGGACATTATTCTTGAACTATCAATATACACTGCACAATAAAACACAGAGCAGAAAGCCTATACACTATTCTGAAGCCTGGTAACATTCACAGAATGCAGGACAGGACTATGAAAAAATGCTAGCTTGAGCCCTGAAAGCAGCTATGTTATACAGATGTACGCACGAGCCTTTTCAGGAATTAAAAATCAACAAGCTTGATCGTGAAACTCTGGCCCAAAAGAACATACAGATCCCAGTTTCAAAGGAAATGCCCACAATGATAGGATAAGTAATCTTGTACCACTCCACCCTTTGCTGTCATATATCCTCTGCTCTTGAAATCTACATACAGTCCTTTGAAATTCGTAGTTCTACTACATGATTTCTGAATACAAAGCACAGACTCAGTTATTTTTTCTTCCTATTTCATAGGACCATACAATAGTTTGGGTCAGAAAGGACCTTTAAAGATCACCTAATTCCTACCTCCTCCCTCCCCCACCCCCCAAAGGGGTAAGGACACCTTGAACCATTTCAGTGTTCAGTGAAGTCTGTTTTTCCCTAACATCTTCAAGCTTCTTCTACCAAATGCTGCCAAAAAAAGTATGCTCTGTTTTTAGTATTAAACTACACAGATTTTCCTTTTGGATAAAAATAAGGAAGAATAAAGACTGGGTTTGACATACTCCAGGTGTATTTACTTTTCAAAATTATGATTTAAAATAGCAGTCTTATGTTCAAGAAAAACACAAAATGAGAGAAGAACTAAGGATGTACTGAAGTGATGACTCAAGGGAGAAATTAGCTTTTAGAGGGAAAAAAAATAATTTTGGAAGCGAATGTGTCAGTTTGTGTTTAATTTACCTAAGGCTATTTAAGTCATCTGTCACAAATTTGTAAGAATTTTGAATGTGTATGGTACAAAGATAATAGTGCTGTCATTAACGTTAGTCATTAGCACCAATGGAGTCAGGTTACTCAGAATTCAAGAAAAACCTTACCCTGGATCTTAGCAGAATTGGACAGAGTATATTGGTAGCCATTGAAAAAGTGAATTTAGTTTCAAAATCTGAATGCACTCAGTCTTAGATGTTTATTAAAAATGACATATTATTCCTAGCAGCTAACATGGATATATTACGAAAATGGTAAGTATATAGCATTAAGAGAAACTGAGCATCAAGTTACCCAAGAGTATTTAAATTTTTACATAAGTGAATGTATGCTGAAATCAGTATTTTAATAGTTTAACAAAACTGAGAGATGACTTTCAAAAAGAGGGTGAAATGTTGGTGTTTGTTTATCAATAAAATTGTATAGTCAGTATTACCTCAAAACTGTTCCATCTTCTGCAAGTTTCAGGAAGTTTCCATCTTCAAGGTCCAAAACCAGGCCTTTACAACTAAAAAAAAATAAAATAAATGTATTTTAAGGAAGAAACAAGCAATTAATGTTTTCAGATGAACGTCTCTTTATATCAGAACGGTAAAACACAGTTACAGAAGCTATACAACAATGGTACTTAAAAGCAGCAAAAATCACAACCCTTCAAATACATGTTTAAACAATGATCTATATATGCAAATACATATTATTACAGTGAGTGCTGGATTTCACTTACATAGCAAATTCCTACTAAATAAATCCAGTTCCATTGTTCCATGACTTTAGTGTGACTGTTCATATAGATACAGCTGGAGGGTTAAGGTCCAAACATATACAACTAAGAAATGTGACATTTAAGTTACTTATTCTATTGAAGACATATATCTGTATCTGTGTATACATACACAGATATAGATATATATATATAAAAATATATATATTTTTTCTTTTTGGTTGCAATTCCTCTGCTGACTATTACCAGGTGGGTAACACTAATATTAACGGAGAGAGGGGTAGATCATTCTGAATGAGGCAACTGAATATCTAAGGAACATGTGAAGTAGAGGTATTGCCATGCTAGCCAGCACTCACTACAGGGTAAAGGGTACACGCTGCAGGAGAGCTGTACCACAAGAATTCCTAACTCTCTTAATACCTTACAGAAAAAAAAATGAATTTATGTTAGCTTAGATTGTTTGGAAGATGAGATCAGAGTTCACTACCTAGTGTAATAATGAATAAAAAAAAAAGAAAAAGAATGGAAAAGTAATTCTGTCTTCATTCAGTGTTACAAGGCACACAAAAGATATGCCGTGAACACGGCAAGCAGTCTGCAGCCTTTCACAGATTACACCTGTGTGAGTAGCACCAACATACTGCTACCAACACCATGGGCTTGCAGGTCCACACTAAGAAATCCCCACCTTCAGTAAGGAACTAAGGCTGAGATACCTAGATCTTCATGCTTCAGAGGCCTCAAAATACGAGAAATACAGATACCCTCCTTATCACTTGAAAGTTGAAATTAGACCTGTTTGGAAACAGGCCTACAGTGCCACTCCTACAGTGTTTCTTCCTGGCATGTCACTTTTCCTCATTTTGTCAAAGACTGTTGAAACTATTCTGCCTTACACAAACAAAAACAATATCCATCAAGAGAAAGAGGAGATATGAATAAATTCTGATGGTTACTGGATTTACCAGTTGAGTTGGAGGTAGAAGTCAAAGGGGGTGTACAAAATAAGTCAGTCTGACCACAAAGCTTGCGTGGAGACAGCTAGAAGAACAAAGCAAGCTTAGATACTCAGTTGTCTCTTCAAATTATGTTAGAAGTATCTCATGGGAAACAGTTGCTCCAAAAAGTATTTAAAACCGTAATTTTGGAATTACCTATTGGGCTTTATAATCATAACAGCTGTCTAATAAGAGAAGCTGTTTCCAAGCTTTGTAAAAGTTATAGCATATAGGAAGTTACGAACACAGATTCTGTTATTTTCAACATACTTACCAGAAGTCTAAGCTTTCTGGAGTTAGAGTGAGCAAGCCTTTGTCGTAACCTTTCTCCGTTACCAGGTACTGGGCAAAGCTATCATATATTAACTACAGATGAAAAAAAAAAAAAAAGCATTATTTATCCTTATTGAGACCAAAGATACTGTTCCCTAGAAAGCAGAGGGATCTGAATTTCAGTGCCTCCTAAGCAAAGGCAAATCAGGGACCTAAGGGCCCTGCCCCACTGCCTCCTCATAGCAGTGTTTGAGGTTATTCCTGGCTGGCAGGCAAACAGCTCAAGATTCTCATGCAGTAGTTTTGGTACCTTTTTTTTTTTTTTTTTTAAGCATAGCCAAGCGTGAGGTGTTCCTACCTTACTTCCCCAGTGCTTCAAGACTATTGGGAAACCAAGACAGTGTGTTCCTAAGGCTACACACTGCTTCCCCCTCCCCAATCATTTTTGTTTTTTAAGTGTCACCATTCATGACTCAACAAGTGGCTCCTGAATCTACAAACAACTACAGAAAGTGGGCATTTTAAATGTGCCTGATGGAACATATCCTGATAGAAACGGTAAATGCAAGGTAAATTATCCATATGTTTGGAAAGAACACTGATAAAGCCCTGCACCACATTCAGCCATTTAATACAACTCAGTTAGAAAAGCTGGTCTTGGAATGAGTATGAATAATGCCAGAGAAAGACCAATACAAAGGCTGGCACAGAAAGACTAAGAACTAACTGCATCTTCAGCTGTGCCTGCCAGCATTTTTAAGTTTTTGTTTCTCTTTGATAAGGAAGCATGCAGCGTGCACGCGTCAGGCAGCGTCTCTGTGTTGTGAGAAGATGAAGAGTGAACTAAAATGAATGGGTGCTTTCTGTCACCAAAGATGCCTCTCTATGGGAGGTCAAACTGCCCTAGGAAGCAAAGCAGTTTTTCAAACCAAGATTCACCAAACCCCAGCTATTTAGGAAATGGGGCACCTCATCAGCATTTGCTTCTCTGTCGCTCTCTGAGGGCTCTTGCCACTAACATGCAAGTTTAGTCCTGTGTGGGGCAAAACGTATGGCAAGAGAGGGGAGGCAAATGAAAGGGGCTTGGGCAGAAGTACACGACCAGCACCCGTAAGCCTGGACAGCTTTGTGGCAAAGTCAACAGAGACATCAACGGAGGAGGAGGCCTCAGTGGAGGAACCCTCCAGCACCAGATGGGGCCCGCTCCACGCAGGTTAACGGCGCTCAGGCAGGGATGCTGAGCGTCCCCAGGCTCACCCTTTTGTTGGACGCACGAGAAAGTTTGCCAAGGTCGCCTGTCCGAAGTGCCGAGCGCCGCTAACTCTGTCTGCAGCATCTCTGGACTCAGCCGGGGGGGCTCTAGCCTCAAGTCAGCACCACGGCGGGCAGGAGGGCTCTCAAGAGGCACCGCTTCCCAGGCACAAGACACGGCTGTGTCCTCGCTCAGGCACAGGCCTGCGGAGGAGGCAGCCAGTCGCCAGCCCGGCGCTTCCCTGCCTGTTCTCCCCCCCCCCCCGCTGTCCCCGGAGGCACCTCCACCGGCACTGCGGGGCTCCCCCTGCCTGCAGCGGGGCTCCCCCAGCACCGCCGCTCGCCCTCGGGCTCCCAGGCCGGGCCGAGCCGCACCGCGCCAAGCCGAGCCGAGCCGCACTCACCCGCTCGCTCTGCGGGAGGTGGTAGCGGCAGAGCGTGTGGTCCAGGTCGAAACCCACCACCTCGCAGTCGGCCAGGGAGAAGTGCTGCTGCATCGCCAAGCCGCCTCCGCCGCCACCGCGGGAGGAGGAAGAAGGGGCACGGGCGGTGCTTCCTGCGGCGTGGGGCGGTGCGACCGCAGCACCCCCGCCCCTTCCCCGCCCTGTCCCCGCCCCGGCTCGGCTCAGCCCGGTTCGGTTCAGCCTAGCCCGGCTCGGCTCGGCCCGGCTGCCCTCACCTGCATGGGGCCTGTCCTCGGGGCGGTCGCGCCCCCCCGGCAGCCCCCGGCAGCAGGGACGAGTGCGGAAAGGCGGAGGCGGGGCCCTTGTCCCGGAGGCGTGTTTGGGCTCCCGGGTTTTAAAAATGCGTTTCCCGCCGAGACTTGAGGGTTGGAAATAAACGTAGGAGCTCCTTCTGGGGTTGGTGGCGGCTACAGCTGGCCAGAAGTGCCAGCAAAAGTCTTTTAGAGGGTGCTCTGTTGAGCAGCAGGATGCTTCAGCAGGAGTTAGGGCACGCTGGTCTGCGGCCAGGCGGCGCCGGGCCTTAAGGGCGCTGCGAGAAGGCAAACAGGCAAGCTGCTTCTTCACCGGCAACCCGGCAGGGTATAAGCAACGCTAGCCAGTAAACACTCAGCTCTGAGGAAAACAATAATAATAATAATAAAAAAAAAGTCATCAAAATGATGTTTTGAGTCACAAAAGAGGAAAAAATCCAGTTCAGTCCACTGCGAGAAAATCTTTTTTATTTTTTAAATTTTCTGTATGTCTACAAATAGAATTTGTATTTGGAGTGAGAGAAATTTTAATGAAACATTTGCTTTGCAGGTTGGGTTGGCTGAGGTGCATAAGCATAGCAAGAGTGCAGAGATTTGAAAATAGATGTCCAATATTATGTTTTGATTATATCAAATTATGATTTTTAAAAAATATTTTTTTTCAGGACAGCTCAATGATATTATTATTTTATTTTTATTTTTATTCCAAAGCAAAAGGCTTTTGGAAATTCATTCAAATAGTTGAGTGAGAAACAATGCATTTCAAAATTCAGTTTCCTATGCTCAGGTAGGAAATAGACTAGACAGGAAAATGAAAATTATGAATAAATTCACTAACGATAATAGTGGGGCAAGATGAACATTTTGAGTGTCAGAGTAGAATGACAAGGATTGCATAATTTTACCTCAAACCTCAGTATAACAGTCTCTTTCAAAGGAACTCAGAGTCTTTCACAAACATTAACATACTTTCTAATGCTGCTGTGTATGTATATGTGTACTCCACATATTACAAATACTCCATATATTATATATTTATATACCATTCAGCATATAATGACACATACACGTTTTAGATATGTTAAATATGTATGCATATATACTCTAATACGTACATGCATATGCATTTACATGTATGTTTGAATTCCCTAAATTAACAGGTGTGAAGGTGTGAAACCTGACCATGTAGAGAGATTCATCCAGTATGTTGCACACAACCCTGATTACAGCTATCAAGATGAGGCAGCACCTTGAGTACTCTGAGCACAAGGTAATTTTTTTTTTTTTTCAAAAAGCTGCTCGCTTTAGGAAATACAGAGCAAATTCCTGCCCCACTTAAGTCAATGGTGACAAATTTCTATTGACTTCAGTATGTTCATGTATTCACCCACAAGCGTGTCACACTACCCTCACATTAACTCAAAGTTTGCCTGACTTGAAAATTATAACAATACAATCCATTATGGGAATTCTCCTATTCCAGAAGGATTTTTTTTTCTTTCAAAAATGTCTGATGCAGCTTACAAAATTTTGTTTAGATCATAGCTTTCTAAATTTATAATGTAGCTTGCCATGCCTGTAAAACATTTTATATGAAAATTCACCTCCAAACACTCTTAACACACAGTAGTATTGAAGCAATTGGATAGGTAATTAAAATCATATATTCACTGATTGCTGTACTCACTATCAACTAAAAGCAATCACAAACATCCAGATTTTGTGAGTACTGCACAATTATATTAGTAATGAGAAAGCATATTGGAATTTACAACACAAAAGCACTAATCAAATTTAATCTTAAGTGTCTTACTGTGAGGAACTGAACTCACAAATGGAACAATTCAGCGAGTTAAATTTCAGATACTTGAAGCTGAAGATTAAATTAGAACGATGACAACAGAAAATATAGAAAATTTTGGTGAAGATAATTGGTTTTCATTTCTGGGAAAAGAAAAGGAGAAATTAAAAAATATCACTTTTATCTTCAGCATTCACAGCACCAACCTGATAACAGGAATCTCCCAGCACGGTTTACTTTTAGCTCACAACCCCCAACGTTTATTTATTTTTCTGTTTCCTGAAAAGCTTTGCTTTGTCTCACAATTTCTTCCTTTCAGATGAGTCTATTAAATGATCCATTGGGAAAAGACACAGATTCAAGCCAAACAATGGGGCATCCCATCCTGTCCCACCCATATCTGTTTGGCCTGCAGCTGAGTGCAGCCCAGGCTGGGGCTGGTGGGTCTGCATCAGTGGTGACGGGCAGGGACATGTGTGAGATGTGACCTGATCTGTCCGGTACTTTTGGTTGTGCAGAAGTCATTTGGGCTTTCATTGTGCCTTTTCCTGCTTTCAGTGCAGATAGGGCTTTCACCATTTTGTAGTGTCAGGGGGCAGGGGTACTAACATGCCCCAGAGTGTGAAAGAAACCAGCCCAACTCCAGTGGCTTACATAAAGGCATGAGAACCATGCCAAAATTCCTAAAATTAAAGCTCATCTCATACCATTTTAGGCCTGTGAGAAGACTCCAACATTTCATTCTCTTTGTCCGTAAGAGGGCAGCAGTACAATGCAATGGGACGTCCCTGCCATTATCTTTTAATGATCGTCACATGGGTCTCCTTTACTTTCCTCAAACTCAGGTTTTACTTTCCCGAGTCTGTGTAAGCAGTTTGTCATTTTTTTTTTTTCCCTATGCATTTGCATCCATTTGTGTATTTATGTAAGGGTTATAAAAGTTTAATTAAAACACGGAAAGGACCTCTCATACTGTGGAAGGGTTCACAATAGTGATACACAAAAGTAAACAACAATTTGAACAAATGAGGCACTTTTATTTTAGACAAGTAGCACATTCTTACACAAAAGTGAAGAACATCCCAGAATTGTGGCTGTAAGATAATACTTTTGGAGTAGAATAAGTCAAAACAAAGAAGATTCCACTGGAGGAATAGTCCAAGAATAGAGAAGTAGGCCTCTGACTCTTTTTTAGAGTAATGCGTTAATAGACATAGATCTAACAATACTAATTCAATTCAAGGATGTCCTGGTTGTCTAGGAGAAAGAAAACTGTCTAAAATGCATTTGTTTTGAAAAACAGTCATTAATTATTAGTATTTCTTTAATAGACCTTTAAATGCTTAGCAAAATGCTACCTTATTTCCAAGGCACCCCTTGTGACACAAGGTGCATTGCTGCCACACGGAAGCCTGGGGAATATACTTGACTACTGATCGGGTGTTAAGATTTGATTGAAATGTGAAGTGTTTTCAGAAACTTTATGGTTTATTGGTCTGCTTAGTAGCTGTTTAATATGGCACAAAATATGGACACTTTTACTTTTCAGTGTAATCAAGTACATACAGTCTCTAGTATGTACTGTATGTCTCTAGTATCTTCAGGTGGGACATCTGATTACATCCGGCACCTCACAACTACACTGGTTACATTCTCTGTCTTACTGGAAGCAAGACTGTTGCTTCTAAAGAAATAAGAATCCTAAAACTAAAACCATGGATTTATTAAAAGGCTAAACAGACAGCAATCCACCAGGTGCTCAGAATTTTTCTGTGTACATTGGGAACCTTCAAAAGTCTGCTTATTGTCGTCATCCCCCCTCTCAGATCTTGTAATCTAACTTAGACTGTTCCGACACAACATGAAAGAAGGAAATGAAAATCAATAATTTTGTCAGGGTGATTAATAGCCAGGACTGATCATAATACTCTTAGTGACTGTATTCTTAAAAACTCTGAGTAGTTGTCCAGACTACATTTAGTCAAAAGAAGTTGTTCTGAAAATATACAGTTTTTGGCAACTATGCTTCTGAAGTAGATCTGTATTTATGGCAAGATGACTATGCAGCTGCTATGATATGTGGGACATTGTCCTATTTCTTCTACGTTTTGTTACAACATACCTTTTTTTTTTCCAGTTTTAAGCATAACATTTGGAGTAGGACTTCTAAGTTCTCTGTGCTCATTTCCTTTTCATTATGGTGTAGTCATGTGCAGATAGCTTAATCTCTTATGGCTTCATTTTCTTCATGAGTGAAATTGGACAAAGTCTAGTTCAGACATCCTGAGGATTTTTAAATTGTTCAAGTACATTACAGACATGTGGTTCAAGCCTGATACTTTTGCTAATGATTGCTTAAAAGAAAAATCTGATGTATTTCACAGCCTGCAACAAAGGACAGTTATTGAACAGCCAGTGGGAAATGCCACAACTGTAAATTACAGATGTAAATATAAGAGAACTAGCAAAGACCTGAAGAAAGTCATCTTCTTGCCTTGGGGCAGGATCAATCCAATCAGACTACAAACATCCCTAACAGTCAATTGTCTAACTTCTTAAAAAGGAGCAAAGAGCCACTGAGGCAATTTCTTTCAGCGTTTAACATTCCTTACAAACAGAACACTGTGTTTTCTTCCCCCTTCCATCCATGTAAAAATTAAGTCTCTCTTGCTCTATTGCAGTTTTTTGTTACATCTTGTCCTATTCCTAACAGATATGAGAACTATATTGTGCACCAACCTTTCCTCTACTACAGACTGTTAATATGTTTTCCTACAGTCTCTTTTTGTCCAGTTCTCTGAGGCCTTTAAAGGCTAGGGAGTTTTGTATCTTTAATTCTCAAAGTAGGTTATATTTATTCATTGCCAAATTGGTCCTTTTTTTTTTTCTTTTTTTTTTTCTTTTTTTTTTCTCTTTTTTTTTCCTCTTCTGGAACACAAGATCAAAACTAAGCACATTGCTCCAGTTTAGTACTTACTAGAGTAGTAATGAACCCAAGTAATTTAACAGAGCAGTCTGTGTAAAATAATACACAAGTTAGTTAATTCATTACAACCATCACAACCATCATCACATTAAGTTTTTAAAGACCAAACTCTAATGAGTAGGAAGCTCTTTTTTTCTTTTTCTTTTTCTTTTCCTTTTTTTTTTTTTTTAATTAATAAGTAATCTTTATTAAGGAGTGAATGATCTTCTATTTAAGAAAGATTTTCTTCTGCATGTGTTCGTTACTGGACACTGAGAGTGATGTTCATACTGGACGCTGAGAGTGATGTTCCTTGGAGCTGTAATAACAAAATGCTAATAGTAATGCTTATAAATCTCAAGTGTAAGAGCTTATTTTGAATATAAATTGAATTTGATATTTACTGTTCTGCTTCTGCCTCTAGAGGGTGTCTAGTAATGATCGGATAAAAGGATAAAAAGGTATGTTGGATGTTGATAAGAAGGTGAAATAAAGGATCTAGAAGAGTATATTTTAAAACTAAGTATACACCAAGTCTCAAAAAGATTCCATTATATTGATGTAACTTTTAAATTATTTTTAGTCTGATCTTTTGTAAGTCTGTCATCTCACAGGAAATGAGGAAAAAATATGTTCAGATTTACCTATGTTGTGTTGAGCCTCATGCTATTCTCAGAGAGAGAGGGAATTCTGATAATGTTTAAAGCTCTGCAAACAAAGACAGACAAATATGAATTTGGGAAGTTTTGTCCCAGGAAGTAAATTGTTTTGTCTACAGCAACAAACACCTTTAACACAAGTGCTAAAAGTAAGCATCACTAGGGATGCTTATTTCCTATCCCATTTCCTTAAGCTTACAGAAACAATATCTTCCATGTTGGGTAATGTCTTTTGTACAGCATCTTACTACACACCTGTCAAAGACAGAATACAGTGGAGAGAGAAAAGGTAGGAAAATATATAAAGAAGATATAGGGAGAGAAGGAGAGAAGAATGTAGAAACAAAAGGAAAGAAGTAAGATTTTTTTTTCAAGTTGTATCATATTTGCAAAACTTTATATTTTGAGCAAACAGAAAACTGACACCAGACTGAGGCCTGTGAGGCCCAAACATAGTACAGAAATAACTTCACATACTATATCTTTATTTTTACTAAAAGACTATTCTAAACATAAGTCAAAACCTGGTACTTTTAAAAATAATGATACATGAAGTAAAGGTGAAAGATGAACTTTAACCAATGAGAATATTGTCACTGACCTCAGAATATGAAAAATCAACAACAACAAAACACACCAGGAAAATAAAATCAATTTTAAGGTTTCTTATACTGGATCAAATGTAGAAATGGATTTCCTAAATGTTGGCATTCATGGACCTTCAGTTTGTACCTTTGCTTCTTAAGATAGGTAGTTAAGATAACCACTTTCAAATCAACCATGCCTTTGGCCTATGACTATGTTGTTTAAGATTGTTTTCTAACAAATGCCCTGGCTGCTGCTTCCCAACACTGATTTGAAGTAAACCTCCTCTTCTGCTTGCCTTTTCCTTTTTATATAAAAAGATATAGGTGCACATCCTGAGGTTTCTATGAGGCACTCTGACCTAGTGTGGAAGGTGGATGGATGGTGCACAGGGTTAATTCTGGCAAACCACAGGAACTTATTATAGACCCAGCCCTTTTCCTGGAGAGAGATTTTAGCTGTATAAAATCCTAGTGTGTGCACAATCTACAGTGGTGTGGAAGGATAAATACAGTTTATCTAGCAGGAATAATAAAAGTAAAATTAATAGCTAGTATTTTTCTTTTATGTTTACATTTAATATTTCAGTCATTTAAAGTAATGTAAAAGTTGTGTTCCTTTATGTGGTGTAAGAATATATTCTAATGGTAATTTTTATCTGATTGTAAGGCACTGCCTTTCTCACTTTCAGAGGTCAGGAGGTCAGGAGGGGCTGCTGCTTTTATTGTTGAAAAAAAAAAAAACACTCATTCACAGGTGACATGATGTGTGCAGTACTTTAATACACTATTCCTTTCCATCCATCCCTCTTTGGACTTCTGTATTTCTCTTGATGCAGTTCCAGTTTCTGAAGATGAAGATCTTGCTCATAAGTCATGCTCATAAGTCATCTGTGGCATAGCATACAGACATTGATAGAGTTAAGTCAAAAATGATCTAGACTCATGATAAAATCACCATAAATATATATACATTTCTTTATTTAAAAACTGCCCATAACAGGATCAGTTTTGGAATACACTTACTTTAAAGAATGGTAAAGACATATTCACTGATAGTTCTTTGTCATCCACTTACCATATTTTTTCCCATCCAGAGACAGATTTGGAAAGTATTGTATTTTTCATGCCTTTGAAAGCTACAATGTGCATTTATTCAGAAAGGCTGCTTCATAGAAATGAAATTAACTTAATTTTTTAACACTATAGACTGTATATCATTTAAAATAATGTAGAATAAAATGAAAAATAATGGCTCAGGTCTGGTCCCGTTGAAGATAATGGCAACACTCGCGTTACACTTAAGCAGAGTGTAATCTGATTGAACAAATAGAGAAAGTCTCTATTTTGTCACTCTTTGACAGTCTTATTCCTCTGTGTTCATTTGTTGTCAGATGTAGCCTGTTTTAGGCTGCAATTCGACTAATAAATAAGCAACCCTCATCACTAAAGCACTTGAAAATGTACTTTTAATGGCTTCTGGAGTAGAGATGTATTACTGGATCAGTCTTATGAAAACAAATATCCGGAGTTTTCTCATTAGAAATGCAAAAGATTTAAGGTTCAAAAATAGAGACTCAGATATAACTCTATATCCTTGTAGATCTATGGTTTGAGATAATATACAAAACCAGGAACATGATTAATCAATAAAAGTAAACAATTTTGTCAAGAGTAAGATTACATATGTGATTTATTTTCATTGAAAAGAACAGCAATTTGCAAATTACAGAAACAAAATGGATGTGACGATTAAAAGGATTATAAAAAAGCTACCAAGTGGTGGTAATGTATTCAATTCTATTGTGCAAATGGAAAAGAATGTTGCTAAAAAGACAGCTGTAAAAAAAATCTCTGTTTCATTTCTATTTGTTGCTTTAAAAAAAAAACAACACTACTTTAAAATATTTAATAATTTAAATTATTTCCCAAGCATAGATTCAGAACAGTACACATTAGCTATTCATCTGATTTCTTTAAAGATCAAATCATTTGAATATTTTACTTTGCTGGAAAATTCAACTTGCTTTATCATCATGCATTAGAAAGCTTTTCTAGAAGACATACACTATGGCATTATGGCAAATATTTGGATTAATACATATTGATGTAACAGTATGACTAATGATTATGAAAGGATTATAACATGTAGAAAGTGATGCTATGAACAGTTTCATACATTATTCAATTATGACTTTTGCATTTTATATCTTAATTCTTTGTTTTTCCATGTAGAGTTACTTCTGTTTACAAAATTTGAAACAATTGCAGAAAGAAATATGTGTTTCTGTTATATCTTGTATTATTAATAGGACAAGACAATCTCTTTTTCAATTTCCTATTTGAACCTATTCATATTTCTTAACAAAAATGTTGGTTGATATTGCCTTGGAATATTCATTTTGCACAGGAGGGAGTACAGTTCTGACTGTAATTCTTCTCTGCATGGCGTAGGGGAATTGTGTTAAACATCATGTATCATTGTACCAAAGCCTGGTACTCAGTGATGTTCACTCCCTGTCTCTAAAATATGGAGCTGCATATTTATAAGTTTCAGGAGGGTTCTTTTTTTTCTAAATCTGCAAGGTAATATGTATTCTACCAATAGTTCCTTACAGAGCACATACAATTCAAAAAACATAGAAATATCTGTAATGAAAACTTATACAAAATAGTTTTTGAAACCATGGAATACAAATAAAAATTCTATCAAAAGGAGACTTTTGAAATATCATGGATTCAAGTCTGATCTGTACTTATTTAATATGACTGTCTGATACCTTAATCCATGCAGAGCAGTACCTTGTTCCAAGAGCACTTCAATTAATGTGGTTCAGGTTAGGTTTGCACTAGGCTTACTAAAACATATCATATTAGCACATTATTTTTCTGTCCATTCAGGCGACTAAGAGAAATATGTTTCACTACTGTGTTTAATCAAGACTGTTTTGTAGAATAAACAAGGCCTAAAGAGTATTGACTTAAGTTAATTAGAATTTGATTTAATGGATTTGGAGGACTGCAAATGAATCTTTTATGCAAGGGTGAGACTCCTTGAAAGAGTCTCATTTATATGGGGCTTTGTAAGCAACTTATAAAAAGTAACTCCAGATATCTGTCATCCTCAAACTTACATAATCAGTTTGGGCTTTTTTCTTTATAAAATAAGAAAATATACTTTAACATTAATAGGGAGTTACATGGTTTGATGGGGAACTGTACTGCTTGATTGAAGTTTATATGATCCTGTCATACACAGATTGTAAACGATCCATCTTTGTTTTAAGGTGTTGCATATTTCAAGAAACTACTTGTAATATTAATGATTTCTTATATTAAGATGGGGACCAGAATTCTAAATGTTGGTATCCAGGCTGTAAACATTCCATCTCTGGTCATAATATATTCATCTTTCTCTGTAGTTGTTGTTGGTTATAAGAATGAGGTGAGACTCTTGTGTCCTTCTCAAAGCATTTCTTCTAATAAAATTGATCAACATATCTCATTAAGTCTTTCACAGTCACTTTACAGCCAGTAGCTTACTTATTTATACAATTTTTGTCTTGACAGTCAGCTTCCAAAATAAATTAAGTAAATATACAGAGGACCAGATCTGTTTGGCCTTCTTTTGCAAGGCAAAAGAAATAAATTATACCCAGAAATAGGTGCTGTAAAGATTATTCTGTTAAACTATATGTAATACCAGTGCAAAGGACTTAGACAATAGTTTATATTGAAAAGCTGCTGAATATACATGATTATCATCTTGTTCCAAACTGTGAGCATGAAAATTAGGATTATGGGATTTTTCATTTTTTACTTTTTTCAGTAAAACCAGCAAGAACATTTTTATTATATATACTTTTTTTTTTTTCTCACCTGTGATAGAATTACAGAGTCTCTAAAACATGAAGAGAACTGCTTTATTTTCAGAAATGCAGAGAATCCTCAATAAAATCATGAGGGTGCAAACAAAGGCATTTGCATAGCCAGTGCTCCACCACAGCTCAGCCTATATGTGGTGACGCACAACCCTGCCCCACACAGCTCTGAGGCTGGGTCAGCAGTTCTCAGCAGCCCCCTTATTCTCTCTCTCACTCTCTCTTTCTGGGGTTTTGATTCTGATTAATAAAACCTGTGGCGATTTATAAGAGACTACCCATTACATAAATAGGTCTGATCCTGAAGAGCTGGTTAGGAAGAAAGTAATCTGATTTACAGTTAGTGATCTCTTTCAGCAAAAGTCTTCCTGGTCTTGTAAAGGGCCATAAACTGGGAGAGAACATTAATTTAATGCCAGTGATTATTTGAGATAAGATATATATATATATATTATGTGGATATATTTATGTGGATATATATATATATGTATATATATTCACTAACATATATATATACGTATATATATACGTGTGTGTATATATATATATATATATACAAATGTTTGTAGGTTTAATCCTCATTCTTCTATGGCTATGTATATTTATATAAGTGATCTTGGTGAACACAATGTGATTTCTAATATGTGTGTGTATAGTACTTGAGGTACTTGAGTGTAAAGACAGGTGTTGATCCTGAAAAGAGCAGTGCATGAGATTGTTTCTGTACATGTAGGTGTATCTCCATCATCATGACGAAACTGTTCTGACCTGTAAATGTGTGTGCAGATCTTTGCCAGATTAATGCCCATGTTGACAGAAACATTACAGGGACATACAGGAAAATCTGTCAAATATGCCAATTGAAGAAACAGAGATGATTTACTACATTTTTTCTGTTATTACCTGGCCTCACTGAATTTAGATAATTCTTGAAACAAGACTAATGAAGGTAGTTTCTTTTTTAACACAGGCCTTTCCTGTCTACCAGACTCAAGGAAGGTAAATATCTCTTGGATATGTGTGTTCTTACTGATGAGGGTAGTGACTAATACTTGCTGTGGGGAAAAATCATCTCCTGTAATACTTCATAACTAAATACGATTTTCATAATCTGCAAACCTAATATGCCTTTTTTTTTTTTTTTTTTTTTTTTTCCATCAGTCCCAAAGAGTTCTCTACAGATTATTAGGTTTAATGATCAGTTAATGTGTATGGTCCTTTCTGCTTTATTCAGTTTTATTTGCACCGTTGTGGAAGAGGGGTTAGAAAGCAGTTCCCCATCCCTCTTCAATGGAGATGCACCTGATAAGCTTTCAGTGGAGACTTCTTTCAGTCATCCAGCAGTCCCCACTGCATCGCTCAGCTTCTGCCTGTGCCACTGGTCTCATCATTAAAAGGACAGGCTGAGAGACATGGTGAAAAAAGTGGTTTTGGTTTGTGTTTATTATTATTATTATTGTTTTAAAGCAACAGAAATCAGGTACTCTAAATGGAGCTGATACACATGTGAATGTGTATCCCCCTCACCCCCCAAAAAATAATAATGAATGGGAGCCAGTTTCTTTATCACCCGGAAGTTTTGTGCCCATGAGTGGGTTTTGTTTGACCTCTTATCTGTAACAGCTTGCCTGTTACTGAAATGCCACCGTGTGGTACAGCCAGGCTATCTCCTGTGCTTCCTGCTCCTGCTCAGAATTACGTGTCCCTGAGGCTGGTGATTTCCAGCTGCTATAAAGCTGGGGCTGCACTGCTGGGATCTGGCAGACAGCTCCCCAGGCTGCTTTGCCACAGCAGTATCCAGACTCCTATGCTCTGTCTGCATACAAGTTTATGGGTGCTTTGGAAAAGGGAACAAACTGGCTAGATTAGTTTCCATTGGCTTGCTCTCTGGCTGGAAAATAAAAAATAAAATTAATTTTATACTTTGTTGGTATAATTAACCAATCACCTAGAGCAATTCCTTGGCTAGAGACTTCATTTCCTTAAAATGCAGAATAAGGACTGAAATATTTTCCTTCTCTCTTATAAGAAGTGCTAAAAGCAGCTTAAAAAAAAAAAAAAAAAAAAAAAAGTGGGTGTGTAAGAGTACAGAAGCAGCAGGTGTGCTCCAGGTGAGGGCGTCTGCTGACTCTGGGCAGACAGAGGCTTCCCCTGTGAACAGAAACCAATGCAGACCAGGAAATAAAAAGAAATAATCAGGCTGTTCACGTTGGAGGCTGAGGAAACAGGCAGGTCAGCTCAGTTAATCATTGCCAAGATAAATTTTACTGAGGTTCACTGCTGATCATATGACAGTTTGAGATGAGAAAACCCCACCATGAGCAGTAAGAACTGAAAATACTTCCCCTGCTCTGGATTAGGTTTTATGATTTTTTTTTTTTTTACTTTTTTTTTTTTTTTCCTGTTGGAGAGGAGGATTCACTTTCTCCCGCTGTCCCAAGAGTTTAGCCCAGAGGCAGTTTGTGTGCTGCTTTCCTGTTCCAACGAGGAAGTGAAAAATTCCCTCCACATCTGCTCTCGCACTTGGATACTCAGATTTCACTCCTGAATCAGGAGCCGCCTGGAATGAACTCTCAGTGGGGCTCAGAGAAGAGCTTCCAGCTGTGCCAAGAGCTGTTTGATTTTGTACCAAAGGAGGAAGAAGGAAAGAAATCCTGCAAAGTGCTGAAATACTGATGGGGCAAAAGTTAGTCTAAGGATACTGCAACTGGGAAAAGCGAAAGAAGAGACAAAGCAGAGCAAGGTACAGGGAAACAGGATGGGAAACATTTGTCGGAAGTACTGCACCTGCTTGAAGCCCTATATCCCTTGCTTATTCTCGGTGAAGGAAGATGAAAAGGAAGACAAAATCGGCCAAACTTTTCCCAACCTTGCTGTGATATACAGTAACAACCAGACAATAGAGAAAGCGAAAGAGAGTGAGAAAAAAAGCAAGCCCTTACCTCCACTGCCTGGCCAGCATCTGGTGAACATTTGCAATTTTGTGGCACTCTTCAGCTATGAGGCTCGCACAGAGGAGGACTTGAGCTTTCAAGCCGGGGAAAAGCTTGAAGTGCTGGATGCATCTCATGAGGGCTGGTGGTACGCAAGGCTCCTCCTGCCACCAGGGTCATTCTCCCCTGGCCGCAAGCTCCAGGGCTACATCCCTGCCAACTACATAGCTGCTGACCAGAGCATCGAAGCTGAGCCGTGAGTAGCCACGAAACACGCGCCACAGTCCCTTTTCTGTTGGTCTAAGTGGGTTTGGAGCAGGCAGTTATGGCATTGCTTCTCACTGAGTAGTAACCTGCAACAGTGAACTTCCAGCGGTCTTACCAGCAATACTGCTAGTCAGTGTGAGCAAGGAAAAGGTGAAAGAAAATCATTTACAAAAGGCAGTGTGTTGAGAGTTCTGTAGTGGCTTAAATCATTTCCCTCTCTAATATACTCCGATGATCTGCTGAAGAATCATCTGGTAATGTCAGGCTGGTTATCACTGTGATGGTTCGTTATTGTTATTCATATAATTATTATGCTTTCCAGATTGTAAGAAGGTATCACTCCCACCCCAAATAGCCTTCAGCCTAACCAGTTGCAGAGTTGTCAATTAGAGTCCAGGAAGCTACCTTTACACTTTCAAATCTTGTTACGGATGATGGGCGAGTCTCTAACAGATAAGATTTATTGTGGTTTCCTCTATTTTATTTTTTTTTTCTCTTTTGTAAGCAAATCACTACTCAGTACAAATTTAACTGAAGTACTGCAAAAGGCAAACGTGTGGATATAGCAAAGGTACAGACTGAATTTCTTAGTTTCACAGAGTTTAACTATGCAGGTCATGTTCTTCTGCCCCTGTCTGATCTAGTTTACCATTCAGAACTAGAGCAGACATCACATGGATTCAGTTACTTAGGGTCTGTGTCAGGCCAGGATGCAGAGTTAACTTTTGTGTGCTTCAATCATAGGCAGCATCTGCTGAAATAACACTGTCTGCTGTTCCTGAGGTGTGTCTTGGAAAAACTCAGTGTGGAAAGAGACAACAGAAATTGTGTTAGTCTCTGAATTCATTTTGATTTTAGAGGAATAATATTGCAGCTTTGCAGTTAAATCTCATCTGGACCTGAAATATCTCCAATCTGATCTGCCCACTGTACTGCCCAGGGCTCAGAACACCAGCTCAGATATGGTTATGAGTCTTTTATCAGCCGTAAGATGTGTAACATAGGGCAACTATGAGATTCCTCTCTAACCTGAAGACCTTAATTTCCAGAATCTAACCAGCTGTTGCTATTTCTGTATTCAGGCAAACAACATTTTCAATGGTTGTGTTCAAAAGGATTCTTCTAATTGCAGAAAATAATCTGCAGGAAAGACATTTTCTGAACACAAGAGAAACAGTGGTAGACTCGAATTCAACTCATCTTGCCCTTTGCTCTCTTTCAAGAAGTAGTCTCATTACAGGTCATCTAAGATTGCTGCTTGCTATTAATACTTAGCAAGTAATTTTTTGTCAGTTACAAAATCAAGTCTCAGCTCCTAAGCTTCCTCTTATCTTTCTACATATTCAGAATCAGATGGGTACTTAACTTTGATAAAGTGCATTACAGCATAACCTGTTATTTATTTATTTATTTATTTATTAAATAGAATCAAGTTTATTTCCTTATACTCTTTTTAAAACTTTTTTTCCTTTTATTAATCATGGCTAATTGTTTTTATTTTTGGCAAAAGTTTTGTTTGTTTGTTTTAAATTGTTTTTATTTTCCTCGGATTTGTAGAACAGTGGACATGGAGAGCTTTTAGAACTCTCAGATGAAGTAATTCCTCCAAAATGTTTGACAAGTTCTTAATTTGATACCAAAACACTTCTGCCATCTTTTCTCAAATTTCCTTCTAAGTCCACTGGCCTTAGTGACCGTCAATGAAAGAGTACAAATCTGCTTCTTGTCAGGTCACACAGACATCCTGTTCTACAGTCATAAAAAACTCAGGTTGGAAAAGGCCTCCGAAGGACATTTAAACCAGTTGCCCCAACTCAAGGCAAAAATAAAGTTGGACCAGTCTGCTTAGGGTCAAGCTTTTCAATTTGATGGTGATGATTTTTCCTCTTGTATCTGGTTGGAATATTTCTTGCTACAATTTCCTCCAAGACTTCCATTTCACCCACCCTATACATTTCACACCTCTGTTATCCTACTGAAACAATGAGAGCAGCAGTAGCGATGGTGTTTTAAAGAGATAACACTTGCTTTCCCTAAAGTAAAAGAAGGAAGATGAAAAAGTTATTATATTGTCTCTTTAATTAAAATTCAATGTTTTAATCATATTATCTTCCTGAAATTTAAATTTAACTTCTTTCATCTTTCCATTTTGATTTTATTTAGCTCTCTCCTTTGGTGTTGGACAATTGCTTATGGCCATAACATACATATTTGTGGAAACTGGGAAAGTTTTTATTGTATCTTCCCATCTTTTTTTTTTACCAGTTCTTCATGTTTCCAGCACAGAACCGCTAAAGAATAGAAGACTTGCAATCTGTGTCACATGTAAATGTACATTCTCTAGCATCATCTAGCTTCTGTATGTCTGCAGAGAGAATGGATGTTTTAGTTTATTTCTAGAAAGTATTTCCAACTAAGTAGATCAAGACAAACTGGCAAACCTATTCCAGGAAACAGATTTCATGATTATGCAAATGCCTGGGTCACAGCCTCATGCATGTATAGGAATTTGTGAAATTACTGATTTATTTTTTTTTACTGTTTTTGAGTCTTGAATTTGTAAACTAATATCTGTAAGAAAGCTAGGCAAAGACACCCATTGACAAACAATAACAAGCATTCATTTAGTGGTGTGTCTTCATCACACCTAGAGCTCAAGAAGGGGAAGACCTTAAAAGGCCTTTAGCATCTGAAACTGGCTTATAACAAAAGGTTCTTTAAAAAGCTACTATTATAATGCTTCCAATCTTCAATTCATCACGAGAGTCTTAGTAAGACATGGAAATAAAACAAACTGCCCATTCTTTAACAACTGATTTCAGCATGATTGTAAGTAACTTAAAAAAAAACATTGATTCTCAATGCATGCATGGATACCCCATAAATTCACTTAAATAAAGGGATATAAGGACATGAAATATTCTATAAATTATGCAATATCTTAGAGAAGACAGGGTCACTATGGAAGTTTAGTCAATATATGCTTGAAAGCTGCATGCAAAACTATTTTGTTTGCTAATCATTTGTTTGTATTTTGTTTGCTAATCATTTCAGTTTTGCCTGTAGTCATCAAAATTATTAAAAAATATATATTATATATTATATATTATATATTATATATTATATATATATAATCATTTCTAATCAACATTTTGACGTGGTCTGTATTGTAGAGCCAGTTAAAGATTGGTAAATCCGTCTGGTTCTATACTGTCCATCCTGGCATGCGATAATGCTGGGTGATTATTTATTCCCAGCAAGTGCCACAGCAGACTGTTTTGTCTCTTTGCCAAAGTGTCTATGGATTTTTGGGGGGGGGAGAGAGGCTTTTTTTTTTTTTTTTTTAATTTTCCTTAGTAAGAAGGAAAATGAAATAAAATAAGACAGAAAAATGCAGAACTTATCCTCATTTAAAGTCTTATCCTCATTTAAATAAGCTTTTCTTCCTGGAGGTTTCTTGGACTCCATATAGTATAACTGAGGTGCTGGTAAGATGGATTAATAACTGAAAGGGAAGAAAGAAAATACATTATCTCCAGCCCTGTAAAAAAAAAAAAAAAAAAAGAAAGAAAAAAAAAGTTTGATACTGCTTATAACAAAGAGAATTTTTATGTATTATTTACTATCAGAATATTCAAGCAGAAGTGATAAAAATGAGATTTCCTTGCTGTGTTGCTTTCCTCTCATTACTGATTTTTTTTTCTAGCACCTGCAGTACTCCTTACACAGTCAGAAAAAAAGGCAGATTCAAACTATGCTGATGATAAATTAGCATCTATAAGAATGCTTAGCTGTATCATAGATAGCTGGCAAAATGACAATCCAAATCGATTTTTCATTTTTAAGCAAGTTTGAGTGAGGTCACATCTGGTGCATCCAATGATTTGGGAATGCTTTTTCTTTTTTCCTGGGTCTAGGCACATAACATTTAGCACAAGGGAAGTGAAAAATACAGCTGGAGGTACAGTCATATGATTTGCCTTGCATTTTTAGCAGAGCATGATCAGAAAGAACAATTTGACTGACACCAAAATAGGAATAGATATATAAATTTCCTTGGCAAGGAGTGTGACCTTACATTCTCTGTGCTTGCTCTGTGCCTGCTATTCTGCGCTATAAACAGGAACCATAGTAACACATTCACCTGCCCTTATTTTATTATTGCCACTTGTTTTAACTAAACAAGAAAGCGACATAGTGCAAATTGTTGTGGACAACAAATATGGCCCAGCTGGACAGTAAATTTTAATGAAGCAAAAATAATGATTAAAAAAGAAAACAAAACTGTTGGAGTGACATGAATTCTTTTCTAGAGGAAAGGTAGAGTGTACTTAGAGGGGGCTCTCGCCTGCCATCCTAATGGAGCTGTTGTCTGTTTACTGAAAGTCAGGTTCATATGTTCCTCCCAACATTGTTGACACAGTAGTGCTGTGCTGAGGGAAGTAAATCCACACAAACTCCTAGCTGATTAGGACAAACAACAGCACTGCAATTACTTATAACTTCTACTAGTTTCAGAAACATTCTTTATTTCAGAGAGGTTTCTGGGGTAGGTGTTTCCTAGCTGCTGGAAACCAAGCCCCAGACCTAATCAACAAAACCTCATCAGTCAAGTCCATAATGAGCTTTCTGTACAACTCTTTGAAAGCAGAAGTGACTTGCAGGTTATTTTTGTCAGTCTCCATAGTTCCTTTCTGTGGCCTGACTCAGCTTTAACTACTTCATGCATTGACTGAGTCTGAGTTACTATACATGAGTAAGAAATTCTTCACTGTGCCAACCTGTTTCAGACTGTCTGGACATTCAGGCTTATGGGGTTCCTTTTGTTCATGTGGGACATTTTGCAAAGTTGTGTTTAGAGCCACAATAGCAAGCAGCTCTTTCAAAAGTGAAACCTTAAATTCTGCTGAATTTGAATCAAATTCTGAAAAAATTTGAATCAAATTCAGAAATCTGAATTTGATCCACTGTGGTTTCAGTGCTCTCCCACTCTCGTAATTCTTTTCTGTATTACAGCACAAACTCTTGAGGACACCACCAGAACCAGCAGTAACCATTATACTGAAATGGGCTTTTAATAACTGTTCATTAGCTAGCATGGCTGGTTTATATTTCCCATGTTCCTGGAACCTGTTGCATTACATATGAAAGCTATTTTTAACCATTTTTGGTAGAAAAGGATTCTTTATTGCCAATATATATATTTACTGTAAATCATTGAAAAGGCTGTATATGAACTCATAACTGAAAGAGATGGATTTTTTTTTATACACTTTATATAAGTACTTGAATATACTTAATGAATGAACTTTTGTGTGCACACATATGGACAGTTTATGAGCCTGATACTTTTAAGACCATGTAAAATAGCTGGGTGATACAGGGTGTGTGCTGAAAAGCCAAATCATGCATTTGATCATATTTTTTCACCCTCTGTTCATGACATCTGAAGTACCTAGCCAGACTTTGAGTTGCCATGAGTGTTTTTGAATGCCTTTCTTGAATTTAAATTATTTAATGATAAAACAAGACCCTAAATTTACTTAATTAACTTCATTAGTCTTGTCTCAACATTGCCATGCTATCTTCAAGCACATCCCAAATATTTTCTTCAGCTCTGCTCATTTCTTTAAATAAACAGTGATAAAATGAAGGAGATGGTTTACAGAACTATGCAAAATGTCAGACTTTATCAAGTGCCTGCAGTATTTACACGTTCATGTATAATCCACTGCTCAGAAAGGTGGAAGGAATTCTGGCATCACAGATGAGCAGTTTTTTGCAAACTTGTCTAGTTTAGGTCACCTGGCAATGTGGTTTTCTAGATATATAACATTATTTATTCAAACTCTGAGAAATTAAGAAATTCTTTCCTTTCTCAACTTTATATGGAATCAGTATGTGAGTTATATATGGTAATTACTATGCAGTAGTTTCCATTACCATGTTGTGAAAGATTTGACAGTGAATGATGTCACAACCAGAAACAATATCTTTAAAGACTGCAAACCTGGGCAGTTAGATTTTTATTTATTTTTTTTTATTTTTTTATGGCATCATGAAATAAAAATGGCCTTTATGGCACATCTTTGAAAAACAAAGACAACATTCTGGTCAGAATACCTTAACGGTCCTGTCTGATGGTTTTTCTTCATACTCAATAGAAATAAGAGTTGTGTGTGTTAACCTAAATTAGTTGTTTGTGAGCAAAAACATTGGCCAGGCATTGTACAATAGTTACTATTTCTGCAATAGCTGTCTTTGATGGCTCTATGCGTAGCACAATACAGACCCGTGCAGAGCTCAGTCATCTCTGAACAAGTTTAGAAGAGAAGAATAGTAACCAGCAGCTCAGCCAGGCTAAGAAGTCCTAAAGCTGTGCTGGATTTAAACAAACTAGGTCAGGTTTTCTGTGAAGAATTATTTTGTAGCAAGTGAAAAGCACTGTTGGTTATAGAAGACTTTGAGGCTTTTTCTTGTGTGTGTAGGAACATAGCTGTAATGAAAAGATTAAGTCACAAAACATACAAAATACCCTACCAGGTCAAACCAATGGCCCTTGTAGCCCAGTTACTCTGTTTCAGAAAGGATTTTATGAAAAGTGCACAGGCCTGTCCACTTTCTGTGATCTGTTCCCTTTGTACTTCACCAGAGACTGGAACTGTTGTATAAGCAATGTTAGAGGGTACATCACTGCCATGTCTAATTACAGACCTATTGTCAAGTCTATTTAGCAAAAGCATAGGTGTTGACACTGCACAATTCTTTATTTCTGTTTGGAGACAAAGACTAAGCTATAGAAAAAAAAAAAAAAAAAAGAAAAGAAATAAAGAAAAGAAAAGAAGCAAACCCCCAAAACCAATCAACCAAACAAACAAACAAAAAAACCTTCTCATCTCTGCAGGAAGTTTTACATTCCTAAACAAGGGTTTGGCATATTTTATTTTATTTATTTTTTTCCCAACTGTTGATTGTTCAGTCAGGAGTGACTGAAAAAACAACAACAAAAAGCACCAAGCCACACTCAAAATTAATTAGGCACAAAAGGAAATAGCAGTCCTGTCATAGTCCCTGTGGTGAGATTCACCTGCCTATTCCTTTACAGGCCACACTTGCTTGTTCCCATCTGTCATAATGCCCAAGTCAACCTGGGCTGCAGATGTGAGTTATTTAACTGTGAGCAATTTACTGTTAAATTCATTTCAGATACTACTGAAGGTGCAGAAGTAAGACCGGAATGTATCCTGTTATTATCTTATAGATGGTATCGTCTAACAAAATCCTTTAGCAGTGGTGTTTCTTGCAAATGTTATAATAAAGATGCAGCCTTCCCATGGCCTAAGTTAGACAACACACAATTTACCTCTCAATTTTCTTTAAAACAGATTAGTAAAAAAAAATAAATAAATGATTGTTTATGTTTCATATGTTTACCCATAATAAAATATTTTGTTCATTTTCAAGTCTCATGGGTGGCATCTCTGTCCATGGCAGGGAGAGAGGGCGGGCAGAACTAGATGATCTTCAAGGTCCTTTCCAACCCAAACTATTCTGTGATTCATTCTACAATTGTCCTGGTTTCAGTTTGGACAGAGTTATTTTTCCTCCTAGTAGCTGGTAGAGTGCTATATTTTGGATTAGGATGAGAAGAGTGCTGATAACATGCTGATGTTTTAATTGCTGCAGAGCAGTGCTTATACTAAGCCAAGGACTTTTCAGCTCCTCGCTCTGTCCTGCCAGCGGGCAGGCTGGGGGTGCAGCAATAGCTGGGAGGGGACAGACCCAGGACAGCTGACCCAAACTGGCCAAAGGGGTATTCCATACCATCTGACGTCATGCTATAGGGGTGGCTAGCCAGGGTGGGGGGCCGGTTCTCGGGGTTGGGCTGGGCATCGGTCAGCGGGTGGTGAGCAATTGCATTGTGCATCACTTGTTTGTACATTATTATTATTATTATTATTATTATTTCCTATCTTAATAAATTGTCTTTACCTCAACCCACAGGCTTCACTTTCCCATTTCTCTCCCCCATCCCAGAGAGGGAGGGGGGAGGGTGAGCGAACGGCTGTGTGGTGTTTAGCTGCCGGCCGGGTTAAACCACAACAACAATTTATTCTATGATTCCAAGTCATGCAAGCAAAATACAAATAGCAAAGAAATAACATAATGTATTAGGTCATATTTTAAAAAGACAAAATATTATCACATATTTTCTGTTACATGTAAGAGATAAAATAATATTCGGTGTTTTCCAAATAGCATTATATGAAGCATATTTGAGGAAAATTCTTGAATTAGAACTCAAAAAATAAGTGATTAAAATCCTTAGTTAAGAAGCTAACGATGACATTCAGGTTTGCACCTCTAAACTGCAATAGGAAAGTCATAAAAGTAATGAGAAATTAGAATGGAAATTGACACCTTTGCAATTTTCAGTTCTCCAAACATGCTTGGAATGTGTCTGGAAATAGTTTCTTCAGAAGATCATATGAAATATTGATCAGGAACCCATAGCTTTTATTTATCACTTAAACTAGATAAAAACACATTCCATTTATCCATGCTGGTATGCTAATCTTAATCAATAAAAACTGGAAAAACAGAGCCGCAAATTAAATAAGGGGTGGTTTCAGATGGGATTGCACTAATTGACATTTTCATTATTTCTTTGCAGATTACTTTATAATCTCTTACATATAGGTTTATCTGCAGTAACGTTGGTAAGCATTTTCCCTTAACTTTCTCGCATTAAAGCAGATATATTTCTAGTATCCTGAAATATAAACAATACATTTCTTTATTTGTAACACAAGCAATTTTGTGGCACAACTTTTCAAAATGGACCACAAAAGAAGAGGAAAAAGAAATCTGAATCTTACATTTGGTAATTAATGTATACCAAGTTTCAGAACTGATGAGAACTCACAAAACTCATTCTTCTTTTTGAAACTACTGATCATTTGAATTAGTGGAAGCCTCTCTGAAGGTATGCAGGAGTGTCTGTGCTCCTCTAAGGGTATCTGATCAAAGGAGCCATAAAGAACACACAGTTACAAGTCTGACTCACACCTGATAAGGCAGGTGGTGATGACAAATGTCGTCAGCAGCAATAATTGATAAGGGTATATAGTATGCAGGAATGCTTTTTTTTTTTTTTTTTTTTTTTTTTCTTTAAGATTATTTGACTGAGCACCTTGCCAAACTGGGATGACAAGGAAATGGAGGGAGACAACAACAACATAAAAAACAACCAATTTGTGTTAATAACGACTCAGCCAGAAACAAACCTGGTCAGTCACACCAATTGATGGGCTATCAAGAAACTGGGAGCAAACTGAGACTTTGCAGTTTTTGAGGTGAAAACCTGGCATCCAGGAGGCTGTTGAAGGCAGTACCTTGTCTGTGGCCATCTGTGTGGCTGGCCATGTCTGTGTCCCCTGCATGTGTCCATGCCCCCTGTGTGTGTATGTGTCTGGAATATGTGCTCAACTTTCCTACTGGTTGAACCTGCAAATGCGAAAGCAGCAGGTACATCCATGGACTACTGCTGAGTGAGGAGGCAGCCATCCCTAACTTCCCTAACAGCTTCCTTTACCCTTACTCCAAAGAAGAGAGCCTTTTATTTTATGCTTTTCCCATACTATGACAGACTTACAAAAGTTTAGAAGTGTGTATGTATTCTCAGTCTCTAACAAAGATGAATCAGTTAGATAGATTTTCTACCTTTCTGACATGGTGCTGTGATCTCTTACAAAATAAGCTGTCTTGTGATGACAGTGCATGCAGATTTTCACAGATGTACTAGCCTTACCTTCTGGAAGTCAAAGGTGTCTTTAGTGCGTCACCCTTCCCATCTGTCACCCTGAAAAGGTTACCCTAAAATCTGCTTTGTTAAGAAATTTGTTAAGAAATTTGTGACCATGTGAAAGAGACACTACGTTAGAGTAATGTTTTTAAAGTAAAAGAGAATAGATTTAGGTTAGATATAAGGAAGAAATTCTTTACGGTGAAGTTAGATACTGGAACGGGTTGCTCAGAGGAGTTGTGGATGTCCCCTCCGACAATGTAATCAAGGTTAGGTTGAATGGGACTTTGAGCAACTTGGCTAGTGGAAGGTGACCAGGATGACCATTGAAACCAGAAGATCTTTAAGGTCCCTTCTAACCCAAACCATTCTGTGATTTTATATCCCTTGGCTTGTGGTCATCTTAGGGTTCCTGACAGCACAGTCCTTTTCTGATTACCCCTGGAGACTGAGTGAGACAGTGGAGGTCATTCTCCAGTGTAAGGTGACCTGAGAGAGGGCACAAGTCTGCTCAGACAAGTCTGCTTCTGGTAATAGACTGAGGAAGTATGTGCCTGTGCCAAGAGAGCTCTGCACAGAAAGCAGTGGAAAGATCTTAAACACCAGTATCCTGTACAGACATGTGGGGCTTTTTGTTCCTGAGGGCTTCCATATTACTTCTGAGCAGAAGTGAATTTCCTTGTAAGAGAAGAAAATAATTTTTCAGGAATGATTTTCTCAAGAAAATCAATTCAGTGCTTTTGGAAGCTGTAATGGTTTAAGCGAACATATGATTGAAAAATTTCTTGTACATTTGAGTTTCCCTTAATGTTAAATCAATTTATGTTAGTAGTGCTCTTTGCACCATGTTAACATTAAGGCTACATCAAGGTTTCAATTTTGTTCATCAGATGTTATGAATAGTAGAGCTCTTGCTACTTTTAAAGTACATTTTGACGGTAGATCAGTACTTTTGTTCAGGTATATGTTAACAAATGTGTAGAGATACTAACATTGATGCAAGATTTTACAATACTCTTTTGAAAACTCCATGCAGCTGAAATAGGACCAGAGGAACACATTTTATTTTATTTTATTTTATTTTATTTTATTTTATTTTATTTTATTTTATTTTATTTTATTTTATTTTTATTAAGGTGATTGTATGGCTATATTTCACCCAATAAATAAATAAATAAATAAATAAAATTAAAGGCCCAAATCACTTCCCTTTAAAGCTGATGGTAGTCTTTCATTTACTACAAAGATAAGTGTTTTCAAACAAGTTTTAAATGCAATGAAGTCCTTACTGACTATTGGGAACAAACTGTGATGCACTAATTGACTTTAGCCACTTAAATTGAAGAAATACCAGTGATTTACATAATTAAAACACAGCAAAAAAAAAGTAACATATCACTTTCATCTCCATTTTCACACATAGAAACACTTCAGAGCAGATTAGATGCAGATGAACAATATTCCGAAGAATGTGTGGAACTGTTGAAATGAATTACTCAATAGTGAATAATCTCTGGATGAGATTTATTTATGGAGATTAACTCAAATTAATTCTATCAGGCTGTGATTTGATTGCTATTTTATTATCTTTTGTTCCTATTGTACAATGAAGCTAGAATTGGATGAGCTATGCTGATTTGCAGAGACCATGGACTTGGCTTTGCAATACTATCCCTACAGGAGAAATAGTTGCTTCCCAGCCATCATTGACCCAACGATATGATGGTTTGTTGTCTTGAAGGCTCTGTCTCAGAGCCACCACATTTGTTTTTGATGCAGCTGCACCTTTCCCCAAGTGGCACCCTTCCCAGTGGAAACCTTGGGGAAAAATGGGCAGCACTATCAGCATGGAGGGGGTTAGCGTGGTGGTGTTCACTTCGGAAATTTGAATGGACTCAGATGTTGGGCAGAGTGGGGGCACAGCCTCTCCCCTCTCTGGTCAGCCTGCATTTGGGGGATGTCGCTTGAGTGTGCCATTCATGTGAGCACGCTGGCCCTGGTGAGGCATGCCAAGGGCTGGGGAGAGAAGCTGCTGTGAAAAGCTGCAGGCCCCAGACAGAAGGACGCTTATAGGTATGTAACTAACTAATAGACAGTGTTCACCACAGAGCCTTTGGCAGGTTTGCTGGGGTCCATCAATTATGAAAACACAGGGAAACCTGGAGCACATGCCTGATCCACAGACTTTGAAATATATTCTGGATCCCTCCCTTTTCTGCTGCCCTGAGAAAGAACCTGCCTTTCCTGTGGGCTCCCCCATGTGAAGCATGAGCACCATGCTCCAGGCTCTGTTTTGGTTTGCTCCCTACGTCACTCTCAGGGCAAATTCAACAATGCGTTTGCAGCACAGTCAACTGTTATTATCAAGAAGTGAAAAATCAACACAATACTATACATAATCTCTTTTAACAGAATCATGCGGCAACGCAGTTATGCCTTATTGCAGTACATACTGAAAAGGTGTAAACCCAATGTGTCATGGACTCTTGTAGACTAATGCCTGACTAATCTTTTTATTTATGTTTACAAGACAATAAATTTGTTCTGTACTGTAAGAGGAAATGCCAATCTCTGTGGTGGATTTTACCACACTCGCTCACTGTTGAACATTACCTTATCCAAACAATCCCACGCAGTGTCTTACTGTAAAAGTCCCGAAAGCTCTGACAGACCTTTTCTTTAGGGCATAGGTTATTATTTCCAACAAAAACAGTGGAGTAACACAAAACAAAGCTATTTCTTAGACCGTAACAGACTTCAGGGGCCCAGGATCCTCTTTTAAGACACATCTGCTGCCCCTCTCTTACACGAACAAAAAATATTCTCCTACAGCTTCTTCAGCTGGGCTCCCCAGTTATTTATTAGTGCAACCTGGGGACCCTTTCAGGTCTCTGGCATACATGAGGTCAGTCTGGGTAGGTGGATGTTTCACGCGTTTATTAGGGGTGAGTCATGGTCAATGGGCTCATATTAGGTAAGTAATTGTTCAATGTTACAGTCGTGTTTTCAGCAGGTAATAAAATTAATATCTTTTAATCTTTTAATTAAAAAAAAATGGGGGGGAGGTACTACACAACATAAATTTGTGAATCTGGTCTTGATTCTTGATGTGTAAAACTTTTTTCTGTCCATAACCTGCAATTTCCTATCTCACTAGAAATAAACAGTAGCAAAGTTTCTGCCCACTTTTGATGGTAGCTCATGTATTTTCAGTTCCAAAGGATTACCTGTGTTGTAACCATGTAACACTCTCCAAATTATGTTAACATCTATGCACGGTGTACGTTCCAGCAAAATAGTGATTATGGTATGTTACAGAATGAGGTTCAAATTGCATCATTTTAGATAAAGATGCTCTGGATCATGGATGAGTTTATCACTTACGTCTTAGTGCTCACATCTTTAACCATACCAACATGGGAAGAGAAAAAGGGGAAATGGCTCTGTTCTCCTGAAGAAAGAAGAAAAAATGTTTCTCATGGTGTTCGTTTACCTTTACTTTTGCCCCTAGGAAAAAAAAAAAAAAAATCTTTTGTCTTAATTTTGTATCTAATGGAACTGAAGAAAATATAGGTATTGTTTAATTGTACCTTGTTTCCAGATAACTTAATACTTTCACAACAAAATTAAAAATAAATGTTTATATACTTTGATAGAAACTCCATTTGAAAACAGAAATAAGAAATAACTTTAAATAGGAAAATTATTCAATTTGAGTGTATTTACCACATAAGAACATAAGCTATAATATTTTGTTTTGAAAATATATACAGAAGTAGAGAAGTATAACTTCATTTTATTTCCTTTTATATATTTTTTTCCTTCTATATCTCTTCAGTTATCACCTCTTTCGTTCTGCCATCTCACCAGTGAAACTCTCTCAAGTCTACCATAAATTTAGTATTTATGGAAAAATGCCAACATATCAGCTTTAATCTGTTCACAAGAACATTAGCAAAATGTTATCCAAAAGTTCAGAGCAAAATGGGATATATTACTTTCCAAAAGTATGTGTTTCTCATTATACTCATTAAAGAAAAATCACAGCATTGATCTCAAAACGTGGAAAGCACAGTGGGACTTATACTGCATTGCTCCCCAGACTGTCACATACAGGCAGACTTCTACGTAGTTGTGTAACATAAAATAATTCTGTGCTGTTGGTTTTGATAGAGCTCTTCCACTTGTATAACATGGAAATGAGCCTTTAGTTTTTCAGAACTATTCACATGTTCTGTGTTTTCCCATGTGGAAATTAAAAACAACTACTCCACCCACTGTCATTGTGAAAAGACTCAGGAGATCCCAGTCCAATACAGTGCAAGCAGATGGTCTTCATTTAACTTTTGATAAGTTATTCGGCAACAAGGACCTAAGCAATATACATGACTCAGATCTTCACGTATGAAGCAAATGCACTGCAGTTGTGTAAGGCTAAATGTGCTGCCTTATGTAATCAACCCTGAAAATCAGAATTTCTAGTTTCACTTCGAGTTTCACCAGTTTCTGATTATGGCAAATAAGTAATCAGAACGGAGACGTGTCACTGTATAGGTACACTTTAAATGCATTTTTATTTCACTATTGTCTAAGTTAGATAGTTTCTGCATCATGATAAGATTTTAATTGATTTCCTTGTATAGATTGTAGAAGGCTGTAGTTACCAACTTTTTTTTTCTTTTCTTTTTTTCTTTTTTTCTTTTTAACTCTTATTCTGACTATCTTGTTTATGACAGTACTTTGGGAAGTAAGGATTAAACCAGTACATTTAACAGTGACCTCTAGTCAACAAATAGATGATGAAAATGCATGGTAACGTATTCTCTTGTCAAATACAAGTGAAAGTAGTATGATGAAGTTAAGAAAGGAAAAGGGAAAAGATCTGTAGAGAGCACTGATTATAGTGAGAGTTTCTCTGTGAAACTGTATCCCCAAATAGGACTGAAATCATGCCAAAAATGTGTGCCCTGCAAAAGCAGAAGCTGGAAACCAGCATTTCATTAACAGGTACAGTAGCTCAGGCAGCAGCAGGTTATAGTCCCTGGGCATGAAATGAAGTCCTTAGTTTTGTCATGTCTTTAACTTCTCTTCATCATTGTCTGTTAGCTCTGACTTTCTCCTTTCTCTTCTTCCATCTCCTTGATGATATTGTATGGTTCTCACTACTTTGAATTCTTAATATCCCACTTCCCCTGCCATCCTGCATTGTCTTATACATTGCTTTATATTCCTTCCTCTTAAATTTTGTCCTTGTACCATGTATCTTTCAGTATCTGAAAATAAGTTACAGTGAAGAATACATGGTATTAAAAACAGTCCCAGGCAAGCCTGTAGAAGGCAGCAAGGAAGAAGGGCTTTACATCCAAAGAAGCTGAAACAGCCTAAGATTTTCCAGCCTCTGCACAGTTGGTCTGCAAGCCTTAGAATAATCCTGGATACTTCAGTGTGTAGATTCTTATGCCATGTCTATGAAAGCTTAAGTTTTTGAACACACTTATGAAAGGAATCCTTTGCAAGTTTTAATCATCATGTCTTAGTTAGACTACATATTTTTCTGTTTTTTCTATCTCCATCATTGGGTTCACTGAAGACTCTAAAGGGAAGATTGAAGCAGCCAGTACCCCTCTGCCATGCTCCACTTCACAAATGCAGTTCATCACTTGTAAAGCACATCTGTTTCTTAGCTGTGTTATATCTGAGAAGGCTCTGATCTTTGCGGATTTCTGCTAATTTCTTAAAATATCAGCTCTTGGGGAAATGGTATTACTTCATTAGTCTCATAATTAAGACAGCCTAATATTTTCTATCAGAAAGGCTTGTTTAATTGCTTGCAAGTTTTCCAGGCTTTACCTGATTGGATGTAAATTTTCCAGGGCTAATACCAGGCATAGGCTATCTTTTTCCTCCCTGAAAGTAAAAAATATGGCTCAGAACAGGATAAGAAATCCTTCATGCATTTACTTTGGAAGAAAGGCTTGAGATTTCATAGGGGAGACAGCTATACTGCCAATGATACCAAACTGGGAAGTACTGTTAACTCCCTGGAGGGATGAGAGAGAGACCTTTCAGAGGGATCTAAATAAGCTGAAGAACTGGGCAGCGAGCAATGGCATGTAGTCCAACAAAGGAAAATGCTGGGTCAGTGCAGGTTCTGCACCTGGATCAGAGCAGTGCCAGACACATGCACAGGCTGGGAGAGGAGTGCCTGGGGAGCAGCTCAGCAGAAAGGGACTGGGGATGCTGGTGACAGCAGGCTCCGTGTGAGCCTGCAGTGTGCTCTGGCAGCCAGAGGGCAAACGGCACTGAGGGGTGCATTAAGAACAGCACACCCAGCCAGTCAAAAGAGGTGATGCTCCTGTTATATTTAGTGTTGGTGCAGCCTCTCCTTGCACATTGTGTGCAGTTCTGGGCTCTGCACTATAAAAAGGATGTTAAGGTCCTTGAAAGCATCCAGAGGAGGGCAACAAAGCTGGTAACAGGGCATGAAGGCATGTCCTATGAGGGGAGGCTGAGAACACTTGGGTTGTCAGCTCTGGAGAAGAGGAGGCTGAGAGGTGACCTTGTTGCTCTTTGCAACTCCCTGAGCAGGGGAAGTGGGGAGGGAGGTGCTGGCCTCTGCTCCTTGGTCACCAGTGGCATGATGTGAGGGAATGGCCCAAAGCTGCACCAGGGGAGGGTCAGACTGGGTGTTAGGGAAATTTTCTGTACCATGAGGATGGACAAACACTGCAACAGGCACCTCCTACACAGGTGGTTGATCCCCCACTTTGGTTAGCCCTGAAGTGTTCAGGCAGTTAGTCTCGATGATCTTTGAAGGTCTCTTCCAACTGAATTTACTCTACCCTACCCTACCCTACCCTACCCTACCCTACCCTACCCTACCCTACCCTACCCTACTCTACTCTACATTAAGGTTTTACATGCTATTTAAGAAAACTATGGTGCAAACTGACCAAGCCTTTGAAAATAAAATTGTCCCTTATATGTTATAACCAAGCAGAGTTATTAGAATGTGACACTCTCTAGATGTTTTTGATACCCTGGGAAAGCCCAGCAAGTGCTTGGAGCCTTCTCAGCACAGAGACAATGTGCTGGGGATACCCTTAGTAGACTTCTGTCTCGGCTTCTCTGCTGATGTTTACCCACAACAGACTGGAAACCTGGCATGGATTAAAAGCTGGCTCAGCTGCACTGTTTGTCCTGCTCAGATAACAGCAGGGAACAGTGGCACATGCAAGCCTGTTTAGGTTTCCATGTGCTGAGTAAGGGCAGCAATCACAGGATGGTCATATGATGAAAGGAATTAAATAAGACCCCAGAGGATCTCTCTGTCTCTTTCTCTTTCGCTTTCCACATATCTCCTTGTCTTATGTGAAACAGTTCCTGAAGTTAACAGACATTGTTCTCTGAATAAACTACCACATACAATACAATGCTAAATGTCCTGAAAGGTAGGCCCTAGGCTTTTCAAGCTGGATGTCCAAAATTAATAGAGAATATTTATGATGATCTCCTATTGTCTGAGTTCCTTTCTGTGTTGTTTCTCCAGTGTAAAATAATTTACAAACAAAAGTGACACAAAAATAAGTTTATGAATGTTTGTAAAGCATTCAGATATTATAATCATGAGCACTATAATAGAGGCTTCTAGGAAATTAGCCATTCATGCAATTTTATAACTTGTATTGAGAGCAGAGACTAAATGTGCAGTAGATAAACTCTATCTATGCAATGACAAAACAAAAAACAGGGTAGCTATTCATTGAGCAGCACTCATATTCACACTGTAGGAAGCAGTGGATGTGGCCATGTAATTAAAGATGGTATCAGAGTGGATCTTCCTGAAAGTGGCAGAATTGATGCCAGGAAAGCTATATTAATATTACCAACTCTTTACTTCAGAGTTCTTGATTTTGCGGCTACATCTTTCTATGAATGTAGATGTTGAGGCACTTAAAATATAAAATTTGTAGACCACTGAAGCTTTTCTTTATTTGTTTTAGCTATTGTATGAACTTTCTGCATTCCAGAAGAAACTGAGATATATTTGTTTTCACCGTATATAATAGCTGATTTTCTATCTTCATCCAAGACTTTTGCTCTAATTGCAGTAATTCTTTGCTCTTCTTAATTCAGAGAATATTTCATTCTCCTCATAGTTTAGCACTACAGATACAATTAACACAATACAATTAATCTGCTGGAGGGCCAGCTATTCCCCATTCTTCTTGTAGTTGCGCCAGGGGAGGTTTGTTGTGCCAGGGGAGGTTTAGGTTGGATGTTAGGAAGAAGTTCTTTACCGAAAGGGTTGTTAGACATTGGAATGGGCTGCCCAGGGAAGTGGTGGAGTCACCATCCCTGGAGGTCTTTAAAAGACATTTAGATGTAGAGCTTAGCGATATGGTTTAGTGGGGGACTGTTAGTGTTAGGTCAGAGGTTGGACTCGATGATCTTGAGGTCTCTTCCAACCTAGAAATTTTGTGATTCTGTGATTGTGATAGTAGTCACAATGTCTATATGTGGCTATACCTTACTTCGGACTCAGCCCTCTGGATTTTCTCTTTTAGCTGGGCATTCACGAAATTCAGACTATGTCACCTACATCTGCCTTTAGCCTTATTTTACCTCCTGTGATTTGAATGAAAAACTGAAATAATCCCACCCTATCCCAGCCACAGCTAGTTATTAAAGCACATTCAACTACTTCAGATATGAGATGTAGAGATGATTCTGACTTTGGTTCTATTCATGTTCAGTCTAGGTGAAGTAGAGAAAAAAGTGGGAAGTTGTACTCTTATGAGCCTAAATGATAACAGGTGCCATAGTCTGAACTTCTACATCATTTTCTGTTCTGATCTTCAGTACAGCTAACCAAAAAACATTGAAGGTTCTGCTGAAATTTCTAAGAAGGCTAACGAAGATGGCTTAGTGTTTGGTTTGGTGATGAAGATCTTAGCAACATCTCAAATGGGGATGGCACACTGAGTCCTTAATTATGAACTTAGAATTGCTGTTGAGTGGGTTTGCAAAGGAGCTGCCCAAGGGGAGGTTATGCTGCCAAAAAATTTCTCCATTAAAAAAAAAATTCACCTCAGATGTGGTTGGGAGGATCTTTGGCTGTGGTTATCCCAATGCAAAAGCAAGCAGTAAAAATAGGGGAAAGACAAGTGCTAGAGTTGGAGGGATGTGGCACAGAGGGCATTTAAAGAAGCTGAAGGCTGCAGAAAGATTTGTTCCCTTAGGACATTTTCGTCTGACCCATGCCAAGGGGTTCCTCTCTGGAGGGACTTGGCCCTTGCCTAGTGTGAGAGGTAGGAGAGAAAATGCCTAGAGGTCCAGTAGGAGAGAAAATGCCTAGAGGTCCAGTATGAGTGGAGCTGCTATGGGACTGCTCAAGGCAGGGATAACCTCTAGAAAAACATGTTCCCTAATAAGTAAGATATGTTCCCTGAGAAGTATTTTGAAGTCTATGCCTGGGGTTCCTTGTCTAATACTCAAACAAGACCTAGGGCTATCCTATACCTGAGGCTGTGCTTGAGGGCCAGGTTAGTGTTAGGAGTGACACATTACCCCCAGTGTTAGTAGAGCTGCAAGGGGCTGCTCAAGGAAGGGTGGACTGCCAAATGAATTCTCACTTGATGGTTTTCTCACCTAGTCCATGAATGAGGGAGTCTGAGGGTTTCAGCCCATGTCTAGAATTGGGTTAAAAGTGCAGCAAATCTCAGAGCTGTAGTGTGACTGGGACAGTGGAAAGGGGCTACCAAAGGATGGTTGAATATGCCAAATCTTTGTTTCCAGACTGCTTATTCATTTGACGTGACTGAGGCTTTTTGGCAGAGGCCAATCCATGCCTAGGGTTGGGATTAAGAGTGAGATAAATCCTAGAACTCCAGTGTGACTGTGACTGCTAAGGGAGATTGAAGCTACAGTAAGACTTGTCCCCTGAGAGATTTTTCAGCTTGGTGGCCCATGACTGGGGGTCTTTGAGCTAAGCCTCAGACCAGGTCTAGGGTGAGCATTAAGGCTGAATTAGTTTTAAGGTTAGCAGAGTGACAAACTCTAGAGCTCCAGTTTGAATAAAGCTAAAAAGCTCTGTTTGAGAAAAGTCGAGTCTGCAGGACTTGTCTCCTAAGATGTGTGTTGTCTGGCCCATGACTGTTTATCTTTGGCTAAGGCTCAGCCCACATCTTGCATTAGAGTCAGGAGAGAGACAGATCCTAGAGCATAAAGTGTAATGGGACAGTAAAGGGGCTTTGGTAAGGCTCAGCTAGATGTGGTTGAGCCTGCAAAAAAAAATTTGCTTCAAGTCTGCTTCATAAAGGCTGTGACAGCAGGTCTTGGTTAAAGCTGGTACCATGCATATGGTTAGCGTATGTGTTAGGGTTAAGGATTTAAGAGAGACCGAGCATAGAGCACCAGTATAAGGGTAGGAAGCAAAGGAACTGCTCAAGGAGTGGTAGGCTGCCAAAAAAACATTTCCACTGAGAGCTTTTTCACCTGGGCTGGTAATCCTTTTGTTTGGGCTTAGTTTCGGGGGTTGGATAGAGTTAATTTCAAGAGACAGAAGGAGTCTGTAGCTCCCAGTTGAGACCCTCTGTTAAATCTCTCTCTACCTCGAATGCATTGCACTGAACACAGAGACATGATCAGAATGAGATATTGCTTTAATGGTAAGGAACTGAAATGTGGTGGGACCACTCCCATGACTGGAGTGCTGCAATGACTGGCTATATAGGCTCTTCAGAAGAGACAGGCAACACAGAAGGGGTGGTGGCATGGCTCACTATATTAGAGAGTGTTTTGATGTTGTGGAACTCAAGACTGGGGATGAAAAGGTTGAGTCCCTATGGGTTAGGATCAGCGGGAAGGCCAACAAGGCAGGCATTGTGGTGGGGGTCTGTTACAGACCGCCAAACCAGGCTGAGGAGACAGGTAAGGAGTTTTACAGGCAGCTGGCAGAAGTTGTGAAATTGCCAGCACTTGTTCTCATGGGGGACTTCAACTCCCAGACATATCCTGGAAATACAATACAGCTCAGAGGAAGCAGTCTAGGAGGTTTCTGGAGAGCATGGAAGATAGTTTCCTGATGCAGCTTGTTAGTGAGCCTACCAGGGGAAGTGCCCTGCTGGACCTTCTGTTCATAAACAGAGAAGGACTGGTAGAAGATGTGGTGGTCGGGAGCTGTATTGGGCAGAGTGACCATGAAATGGTAGAGTTCTATATTCTTGGTGATGTTAGGAGGAAGACCAATAAAAGTGTTGTCTTGGACTTCCGGAGGGCAGATTTTGAGCTGTTCAGAACACTGGTTGGCAGAGGACTCTTTGAAGGACTCTTTGGGAGGCAGTTCTGAAGGGCAGAGGAGCCCAGGAAGGCTGGGCACTCTTCAAAAATGAAATCTTAATGGCTCAGAAACGGTCTGTCCCCATGTGCCCAAAGACAAGCTGTCACAGAAGAAGACCAGCCTGGCTGAACAGAGAGTTGTGGCTAGGAAAAAAAGAGGGTTTATGACTTTTGGAAAAGAGGGTGGGCCACTCAGGAGGACTATAATAATGTTGCAAGTCTGTGCAGGGACAAAATTTGAAAGACCAAAGCTCATCTGGAGCTCAATCTGGCTACTGCTGTTAAAGAACTTCTTTACCAAAAGGGTTGTTAGGCATTGGAATGGGCTGCCTAGGGAAGTGATTGAGTCACCATCCCTGGGGGTCTTTAAAAGACATTTAGAATCATGGAATCACAGAATCATCTAGGTTGGAAGAGACCTCCAAGATCACCGAGTCCAACCTCTGACCTAACACTAACAACTCCTCCACTAAACCATATCCCTAAGCTCTACATCTAAACGTCTTTTAAAGACCTCCAGGGATGGTGAGTCAACCACTTCCCTGGGCAGCCTATTCCAGTGACTAACAACCCTTTCAGTAAAGAAGTTCTTCCTAATATCCAACCTAAACCTCCCCTAAAAATCAGATGCTCAGTCCTGATGACTGATAATCAGGAAGCACTTCTCTACTCTGTGGGTGAGGAGTGACACAGATTGCCCAGACATCCCTGGAGATCTTCAAAAAACACCTGGACGTTGTCCTGGGCAAGCAGCTGTGGGTGACACTGCTCTAGCAGGGGGATGGAGACCAGATGTACTCCAGATGTCCCTTCCAAAATCAGCTATTCTATGCTTCAGTGAATATCAGTTCAAATTCTTTTAAAGCATATAGTTTACTCATTTTCAGATGTTATTCTCAAGCATATGTATTTAGAAATTTCACAAAGTTTGTAATTAACTTTTTAGGTCAGATAAATTTTCTTTAGGATTTGAATAATGTTTAACTATAGTGTACTCTGTCCTCTCATTCCTTTGATGAGAACATCAGTCAAGGATTTGAATGTTTATTGATTACTTTGTTTTCCGTAGCATACTTAATGAATTAATTAAATAAATTAGTTGAATTAATAAGCTTACTCATTAAAATTATTACTTGAACATTCCAACTTTTTAATTAGATTCCTTTACTTGCCAAATATTTACCAGGGCCTATTTTACCCAAATCAATGTCAAGTCAGAAGATAGGAATGCAGTCTAGATTATCTGGGTTTGATTTTCTTTTGTTAACAAAGGATATTAGTGCAGGCTAGCACCATCTGTATTTACCTCTTTTTATTTCCTCTACAAAAACATTTATCATTCTGCATGCTTGCTCAGCCAAGGTTTCACCCAATGTTCTGATTTATTTTCTTCATTTCTCTTAATGATTGGAAGCATTACAGATACTAAAGCAATTTGTTGATGACTCCTCCTGTACTTTTCACTCGTAATTGACAAATCAAGTAGCTGAGTAGGCAACTTGCCTGTCATGTGATACACTGATTTATCTTAAAAGTTTGCATAATAAGTTTATCTCTGATTAATTTAAAAGGAGTTCGCCTGTGAGTATATGGCATATCTTTGATAACTGTTTATCAACATTTACTTCAAATAAGGGGCAGAGCTAATCTTGGAAAGTACTTTGTATGTTTGCTGGATAGAAGCTGAACACCTTCCCAGTTGAAAATGCTGACTCATCTCACTCTTATTTCAATTTAACTTAGATTCAGCACAAAGCAGCAAGAGGGATAACTACTACTCTCAGAGGAGGAAACTAAAACTATTGTTTGAACAAGACTTTGTAAACTACAAGTATTGGTGACAGAGAAAAAGTTTTGCAAATATTTTAAGAGAAGTAGCCAGGAGTAGATTTTCACAGAATATCGATGTTCAGATGTTTGCTCTGACTTGAGAGACATAGTAGTTCTGTTTGTTGAACAGCAGCAAAGCTGCAAAATTGCAGGTAACTCATTTGAGATACCAACATGGAAGTGAGATGTGAAAGGCTTTAGCATGGATGGCCTCTTGGAACCCTACTGCATTTCTGTAGCTTTGGGTATTTTTGACTTTTAAAATGTCAGGATTTATTGCATAGCTGTACCTCTGCATTGTTCAAACGACGTCAATTGACTTAGCATCAGTTTCTGTTATGGTAGCATTGGCAAAATTTCTTGGTGATTTTTTCTTGAGACAAAGCCAATCTGTTGCTTCTGAATTTTCATTGCCTTGAAATCAGTAGGACTTTCCATCAAAAATAGAATCCAGATTTCACTCAAATGTGCAAGCAATATTTAATAACAATAATTTTGCCATGTAGTTTGTAGGGTTTTCTTTTATATTTTTTTTCCATGTTATTGGAATTTTAATTAGCATATCACACATTATGTTTTGGTAAATATGTAGCAAGCTTGGAAAACTGAAATTGTCTTTCTAGCATGTTTCACTGACCACTAACATTAATAATTTTTATTTGTGTAGATGGTATTTTGGCCCAATCAAGCGAGCAGATGCCGAGAAACAACTGTTGCATCCTGGAAACCAGTCAGGAGCCTTCCTAATTCGAGAAAGCGAAAGTCTAAAAGGCGAATACTCACTTTCAGGTATATTCTAGATTTTCATCTTAAACTATGTAAAATGTTTCTCAGGGTCTGGATATTTACATTTTTATTAAACAGTGGACATTAAAATTAAATTAAAGTTTGTTATAATATTTATTACCCAGAAGATACATAAAGAAATCTTGGCAAAAATAATTTAGGTTTTTACTAACTTTCATTTTATCGGCTTTATTTATTACTATGATCAGAACACAAATTAACTTTCTTGTACTTAGTACTTCCAGTGTTCCAGTTGTCTTGAAATTATTTTCATGTTAAAAATGTCAAAAATGCCTTAACTGTTCTACACTGTGGTGCTGACTGGTACACAAAATAGCAATTTAAAATGTCAGCAGTTTAAGAAAATGAGGTGTCTGATAGAATACAACCATAAGTTTATGCTTACTTGTTGCAAGGGGAAAGTTATGGGAAGATATTCAAAGCTGTTCTTCAGAATCAGTCATATTTCATTGAAAAGTTACCTGTAAGTGTTGGTAAAAAGTTAGATTTATAATGATGATGATTTATTGAAATATACTTTCAGTCCATTATTTGAATCCAAAAGACTATCAAATAAGAACATCATTATTTTATTTATTTGTATATATTTATATGCCATCTTTTTGTGTCATAGACATTAGCCGTAATAGATGCACATGATTCTTCATTGGTTATTTTCCGTGGACATTTTTATCAAACCTGTCATACCAGTGTGCATCAAGAATGTGATGTCTCTGCGACAACACCCAAACTTCCTAATGTTCTCTACACATTTAATCCTATAAGCCAGTAAAGAATCTTGATGTTTGTGAATAAACTTTAAGCTGTCATGTGTGGATATATGTCAGTAGAAGAAGTGTCTTGTGCATAACCAAGTGCTTTCACATTGAATTCTCTTCTGCCTGGATGTTCATGTCAGTCATCTTCTCAGTATAACTAAAAAATTAATCAAGCAACTTAATGAACTTTTGAGACATTCTTGGTTTCTCTTTCTGAATCAGAAAGAAAGGGTATGTATATACTTGCACTGTCTTGTTGTAATACAAGTATGTTACTTTTTATTGCCAAGACAAAGAAATATAAGTTGCCCATGCAGTGAAATACAGGGAAGTTTATGAAATAAATATGATATTTACTGTTCTGGGAGAGTTCCTTCCACAGTTTTCAGCTAGCCCTCAATGAAGTTTGCTTTTGCTAAGAAGCACTGATATGAAAACTAACATCAACAAGGAGTCAGATTGCTCCTAAACTGTGACAGAACTGGCCCACTGTGTGCACACCCTTTTATCAAAAGATCATACTGCAGCCACAGACTTTCAAAAAAGTTTTCCCTTGATGTGCCAACTTATCCCTGTCTTACATGGTTTCAGCTTCCTTCAAGTGTTCTTCATCAGTGAACTGATTTCATCCAAGGACTGGACTGGACTGATAACAGTATGGTGTTATGCAGGAAAGGATAGCTATGCCTGTATTACCTGCTTAAAGCTGGCACTTGATTACGTTACCTTACTAAAAATCAATGAAAAATCTTGTGCTTGTGCACCTAAGGGTGGAAATGCAATTTCTTTTTATTATTCCCCAAGAGTAGCCTTCTAGAAAAGATTGAAAATCTTAATTTCTTGCCCTGCCTCCTGACTAAATCTCTGAGATGAAGGCAGCAGTATTTATATTTACATATTTATATTATATTTACATATTACATATTTACAGTATGAAGCACCACAGAAAAGTCAAAGAGAACGAAAACAGACATTAGCCCAGCATTTATGACAGGATGAGTTCATCCTTGCTGCTGTTCATTGTTTTCCTTCCAGATCCTGGGTACATACTATATGGTATCTTATTTAGTATATTTGAGTCAACTAAGTAAGCTTGTAGCACACTTTTTATTTTTCAGATTTGTATATAATCCTATTAGGGAACAGGAGTTTTGATGATGGCTTATAACAACAAGATGCAACTATCCATTTGGATTTCTTCCATGTCTTCTGTTTGATAACAGAAGAACTGAAGAACATTATATATGTGGAGGCAAGGCTCCAGCTACAGCAGCCAGCTCTCCTTTGAGCACAAATGTAGGTTGCCCTCTGGGCATATATGCATGTATAGAAGTACCATCTCAGATTTATTAAATATTTGTGCTCTCTTAGGCAAAGGAAAATAAACTCTGAAACAATCTTTAGACAGTAAGTATTAATGAAATGATTTACCGCTGCTGCTAGATTTTTTAGCAGCTTCCCAGGCTTGAATCTAATTTAGCCTTGACTTGCTACTTAATCTTGAATAAGCTAAATATTATTATTCCTTGCTGATCAGGCTTGACTGAATGGTGCCTGTTTTGTGTTGTGCAAACTTTTTGTGTCCAATGTAACAGTATACATAATGGTTGGGATATTGTGTATCCATAGTCTCATTACTTATGTCTACTTTTGAGAGATCTAGTGCATTCTAATGTAAATGCTGAAGTGGATTGTAATGTGGGGAGAATTAATTGGAAGAAAGGCTGTTTAGTTCCCCAGATATTATGAAAAATGCATTTTTTTCTGAATCTCTCCTGGAGAGAGAGTTCCATCAGGAGTAACAGAACACTCAAAGCAAAGCAATGTTTTCTTGAGGAACAGTGATTCAGGACTATTTCTTTTAGGATATCTTGGGGAAGTAACCATCTCCCATTTGGAATATATTCTGATTTCTGTTTCCAGCTTTTTCAGTGCAGAAAAAAAAGACCCCCAAGCTCCCATCATCTGTAGGTCTGATTGGATTTGCTCTGTTTGCTATTGTTTCTCTGGTTTCACTCCAGAGAAGATGATGATAATGGCTAAAGAGTGATAACCTACCTTTCAGAATTAAGGTCTTTCAGAAAGTTTTGTTACTTGCTGTCCAGCACTGTCCAGTCTAACACTTTTTTTTTGTTGTTGTTGTTTTTTGTTGTTTTTTTTTTTTGTTTTTTGTTTTTTAGTTTTATTTTCCTTAAGAAATAGAAAAGGAGAGAGATGTTTACCCAGGCACACATAAAGTGTTCAATTTTATGACTTTCATGGTTGATATCCACACTCTTCTGGGCAATGTGAAAGTGACTTAATAAGAGAGAGAAATGGATTAAAAAAAAAAAAATGAAAAGAAAAGAAAAGAAAAGTGGGAGGTAGGGAGAGGGAAGCAGTAAGCCCTGCCATTCCTTAAAAGGACACTTTTCACTTCTGTCTTGCCTTGATGGGAAAACTCATATTTTGTAATAAAAGACAAATGACTATTTAAATTAAAAATAAAAAGTAGTGTTCAGAAAGGTTTTTCTCAGCTACAAATGGTTAAATGGAAAGCATATCAAACTACATAGGCCACCGGGATATGTTGCTATCATTTTAAAGTGTTTGACATTTTAAAAATAGGTTTTCCCATTTTAAAAATGCACATGTTGTAGACAGATTTTTATGTTGATGACTCCAGCATCTGGTGTGAAATATATTAAATTTTAAACATGTTGGTGCCATCTTAGACATTGCCTCTTTTTAATTAAAAGCCATAATTTAGATATGTTCAGTTTAATTGAGTGTCATTGCCAATGATAGCAGGAGGCTCTCTACTTACCCCCTTACTGAATAATGGTATCTAAAAGAATGATTGCATTAAATGACAGTGCAAATGGTTTGTGTTCTCTTCCTTTCATTTTTTTTTTTTTTTTTTTTTCTTCTCCCAAAATAAGATTGTGTGGTTCCCACTAGTCCAGATTGGCTTTAGGCCTAGGAAAAATAGGTAATAATTTAAGGCAGCAGACTGATAAGAGTGGTAAAATCATGGCTGTAGCGGAAGGCTGATCTAGGAGCAGCCACTGCACACATCTGTGCTAGTGAGAGTGATCCAACAAGCCTCCTTCCTTCTGGCCCCACCTGGGACATGATAACCAGGCACTGCTTTTGACCTTGAGAAAGGCAGGCTGTGGCCCTGTTGCCAAAATGTCTTTTTTATCTTCTGGTGAGGGACAGGAGGGAAGTAATTTCTGGGAACTCCAGGGCTGTTTTAGATCTTTCCTTTCCTGCCTACTGCTCTTCACTGTCAGTGCTGGAGGAAGACTGCTGGGAGGAGAGATGCTGGGATGCTGGCAGCGATGACGGCCTAGTGTCTCCATGACTCATTTGGTGAGGATGTTGACTCTGCTACTGTCACCATAAAATTTATTTCTGCATGGCCCAGACTTACAAAAGCAGGGAGAGAAGAACGCTTCTCTTAAATCAAATCATGAAGAAATCTAATAGGAAGCTGAGATTTTTTTGGGGGGTAAGGAAGTTGAGGAGAAAGCCACTGCAGTCTTCAAACCCCGTGGCTGTCAAGCTGTGTGAAGCTGGAGTTGCAATCCTGTCCTGTTCAACAGGCTGGCTTGGGCCTAGGGAAGACTGGAGGCACCAGGGGGTTATGGCTAGATCTTCCCAGAGCAACATGTGCTCTGTGTCATGCATGGGCAGAGGAGTTGCGCCACTCTGCAGCTTCTGTAATTGTGCAGTGCAGCACTCATGCAGCCAGGCTCAGCCCCAGATTACAAGTGAACAGTCCCCAGTCAAGCACTGCACCAACCCTCCCCTCATTTGCTTATGACAGGCAAAGATTCTGTCAAACCAGAAATTTTCTCCAAGTTATCCACACAACATCCTAGACTCATCTAAAGGGAATAAAAAGCTATGAAATTACCATAAACAGCAATGTTACCTTACAGGAATAAGAAGACAATGAAAGTAATATGCAGTAGAATGAACCATCATTTTCCTCCACAGTCTTAAGAAATTTCCCTTTGGTCAGATATAAGGCGTGGTGGATATACTGCTTTTTCTTGTTTATTATTTCCTTGTTCAAGTCTCACTTCTTGGTTGAGGTAAGAAGGTTAGAGCAACTGATTGGCAAACACTGTTTGGCGAGTCACAATTTGACGTGAAATTGAGGAATGCAGTCTGAATAGCAGCAGAATGCCATGAACTGTGATAAAGTATTTGGTATCTACAAAATCCAGTATAAAATGGATCCTGTCCAGAACACTGAGGTAACCATTACTCACAGATTTAGAAAACATAAGGTCAGAAGTTTGCACTGGTGTGGTCTGACATATATACTTGCAACCATAAAGCTTCATACAAGGCTCCTTTAAGAAATTAGAGCACATCTTTCAAACCAACTCTTACTTTAAGATTAGCTGCTTTGTAAGTAATAAATATAATGCTGCTAATAATTAAAACAGGTAGCCAAATTACTATCACTTTTGATATAATACTGAGACTGGATTAACACAGTCATCCTGCTGTAACAGCAATTCATTTGTCCATATGCATTTTACTTGAAACTTTGAAAAAGTCAATATATTTTCACACTGTTGTTTCTGTATTACTCTTTGCTTAATTTTCCTTTAGCACCATTTTTAAAACATGCATCACAAAAATGTAAATACATTTTATAATTAAGAAAATAATAATTAAATGTATTAAAATAAAAAGAATGGTATCTGAAAAGTCTGATGTAATTATCTTTATACTCAGTAATTCAGGAGTTACAAATATTCTAATTTCTGGTCCTCATGCCGAATTGTAAACTGGTAATGCAGCTCTCTAAAAAAAATAACCTGTGGCAGAAATAAAATCCCTTAACATTTTAAACAGCTCCTACACGCCCTCTGGTGGCCTAGCATGACAATCGCACAATACAGCAGAAAAATATTTGATCATATATGATAGTAAATAAGGAAAAATATTTTTATTTTTTATTAGCGAAATGGTGAGAGAAATATACTTTATATAAACTTTGTTATTTGCAAGCAAACAATATCTTGGAATATTTTTCTCTATGTGCAATATGTAGCTGTCTGTGTATTCTTTTATTCTAACTAATGTGATCAACAATTAAATGTCTAAATAGAGTAGAATAGTTCAGTTGGAAGGGACCTACAAAGATCATGCAATACAACAGCTTGACCACTTCAGGGCTAACCAAAGGTTACAGCATGTTATTGAGGGCATTGTCCAAACCCCTCCTGAACACTGACAGGCACGGGGAATCAACCATCTCTCCAGAAAGCCTGTTGCAGTGTTTTACCACCCTCAAAGCACATAAATTTTCCCTGCTGCCTAGTCTGACCTTCCCCTGGTGCAGCTTTGTGCAATTCCCTCATGTCCCATGATCATGATCACCAATGACCATGCCCTCATGATCACCAATGGCAATTGGTGATCAGGGAGCAGAGGCCGGCACCTCCCTCCCCGCTTCCCCTGCTCAGGAAGTTGAAGAGAGTAAAACTCACGTGAAGAGTTACAATATCAAGGATCTATCTGCAATAGTAATTCCAGAGGGGAACAATAACAAGTTTGTCAGTAATTAAATATTCAAATACAAAAGGCTGATGCAGCTTATGGAATGGAAAGATATGTCCATTGAATTAATTACTTAGCTAAGAATTGCCACTAGTCAACACACCTAAATTAAGTATGCTTGCTGGAATTTCAGTTACTGAAAGGTATTATGGAGGTAAACAGCAGAAGGCCTTTCCCTTGTGCTTCCCTTTGCTTTTCAGTTTTGTCTTGTGTGAAGGCACTGAGAAGGGGACAGCAATGATAATCTCCTGCATTGATAGGTGTGGAAGGAGCCACATGACCTATTGGAAAGGTGTAGTGTTAGGTGATGAGGACCAAGATGGCAAATGAAGAATCCTTCTCCCCTTTGTATCTCATTCCTCACTCCTTCTCACTTTAAAAGTACCATGTTGTTTGATGAAATGAAAGGGTAGGATAAGTCTCTGATTTTTCTCTCCTGTTTTTTACCTATTGCTATTTCTGTCTTTTTTCTGAAATGTGATTCTTCTCATTTAGTCCTGCTCCAATGTATCTCCCCCGCCATTCCTCATACTCACTGGATGATTCCCATTTTCCATTTTGATGTGATTCTTAATCTCAGTGGCTTCCACAATAATTGAGCAGCCTGTGTCCCATCACCTTGTTCCCACACCAGCTCTAAATGATGGGAAAACAACAACAACAAAACTTGTCCACACTTTCAAATACTTGTTTCTCACTTAATTTCATTACAGCTTGAGGTCTTCCTTGAGGTCTGAGCATTTTTCCACCTGAATCTCCCCATATCAGAAAAATTTCTTCCACTGATGCATGTATCTTCTGTTTGAGATGCAAAACGTGTATCCTAGTAGTTAAACATCTTCCTTTTTAAGTTGCATTTTATATGGTCAGGTTTCCTCATTAGCAGCCAAGTTCATTTTATGGCACCATTTAGAGCTAACAGCTGATAGGAGTTAAACCAATTATCCTATCCAATGCATTAGGTGAGTGCATTTTTCTCCATCTCTGGTCTGCTCCTGCTTCTCTGTCTAGCTCCTGCTTGCAGGGGATTAGCTTTCCTTCTGGCACTGTCAAGGAGTGCTTTGATGGTCACAGGAAAGGACACTTTGAGTGTCATGAGATGCACCTGAATAACCTACTGGAAGAAAGGAACTTAAGGTCTTTTTATTAGAAAAGGATGGAGAAGAATAAAATACATTTAAATGGAAAGGGTAGTCATCCGCTATTCAAAACCAAGCATTATTGTCTTTATTTTTACATATTCCAAGCACAGACAAAACTTAATAAAACCCATGGAAAATATGAGTGCTTTCCAGAAAATCATGGGTTATAGACAATATATTTGCTCTAACATGCCTACCAGTTCAGAAGCTGTTGTTTGGAATTGTTATACTGACAAATGGAATTTTAAAAAGGGATCAATAGATTACTTTGAATTAAATGTTCCTGGCTGTTTTTGTTGTCCTACAAAAACACACACAGAAAATATTCCATGTCATGGAAAACGTGTATTGCCCCATAGATAATGTCCTTATGTATTGTTGTGTCGGTCCATATGGTGGAGGCAAAAATCTCCAAACCTAAAAAGAAAGAAAAAAAAAAAGTTAAAGACTGATAGACTGGATATGCTAAGCTATCTAAACAGTGGGCTTTGGTTTGAAAGAGATTTTAGATAGTTGGCATTTCTGAAAATAATTTATTTTAAGGTCCTCACAAATACCTTTAGGAATCTAATATCCATTATGCTCATCAAAAGTTGTATTGTACTATTGCTGTGATACCTGGAAACTTAATATATTTAAATCTTCTTAGTTTTAGATGGTGAATCTGTGAAGCACTACAGGATCAGAAGTCTGGATAAAGAAGGCTTTTTCCTAAGCAGACAGAAAATTTTTAAAACTATGAATGAGTTTGTTTACTATTACAGTAAGAACAGTGATGGCCTTTGTGTGGTGCTTGAAAAACCATGTTTAAAGGTAAGTGTGGATAGTACAGTGTTCAACACAGTTTTTGTAAGCTAATTTTTCAGGTATCAGTCAGAAAGTACAAGCCCTGTAGCTGCTTCCACCATTTCAAAATGGTAATGATCTGCATATCTTCAGGAATTTTTGGGTAGCAATACAGTTTCATTCTTGAGGCTGTTATGTTAATAACAAAATACCATGCCATTTTGAACAAATCATTTTTCAACTGGAGGAGAAAATATGACAAATAGTGATTTCTTAATACCTTTTTGTAATTGTGTATGATGATGAAACCTCCAGTTTCATAACTCTAGCTGTTCATAAATAATTTCAGAGACAAAACCACAAGGTGCAGGCAAGCAATACATCACTGTTCAAAAAGCTTGATAGGGGGATGACTTCTGAATTTTACTTTTAATGGCAGGATACTTTCTTTAGGATATTTCTTATTTCTAACAACAACAACAAAAAAAGAACTGGGCTCTATTTTGTGTTTTCAGCTTATTTAATCATGTTTGTGCTCTCAGGGAACATTCATATCAGATTCAACTTAACTTGATGTAGTTAACAATGACAATTAACATATTTATTTTCTTCTACCAGGTACAAATTCCTAATACTTTTGATTTGACATATAAAACTGTTGACCAGTGGGAGATAGACCGAAATTCTTTGATATTCGTTAAAAAATTAGGAGCTGGTCAGTTTGGTGAGGTATGGGAAGGACGGTGGAACAATACTACCCCTGTGGCAATCAAAACATTAAAACCGGGTATGTGAATTGCTCTTAATTGCTAATAATGTGAAATGCTGCCACAGCTGCTGCTTTATTTTTTCAATGGTATTAAAAAGAGACCCTATCAGTATATGCAACCATTCTTAAAATCATTGCATTTAAACATGAAGGCTTGTAAAACCCAAGGTCCAGATAGTCTTTGGTATTTTGAATGACAATTTTATATAGCTTTATGTTTCTGTGTGAGCTGAACAAATTCTTATTCAATATCTGTATTACATAAATGCAACCCCAGCAAGGCCATCTCCATTGTACAATGTTGCTGGTATGGAATTGAGTGTCTACATTTCATCTGTAGGTGAAGTAATCAACTTAATTCTGGTTTGTCATTGCTAGAATTGTTCCTGGTGACTGCATGCTATATTATAAAGACTTCTTTGGAATATGTACTGTGTTAAGCTAGTTGTATTTAAGAAGCACTTTAATTTCAATAATGACTGAATAAATTTTCTTAGGTTTTAATACACAACATTAATATCCAAAGTTTGCATATAATATAACCTTGTGACTAAAATAGCTTTTGGTACTTTTTCTTGATTATTTTTCATTAACTTAATCTGTGCATTTTAAGTTGACAACATAAAACATCTGCCAGCAGATGGCAAGAATCTCATAGAGAAGAAAGGTAGCCTGGATGATATATACGTTTTAGAAAAAGCTAACATTATAGTTTGTCGTTTTTAACTGAAAAAACTCAAGTTGGGCATTAATGATACTGTTTCAGAAAACAATACAGGTTGATATCTTTGTTTCAGAACAACAACTAAATATGCTTGAGACCTAGTTGAATTGTCTCCTGAACTGGGAGGAATATAATCATATATTTTAGCGCTATCTTCCATCACAGTATTATTTCTGTTTTGGGACTTTCAAACTGAAAGCAAATAAGAACCTTGTATTTTTCTTTCTCTTAACGAAAATGGGAAAACTGTTCAGACTAAAGTCCTAATGTAAATCACATGAAAGACAGCGTATATTTTCAGAGAACTGATGCATTTTCATACTTCCTCGTAAACACAGAATCCATCTTGAAATTTCTGTCCATTTATCTGTCCTAAGACAGAATCCACTAATCCCCCTTTTGTGACAGGGATCCATCAGCCTATTTGTAATGACTTCTGAAACCAGAAGTCTGAACCAGACTGTTTCTCCTTGTATCTGACCTGAATCTTTCAACCTGAAGTACAAGCAGAATTCTTTATGTAGATAAGATTTTATTATTATTATTATTAATTATTATTATTATTCCAGATATGACTCTGAAAGGGAGAACCAGTCCAGCTGTGTAAAGACAGGGAATTACTTCATATTTCTTACATGCTAAACCTCTGTTTAAACAATCCAGTATAGTGCTTGCCTTTCTTCTCCATAAGGCAAGATTATAATTTGTTCATCATAGTTTACTTTCTTTTAACGATTTAAAGCAACATCTGGACAAGTTTGCTTTATTGCAAAAGACTGAAGGATTCTTCCTAAAACATTAAATATTTTCAACAATATTTAAAGAAGGAAATTAAAACTGGGATGAAGAACAAGACTAATCTTAAATTCTTGTGACATTAAGTTTTCTTTTAGAGATTGCCTTATTCCTTCTTCAAGAAAATATGAGGCAATTAGCACTCTAGGAAAAGATTTGTTTCTCATCAAACAAAATAATTAGATTTTGTACAAATTGCAGTGCATACATTTATACTTATTTTCTTTAGGAGGAAAGTGCAGCTGACATTTATCTGGTATTGCATATGCAAAATGGGAAGCTCTCTTAATCATTTCATCTCCTTTTAATAACTCATTTCAAAACTCTACTTCAGCTTCTTATGCTGTATAATGGGAACAGTGCATATTATCAGTTCTCTATGAAACAAATTTGTTTTAATAATGGATTCAATCAGAACTGGCAATACTACACAGAAATACTACCCATGAAACTTCCATGGGACACTAATGCTAAATTACAGCTGCAGTTTAACAGCTTTCCTTCCTTTGTTCCTTCCCTTCCCTTCCCTTCCCTTCCCTTCCCTTCCCTTCCCTTCCCTTCCCTTCCCTTCCCTTCCCTTCCCTTCCCTTCCCTTCCCTTCCCTTCCCTTCCCTTC
>CM021733.1:67745948-67854901 GCA_011075105.1 Heteronetta atricapilla
TTCCTTTCCTTTCCTGTCCTTTCCTTTCCGCTCCTTTCCGCTCCTTTCCGCTCCTTTCCTTTCCTTTCCGCTCCTTTCCTTTCCGCTCCTTTCCTTTCCTTCCCTTCCCTTCCCTTCCCTTCCCTTCCCTTCCCTTCCCTTCCCTTCAAAGGAAAAGAAGGCACTGGCAAGTGCAGATAGTGCTAAGGTGTTAGCAGCGAGGGACATTCATAATTAAGAATAACAGGGAAAGTGCAAGCATGCAAAGGATCACTGGAATAAATTATGCTTATGAGAATTTCTCCTGCAGCCCTAGTACCTTGCTGTTTGGCCTGGAAAACCTAGGAGCATGTAGTGGCCAGTTGTCACCCTGGGCACTCTCTTTCCCCATTGAAAACCCTTCCAGGTTTCTTTCCCAAGGGAATCAGGGCATAGACATAGGAAGGATATGTTAGTAAGAGTAATTGTGACATGGAAACATGACCTCATTTCCAGGAAAGAGCGGATTAATCAAGTAAAATCACCACATATCAAACAATATAGAAGAGTATGATACAAATCAGTACATCATAGATTCAGGAGCTTGATAGCTAGAAGGGATTTCTGCTAGTTTGAGTATTTTCCTGTTGAGCTTTATTTTGCAGTTTAAATCTATATTATGTATAATCTGAATACTTTGCTATTATATGTGATTACATTTCACCCATCTGATGAATTATTTACATTTAATTAAAACACGGCTTGTTTTTGACTAGATAATAACTAGATATTTTCTAGTCCTGAGATGGAGGTACAGAAAGAAGTTGCTCCTGCTCTCTTTGACAGTTTGCATCAATTATATATCACAATGACTGTAAGAATGTGGACATAATTTCTTATCAGGGTTTACCTACTGTCTTCACTTTAATTTTTGTTAAGTCTTTTTCTAATAAAATAAAAGCCTCCTTGTATGCTTATTTTTTCTTTTCTGGAGGAACTTAAAAACTGAGTTAAATCAATTTCCAAACACAATTTGCAATCATCTTTAAAATTCCTCAAATAGATTTTCTGGATCTCCTCTAATTTCTATCTATTGCTTCTAAAAGGCTTAAAATGATTGTATTTAGGTACACGGCCTTCAAACTTGTAAGAAGAATTCAACTCCCAGAATTTTGGTGAGGTAGCAATGATGGACTTTTCCCTGAACCAATTCTCACTTGATGTAAATTTGTGATTTCTGGCTTATGAGTAATTAAGATACTCATAAATTTGTTTCCATTCCAATCTAGAGCTAGAGCCAATTTTTCAGATACTGCACACAAACTAGAAAATTCACAAGTGTTCCTTTCAGAAACATTGATTCCTAGCATACTAGCTACATTTTTTTCCCCTATCTTTAGGCATCTAACATCTTAGATGTATCAGACTTTAAGAATTAGTGGGAAGAAATAGGCACTTACATGTCATATGAGTCATCCTATAGATTAAAAATCTACATTAGAACCAGGGAATAACATGCTATTAAAGCATATTTATTTCTATTGATTGCAAAATCTGGACAACTAACTCAGATCTGGTGTCTGAAATTGGAAGAGGTGAATCCAGCTACCAGAAGCATTTTGTAATTTCTGCAGATTTTACAGCAGTGACAAAACTAAGAAATATGTTAAGCTGTTGGAGCCTCTGAGGTCTCACAATGGTGAATCTCTGAGTCCTCCGACCAAGAACTGCATGGGGACTGGGGTTCCTGAGCAGGTCATAGGAAGTGACTGTCCTTTGATGAACCTGTTGGGATAAACTCCCACCACCTTCCTGACTATGGAGTATGTAGTTTAATCAGCTTCAGGGGGTTTGCAGTTCACTGGCTATGGATGATAAGGCTCTACACACAATCCTCCAGGACAATAAGGTAGATTTTGCAGGAAAAGGAACTCAACCTGAGATGTTTTCAGATTTAATGAACCATCCTTTTCCAATGAGTTCCTGCTTCTGCTAGCAGTTTTTTTTGTCCATCTATAAACAAAATAATCAGAACTTCACCATTAAAAACATCAGAAGATGAGATCTATTGATCCAGTATCATTTTTTTTTCCCTGACTTCTTAGAAACTTTTTTTCAGAGCCAATGGTGGACTGTGGAGCCATTCACAATGTCAAAAAAATAGTCTGTGATCCTTAAATTTGTACAAGATTTCTGTTAACCTTGCAGGAAGAGTCACAAGTCTCATCATTAAGCTACTGTCTTTTGATTAAAGTAATAACAAGTCATGTACGATATCTTCAATGTCTTTAATTAATACAACAATATTTAGAACATTTTTTTTTAATCTTAAACTTTTTTTTTTTTTTTTAAATCAGTGTGAGACAGGCTATCATTATGTTAAAATTCATAAATCTTGATCCTTTGGTACCAGCTTTCTGTGTCACCTCAGCACCTGCTGGTGTTATATTTAGAGGTTTCAGCTACAGCATTTTTGTCCCCTGGGACAATACCCTCCTTTGTGGAGTATATGGGTGGTGGTCATGTCCTTCCATCTCCTACTCCTATTTTTTTCTTTTCTCTTATCTCCTCTTCCCTTCTCCCTCTTCTTCCCTCATTGTTTCTGGCAATATTAGGTACACACATTATTTTTTCCCCAAACATCCAGTGGAGAATAATACAAGAAGAAGAGCCTCCAGCAGTTCTAAGGCAGCATATGAGCTGTGATTGCTGCTAGATCCCTTCTGCAATGATCATAAACAGGCAAGGATTTAATGCCCTCCCCTCCTTTGATCTTCTGCTCAATTGTTCATACAGTGGACTCTACCATACCTAAACTAGGATGTGGTCCTGATAAAAAATGTCAGTGGAACAGGAAGTGTTTTTGTTTGTTTGTTTGTTTTAAGAGTCTCCTGCCAATGAGTGCTGAACACAATGTTCAGAATATATTCCCAGGTGTATGGTGGAGAGCAGCCAAAGAGCTCCTGCTTTCCTCCTTTTTTTGGTGTTCCCTCAGGATGCTCATGCTCTCTGATTGATTATGCAGTCACTCTTGATTTAATATTTTCCTATATGTTTTCACAAATTAGCATTCACATTGAAAATTATACTTCTTCAGAGGAGAATCCCCTAAGTACATTTTCAGATGTCTGTAAACAAAGTTCTCTTATGCAGTAAAAGGCAATATTAGCTGGTAACTTTGCAGGGGTGTGACTGAGAACACAATTACATTAGGCTTCAGCTGAAAAAATTGAGCAGTGGAGATTTGTCCACTGCACTATGAAGAACAAATTTTCCATACTGATTATGCAGGTGCATAATCATGAACCATCCTATGTCGAAGAACTGCATTGCATGAGCTGATGGCAAGCCTCCTTCAAGCTTCTGGCAGTGAGTTGCTCAAGTGTTTCAGCAGCAAACTGAAGAGAGTTCAGCAGGGAAAAAAAAGTTGAAAACACATCAGTATTTCTAGGCCACAACTGACTAAAATGTGTGGCATCTAGGCTAGAAGGCACAGAAATATACAGTTATTGATCACTGTGGCTATAAGCAAAAACTGTAGTAATGTGATGCCTACATTCAGATAATAGTCTTATTTGTTCATTGGTGTTTGACTCACTCTGCTTTTGAGACATCTGTGACATTTTAGCCGTCAAAAACATAGTGATGGATGAGTGAGTGAAAAAACAAAACACAAGCTTGCTCTAAGGAACATCTTCTCTGCCTTTTGAGTTATTGACCCACAATTATCAAAGATGTGTAGGGATCAGAGATAAGAAAATGGTCTAGAAGCCAGCAATTGCTATTTCTGTTCTTGGCTCTGCACAGCACTGTCTTGTTGTGGGTCCCTGAACCATGTCACTTCATATTTCTGTTTTTATTTTCTCACTGATACATTGTTTTTTTCTATTAAAGTGGAAATCTTTACAGCAGGGATTTGCACTTTGTCTTATGCTGAGTGTGATAGATTCTCTAGAACCTGTTCCCTGGGCTAGTTTGCTTCTCCAACTGTCAGCACACATAGAAGACATCTATCATCACCAATTAATCATAGCTGAGAAAGTTCCTTATGCCTGTTCAAGTTTACAGATGCACTTGTCATTACCACATTGTAAAGTATCTCCCGAGTTCCTCTCTTTGCATGGAAGCTTCCCGAGAAAGATTTGTTTAGCAGGCATTCTCAAAATAGTCTCTGGGTCAGTAGTTATCAGAGGTTTTTGTAATATTTTCAGTTCTTCAGTATGTCATGTCTTTGGGCATATGCAGTGTAAAAAGCTTTGCATGCAGGAAATTTTCCCTAGTTCCCCAAGCAAAGAAATTTTATTCCATTTAGTTTAGTACATAACTTTACAATACATAACTTACAATTCAGTACATAAACTTGCACTAACTTGTAAGTTTACTAGAATGTGATGAGAAACATGCTTGAGGGTTGTTGGATACCTATCATATTCTCCTGGTAATGTGAATAGTTCACAGTCAGTCTCTTGTGTTACTAAAAATGTGTACTTTTTAATGTTATTTCTTTATTGTGTATAAACTTATTCAGAAGATCACAATAACACGCAGAGTACTCACTACATAAGATCACTCTTTATAAGCTTATACAGAAGACAAAGTTGCTCTGAAGTATAAGGTTACTTTGAAGTCATATTTGAAGGTTTATCAGAAGCTGCAAACAAAGTCTCTCCAGAGGGGCTTATCAAATATTTAAAGGCCACTTACATTTAGGCCAGTGGAAATCAGATAGAAATAACTGACTAAGTGTCTGTCTTGTAATGTGGAGCTTCCTCAATTCTAGAACAACATATTTTCAGAAAGAAAGCAGTAAGTGCTGATATGCCTGTTTTAATTATCCTTAAATTAGAGGTGATTTCTGGCAAAGAAATATATCATAGATTGCACCAAATAAACATATCCCAGCATTTGGTTCTTAAGGTCTTTGGTCTTACCAAAATATTTCTCATTCAAAAAAGAAATGATCAATCCCATATTTTCTTCAGGTACTGATCAATCTTCTCACAAACTGGTGTCTTGCAAAAGGATATGTGTTATTCATGTAAAAGCTTATGTTATAGTTGACTTTTGATCAAGTTGTTTCTAACCTACATTAATCTGCTGTTCATATTGTGTTTACCAGTTACAGATGAAAATCGCTACTTCATTATAAACACATAATTCAATGACAAACTAAAAAGAAAAAGGAGAAAAAAAAAGATATTTGAAACTCCATTTGGCATATTCATTTCATTTCCATAAGCTTCCCCAGAGAAATATGCTGCAACTTCTTTCTTGCTCTTTTGACTGGTAAAAAACACATTGTCTTGTTTTGAGACGACAATTTTTACTTTGCTTATCGAATTGTTAAAACTTAATCTTAGACAAAAGATTGATAAAACCATTTATTTTATTTATTTATTTATTTAAAGCACCCATTTCATTCATTAACTATACTATAAAGGGGAGGGTTGGTCAGTGTTTCCTGCTTGTGCTATTTAAAGATACAAACTAAGAAAAATTAAGGTTATACACACTCTTTATGCAGAAAATACTTATTGATCTTTTAATTGATTTGTTATTATTCTTAATATTTTAAATTAACAGTGTAAAGAAGAATTTGCTGTTATTCATAATAGAATACTTCTGTCTTGATCACTTTATTGGAAGTTGTCACATATGAAAAACATGTTGCTTGGGTTCAATTTGCAGGAAGAAGTTTATAGCATGATTAAACTGAGAGATTCCTTGTAGGCAAAATTTGATGTTGGAAACAAATTAGACTGTCATTTTCTACAGTGTGAAGAAATCCTATATAATGATCCATAGAGGAAAGGTGGTTTGGTAGACCCCAAGCTAGCAAATACTTTATTCCTTTTAGGATCAACATCTCAAATGTTAGCGATGATGCTAAATCACTAGTCAGGCTTATGCATTTACCTTTAGATGAACAATACCTCACAACTTACAGCTTGTCTTTAGAATTCAGGGTGATTTCCACAACAAATGCATGTATCTTGAAAAGAGTAAGTGAATGGATTAAATCAGTACCAAGGTAAGCCCAAACCCTATAAAAATAACTGTAGGTTGTTGTTTTGTTTGTTTGTTTTTTGACTGTTAGAAAAGAAGAATCTGTGGAAAGTTCAGATAAAACTGTAAAGACTGTGCTACTCTAAATAGGAAAAGTTCGTAAAGTTATCATTACAGATATTTATTTATTTTTCTCCTGAGTGTCATCATTTCTGCTCTATCGAGACCATCTATGAGTCATCTGCTTTTTTTGTCCAGTTCCCCACTTTCCTCTGACTGTGATATAAAGGAATGGATATATACTGTACCAGTTGAGGAGATACATTATTGGCTGGTATCCATTTACTGATGGCATAAAAATCCATTGCCTTTCACCACCCTTCCTAATGGCATCCTATAAAATATTGTCAAATTGGACCCTGTGGAATTGCCAAGCAAAGTGTTAGAACAACAGTATGAGCACCTGTCCCTTGCAATAGTCTTTGCTCTCAGAGGTTGCAGTGTCAAGTGGCTTTTTTCACAATGTCTATCAGTAACATTTTTCAGTCATTTCCATTGCATTGATGCAAGGATGTAAAACCACACATTATTTTTATGTTTTGGGAAATAGGTTGGAGCAAAGCTTAGGTGGTAGCATTCAAGGTAGGTCTTAGGTGAAGTGGTCCAGGCTGGTCTACCAGTTCATTCTGTAGAACAGATTTTCTGGTGGAGTTTTATTGCTGAGGCTTTTAGGATGCTCACAGCATTTCACTCCATTTAAACATCCGTGTTAGGAGCAGAGCCAAGCTCCCTAATAAACCTTGTCTGTTACCTAATGTTAAAGAAAATAAAATAAAGACTCTTACTCTTGCAGGCTTGCTTTCCCAAATAACTCATTCTGCTTACACTAAGAAAAGAGGCTGTTTTAAAACATGGCATAGAACAGATTAGACTTGAGTAGGTTTTTTTTTCAAAACCCTCACTGTAATATTTTCTTATGTACTAAAGTATTTTCAATGCTTTCAGGGTTTGATTGCTGAAACTGATAATGATAGTGCAATGTATTCTTATTGTAGCACTATTTTAGTAAGAAATTCTATGTTCATTTTCTAGATACTATTACCTCAGTTTCTGGGTATTTTGTTAACAAGTTGCAACATAATTATTTGCTTAAATTATATCAGTTTACATTCTAGCCTCACTTTTTTTTCTGCCTAGGGGAGGCCTGTGGGAGGTTAATCCTTGCCTTTATATTCCTGGGGGCCGGAACACATATGTTCTCTGTCCCTGTGCAACTGGCATATTTCACTCATTAACTGTTTATTTCATCTGCTCTGCCTGTTTTCTCTTGGAACTGTGAAGATTTGAGATGCTAATGTGCTTTGAGAGACAGAAAACAATCTCAGTTATTGCCTTAAGACGCCAGGCTGGTAGAAAGGTCTTTAATAACCTTAGCTTGTTTTGTTATATGTTGTTGTTTCAGGTTCAATGGATCCAAAAGACTTTCTGAGGGAAGCACAAATAATGAAGAACTTGAGACATCCAAAGCTTATCCAGCTTTATGCTGTTTGTACCTTGGAGGACCCAATTTATATTATTACAGAGCTTATGAAATATGGAAGTCTTCTAGAATACCTTCAAAGTAAGCATACAACTAGAAACTCATTTCAAGGGGTGCCACAGCTTTCAGTTTAATAAATATACTAACATAAGAGAATTAAAACACTTGGTTTAATATGAAAACTGCTTTATTTGTTGTATTTGGGGGTGAGAAAAGAGGAAAGAAAGATGTTTATGAATAAATTTGACATGTCAAAGTATCTCAGAAGCAGGAAAGAATCACATTTACAGTTTTGTTCCTGCCTTATGATGACACGTATTTTTCCAACCGTTCTATGACCAGATGGGAATGTACACCAACAGAATAAAAAGATAAGCATACCAAAGGACAAGTCATCATATTTGACACAAAATGGAGGCATTTCCACAATATGTACTTAACAGCTTTAAAATCTATTATCAGGCAAGGATGGTCTTTCACTGTGAATTTGTCCCTTGCCTGTTGCATCAGGTCTTTTATCTCAGCAGCACTTCAAAGTGCTATTCTGAAGACAAATAATAATTAAAAATAAAGTTGTATAGCCTGGAAAAGATTAGCATAATGATTGCTCTGTAAGTTCACCTCAGCTATTGAGAAATGCCTGATTCTAGTGCTGTTCCTCATTTTCAGTTTAGGAGATGACTGATACACTAAATATCTCTAAGGTTGTGATGTTCTCTTAGAATCATAGAATTGTTAAGAAAAAGACCTCCAATCCATTCCAATGTCTAACCAGCCTTTCTGAGAAGAAATTTCTCCTAAAAATCTTCAGATAGATCTTCAAGATCTTTGTAAGTGTCTTCTGCTTCCAGCCCATAAGGCAAAGACCTGTGCAGTACTGCGGACAGTATTTAAGGTGATACAGTTCTTCCCTCACACTCTCTATGGAATTGTTTCTTAAGTGAGGCTTGGTGCAGGGAAAATTGCAGCTGAAGAAGTCTCTAGTAGAAGGATGGCCCAGTTAGGAAGCCCCCAGAGGGGCTGCAAGGAAGTTGTGCCAGGTCAACTACAGGTTTGCATGCATTACTAAGTGCTAGTAGTCAGAAGCTGAAAGGCACAAATTTCCTTTAAATTGTCATCTTTGGTGCCTTTATGTGCAGATTGCTGCTTATCTGACTGAAAGAGCCTGGTGCGTCAGAAAATGATTGCTGTGCATGAAAACATTTATTGCATGAGAGAAATAGCTCTGAGAAAGCCAGGATGAATCACAGCTATTGCACAGGTAAAATTGTCCTCCCTTTGTACATGGAGTACAATATGTCCAGGACATATCAATGCTGCAGCCCATGTTTAGATCAGTTGCCAGCATATGCACAGCAGCTGCCCTTGTAGGCATTATATGTATACAGCCTGATTTGTGCACTAATTCCTGCAGCCTTGCATAAGAGACTATGCAAAGTCAGTTGGTCTCCAGGCAGCTGTCAAAACAGCTGTAAAAATGGAAACCTGTTGGTATCTCTCCTTTTCTGATGGCCTATGCGCAGGGAGATAAGCAGAAGTAAGAGGTGGAGGCAGAGATTCAACTGCTTTGATAGGTATTGGTCAGAGGAGTCATTGCCACCAGTGACAGTAATAAGAAAACAGATTTGAAGCTTAAGTAGAGCCCTCTGTCTGAAAGTGATCTTTATCAGCTAGAGGTCAGTGCATAGCTCTTGATAAGCATTCTTGACACTCAGCTGCTTCAAGAACCAGGAAAACATTTCCAAAAGGCTGCTGTTTCTGTGTTATGAATAAAAATGGCAAACTGGAAGAGAGGAAAAGTCTGGAGAACATTCCTTGGTTAAATTCCAATTGTGGAAATGTTTGGTTTGTGTTTTCAGTTTTAAGAAGCCCTAATATTTTATACTTGGTGTCTATCACATTTCACCATAATGACAGCAACTGAATTGTGATGGGCACATGAATTCCCTGTGTACCCTGTGAATGTACTTTGGGATATTTCTTGATAAACACTGCTATGCAGAGTTACTGAGCTGTCACCACTATGACAAAAATGAAACTGAAAACGTTTCTTTGTTATTAGATGTGAATGAAATCATCATAAATGTATGAATGCATTTATCATTTCTGATAGATGTGTGGCTTTTTATGGCAGAGACACAGTCTGGAAATTTGGTGAATTATTTCGAAGGAAATGCCCTCAACTGGTGAAAGTGCTGTGTATTTATTTATTTATTGTCAAGATTCTGTTGATGAGAATATTTGCCCATATTTCCTAAATGAGATATTGTGATTGATTGCTTAGAACAGGGTGCAGACCCTGAACTGTCTTTGATATTTCCTCTAATAAATTTTTCATATAAGGTGGATAGTCATGTCAAAAAATATTATTAAGAAAGGGCAAGAAAATGATAAATTTTCTTTATAGGATAAAGAATAAGCCATGGGGAAGTTTTGTAAATTCACTAGTAGTGCCTGGTTTTGGATGTGGAAGTTATATTAACTTGTTGTTGTTGTTGTAGTTTTTCCACTTTTATAACACTTTCAAACAAACTAACAGACATGCATGCCCATATAATGCAGCTCTTGCACCCTGCTCTGGTTTAGACAAATGGGAGCTGACTCTCTTCTGGAAAACTCTATGGCAGTACTTCAACAGTGAGGTCAGTTGTGGCCTCCTCCCATCCATCAGCCCACATGCTAAAGGCCTCTGCTGCAACTCCACTTATAGAGGTGGATCTTGTCCCTGTGCTTTAACATGATGCACCTGTATGTCCTAGGATGAATAAAGCACAAGAAGGATTTAGAAGCTCTGGCTCCTATTCTGCACTTACACAGCTCATTACACATGAGGAGTCATCCTTTCTGCCATGACATTGCTGTGTTCTGTCAGTTGGAGCAAACTTGCATCAGGCCAGCCTGGACCATTGATAGAGCAAGGACAAACTCATGCTCAAGTTCATCTGTGTCTTTGCATTTACTAGGAGGTATTTCGCAGTCTGCAGGTGAAGGAGCAGTGTGAAAGGGAACACAAAGAGAGGGTTTTTAAACTGAGTCACATAAGCTAGTTTCCAAAACCCAGGTACCTATGCAGGTACTTGTACATCTTTAGTTATTTCCTGATTAAATACAGCATAAGCTTCATTTGTGGATTTATTTTTGTCCAGTAAGATGAATAATAAATGTTGATGTCTGCGAGTTATCAGAACTGCAAAACTTCTGAGTGCTATATTATTCTGTGGCCTGATGATAGATTTTCTTGATGGTTAAGCCACAGATTTTCACATAGACTGATTTTTCTCTCTCTCTTCTAAAGGTCAAGGCAGCTATTAAACATATGTGTGAGAGAGGAAAAGAATTTCTGAGTCAACAATAAAAGTAAATAATCTCAGCAGTAGATTATCATGCCAATGAGTTTAGCCTGAAAAAGGAAGTAGAACAATACATATACAGAGCAAATATAATCATATAAAATTCATTTCTTTTACCTATTCATCTCAGAACATCCAGATGAGCAGAAAATTCAAGACAAGAAGAGTGCAGCATAGATTAGTAAACAATGGAATTTCACACTTATCATAAGGGGTGACTGCAAGGGTAGGTCAGATAAAATGTCAAAACGGGAGGAAGCTATGCAAAACAATACCAAGCCACTTTCACTGTGTATCAATTCAAAATAAGTGACAGAAAACTGCCAGTCTAAAATGTTTTATTTAACTCAGAGGCAGTAAGGAAGACGAGTCACCATCCTCAATGAGAAAGGAGAACCGCCAATACATGAAGCAGCAAACACTTAGCTTTTTGATATCTTTAAGATCCTGAAAAAGAAAATTGAAGCCATTCTGAGTATTAGATGCTACAGATATCTAAATATGTTTCAGTGTTGCAGACTTTGGGTGTCGATGCCTGAATTTGGCCTACCTAGATTACCTTGGAGTATAAATTCTTTCTATGCTGAGTTTATCTGTCCTCAAAATGCCATAAAGTCCCTGGATTTGAATTCTAACGTGTCATACCCCAGTAACATCTTATTGGTACCTGTCTTAATATTTATGTCTGCAGTTTTTCATGGCCCTGAGGCTTTTTCTTCGTTTGTAGAGGCAAGCTGTTCTGTGCAAAGTTATTTTGCTACTTTATTTAAACAGCCAATCTTTGATGGCAAATCTCTATTTCTGGAACTTGCTGATCTTACCGTGGTGGGAGTGGCATAAACATTGCTTCAGAAAGTTCTGCAAGAGATCAGGCAGCTTGAAAGCAGCTCGAGGAGTCCTCGTGTTGAGTAGCAGCAACAGAGATAACAGCGTGAAGCACTCAAGTGGACTGTAAAATGAAAATGAGAGTTACACTTGACAGCAGATGGTATATTTGCTAGTAAGAATCACCAGAGAACAGGCAGCAGGGTTAATTTTGTCCTTTTCCCTCTTTAGTCATCTTTGGCTACACCCAGTGAGTACTGACGTTAACTCTTACTTGCATTTTGGGATGGGTTATGCACTCTTCAGAAAGGCAAATTTCTGCATTGCTAACAATGATAGATAAATGTATTTTTCTTTAGAATATGTCACCAGATCCTTTTAGACCTAGAACAACTGCTGTATTTAGCATCTACTATTTTTGACAAGATGGGGCAGTCATTGTCACTTGGTTATCATGAAACAAGCTCTATGACTTAAAGTAGTGCCATTCCCTAACCTCTGACATTTGTTTGGTCTGTTACTTCATTGCATTGCATGGTTGCCTTGATTTGTGTTGGCTATATGAATCAGTCACCTGTTATTTATATCTGAATACCACAAATATTATATTAATTTTGTCTTTTTCTTTTTAAATAGAGGATGCAGGCTCCAAAATCTTCTTGAAACAACAAGTAGACATGGCTGCTCAGGTGGCTTCTGGGATGGCTTACCTTGAAACCCAGAACTATATCCATCGGGATTTGGCAGCCAGAAACGTTCTTGTTGGTGAACACAGTGTTTACAAAGTGGCAGATTTTGGACTTGCAAGAGTTTTTAAGGTGGGTTGTGAAAGGGTAAATCAGCTCTACTTCAGCTCTAGGGGGAAAGGCAGAAGACATCAGCTATGGTATGTCCTGTAACCACTAAATTATTGTGTTCCAGCAAAAAAGAAGTCCAGAGAGAAAAGGTTCCTTAATGCATTTCCTTGTACCCACTACTGTGTTATCACATGCAAGGTTAGAAGCTGGCCTTTGCCTTTGTGTCAGTCTGAAGATGGCAGCCTGGTGGGAAGATGCCTTCCCACTCAGCCACCAAGAAAGGAAACCTTTGCTTTGCAGCCTTTATCCACAAGACTAGTGTCTGGCACATGGAGAGAGATTGCAGGAATTATACTCCTGAGCCTGTAAGGAAAAGCACATAAAAATGCATTCACAGCTATTTTCTCATTTTTTACTTCTCCTTTGTCTCTGTGATACTTGGGAGTGTAGGTAGCAATCATAAAATAATCTTATTCCTCTGCACCACTGACTGTGGAGTTCATAAGAAGAACTCTCAGAGATCTGCATCTGATGCAGTTTTAAGTTCATTGGTATTGTACTTTCTCTCTCTCTCTTTTTTTTTTTTTTTTCCTCTCTACCCTTGGAAGGTATGGAATGCCAAATAATGCTGACCAAGATCACCCTAGGAAAGAGCTGTGGATTAGAAATGAAATTATTTACCTCTGAAAAGTATCTGAACAGAGCTGGAAAGACTTGATTTGACGTAGTTTATGGATTCAAAATGTAGTCCATGATTTCTGAGGTCTTACTATTGCTTTTATTGATTTGTGCTTTTATGATAAAGAAAAACAGAGAAGAAAGCCCTCTGCTTCTCATTTACTTTTTCTTTTTAATTTAAGCAGCATATTGAAGTTCATAACAGAGTTGGATTTATTACATATACTGAACTGTAAAATAATGGCTTGAATGTCTTGACAATGGTATCAGGGGGCTTTGAAAGTGCTTTTTGCTTAATTTTAATTCTTCTAGTTATATATAAGATCAGATTGCTCATCTTTAACATGAATAATACAAGTTTTCAAATGAAGATTGCTTATAATATGTATTTCTTCTTTGTTCTCACTAAAAAGGGTAATAATTTATAGCTGTTGACATTGCTTGTTAAAATTTAACTTCACTAAAATATTCTGTTATAGAGTCATTTTTGCAGACTTTCTTAGGAATATTCTGTCTCTTGAGTCAAAGTACTAGTATGATCACATGCAAAGATCCCAAATGAGTATGTGAGAGAAGTGAAATACAGAATGTTAATTAGTATAATCAAATCATTTCTTGCTTCTAGAGATGAGTATTATGGTCAAAATGCCATTTATATCAATGTGTAGATACAAGACATTGTAAATATGTAGATACAAGACATTTGAATCAATAGTTCAAAGATTTAGGACATCACAGCTGAAAAAGAAGCATTCTAAATTAAACAAACAAATAAAAAAACAACAGAAATACTTGTATACATTTGCCTGAATTTGCAAGAGAAAAACCTGACCAAGGTTTGGGTGTCGGTGATGTACACTAAACCACATTTAGGAATTAAAGAGAGAATAAGTGTTCACAAAGTTTAGGTGTCCATGCTATAAAATTTTAAGGAAATGTTTCTATGAGTAAGGAAAATTAACTCAAATTTGCAAGCAAATATTTTTTTTTTCCTTTTCTATATGTATTTTGTCTTCATTTCATATGAATTAATTGCAGCCACTGTAAACTAATGTTAATTTGAATCACTTGGAGTTTGTTCTTCAATCCTGAAACCTTCTTAAGAGATTGTTACCAAAGTTAATGGGCCTTCAACATTACAATAAATCACAGAACAAAGGTTCTGAATTCATTAGCTCTAGCTCTTCCCTTCTCTGTTTACTGAAGACCAGACATGGAGACATTTGGTCTCTAGTGTCAGCAGGATGCTTATACTGCCACTTTTGACAGATTTTTGAGATCTTGCACACCAGATTCAGAGCTCACAGTAGCAGGTCATAATTAATCACAAGCCACTCCAACACTGTGTGCTCACTTGAAATGATAAATGCTTTAGAAAGGCCTCCAATGAACAGTAGCACTTCTCAACTGTAAAGCCCACTTCAACAAAAGACTTCAGTAAGTGCATGCTTTAATACCATGAAAGGCAAGCATTTGATAAGTTTAAGCACAAGCTTAACTTGGTCAGGTGCTTAAGTGCTTTGCTAAAGACGGACCTAAATCATACTTACTTTGTTTTACTGATGACAGGTAGAAAATGGAAATGTATGTGAAACCAGGCCCGAAACAAAACTTCCAGTGAAGTGGACAGCCCCTGAGGCAATCTGCTACAACAAATTCAGCATTAAGTCAGATGTGTGGTCGTTTGGCATACTTCTCTATGAAATAATGACGTATGGAAAGATGCCATATGCTGGTAAGTATTTTTACCTAAGGAATGAGTCCTAGTTGTTTTCTTGCTTTTAGAACAACATATTGTTGTAGGTTATCATGGCTGGCAGCTAAGCACTGTGCATCCATTCACTCACCCTCCCCCCTCCATCTCTGGGACGGGGGAGAGAATCAGAAAGAAATGAAAGCCCGAGGGTTGAGAGAGAGGCAGTTTATTAGGACAGAAAAGAAAGGATAATAATAATAATAATAATAATAATAGTAATAATGTGTACAAAACAAGTGATGCACAATGGAATTGCTTACCACCCACTGACCGATGCCCAGCCTACCCCTGAGCAGCCAGTCCCCCCACCCTGGCCAGCCTCCCCATATTTATTGTTCAGCATGACATCAGATGGTATGGAATACCCCTTTGGCCAGTTTGGTTCAGCTGTCCTGAGTCTGTCCCCTCTCAGCTCCTGCCGTACCCACAGCCTGCCCTCTAGCAGGTCAGAACAAGAAGCTGAAAAGTCCTTGGCTTAGTGGAAACACTGCTCTGCAACAATTAAAAATTGGCATGTTATCAACATTATTCTCATCCTAATTCCAAACACAGAACCATATCAGCTACTATCCTAGCTGGAACCAGGACACATTAAAAAGCTTAATGCCTGTACTACAGTCATGTTAAAGGGTTAGAACTCTAAATACAGAAAGGGAGCTGTTCATATGATGCCCACTTAATGGGTCAGACCTTCTGGATGCCCCAGGCTCCCTGGAAGCTTTCCAAAGGCTGTGATCAACAGCCATTCAAGCTTTCTCTTGCTGGAGTCAACCTGCATTTCACATACACAGAAGCCAACTGCCTATTTCCCCTCCAGCACCAGATCAAATATGCCAACTGCTGGAATGTGGAAAAGGGGAAGGCTTTTTATAGAATCATAGAATCATTGAGGTTGGAAAAGGCCTCCAAGATCATCTGGTCCAACCATCCTTGTACTACCAATATTACCCACTAAACCAAGTCCCTGAGCAACAAGTCCAACCTTTCCTTAAGCACCCCCAGGACAGTGGGGGTGTTTAAGGAAACACGTTGACACCACTTCCCTGGGCAACCTGTCCCAGTGCCTGACCTCTCTTTCTGAGAAGAAATTTCTCCTAATTTCCAACCCAAACCTCCTATGGCACAACTTGAGACTATTCCCACTTGTCCTATTGCAAGTTATCTGCAAGAAGAGGCCAACCCACAGCTCCCCACAACTTCCTTTCAGATAGTTCTAGAAAACAATAAGGTCTTCCCTGAGTGTCCTCTTCTCCAGACTAAACAACCTGTTTCCTCAACCACTCCTCATAAGAGTTGTGTTCGAGACCTTTCACCGGCATCATAGCCCTTCTCTGGACATGCTCCAGGTCCTCAATGTCCTTCTCGCAGTGAGGGGCCCAAAGCTGAACACAGTACTCAAGGTGTGGTCTCATTCTCTCACCTGCCTGCTGTCTTGTTTTTCCTTCCTTTTGTGTGGATATCACATAAAAGAATGTGCTATTGTAGATGAAATACTGCATAGGTACGTCAGGAAGAAGCCATCCAAAAAATGAATAAGGGTGATTTTCCCACATTTCCTTATATTTGACTACACAGTGGAAAGATTTCATAAAGAGAATGATCACAAGTATTAGGAATAAAATTTCACCAACCACAAAAGTACATTTAATGGTATGAGAAGAGCCAATATACCTAGCACTCTGAGAAGTGCTCAAGGACTGTGGCTCCAGTAATAATAAATATCAATGAAATGCCTGACTGTGATTCATTTTGCACTAGTGAGGAGAACACAAGGGCAGGACTGAAGCAAAAAAGTTATGCTGCATCCCAACAGGCCTGAGGGCTGGTGCATTTGCCATAAACTACATTTCATGGGGTCCCAAACTGGTATTTACTGTAAAAGGAAAAGATTATTTTGCTTTTCAATTCCCATCCTCCCATCCTGTGAAAGCACTTTAGGAAAACAAACAAACAAAAAACAACTCCAAATCCTCAACTTGTTCTTACATGAACTGTATATGTGTGCATATGTAAACACATACATAAATAAATTATTCAAGTAGAAATGATACATAGCACCATAATTTTTGGTATTGTCTGAATAAATACATAGCATTATACCTTGGCAAAGGCATAGTTTGCTTTTAACTTTACAGAAGAAAATGTCCTTTTGCCATGGTTATTCACTTTCTTTATATTATTTTAAGGAGTTTGTCCTCTGTAATCAGTTAAGAGATAAGGTTATGTTGAACCATTGTGGCAATGGGTAATGTACAAAGGAAACATCATTCAGAGATCTAAGAAAAAGAAGTAAAGATTACACAACTGAGGATTTAGTTCAAAGAGTAGAAAATTGAAAGGGAATTGGACAATAGCTTTAATACATAAAAGGTACAACAAAGATAAGGGAATTGCTTCTTCTCCATGACCCACGGTGACAGAGCAGGATGCCACAAGATAACTGCACCAGAGGAAAATTAGGGCTGATGTTATTGAAAACTTTCCAAATGCAAGGAAAGTTAAAAAGCAGGATTGCTTTCTTGGGAGGTTTTGGAGCTGCTGAGAGCAGAGTGACTTAGATTTAGCTTAAGTGAAGTAGATGTCAAAATAATTTAAGCAAAGGACGGGTGGTGGAGAAGCCTCCCACCGAGACAAATCCATTTGAAATGCCTTGCCTTGGAACAGTTGTGGGTGAGGGGCCTGGGAAGTGCTGGAGGTGTTTTTCAGCTGCTGATCTGGGCATCTCCAGTGATTTCTGTGTCCTTTTACTGTGGAATGGGGCCTTCCCACTCTCAGTTCTGCCTTAGCAAGGCTGCAGTTGGGGAAAGCACCCCGTTTTCTCATCTTGTAGGAGACAGGGACATGTGGTGTGCTTATGCAGACCCTGAAAGTCTGATGAATTCCTTCTTCCTTGAACCATTGACAGGCCTGTCAGGACACCAGGTGATCCAGATGCTGGACACAGGATACAGACTGCCTAAGCCCAGGTCCTGCCCTCAGGCTGTCTATGAGCTGATGATGCAGTGCTGGAACCAGGAGGCCAGTGAGAGGCCCACCTTCCAGGGCTTGTGCTGGCAGTTGGAGAGCATCATAGAGAATGTAAACACCTGTGGCATTGCCAAATGAACCCCAAGGTGGGGGCTGAGGAAGAAAAGTGGATGAATGTGACTGAATGGGTGGCAATTTAAGCCTAGATGTTGAGTGAGACATTATGAGATGAAGATAAGGAGGGCTGGTACATCGTCACGCCAGTGTTGGCACTCAAAGACACTTCAAGTTTTTGCTGCTGGCAAGTGTTTTGCAAGACTAAGCATCAGGAAGCTGGAAGGGTGGGGGCTTCTCAAATACAAACTGCCTTTTATTTATTTTTTAAATAACATAACAAGATCACAAGAATGAAAAAAAAAATAGAAACGAATCTTGCACAGTAAACACTACATCATTTCATAATTTCTTTTTGGGAATAACTATTTGATTTTCCTTAGATTTTTGAACCTTACCAGTCTGTGCTTGTAGAGGAGTTTGATCGTTCTGCACAGCAGGATCTGTGCTTTGAGAGTTCTCTTACAGAAAAAAAAATAAATAAAAAAATCCCATTAACATGATGATGGCAGAATCCAAATTAATTGCCTTGTTTAGACCCCAAGTACACATGCTTTTTCTGTACTGAAAGATAATAATAGTAATAAAAAAAAAGAAGTTCATGGGGGGAAAGGAATTATTTTGTTCTGTGGATGCAGGCGTGATCTTTTCTAGTTTGTATACTGTTTCTCTTTTACAAGAATAAACACAATTATTATTAGATTCCTGAAGCTGTTTGTTTTGAATGTTAAATAGTGTCTTGAAACCTATGATCTATCATTGTCTATTGAAGTGTAAAGACTTGTTTCATAGCTCTTAAAGTTTAGGAATTCTGGAGAATTTAAAAGTTCTTAAAAAGTTCTTAAAGTTTAGGAATTCTGGATATTTTAAAAGGAAATCAAGACTACATTAGCATTTCAGAGTGACCCCCTACTGTTTATCCTTCTGCACGTATCAATAACCTTCTCCAACAGGAAAAGGCTCAGGGCAGGTGTGGGTATTTCACAGAAGAACTAAAAATCCATGCTTCCATCTTCTCTAGATTTAACTTTAATGTAGGAGATTTAAATAATTGATGATCCCTTTTATTTTGTTCCACAGGGAAAAGGGGCCAGATGCTTCTGCTAGCAGTCTTCACAGCTACAGATTTTAGAGTTTTTTTCCAGATTTTCTAATTAACTTCAATATCAGTTTTCCTAAGATTTAATATAACTGTGACAGTTTTATGTTCTCAGTTATGAGGTTTAGAGAACCAAGTTTCAATTATTTACTTATGATTCATCAGTTAATTATTTAACAACATAATCCAGGAATTAAGAGCTCTACTGTGTTAACATAGCATGAGCTCAGTATAAGTTTTCAACCATTTTCCTCTAATATCAAAAAAGGTATAAATAAATTAAAGGATTCATTACTTTAAAGGTTGGGTGGCTTTTATTACCTCTCTTCTTCATCATCTTTTCTTCTCTTTGGATACTTCAGATCCATTCATCTCAGTGCCTTGCTTCTAATTTTTAATTTCCTTTTACCCTCCTCTACTTTTGGAAGGCAACATATCTTTTTATTATATATGTATATATATATATTATATATATATATATTCTTTCAACCATATCTTTTATGTACTGTCTATTCAGAGTTCTATTCCTTATTTATTTTTCTTCTTTCTGACTACATGTATAGTCTCTTTTGTGTTCTGCTTCTGTTCAACTTCATTTTTTTCTGTGCAATGTTTCTCCCTTGTAGCTGTCTTTATACTAATTATATTTTTAAAGCACAATACAGTAGTAATTAGTAATTAGCTGTCATACCATCCATGTGATTTTGGAAAGTGACCACCATTCTGAAAGAAGAAGAGGTTAAATGGCTTTGCCAAACCCATACTGATAAGAATTGGCATGGAATGATCTGGGAGAGTCCCAGGCAAAGTCTCATATTGTAATACCACCCCTGTTTTTTTCTAGGTTAATGCTAACTACTGGCTCCTGGCCCCAGTGAAATATTATTTATGGTTATCAAACCTCCATCAAACCACCCGCCTCTCTTCTGGCCAGGAGCTGTGTTTAGCACTGTTGCAATATAAGGTTAGCAAATCCCACAAAGATGTGTTATGTAGTCAGAACAGGAATGGTGTTATTCAAACTCATCATCAAACTTGCAATCTTGATGTTCAAGCAGTATTTCTAAGATTATTTTTCAGACTGAGAACATTAAGAATGTTGCAAATAAAAGCTGAGTTTGCATGATTAAAAAAAAAAGCTGATTAAAGAAATATAACCTTGAAAAGGAAAGAAGTACATTTCAATTGAGAGTTTTTTGTTTGTTTGTTTGATTGTTTGTTTGTTTGTTTTTCCCAAATATGAGTTGCCAGGAAAATAATACCAAACAAACAAACTACAACAGCAATAGGGAAATGGGAAAATTTTCTGAATTTCAAATTTTACCAACTTGCCCAAGCTTCTCTGTGCTGGCTCCTGCCCTCAGGTGGAAGTAAAAAGGGTCTTGTAGCAACTGAAGCAACACCAGTAATTTTGAGGAAAGTACACCTGCACAAGAACATTAGCCTAAGCCAGCATATAGGGAACAGAAGCACTGTTCATCCAGTCATGTTGGACAGATTGTCTCCCTAATTTCTCCTATAGTCAAAGGAGAGAGAAAGGCTCATTGAGATGGTGCACCAAAACTACATTTCTCCTATTAAGCACCCCAGATGCTTGCTTGTTTGTTTGTTTTTTGTTTGTTGTTGTAAAGGTATCCAGGAGAGAGACAAACTTCTTTGTTGAGGGTGTGTATGTGTGATAACCTACATGTTGTAAAACAAAATTAATTGTTTCAAACTCATACTTCCAAGCATGGCCTCAAGATGTGCCTTTGCTTAGCTGAAAGGAGCAGGCACCCCTGTGTGGTGGCCTCCAGGTGACAGAGCCTGGCATGCTGGGATGCTGCTGGCAAGCATTTTCCCCTGCTGCTACATCCTGCTCATTTTCTTCTCCTCCTGTCTCTCTGCATGCTTGTACAGCCCTAGCTTATTAACAGGGTTTGGGGCTGCCAGCTGCCTCTAGTATGTGTTGGCGCAGGATGGGAGATAAGCAGCAGCACTGGCTGACAGCAGGAGGTAGAGTCACTTTGGTGTGTCTCATTCTATACACCACATCAAATAAATTAGTTTATTTTGTCTTCAGCTTAGAGGCAATATGTGCATATTTGGCTTCCCCAAGGTGATATAGTGTAGGTGAAGGAGTGCAGCCAGCCTTTGTTTTCCAAGCCTAAACAAAATGTCCACCTCACTGGCATGTGCCTGGTGACCAGCCAACCCTCTTTTCTTAGCAGAAGAAATCAAGGAAAGGCAGAAAAAGCAGGTAAGTGGTGGGGCCAGGATGATCATTTTTCCCCACTGCATTGCCCTGAGAAACTGTGGTGCCTTGTAGAGTCTTTTTGCCACCAGCCATAAAAGAAGTGAGGCAAAGCTTAAAAAATGGATCTCATGCTGCCATGAGATCCATTGGTTCATCTTTCTGCCTTAAAACCAGGCTTTTGCTTCCTTATTTTGTCTGATCCTAAAGCCAGACATGGTTGGACCAGTGAAAGAATGCTACTCTAATTCGAGCTGTAATACCGCCCCTGGGATAGCAGGGGAACAAATCAGAGAAAAAATCATCAATACAGTGTAATCTGCAAAGCTCTGGAAATGAAGAGTGAAGAGTAATGTGGAAAAACAAGTTTTTTGTTTGTTTGTTTGTTTGTTTGTTTGTTTTTTCCTCAGCTCTTTCTCTCCATATTTTTTTAGCCAGATGAATCCATTACCAGGAAAGACTGGAGGATGAAGGTAGTAAAGGGTGATAAACCATCACAAAGTTCAAAGTGCTATTGGCAATGTAACATGCAAACTATACTTTTCCAAGTCCAATTCATTTTATAATCATGTATTTCTTTATATGACCAATAGCAATTATAATCAGATGTCTTTTCTATGACTTGATTTAAATTAAACGTAAAGGTTATCATATCTGGTTACAGTGCACAGTAAGATGGGTTTAACTTATTCTATTCTTGAGGCCTTTTATGTTCAAGGTTCTGCTAGAGCTATATATTGCACTTGTTTTTACTTGATGGATCATGGAGGGAAAATAATGGATTCAGTTATGAGAAAGAGTAATAGATTTTTTGAACTGACATAAATTCTTATGTTTAGATAGAATAAAAGGATCAAGAAGAGGTGAGTTGAATTTTCTACAATAGACCAGATCTTGTGAAATTCACTTCACATAAATTGTACTCAGACATCTTTTATGTAATGTTTTATTTATGTAATTCAGCTATTCTTTGAGAACTAAATCATTTTATGTTATATTACAAAAGATAGCTTAAAAATGTTCAACCAGAAAGGAAGAACTGCCACTTTTCTTAAATACTTCATTCTTCAAGAAGTTATGGAGCACTGCAACTGTATTTTGAACTGTAAGTACTAGGGACTCCCTGGTCTTTAGGGAATAGAAAAGAAGCACATGACTCATTCAAGTGATTTGCTCCTTATGCTGTCCTACATGCTTTTATTTTACTAATTTAAATTGTTTTGTAGTCTCCTGTCCACTCAGTGTTCCCATGGCCACTGCAACTCACTGTTCAGTCTGAGTCCTATTTGTAGTGAATGGACCTTGAAGCTGCACACGGGAGTTGTGCAACCTTGTTCCAAGAGGTACAGTTTGGCATATCTCTATGAAAGCCTCATGGCTTCCATTCAGTCTGTCAATATCTGAGCTGATGTGTTCTCCAGCCTGCAACACTCCTGCCAGAAAAGTTTGTTTGGAGGAACTGTGCTTGAACAAAATGCTGAGCTGGGGTTGGTGAAAAAGACTTCCATTCTATTCACACTTACTGTCAGCAGACCAATGTAATTCATTTTCCAGTCTCCAGCTTTTCAGGAATGACAAATCCATAAATAAATAAATAAATAATCCAGTATGAGAAATGACAAATGACAAGTATAAGAAAGCTGGGAAATCAGTGAAAAGTACTTCGGCGTTTTAATTTTCACAGCTATATTTTACTGAAGAATTCAGTCCTTCCTTCTTGAAGTACAGAAAACACTAAAATACACATTTGAAGCACTCAGTATTCTAGAAATGAATCAAAGACAGTTTCTGGATTGGAATATAACTAGAACTGAAGAACTTGATAAAAATTGTACCTTGCTTCCCATTAATGAGATGGTGTTAATGAGAAATAGCTCAATGCAAATCTTTGGGACCCCTGAAATTACAAATGATCAATATTACTAACATAATTAATATTAGTCTTATTAATATGATACTGGAATTTCAAAGAAATGAGATATGAAAGCTGCTACATCACAAACTTCACAGCAGCTTTCTCTGGAAAGAAGGAGTGGTGGGAAGAGAAATTCCTGGAGGGCTGAACATGAGACCAAAACTGAGATTAAACTTCATTACTGTTGGTGGCCTTTAAGATGACCTCTGCCTTAATTTGTAGTCTTGTGAAACAAACACTGGTGGCAGCACAACTTCGAAATTATGTATTTGTACACTGTTGATACGTGTACAAGTACTTCAACCAGGTGGCCAGCTGGGGTAGCTGCAATCAAATGTCTGTGGCCATTTGAAAACAGCAGTTTCTAATTGGGTTATTTCTGCCTTTTGATGTGGACAATACTTCTGATTCCTGAAATGCCACTGATGTGCAGTGGAGTATATTCACAAACAAGACAATATTCTCCCTTTGGAAGTTCTGCAGTGAAAGGCTTTGTTTTGGCAAGCATTTACCTTTATATTTATAGCATATATACCTTTCTTTGCCCTTTTCCTATGATCTTTGAGAGATTTTATAACACTTTAGGTTGCATTAATGTCCTGGTTTCAGTTGGGACAGAGTTGTTTTTCCTCCTAATGGCTGGTGAGGTACTATGTTTTGGATTGGGATGAGAAGAGTGCTGATAACATGCTGGTGTTTTAATTGCTGCAGAGCAGTGCTTACACTAAGCCAAGGACTTTTCAGCTCCTCGCTCTGTCCTGCCAGCGGGCAGGCTGGGGGGGCAGCAAGAGCTGGGAGGGGACAGCCCCAGGACAGCTGACCCAAACTGGCCAAAGGGGTATTCCATACCATCTGACGTCATGCTGAACAATATATAGGGGTGGCTAGCCAGGGTGGGGGGCCGGCTGCTCGGGGTTGGGCTGGGCATCGGTCAGCGGGTGGTGAGCAATTGCATTGTGCATCACTTGTTTGTACATATTACTATTATTATTATTATTATTATTATTATTTTCTCTCTTAAATAAACTGTCTTTATCTCAACCCACAGGCTTCAATTTTCCGTTTCTCTCCCCCATCCCAGAGAGGGAGGGGGGAGGGTGAGCGAACGGCTGTGTGGTGTTCAGCTGCCGGCCGGGTTAAACCACAACAATTAATGATTTAGAATACTTTTCGTTGCATTAACAGAAGGCAAGGCCCATTCGGGTTGCCATCTCTATATTAGCAGATGAAGGAATTGGGTAAATTAACACAACTTGTCAGGAAATTATAAAAGAGATGAGGAAGGAAGCACAAAATTCAGAGAAAAAAATGTTTTTAGGATCTGTTTTCCTTTTCAGGTCTGTATGGGCATTTTATTTTCACTTTTCTAGTTTGAAGTTTAATAAAATATTTCTGGCCTCCAAATGGAGGCCAGATGGAAAAAAAAAAATCCAAATGGAAAAAAAAATGTCCTAAAAAAAAAAAAACAACTCCTAACCAAAGCTAATATAAAGTCTAGAACATTCTAGCTCATTTTCATTTAGTTTGGCAAGGCTAACTTTCAGTGACAAATTGACTGAATTAGTCAAAAGCTGGAAGGCTTCTTATGCCAAGATCATTTCCCATTGTGCTTGTACCTATAGTTCTGTATAGCCCAGTAACTTCACAGATTGATCTATATGGTCAGTGCTAGGATAAAACAGCTTCGGGATGACCTGATAGTATCCCCCAGCCTGACACCACAGTGATACATGCTCATACCATTGCATGTCTGACTCCTGAATACTCCACTTCACGATCATGCAATGTTGCTATGAGTTTCCTCTAATCAATTGTCATACTAATAAAAGAAGTGTGTTTGCTAATCCCTGCCTCATACAGTGATAAGAGATTTCTCTATACTTGTGGTTTCTGGAGGTCTGATAAGTATATATCACATCCTCTTACAAGTCCCAAAGCTCTAAAATCATTTTGTGAAGTTTTCTTATTCATCCTTGAGATAAGATATGTTGCTTCAGCAATCAGTTATGCCATGAAATGATTCTTAAGGGCAAAGATAAAAGATCCATTGTATTAGAGAATAACCATAATTTAATTCTTTAATTCTTCATATAGCTAAATTAAGAGTTATAATGAGATATTATACAAGATTTATTTAGGATGGATTTTGGAACATTATTGCAGGGAAACATAGTTAAAGTTATAAATTGTTTATTACTTTGGCCCTTCGTTAGCCTGAACTGTAGAATAACTGCATTCTCAACATAGAATTCTTAATGTACTTTAGAGGAATGTAATTTAAATATAGTGTGAGTGTCAAATATTGATTTGTAGTTAACTTATGACAGATATCTAAATCATAATGGTGCTGTTTCTTAGATCTAAAAACATTTGACCCATTACTTTATTATCTTTTATATTTATGAGTAAAATTAAACTTTAGTCCTTCTAAAATTAAAATTTACAGCACTCTCTCAACATGAGTACATTTCTGTGGCTATGAAGGTAGTTGAGAAATGTTCCTGTGCTTCAAATAGGATTTTTGAAATTAGGAAATTACTGTTTTCTGTATGGTTGCTCATTGCTTCAGTCAAAGGTGTGATTTCAATCTGGGTGTTATGACCCAGCATGCTTTACATTACAGGATAGCTCAGGTGCCACTACCAGAGCTGTAGCAAACTAGAATCCATTACCAATCTAACAGAGAAAGCTGAAGAAATGTATCACAGAGGCAGCCTGTGCAGTTTTGTGATGTTTTGGCTACACAGATAGCAACCCCTGCAGTAGCTAGTAGAGATATATCAGGTAGGCTAACATAAGTTTCAAGAACTGCAATGAAGATATATTCTTTGCACATTTGAGTATAGAGAATTTTGAGAAATTGGTAACGACAAGGCTAAATCACCTAGTCATCCAAGTTCAGTATTTTGGTTTCCAAAGAGAAAGATGAAAGTTTAATAAATAGTCTCCTGAGCAATGTTTTGAACTTTTCATTTGTCATTGTTTCTTACCCATCACAGGTACCTGAGTTCAGTACCTTACAAGCATTCAGCTGAGAATCTTTTAGCATACTACAGCTGTGTAGTTACTGTGTTCAGTTCATAGATTTGGAATTGTCTGTACAAGCCACAGACTTACTTATGATTTGCAGTGTAAAACACTAAAAAAATATTTCCCTTAAGTGAATGAAAGTAAGACAAAAGGACAGAAAAAAAAAAAAAAAAAAAGAGAGAATGCATATTGAGGTAAAGTGTTCTGGTCCAAAAACCAGCACTGGAGTCATGGATGTGTGACAGCTAAAACCTGGAGCTGTTTGTTCCCTAGATTTTCCAAATCAATGGGGTGAAAGGCTGGATCTCCTTGTGACATTATGAGAGTCTAGTAGGATTTAAATGTCATTTGTTTATCTTTGCTAAGAAATAAATAATTCAAAGTATCCCACCAAGCTCACTTTTAAAGGTATAAATTCTGTTGTCTGTTTGACTACTTTTTCTTCTGTAGTATGAGAGATAGCTGTACTGGTACAGACTTTACAAAAGACTTTTTCAAAGCTTAGATGATGAAGGAAGTCAGCAAGCCCTAGGTATACTAGTCCCTGCAGCAAGTGCAGGGCAGAGCTGGGGAGCAGACCTAGCGCCTAATGGGTTATGTTCACCACTTTGTTTCTAATGTAACAAATAGGAGCCCACTAAATAATATACATGTATTCATGGTTTTGGCTGGGACAAAGTTACTTTTCTTCATAGAGGCTCACACAGTGCTGTACTTTGGATTTGCGATGAAAATAGCAGTGATACCAGAGGGATGTTTCAGTCACTGCAGAGCAGTGCTTGCACAGAGCCAAGGCCTCTCCTGCTCCTGGTGCTGCCCAGCCAGCGAGGCAGCTGGGAGGGGACACAGGACACAGCTGGCCAAGGCTGCCCAAAGGGATGTCCCACACTGTGTGGTGCCATGCTCAGTGATAGCAGCTGGGAGAAAGGAAGAGGGAGGGTGGAGGCTGGGGTGATGGCATTTGTCTTCCCAAGGAGCTGTGCCGCGGGGTGAGCCCTGCTCTCCTGGAGGTGGCTGAGTCCCTGCCTGACAATGGGAAGCAGCGAGTGGATTCCTTGTTCCACAACAGTATTATACTTTTCACATCTATAATTTGAAAGTGTGACTGAGAAGCTCATTCCTTCCGAGTAGTTATTCATAATCCCAAATCTCCACTCTCAGATGGCTTGTCTTCTGCACAGGCAGATGGCAGCCTTGCCAAATGGAGGGCAGCAACAGGACAGTTAGGATGAACTGGAGGGCTTGCAGCGGGGTTTGCACATGGGGGGGTGGGAGTGGATTAAGGCAAAAGGTGGGGGCAAACACAGCACTGACTGACATTGTCCTCAATACCTGCTTTGCACCAGGGAGCAGGCTGGCAATGTCAGGCCACTGGGTGGTGGGACCTGGCTGCCACCAGCTGTCTGCTGCCAGGGGGCTGGTAGCTGCTGGGGGGCTGCTGCCAGGGGTCTCCCAACCCCAGCTCTCCTCCTCTGCCCTGCTCTCATGCTCTGTGTTAAGGAGGACTCCAGCAGCCCCGCAGCCCGTATTTAAAATAAATGTATCCATGTGTGTGTGCTTGTATTTATTTTAATTTGCATCAGCAAAGGCTTAAATGATTTAAGTAAAGGAACAGCTTGCAAGGTGGTGTCAGACCCTGGGAGTAGAGCCTGACAAGGTCAAACTCACTCTTTGCCCCATATTTCACCAAGACATTTTTCAGTTACCATGCTAAGCACAATATCAACAAGCAGATGTTTGGTCAACCTGATTTTACCTGCTGTGATCCTTGTAGCTGTTGATGAACAGCACCATTCCTCAATCTGAATTCATCCTTCAGCATTTCTGAGAGGAGAATTTCCCTTCCTGTCTTTCCAGAGAAGAGGGCTGAACACTGTGTGGAGAGGCAGACACACACTAGCTTTTGCTTATTTGATTCCTCCTCCCTCTCCTTCATCGAAGCTTACTGGAGCCCAGTAAAAAATAGAGCAGAAACACACTGGTATAAATTATTCAACGATGCTGCTGTTTCTAAGAAGATGTCAGGAGGAGTCTGCCTATAAGACATTAAGATGATATTTTTGAATTGTGACAGGTGGGTGGGGAGAAGAAGGAGCAGAACACTCTTCTAACAAAACAGAGAAATAATCAAATATAAACAAGCCTGCTTTATCACTGAGACACACAGGAGCATCCGGTGCCTATGAGTTTCTGAAAAAGGGGGTGGTGGTGGAGAAGGGGTTGTTACACTTTTAGAGAGTCTTTTCAATAGGATACAATTGTCTGTTCAGTGCTGTTGTGAGAAATCAGAGGGGTAAGAGCTGGAGCCTGGCTGGGTTTCTTTGCTATTCTACTCCTTTGGTTAAAACTGGGAGTGATCCACTTGCCCTACTTAAAATGTTGAAACTCCTTTCTGCTTCTGATTGACAATTTGGAATCTTAACTCAGTTGTGATCCACCTGATTTCCCTGCAGACTCCTAAGTAGAAAAGGTGCAAAGAAGGTATATTTTTTTATATTTAACTTCAGTAGACAGTAACAATAAAAGGGTGCCAAATTTCCTCATCTGAGAGATTTTTTTTTTTTTTTTTTTTTTTTTTTTTTCAAATAGGAAGCCCTACGGCAATGTCAGATGCCCTCTATCTAATGACATCCCTGTATCTCAGAAGTAAGATATTATTTTGGACAAACTGAAGACAGGTTTTTGGGTGAATAAAACATCTCCCAGGACTAGAGATAGCGAACAATGTCTTATGTTGAATGGAGAAACTATGTAGAATTTATGGATTTGTCACTGTATTTTTTGGCTTTGTACCTTTAGTTCAATTTTTAAAATCTTTGATTCCTATGATTTAGCCCTATGGCCTTTCTCTTTTTCCCCATAGGTGATTCAAGTTCTCTTTTCCTAATACACGGTTTTCTGAACAAGCAGGGTCTGCTACCTATATAGAAGCTGGGGATAAAAGTAATGTTCACAAAAGGCTAGCCTATGGAAGTCGATTTCCTTCTTCACTTTTTCTTTTTATATATAATTTGTATATAGTACTATTTCATTTCCCTGGTGAATTTTTCTTTACTGCTTTTTCTCTGTCGGGCTGATTTTTTTTTTTTTTTTTTCTTGTCTCTGTCCTGCAGTGTATGATTTTCTTTTATCCGGTTCACTGTTCCTTTTTCCCTCAATATACAATGCCAGTAGTCTTTGAATCTAAATTTTAACACATGAATCCATTTGAAATGATGCAAAATGATCATGTCCACTCTTTCTCAGGCAGCACAGAAAATAGTACCACTGTATAGCTAGCCAAGGGTAACAATCAGAACTATACCTTTGATTGAGTTTTCATCAGAGGCCCCTAAAATAGAAATACCATGTGTGGTGTAGATCTTTTTCATCTCTCTCTTGTAATTCAATGTGTAGGAGAAATGCCTGGGTTAACCCTTTAAAAAAAAAATCCCCCCAAAGGAGATTTTTGAATTTCAGGTCTGATCACAGCACAAAGAGGTATATTTGGGGCACTGAATGTCATTCCTGAGAATGGCAGTCAGCATTCCCCTTCAGACAATGCCCCCATCCCCACTGAGGCAGCCCCATGCATCCTTATTAGTGGATGGGGTCTCTTAATTCAAAGGTCTGTATCTGCCAGTCCTCGTATTTCTGTGCAATTATTTTAGAAGTGTTCTTGGGTACTTACTGCTGGTGTTTGTAACTGATTTGAAGACACTATTCAGGCTACGCATTTGTTTTCCACTCGGTTCAGTTTCTTTTGTATCCTCCAAGGTATAGGCTTCTGCAGCCATCCACACATGCAGGTGACGGCTGAGAGCACTGCTCAGCAGGTCACACTGGCACCATGTAGCATTTGCTGTGCAGCTTTGTGCCAAAACTCTGCTGCCAGCGTGCTCCAACTGCTCACTCTCAATTTTTGTCTTGGCTCAAGGAACAGCCACCTCCTGTCACGTCTGCTACTACAGAGCAGAAACTAGATTCTCACCATTATCATAGCTCACCAGCCAGCTCCTAAGACTGCTACCAACTGCAGAATGGGCATGAGCAATCACATTTATTCAGTGTGCTTGCTTCCCACATTAACCGACATGCCTTTGGCTTGCCAACCATTTGCTACAGTGTCATTAGAATAATGCATGTAATGCTCCTCTGTCTTTTGGATGGAGGAAAGACTGACTAGATTTCACCTGTACACCACATGCTTGGATTGACAAGCCAGGAGATTTCACTCTTCAAATTAAAAATGCCAAGTCACAGTGCTAAGACAAAATCCTCTTCATACAGTAAGTATGGCTTGATGCTTGGAGGTTGTGGGCTGAATAACCATGTGGGAAATCTGTGAGAGGCTTCAGACTTTTCTTTCCCCAAGGACTGGATATGAAGGAAAATGCAGCTCTAATGTGCCGAGTCTTTGGCATGAGCAAGCCAGGCAAAGCAGCGTATAATTCTTCACTCCCAGCTGCTGGTTTATTGATGGGAACTGAATTGGTGATAACTCTGGAGGGAGATGTTTGCCCAGTTTTCCATCTGGAGCTCCTGTGTTATGACTCACAGAGATGGCTATTGAACAGTCTGGGCTGCCAGACCTTTGCCAGCAAGTTAGACTGAAGGCTGGGGAAATAAGCAAGGGGTGTTTGGAGTGAATGGAGTTTGATGTATCTAATACTGATAGTTTTCATAAAAATAGAAAGTGCTGAGAAATTGTGGAGACCAAAGGGAAAACAGAACGTTTCTCTGTCTTTAAGACATGGAAGCAGTTGCAGATGGCATCTTCCATTTATCAAAATTGTTGCTTCCTCAGGGCCATATCCTGCCTTTGGATCAGCTTGATGTATTACTGTAAAGTATTTTAATTTAGCAAGTAAGGGGTGCCAGCTGCTGCAATTTAAATTACAGCCAGAGACTATCTAGTCTTTCCTTGAGCCTAGTCATTCTCTGCCTGTGACTTACCATAAGGTTCTGAATCAAACAGGACATAGAAGCACAAAGTTTAAGACAAATGGGTATGTGCTTCTATTTAAACATGACATTCTTCAAACAGCTTTCATTAATGGATATAAAGGAGTTTTCTTATCTGTTTCTTCATCTGTAACAGGTGTAATATTAATAACTTTTTTTTTCTTTTTTTTTTTTTCTTTTGTAGCCCAGGAAAAACATAATACTCTCATTAGGATTCAAGAGAAAAGAAACTGTAGACATGTATTGTGCTACATGGTTCAGTGAGCAGGGATATCACATATCAAGAATCAAAACTGAGAGGTGATATTTGGGACAAATATGCATTTTTGCTGTGTGGGGCAAATTATTTGGAAAACACTATTCAGTTTCTATGGCTTTCTGACTATACTAAGACAAGAAGTGCTTCCTAACATGTAGTATTAAAGAAAACTACTGGGAAAGTTACCAAGAATATGAAACCTTTATGCTTAAAATACATTGAAACTGATCTATGTATAGATATCTACTGCAGTTCTGGGTAGGAAAAAAAAAAAAAAGTCATTTAACTCTATTCAGAGAGACAAATGTGAGCACAGTGTATGCAGACTGCTGAGAATGTGAGCCCAGACTATAATATCTATTTAGTTGCTTCAGTTCTGAGTGAAGTATGTATCTATACCATATTCAAAGAAAAAAAAATACAATGTCTAGTTTTGATTATATAAGTTTTCCTATGTAACCTATGAACAAATAGCTGAAAGAATAAGAACAATTTTCAGTGTTTTCTATGTGTTCAAAAAATCTCACTTTCTGTAATGATTGTATTTACGATTCAATTGGTTCTGTAGATACCTTCTATTACTTAAACTTTATATAGCACTGTGAAAATCATTTTCCTTTTTAAATTTTCCATAAACCTTTAATTATTTCTTCATTTTAACTCAATCTTTCATTTCAAACTTTCATTTTCCTACCTATTATTTTTTCTTCCTTTCAACTACAATTTAGAATATGGCTTAAATATATAATTGTATGTAGTCATTCAGTCCAGAGAAATACATGCAAGTACAGTTCTTGTATCTGATTTTCTTTGTATGAGTTAAAAAAAAAAAAAAAAAAAAAAAAGTTGAAGTAGGAAGGCCACATATTGGAGGCAAATAAAGTGTTTAATTGAAAGCTCTCCTAATCAAAAGGTTTACAACCTTTGGTTTAGAACCTTTAAGCTGTTTTGCATTCAAAGAGAAGTGCCTAGCGTACAGAGAAAAAACATGCTGAGGGAAATGATTGCTGCCCATTTCTAGTCTCTTTAATGTTGTTGGAATTCTTCAACAGGCTGTGCAGTATGCTGCCCTTTGTAGTGTCCTTGAATAAACATAAATGACTTTTTCTCACCTACATGAGGTATGACTTTGAAGAGGGGCTCACAGATAAGCCTGAAGAGTTAGGCATCTCTAGTTGAGAATATCTTAAGTGACTTCCTCCACTTGTAGCTCCTGAGATGTCAAATCTGTAATACCAAAAGTATTAAAAATAATAATAATTATTATTATCCTGTGTTTCATTTCTTTTTATGATAAAGATTTTGGAAGTTGCTACTGAAAAAAGAAAACACTTCTGCTTTTCATAGTAACTATAGACCAACTGGAAAATATTCATATTTATAGATGGAGAAGGTCATTTTCCTTTAAAAAACTTCATTCACACAGCTAATCTCTGTAATTTATTTATTTATATATTTTTTTCAGTACTCAGAAGAAACTAGAACAAGATAGTGAAGATAATATTTAGACACTTAAAAATCGTATTTTCTTATTACTGGAATCCCAATGCTTCTTGATACTGCAGTCAAGTGAATTATCTCTAACCTATACAACCCCTGAGCTACAAAATGTTATATGATCTTAGGGCCATGAATAATCTCTGGGCTTATGGACTAAAGATGGAATTTCAATTAATTTTACTTTTTAAAACTGATGGTGTTAGAACTACAGTAGAAAATGTTGAACAAAACTGGATAGTTAACATGAAAATATAGCAATAGTGACAGGCAATTTACACATTAACTTACAGTGAAAACCCATTGAAACTTTCATTTATATTAAAAATAAACTGTGTTATGTTTTTAATTATTCCAAGGCAAAATATGTATTATTTTTCAGTTTTTAAATACTGTAAAAGAAAAATGCTGAAATCAACATGAAAATGAAAAATTGTGCAACATATACAAAGATGATTTTTGACAGAAAGTGTGAAATGCATGGACTTTTTATTATGTTTATTATTATTATTATTATTATTATTATTATACAGATAACAAAAATGGATGCACATTTGCAAGATATTTTTCTGAACATGTATTCATATTTTTTTCTTTACTTTTCAGCCAGGAATTACTTCTGAACAAGTTAAGAGATTGTTCTGTCTTAATTACATATTTAGTTGCTCCTATAATTTGTAAAAAGAAATCACTGTTTATGAATTGTTTGTAGTCATCTTTCATTGTATCATGGTGGAAACTAAAGTTAATTTGTCCAGCTTATATGAGTATTTTGGCAACAATATTCGTCTAGTAATGAATTTAGTACCTGTTTAACTATTTGGTTTTGCAGTACTATGAGTACTATGTTTTTTGTTTGTTTGTTTGTTTGTTTTTCCTAGTAGTTTTAAAAGGATATAAATATTTACCTACACTTTCTTTTAGGGTTTTGCTGTTAGATCTAGATTGAAATGCATACACAAAGTGGGCTAGAATCTATGGATGCAGACAATGCTTTTTACTATACCAGATAATATGCCTTGAAAAATAGACAGAGATTTGATATAGAGACCAAGTAATGGCTTGAGAAAGGGCTTCTTTGCTTTTTCTATTATTTTTTTTTTCTGACTACATTAACACTAAGTACTCCATTAATAAACCTTTATTTTCCTGTCTAAACACTACTCATTCCACAGTGCTCAAATACAAATATAGCTGGACTAGCACAAAACAACCCCATATCTTTTGAGACGCAACATTATGGATGCATTTGCATTGTATGTCAAATACAAAAAGCCCTAAATCCTGGGCTTAAATACTAAATAGCATCTCATTTATTTGTTTTAAACCCACCCTAGGGTTTGGAGTTCAGATGCTGGCTGAACATGCAGAGTATGTATAGTTTTGCCAGCCCAAGCTTTCTTATCAAGGGCAAAGAATGCAAAAGAAGGTGGTAAAGTGGCAAGAGATGAAAAGGCTTGTCTCCTCAGTTCCCCTTCCAGAGGACCTGACTCAATGCCCAGGCTGAAGTCAGTGGTAATCTTTCTACTGTCTTTTGATATATATTGGAAATAGTTCAAATCTCCTTGAAGGCTGTAAGAAAAATGTCATTACCTACTTTGGGGATTGTCTCATCCCTTAATACATCTTTGACAATGAGGCACGGAACTGCTCTTTACGGAAGAAATGTCAACTCCTGTAGGCCATTCTACAGTCATTGTGCAGCTATCATTACAAGGTGAACCAATTTGGCCTGGACTTAGTATTTAAAAGTCACAACAATTCATAAGAGGCAGAAGAAAAAATCCTGAGCTCCCAATGCATTTATTTAGACCATGCACCGTATTTAATTTCTGTGATACACAAGCTGTGATATTTGTGTTCTGCTGCTGCCTGCTTAGCTTCTTATTGTTCTTAATGCTTTAATGGCCTTTTATGTATGGATGTTGTGTTGCACATCCTTAGAAACATCTAGTGGAAAACAGATTATGTAAGCACAGACATGATGAATGGCTCTCACAGGAGTTCACCATGAAAATGAAGAGCAGGTTGCTGTTTGTATGCCTGGATAAAATGTGGCTGCTTTTCTGCTTCACTCTATTATATTTACTTTATTTTATCCTTGGTGGGTGAGTTTTATCATTTTATTTCTAGTGTGAGTGCAAATAAATATATTCAGGAAAAAAAAAAAATAATAAGAAAACAGGTTTGCATATGTTTCCATATTATTTTGCCAGTTCAAAACACATATTAAATGGCAACTGTGAAAAAAAAAAAAAAAAAAAAAAAAAAGAAACCTGGAGATGGACTCCGTATTTACTATAATGATGTCAGGTTGGTACACCTTAAAAAAAGGTTTTTCCTTTATGACACATCAAGAAGAAAGGATGTTTTTCATTTATTACCCTCCACAGAAAGTTTTTCCTTACGAAGTTTCACTAATGACCAAATATGCAAAAAAGGAAGAATTTCAACCAAAAGCAAGAAATAATTCACAGTGAGGTCTACTCACAATCTAACAGTATTAAGAGTCTTGTACATGAGCTTTTTGTTTGTTTGCTTTTGTCAAGTTGTAATGCAATTAAATTATTTACGATCCCTCCAAAATTTTTTAATTACAAGACGGGAAGGTAAACATGTTCATATAAAAGCTGAAAACATTTGGGTTGGGGGATCCCATATCGTGGTGAAAAGATTGTACTTCTTTAATTGTTCCTGACCTCTGGATGCTTATTTACTTGTTCCTGACCTCTGGGGCAAGGTTGGAAATTGCCCTCAGAAGAGACATTGCTGTCTATGTTGTCAATGCAACACTTTTGCATGGTATGACTAAAAAATCTGCGACAGAAGATAATACTGTCAAGAGGATCTGGTTGTGAAAGCAAGACACACATTCCCCACTGCAATACAATGCTCTCCTGTCAAAGGATCTCTCAGGATTACTAGTCTTTAATTCAGACCAGCAAATAAAAGATTGGAAATTTCCTGTCCACCACAGTCTGGACTTTTCTGCAGTCTACTTTGTGTAGCTTCCATCTGGATCAGTGTGATCTATTTTCTTCCTTGCACATTAATCCATCTACCCAAGCCAACTTTCTCTTTTCTTTCTTTCCTTTTCTTTCTTTCTTTCTTTCTTTCTTTCTTTCTTTCTTTCTTTCTTTCTTTCTTTCTTTCTTTCTTTCTCTTTCTTTCTTTCTTTCTTTCTTTCTTTCTCTTTCTTTCTTTCTTTCTTTCTCTCTCTCTCTCTCTTTCTCTCTTTCTCTCTTTCTCTCTTTCTCTCTCTCTTTCTCTCTTTCTCTCTTTCTTTCTTTCTTTCTTTCTTTCTTTCTTTCTTTCTTTCTTTTTCTTCCTTCCTTCCTTCCTTCCTTCCTTCCTTCCTTCCTTCCTTCCTTCCTTCCTTCCTTCCTTCCTTCCTTCTTCCTTTCTTCTTTCTTTCTTTCTTTCTTTCTTTCTTTCTTTCTTTCTTTCTTTCTTTCTTTCTTTCTTCCTTTCTTCCTTTCTTCCTTTCTTCCTTTCTTCCTTTCTTCCTTTCTTCCTTTCTTCCTTTCTTCCTTTCTTTCTTTCCATTTTTCTACCCAAATATTCTGGAGTCTCATACCTCTCAGACAGACATAGACACTTCTAGATATTGTGTGGTAGCTTATACCATCTGAAATGAGTAATGCTGTTTACTGTGAACCAGCCATAGAAACTATTGTCAGAAGCAGAAATACATATTACTGGAATTGTAATGGATTCTAATAGAGTTCTATAAATAATTTATAATGTAAATTTCTATTATACCTTTTCAAGTATCCTCTTGTACTTAAGTTAAGCAATGAAAAACTAATTACCAACATTCAAATCACTTGGTGATCCAATTACTACATATTCTAAAGTGTATCCTTTGCTTTCCATGCTTAGATCACAGGACACCTGACCTGGCTCAATGTGAGGTAGGAGACTCTACCTCCCCATTCTCCAATTATTGTGTCACTGGGTTAGTATATAATTAGGAGCTTTTGTTGGAAGGGGGTAAAAATGGTGTAAAAAAAGGGGGCTCAAATTTCCATCATTTATTGATTGTCTTAAGATCCAGCCTTTTATTTGTAATGCCTGTGGTATACTGAAAAGAGGTGTGCTATGAAAAAGCAGTACTTACCCAGTAAGTATGGTGTGATTGGACTGGAAATGTTCAGCGGGGAAAGTTAACCTTGTAAGAAATACAGCGAATATTTTGTCTTTGGCATCTCCCTGTCAGAAACTAAACCAGATATTTTCGAAAGAGAAATGAAAATGGCATTTCCTTTGGTGAGTAATCTACAATAATAATAATAAAATTATTGCCTCAGATTAAACATTCCCCCCTCACAAAAGTACTGTAAAGGTCTTCATAATGAATAAAACTCATGATCACCTCAGTGCAAATGAAGAAATGGGAGCATAACAGAGTGCATAAATTATTAAAGATCAACCAATACTTTTCTGGTAGAACCATGAATCAAATTACTATGTGTATGTACTCTCAATTTTGATGGTGATTTCAACTCATGTGTTCATAACTATAACCTCAGTGTCTGTATTTCAACTAGTCATCACAGCTCCTTTTGTAGTTATCACAGATAAATGGGAAGGAATATTTAGAGTGTAGTTTTTATGATGTAGTTTGGTTGTTTGCCTCAGAATAGAATGGATCGTGCCCTAAAGATTCTTTCTTTCCTATGACTACGAAAGAGCCTAGGGAGACTAACTTAGGGGAACTAACTTGCATGTATACATATGCATTACATATACATATACAAAAAGAATCAGTGTTTCTACTTCTCTTGAACAAAAATATACAAGAAATATTCATTAACTAATGTTTAATGACTACATCAAATTTTAATAACACCTTCTATTTGTTATTAACATTATTCAGATGACATATTGGGAAGCATTGTGACAGTGCATGTAGTGATTTCCTTCCAAACTTTCTCAATCTCTGACATGACCTGCATGAATATACCTTCAAACTGGATTCTGTGTAACAAAGTGCTAACTGTAGATAAATTAAGCAGAAAATTATGTGACTTGCACAAAAGCATAGCAAGCTAATGAAGAAGAAGAACTGGAATCAGGCTTGATGGTGAATTTAGCAGTCATGCCTTTATCTATTAAGTGATAGAGGCATGACATCATTATTCTAAAATTCTGGCAAGTTAAAAAATGTTCTAGTTCATCTTTGGCAGCATAACATGAATTTTTGTCAATAATATTCTGTTTACTCTGTTTTATTTTCTTATCATAAAGAACAGATGTGCTTTTTCATTTACACACAGGCAGTACAGGTATAGTCATCAGAGGTATTGCAAAGCCTTTTGTATATCAAAGTGTTTGTCTTAAAACAGACATCTTCATTTTTAAAATTAGAAACATGACAAATCTATTTTGCCCCTTGTAGTGTTGTCTAGAAGACACATGATGGAGCTAGCAAGTTCATAAATATTAGTTTCCACAGAGGATCTATAGGAAAACCAGGTAAGTCATAGTGGCTTCTCTGAAATGTGTTCAGAAACAGAGATGTCAAAGTGCTTTGTCACTAGTGACCATTAGTGAATCTCCACAAGCTCATGCAGCAAATACAAACAACTCACACCTGAAGAATATCAGACAGAATCTAATGTTTCAATACATTTCTTTGGCAGAGATACATGAACTGGGGAAGGTGATTGAATTCTTAAGATATTCATCCAGATGAACTGGCTGTACAAGATCCAGTTCCTGGTTCTTCCATTCTTCTCACTGCATGGAGACCCAGCATCAAGGAAGTTGGATTTAAGCCTGTCCTCAAAATACATGCTTAGATATATATTTTGAAGCTTTGAAATACCTTTTTCATAAGACTTTCATGGGGAGAATTTGAAGAAGATGTAATGATGCTGGCTTGTCAAGGGAGGAGACAAAACCTAGGATTGTTCCTCTAAGAGGCTGTAATAATAACTGGAGATGTTAAGAAATTTGTCTCCTCTCTTTCTTTGGTGTGTGGGCTTGCTCAGAGGCTTACAGCAACCTGAATGGCAGATGCAGAAGCAAACCAGCTGGGGACTGAAACAGGTCTTTAACCCTCTATTCCCCTCAAACTTATGGGTAAGCTGTTGGTTACAGGATTAGTACAATCAGTTAAGCACTACTGCATTTGCCTGCATCAGTTCTTACATTTTCACAACCCTGACTTCAATGTTTCATTTCAGGTTTACACCACAGTGAATTCATCATAGCATTTTGTATTTGCCATGAAAAGACAAAAGATTTTTATTTTTTGGGAAGTTATTACAGCAAAATGCTTCTTGTTGAACTATAGAATGAAGCTATATAGAACAAAACTGCTAGTCTCCCTTTCTCCTTTATCTTGAATCCCCAAAGTGCTGGAAATACAAGCAACTGAACTGGAATATAGACGGGACACTGTAACCAGCAATGCTTTGCAGAGAACATTTCTGAGTTGATAGAAATAATAACAAGTTGTCTTAACACACCATTTCTCACCTATATTTTTTGGAATTGTGTGATTCTTCTGAGGAGGTTTCAGTTTTTAACTTGAACCTTGATCTGACAGTTAAATATTGCTGCAGTCTTAAAAGTATCTCCTGAAATAGCATTTCAGGTCTGTCTAGGTATAGTCAGAATCATTTCTGAATTTCTTTGCCTCCTTTTTTTTTTTTTTTTTTTTTTTTTTTTTTTTCCCAGAGTATCTTTAGAGTTGCAAGATGTTTCGTAGAGAGTGAATTGGTTCCTTTTATTTCTGTTGTCCCATTAACCAAATATTATCACATGGATGGATCTTACTGTAAACAGTAAGATAAATTCATTCCAGTCCTGCAATTCTTACCTACAGTAGAAGATCTGAAACACTCAGAACTGAAAGCTTCAAACTCTTTTAAATACATTATGAAGATAATGCCTCTCTCTCATTTGTTACCTTCAAGTTGAGAATGTATCTTTGGAACAAAACACTAAAACTTAAATAAAGATATGGGTTATATGCCAAAGATACCCAACTAGTAGAACCTCTTCTGTACAACAGGTCAGACTATCCTATTGTTACAGTTCCTTTTGCCTCAAAAGTCATGAAAAGGTGGGAAAAAAAATAAATTAAAATAAAATAAAATAAAAGTAGGAACCTAGGCTTTAGAAGCCTTTTTTCTTCCTTTTTTTCCCTTTCTTTTATTTTTTTCCTTTGTGTGGCTGCAACAACTATCATTGATAAGATGAATATGCAAAGAGCATTTCAAGGAAAGAAAGCAAAAGAAGGTGGTGGCATGCACAGATAGTGCTAAGGTATTAGCAGTGAGGGACATTCTTAAGAATCCCATGGAAAGTGCAAGTATGAAAAAGAGCATAGGAATAAATTATGCTTATGAGACAATTTCTCCTACAATCCTATTACCTTGCTGTTCAGCCTGGAAAACCTACGAGCATGTAGTGTTCAACTTCCACCCTGGGTACTTTCTTTCCCAGTTGAAACCCCCTCCAGGGAATCAGGGCATAGACATAGGAAGGACTGTGTTGGGACCCTTCTCCAACACAACCTGGGGATTTCAAGAACAGTTTGTATGCATAGTGGTACACTAACTGAATCTAGATGTGGGGAATACTCCTCTGGTTAAAGAGAAATAAAACAGAGCATGTGTGCATCTCTTAATGAGGCTCTACACAGAGCTGATACTTACTGCACAGGCTCACTCTGAACGGCACTGAACCTGAGTAAATGTTCACTGTTTTCAGGATCTGAGCTAATGTCACTGAGAGTGTGGTACTCTGCTGTGCTCTGGTGAATGATCAACACAGTCAGAGCTAGATGAGGGACCAGGAGAAAGCTATTACTTTTGAAATATTCACCCTGGCTTTAATTGCTGGAGGTTAGGATATCGTAAGTTACTTGAGTCCATACAGGGAGAATGATGGGAGTTATTAAAGGTATCTTAAGATACATAAACTCTTGTGATAACTGAGGTGAAATGTTAGCAATTAAATGAACACTAGCAAGAAGTTAGAACAAAGAGATCAGGCCTAATAAACTGCTTCAATAAATGGTGTTTGTGAAGAAGACATTTCCTGAGAGCCACTGCCAGGCAATTCAATACCTCACCCCTGAAAACCTCTATAGTGTTCTAGTTATCAAAAGCAACATATTACTATCAAGGTATATTTATGATATTAGTGATGTGAACAGGGTAGTCTTCTTTCTCCCTTTGTTTAAAGCATGAAGGAATTATTTCAACAGTTGGAAGTACAAAAACAAACATAGAGAAAAAGTTGTTATATGCCTAGCAACAAGAGAATTCAGCTGATCAATTCTTAAATTCAGTTTTTGAGGGAAAAGAGTGTTTGAGGTTTGATAGTGATACTGCAAAGGCAAAGGTTTGGAACTGCACTGAATAAGTATATTTATTATTTTATTTTATTTTTTGTTTTGTTTTGTTTTACAGTAAGACACAGACTCAGATTTTGAGAGATTATGTATTCTTATTGCATAGAAAGAGTTAGAATTTCTATGTCTGTTGTTCCAAGATGAAATTCATCACTAGGGTCAGCATGCAATGATGTGTTATCTGAAAGAATTTGGAAGTCTGTAAGAAGGAAACTAACCCCTTCACAGGAAGCAGAGTGTCAAAACAGATCAGAATATAGTATGAGCATAATAGTCCTTCTATCCTATTGGGGGCAAAACCAGAATGATGTCTCTATGCGCATGTTCATGTGTTTAGACTCCCACTCATAGTGTGGGAGGATTAAGCATTCTTGAATTTATTTCTCCCTTCAAACATAGCAAGATAAGATCCAATGATATTTTCTGTTGGAAGATGCCAAAGCCCAGATACTCAGATTTATTTATCCAATTATTTCTGGTCAAAATGTATGAGAATCTGCTCAGTCAAATAACTCGTTATAGCAAACCAAAGCCACATAATTTTACAGAGTTCAGAATTCACTATTACAGAGGTATCTATGCATTCTGTGATCGTTGTAATTCTTCACTGTGATTAACAATTTAGTGAGAGGCATTGAAGGAGAGAGCAAAAAGAGTAAAAACCATAGCAGATGCAGAAAGGCAGGAATATCTTGGCTGGTTTAGTCAAGAGACGAAGACTGAGAAGAAGACAAAAGATCGCTATGACACAGAAAGCTATAATCTCTTTTCATTGACCAATGTTTGTAGGAAAGGAGGGTTTTGTTACAGGAATAAAGACTTAGATTAGACTTCTAGGAGTCTTAAATTAATCTTCTAGTAAAATAAATAAATAAATATATATATATATATATATAAGTCTCCTGACTAAGAACAGGAGCAGGTTGTTGGGAAGTTGACAATTATGGGGACAATATACAATATTGACCTCAGGTGTCAGTACTGGGTCCAGTCCCATTTAACATCTTCATTAATGATCTGGAGTAGAGTGCACCCTCAGTAAATTTGTGGATGACATGGAACAACCTTTGGATGTTGCTTTCTAGTCTTACTGTCTGTAATTGCAATGATTTATGAGGCATAGAGCAGACCAGGTCTTACATTTGTGCCAGTTTGTATAGCTGAGAAGTTGGCTTATTATGTGCCTAATTCTTTACTGGTCATTAATTTGTAGTTAATTATCATAGTGTTATAATGTGTTAGATTGATTTGCTATACAGCATGGTCTGCATATCCATTCTGAACAGCATTAGTGGTGTGTTTGCAATCTCTTTCCTACTTATTTTCAATATACTTAAACATGATATAGAATTTGTCAGTCTGGGCTTGACTTTTGTCTGTGTTCCTCCTGAAAATAATTTGATTTATTAGTATAACAGCACTTACACTGTTATACTATTTAAGAAGGGAAGAATATAATTGCTGTTTTACATTTCTTTACCTTAATTAACTTGTCTAACAAAAGATAATGTTAAGAAGACTTATTTATTTATCAAGCTCTTAATAACCAGATTAACCTCTTTTGGCATAGTATTAAAAACATTGTTGAAATAGCAGAATTTTTAATATCTAAAATATGCCTTTTTGACACTTCTTATATCTCTGTCATATTCCATAATGCTTTTGAATTTGAGTTGTGTTCCATATTTTACACTGCTGAGGAACCTTGAAATAGTAGTTTATTCTGGAGATTTACATTATAATTGGTTCTTTGAGGTTGTTACTACCTCACTGTTCTGCAAGGATGTAAGAAGATTGCTATATAATTTGTGGTATACTTAAACCATATAACTCAGCAGATACAGTACTGTCAATGAGTAATAAAATCCCAGCAGAGTTTGGTGTAAATGGAAGAACTGGGACTATTCAGATCAGGCCCCAGAAGGAATGAAAGTTAATAGTTCAGCTCAAATTGAGATGGGTTGGAAGGATCCCTTGTGTTTTTATTTGACTGCAGGTTTTATTATTGTTTTGGTACTCTCATCCAATGCTCCAGAGAACCCTGTATAATATTAAAGTTGTACAATTCTCCAGACCTATGCTCAGCTAATAGGGTTTTTGCCAGGGAATTTGAAAAAGAGCACTGAGGACTTTAAGGTGAAATTTCTATGAACACTGATTACTGAGGCATCCTGGATGCCTAATGGGTTTGATTTGCATCCTATAGTCACCTAAAAGTGGATGGCATGAATCTAGGAGCCAGGAATCTAACAGATAAACTTAGATGTCACTGTTCTCATTTCCCACTGCGCAATGCCTAAGAGGGAATGTATAGCTATGCCTTAACTTTACAAAATGATCTAGGCTTGGAAAAAAAGAAAATTTTTCTTCCACATAATTATTGTTGTGGATATGATTTTGTTGTTCTCAAGAGTTTTGCTTTATTATTTATCTATTTTTCTTGACGTAGGCATACCTTGCATCTATAGGGCTTCACCAGAAAATCATCAGGATTACCATCAGATCTGTAAGCAATGTTGAAAGAAGGTGAAAAAGACTGAACACATTCAGCTAGAAATGGCAGAAAGTTTTACTTGGAAAGTGTATAAATGACAAATTGAATCCTCTTCATATCAGTAGGCTTTTTATTTACAGAAAGTAAATGAAGTCCAGTCCCCTGGACTTTATACCATTTATTAGGTTGCTAATCTGGCTAGTATTAATAGAAAGGAGATCCCAGGCCATTAGTCTCCAGAAGCATCTACATTATGGTCAGCAGTCACCTACATGTAAGCCTCTATCCCCATCCACATGTGATAGAGCAGTCTGGCTTTCTTCCTTTACAGCCGCCGCTATCAGGCTGCCAAGTCAGTCGCCTTTGAGAACCAGAAGGCTGCCACAGAGATAATTTCTGAAGTAGCTTGCATTGATTTACAGGCCCATCTACTAAAAGAGTGGAATAGAAGGAATATTTGCCACCGCTTGACCTGAGAGTCAACACTATATATCATTGCTGGAGCCTGTCCTATATCTCCTCAGAAGCACAGCTGGCCCACTCTGCAGCTGGTGGAGTGAAAGCCAACAAGATGCAGTCTTCCTCACATTACCAATATCCATGAATAGTAATACTTGAGGATATCGTGACCTTGGTTTTTAAAACTGGTCTTACTCTGCATAAAATACTTCTAATGTGATTTTTCACAGCTTGGGTACAATTGAAGAATACTCATTTATGACTTTCAAATCTCCCTAGCAGACTCTGGATCATAATACCTCAGCAGCACCCTCTCATAGTTGACTTTCCTGCTTGAAGGCTGTGCTGATGTTTAGGATGTCACATATGACAAACAGAATTAGACTAGGCAGCAGATGAAGTTGCTGATACAACTGTTGCTCCAAAGGTTTGGTTCACATCTGGTATAGATGTCTTCCAAAAGCTGATGTTTGCCCATTTTTGGTCCAAGTTTAGATCTTGAAGTAGGACTGCTGCAGCTGTGAGTCTGGAGTTGCCAATATACAGTAGACCAGGATGTTGTGATCTCCTGCGACTCTGCCATTCAGTGGAAAAACAGATTGGTATGCTTAGCACAAAGTGCAGGACTGGTGTTTGCACTTAAGAGATGATCAAATAACTACATGGTTGTCTGCACAGCTCCACATGGTTGTGTGGGAGGTAGATTCTTGTTTGTTTCTCTGTTGGGACTCTTAACTACATCTCTTATGTTTCCCCTCTGTTGCTAATATTGCTAGGCTAAGCCTTGTGGTGAATCAACGTCAGGGTGGACAATGAGTTGCAGCAGGCTCCTTATGCAATGAAGGGTCTTGCAAAGATCAGCACAATGTAGATGAGACCAGATGTATTTAATTAAATGTTAGATAATGTCTGTCATGCACCTGGGCTTGGAGGACTAGTGTTATCCCCCCAAATCCTTCATCTCTGCGTGTAAATCCTGTAACAGGATGAATATCCTAAAGCTACCTTGTGAATGCAGGCAGAACTGCTCCAGACTGAGTCTCCATCACACAACTGTCTCTCAGGATTGCTTTAACAAATCAACAGGAATGTGTCCGTACAGGCTCCAGCTTGTCAAAGCGCATATATGTGCCTGTTTTGCATGTGTTCAATTCCCATTGGCTTCAAAGAAATTAGATGAATACTTAAACACTTAGTCTAATCAGGGCCTTAAATTCTTCCCTACTACATAAAAAATGTGAGTTCAAAAGTGATTTTACTAAGATCACCCTTAGCTCAGTGTTTGTTATACTTCCTGTAATTGTCATCTCTTCTCATTATGCCAATGAATGTTTTAAGCATCAGTAAGGATATTTTAATTATGTTCCTATGTTTAAATGCATTTTGTTTAAGACATGAACACCTGCTTAAAAGGTGTTCATTAAAAACCAACATCAGCAAGCATTTTTTGATGTGTTTTTACATATATGATGTATATATAGAATTGATATAATTTATTGGGAATAGTGCTTAACTATTCCTTTAAAAAAATAAAGATCAGATAATAGTATATATATATATTTTTTTTCCCATGATTCTATTTTTGCATATATGGATCACTTTACATCCATTCTACCAATATTTTCATTTTATATATTGAATGCATCACATCTTAATTTAATACTGTCATTGGCTAAAAGAAGGACAAAATACTTTCTGCCTAAATGTCAGGTTTTATTTGAGAAGATGAGTGTGTTGTTATTTACTTGAATCATATGTGTAAAATGTATTGCTGTAAGCAATTTAAATGGTTAATATTCACATCCTAACATAAGATAATCAAACGGATTCCTTGCTGGTATGTAAGAGGTTATAATGGCATATGCTGCTGTCAATAAAACCAATGCAATATCAGTGAACCTTTGTTGCTATTAAAAATTATACATTATTTTATCATCAACCAAAAAAAATCAATAAAAATGATTGATTTTATTTCAATGATTTCCTTTATCCTCTGGAAAAAAATATTGTATTCTATTCTCTTAATTATAGACAAAATAAAGAAGTCACTATTAGCATTATCCAGATTTAAACTTCCTATTTTAATTACTGTGACTGCCTTTGTCTTTGTTATATGCAGTAAAAGCTGCAGTTCATGAAACTGAGATAGTTCAACATCTTAGCTCTGAAGATGTTGGAAAGAAATGCCAACAATGAAAGCTTCATCAATACCATGCAATAAACATCAGTGTAAGAAAAAAGGAAACCCATTTGTGCTGTTGGCTTTAAAGCACCAGGCCAGCTAGCTTTGAAAAGCAGGGTAAGAAAAACATATGTTGGACACAGTAGTTCAGGTATGGCCTCACTAGTGCTGAGTAGAGGGGAAGGACCACCTCTCTCAACCCGCTGGAAATACTTTGCCTAATGCTGCCCTGGGTATAATTAGCCTTCTTCATGGCAGGGGCAGACTGCTGGGTCATGCTCATCTTGATGTCTACCAAGATCCTTACATTCTTTTCTGCAATGTCGCTTTTTAGCTGGATGGCCCCCAGCAGGTACAGGTGCCTGGGGTCATTTCTCTTCAGGTGTAGGACTTGGCACTTTCCTTTGTTGAACTGCAAGAAATTCCTGTCAGCCCATTTCTCCAGCTTCTTGAGGTCCTTCTGGATGGCAGGACAACTCTCTTTTGATACAAAACTCTTCCCAGTTTTGTATCACAGTCAGACTTGTTAAGGGCACGCCCTACCCAATCAGGCAGATCATTGATGAAGATGTTGAATGGTATTGAACCAGTATTATTGAGCCCTGGGGTACACATCCTGCTACTGACCTCCAGCTGTACTTCATGTCACAGATCAACATGCTCTGAGCCTGACCAGTTCATCCAGTTTTCAATAAACTTCCCTGTCTGTTCATCCAAACCACATTCACTATCGTTATAAGGATGTTATGGGAAATGTTTTCAAAAGCCTTGCTGAAGTCAAGGTAGTCAATATTCACTACTCTCCTCTCAACTACCAAGCCAGTCATCTCATCAGATAAGGTTATCAGGTTAGTCAGTCATGACTTCTGTTTTGTGAATCCATGCCATCTACTACCAATTCCCTTCAAATACTTCACGTGCATCTAGAGTCCTTAAAAAGATGATCTATCATCTTCTTTCAGTTTTAAAGACAAATGTAAAATTAACCACTTTATATCACTTTTTTATTTAAGCACTTTTTTTTCTCTCTATCCCTTAACAATAAAAGCTTCCTAGCACTTTGCTGTATGGTTACATAGACAAAAGTTCACTGTGATATGGCAAACATGGTGATGGGAGTGTAAACTACAAAGTTCTGCTTCTTTATCACCATTAGAAGCTACTAGCATTTTCAAGTGTAACTTAAAAAAATAAACAACCTTCCCCCCCCCCAAAAAAAAAAAAAACACAAACAAACAAACAAAAAAAAACAACTATAAAGTAGTTTGCTTTGGTTGCCATGCTTTAAAATATCCTCTTTTGGCCCCCCTCACTCCCAAGCTGTGAAGAGTTTGGTATTTCATCTTAATGTCCCCTTTGCTTACCAGAAGTATGGATAAACACAGTAGACCTTACTAGAAAATTTCTTTAACATTGTGATTCACCAGTCTCTTTTAGTGATTAAATATATATTTTAATTATTACTACACAAAAATCTTTCATGTTAAAGTCCACTTTCCCTGTGGCTCTGAACTCTGCTTCTTTTAACATATTTCTTATGTGGGCAAAAATTTCAGAAATATACCTATTTTCCACTCTAAATTCACTAAACCATTATAAAATCTGAGTTCATCCACAATCTCCTAATGTTATCATACAATTTATAGTTTTTATATCACTGTGGCTTGATGTGCTGTTCTTATTACCCAAGGCAGTAAATAGTGTAGTCTGGCAAGCATAAGAGCTGAAAGATCAGAAAGAAAAATGTCAATTATTAGAAAGACAGAATTTTCATCTCTAATAGGTGACTCTCTAGTGTTACATTAGGAGAGCAAAGCAGCTGTATGGTGAACTCAGATCTTTGTCTTCTAACTGTGAGATGGATGAATAGATGAATACTGCCTGTGAACTCATCAGCTTTCTCTTTCACAGAGATTTGGGTCCAACTGAGACAAGAGCCATCAGCGACATGATCTCTTTGATAATCAATCCGGCAGTCAAGTCTTCAGAAGGACTCTCCTCTTATGGACAGATGTATGCCCAAATTATCTGAGGTGCCCAATGTTAGGGTTACAGCTCTATGGACCCAGGACTTGAACCAACTCTGAACATATTATGCCTGAATGGGTGGGGCAGTTCAGGAGACACACAGTACCCACACAAAGGCTCAGCCGTGAAAACAACGTTTGCAGTCAGAAGAGCAGGGTAATGACTCATTTGAGTCACCACACCAGCAAAGACAGCACTTCACAAGTACCTGGATATTTGCTAAACTAAATCAAGAACTAGGAGGCTATCCACTTTCAGCTATTATGTCTTGGCTATAATATTTCTGCTTTGTCACCTAACTTGCTACATTATCCATAATATTGTTATATTAATAATCATAAACTAATTGAGCTAAGAGTAAGTATGCAATACTGATTGACTCATTACTAATAATGGACAGCCCCTAGATAAAATATTGCTTGTCTTTTGCCTCTCTCTTGTCTCTGAATTACACAGCTGATTGTCATTCACGGGCCTAATTTAGATTGTAATTTCCCTATTGCAAGTATCTTGACTTTTTATTTACCTGGTATTACACCCAGCAATGATACTACACATGTGATAAATCATGGTGCAGCATTAAGGATAAGGTGCTTCAGTTATGATGTTACATCACTGTGCTCCTACTAGTGTGAATTTTCATTTTCTTTGCATTGAATCCAATGTGAACTGTGGATTACAAACACTACCAGACCCTTTATGAGAGAAAGTCCTAGAAACATCTCAGAGCTAACTACAGGCTAGATTTCAGATGTAAAATCATGAGTAAATATGACTTTAGTGTGTTTATACATACATACATATATATATATATAACATATGTATATATAATACATGTATACTCAAGCATATCAGAAATTGATTTAAGGCTTATCCTGAAAGCTTAGTAATGCAGTAACATCCTGCTCATTTCTGTAAATAATAAAAATCCAAAGAAAAAAATTTAGACTTCAAGAAAAAAGAATTTATTATTTAAAAAAAAAAAAGAAAAAGTATTTACAAAAGTAATCCAGTTATTGAGAAATAGTGAATAAGATAAAACTAAGGATAATCTTGACCTTTGTATGTTTATTCCCTATAGCAGGAAATTGCTCAGGGAAGGAACTGGCTCTACCTCTACTATATGGATCTTAGCACAGTGTAAGGTGTTGCAGCAAAAGTTAATAAAATGCTAGCACTTGCTAGTTTTTCTGGTTGATATCACTTAATATTTGTATTGTAGCTTAATGGCCTATACTATTATATGTTACAAGTTAGGGATCACACAGAAGGAAAAAAAAATTGTATCTATGCATTTTTTTTGTTACTCCTGTTGAGAATTTTCAGTCTTTCCACTCTTCCAGTGGCTGGACTTGTGCTTTGTCTATGCTGACCTCCAGCTATAGTGACCTGCCAAATGCTACCAGAACAGCCGCAAAGAACATCCACCACCTCCCCTTTACTGAGGAAATCCATACATGTATGGGAGCACATCAGGCTCATCGCTGCTTCTTTGTAAGAGAGCATATAATGGCACTCTGTACCTGTGAAAAAGATGGTTAAGCATGATGGAAGTTTCCTTCTTAGTCAGTGTGCTCAGGAACAGGCACATTAAGGGAGGTGGGAGAACGTGGTGGTTTGTCATGGAGACAGGGAAATGCAGTTCAAGGCTGGTCAGTTCTTATTGGGCAAAGGTTAGGGTGGCTCATATGACTGAGAGGATGGGTGCCATCCTATGTGGTATTGATGAGGAAACCATTGCATTACAACCCACTTAGCCTTTGGGGTAAATTCACACCCTGTGCAACCTGTCCTAGTGGTAGTGGGGCAAGTGCCTTGTCTCTGTTGTGGCAATGGTTAACATATAACTTAACTGCTCTGCACAAAAACATACTGTATGCTGTGCTGTTGCCACACAAGAAATACTTCCAGTATTTATAAGGTCACCTGTAAATATTTAATGTGCTTTTCAGTCTTTTTATTTAAGCAAACAAACACCAACAAACAAACTACAGCAAGATGACAACAACAAAACAAAGAAACCCAACAAACAAGTGACAACAAAAACACCACTGTGTTTCTTATAGTTAAAATTAGTTTATGGATTTCTGACTCTCAGGGGTAATAACTAAAAACTGTTCTTTTAGGCAGAATAAAAAAAATAAGAACAAGAAAGGGTGAGACTAATGTTACTTGTAGATACTTTTCTTCAATAATTCATTATTTTCTGTAGTTTCTGCTGATGTGTTGGTTATTCTACCAGCATGGTGTGTCTGTTGCCATAATAAACTAATTGAGCATTTAGATGGCAATAGCCTGTGGCTGTGCGCAGCTTGGCAAGTTTTACCACCTGCCCTATCTGCAGTGCTCACAATACTCACATGGGAATTTGAGTCTGCTCAAACTCCTTTCATCTGTGACCCTCTTTAAAGATTTCCAGCATGTGTGATACTTGCCCCGGGGAGACAGTTCACTTCAGAAACTTGTCCTGTAGGTAAAAGCAATAGGCCATCCATTACCCTCTTCCTCCCACTCTCAGGTTAATGACTACATTAAATATTAAACTGGGTTCCATCTCCAGAGTGCCTGTATAAGTGATTTTACATTATCTCATTCAGTCCTTCTCTGATTTCTTATAAAACGTGTTGCTTCTTTCTAGCATAACTCAGTGAAAAGCATGATTGATTTGACAATCATTAACACAATGTTTAATATTAACCTTCCTCATCAGTAACTGAAGAAGATGGTGAAAATGAAAGGAAGAAAACAGTGATATAATGTGATGCTGATTTCCCTTACTTAAAATGTTATTTCATATGCAGCTTCTTCAAATTATTACCTAGTGGACACAGGTGGCAGGCCTGCCAGAGGGATGACTGAGAAATAGGTGAAATATAAAATGAGGTTATAGCATATAAAGTCAAGTCCACTAAGACACAGGATTATCTTGAAAATACATTGTACAGCTTAACAAAATATTGGAAAACATATCGCTTTCTTCAATACAGGAATGTTTGTGATGATGCAAGACACAAAGAGGAAGGAAAAATAATCCTAAGGATTTGTGTTATATCCCTTACATTCTGCGATTGGAAACCCAGAGGGAGAGAGCAAGAAAGACATGCCAGTATATGCAGAAAGAAGACTACAACCTAATAAATATACATAGCAGTACTTACCCCTTAACAAATATGATTTTGAAGAAGCATTGGTATGCTTAGCTCAGGGCTGTCTAAATGATCTTTATTTTCTTATCTAAACAACAACAACAAAAAAGAAACAGAGTAAAGGGACACACTGATAGCATGAAGAAACATGAAAAGCCTGGATGAAAGAAAATATAGACCTTGATTTGGAGATTTGGCTAGGCTGTCCTGTAAGGTATTTTGATGTCCTAAGGTATTATATTAGTTTGGACCATGCTTTTACCCCTCATTTCCACTGGTAAGCAGTCTCTCTCCAAGCTGAAGCAGATTTTAGGACAGTGAAGACAGAAAGTAGCCATCTCACTCTGAGCAGTGGGATTTGGTGGCTGGCCTCCTACTTTGTCCAGCTGGCAAATCACTTTTATTTTACTATTGCTACTTATCTCTGCTCATATGACATGAAAAGAGTTGTGGAATGTTTATTCTAATTGGGGTTCTTTTACTTATGTACTTATTATTGTCTAGTTTGGACCACAGTGTAAATGAGAACAATCTCAAGATGTTGAATCTTTTGTGCTGTTAGTGCTTGGCCAAATACTGGGAAAAACTACGGTATGCTATAGTCCATACTTCAGGTGAAGAGCCTTCCACTACCCAAAACAGCATTCATTTTGACCTAGGTTGGGAATTAGCTCCTAACTTGTTGCTCTATAGAGATAGTTTATAGAGATAGTTTTATATATGTGGTTCCTGGTTATTAACAACTTTTTTCCTTTGGTGTCCAAACTGTGAAGAAAGCACTTCAAGTTCTGCTCTAAAGTGTATCCTCTTCTAAAAGATTTATTGAAGATTTAAAAATAAAAAAAAGAGCAAGCCTACTATCAGAAGCTGAAAGGTCACTTTGCACTTTGGAAGACCTCAACTTCCATTAGGAATATTTGAATATTTCATAGGGATAGCGAAACTAAAAATGGGGACTTCAATAGAGTTATTCTTGAGTTATTATAATGTTAGTAGAAAGTGCATCAAGAGGGCTGCAGTAGAAGTGAACTAAAAATAAAAGTTGGCACAAATGCTCTGCTTACCAGAAACCAGTGATAGCTGTATAACCAGCTAGATAGTTAAATGTTATAAACTTTTATCTTAGTTCCTGACAGAAACTGGGGAGTTCTGCTCTTTTTTTTTTTTTTTTTTTTTTTTTTTTTTCTGTGGCCAGAAGCAGCTAATACATCTTTTTGCTCTCTCGATCTTCCATTCTTTTTTAAACAGGTGCAATGTGCACAGCGCACAGCTCTAATGCACAGACCCATCTTGCATGTCTGTAACTCCAGTGAATGACCAGAGATTGAAAAAGACTGACCTTAGGCACAAAAAAAAAAAAAAAAAAAAAAAAAAAAAAAGACTTCAGTCAGATAGCTGTGAGGAAACCAGCATGAAATGAGCTGCTTTGATTTCATCACTACATTCTGCTGCAGCCCACCAATTCCCAGAATTCCCAGTGACGCCCTCTACAGAGAGAGGCTCTGCTGTAGGCTGAACCCCACAGGTCAGGAATGCATTGATGGGAATGCTGAATAAAAGACTCCGTCCGAGATGAAGCTTCACTGCTATGAACTTCATAAAACAATTACTATAGAGGATACTTCATTTTCATCTTCCCTCCAGCTTTCACGTACGTAGTCGTAGTTAAATCTAAATGTGTCACAGACAGTTTGTATTTGTAATCTAGTGTTTAATCTCTGTGAGTTTAATGATAATTATCCCCCCCCCCGGCCCCCCGCCCCGCCCTCCACCCGGCGCCCCCCATTCCTTTCATTATTTCACTTCTGGCTTGGTCTACGATATACTATATAATACAAATACTATTGTTTTTGTAGTCAATCATCCTCACCAAAAGAGCTTGCTAAATTATCCTCTGATAATCTGAAGAAAACAAATTAAAACTATGATTTAAGGGAAAGATGCCTACTTGGGTCAAGCAAAATACATAAAACCCAAGGAGGTATTTTTATGCTTTCTTTAGCTCCACTTGAATTACCTTCTTCTTTTTCATCCCCTTTGTCATTACTGTCACCCTTCACCCACAAATCACTGGCAATTAACACCATGGTAAAATGGTGAGATGAAGTCATTGTCAGTATTCTGTGGCTGACACACAGGAAATCACAAGCAAGTGACCAAATGGGCAGGAAGATTAGAAGTTAATGGCCAATAAATATATATATAAATAAAAGATTAAAAGAAAATCAGGTGTTTGGTAACACTTTGTAAATAGGACTGTTTGTTCTATAAAAGCACCAAAGAGATTTTGCTCAGCATTTATTTCCATTTGTTGTTAACTGGAACAGGTTGTGAAAATCACAAAGGACACACACTGTCTATATAAATTTAAAAAGCCATTTTTTCCCTTAAAATCTAAACACCAGTTAAAAAGAGTAAATCAGAACAGATTTAATTGGTATTTACACACACTAACATTAGCAATTAGAAAAGTGTCAGCAGGGGGAGAAGAACGATTACTGCACCTAGTCTAATTGAACTTTTTGGATAAATTAAAAAAAGTCAAATTTAACCAGCTGTTTGCAGAAGGAGTTTTCTTTATTTTCATAAACACATTTATCTGAATGAAATTAATCCTCATTGGCACTAGGACAGGATTAGAGTTGTTTTCTTCCTAGTAGTCTGTGTATATTGTTGGGGGATATTAGACATTGTAAACATTAACAGCCTGCCTGCTTGGCTTAATGATCATCCAAGTATGATAAAGGATGACAGATAATACTATTTTTGCTCACATAAAATGGCAATTGTACACTTTTCCAATTATATGGATTTTCATCTAGTTGTTCAGAGAGATTAGGTGAAAGAGCTTATTCGCCTCTTTCCTTTCCCTCTAGGACAACAGCAATGGATATCTGAATATGATCCTCTTTTGATCCTTAGTTTTGACAGTCAATGAACACAGAGAATGAATCTTGCAAACATGCAAATCTCTCATAGTAGAGAAGATGAAAAGTAAGAAACTTTAAACCACTATTATTGCCCAAGAATTTTAACTACTTTGACCAGGCAGTTGTTGTTGTTGCATTTGTCCTTCAAATACTGTGACTGATGAGAGATGCTGAACATATTTTGTATGAATTTGACAAGCTGATGCCGATTCCTGAGTTTACAGCTCTGGGTTCCATAGTGATGGATAGCAGACTTCCCTCTGTGTCAGTGCCATGGGATGTGATTTGGGCTTCCTTCTGAGAAGTCTTTATGAAAACAGCTGTCAGGAAGTATTAGAGACAGAGCTTAGAACAGAAAGTTCATCACAGCCTATTTTTTCCCCTTGCATGTCTTATTTCATTATAATTAAAGCATTTATTTCATTTTTTCCTTTTTTTTTTTTTTTTTTTTTTGTATGTTGTAAGTTTAAATAAGGAAAGTTTAAATGGGCAGACAATTAAGGAAGCTCATTCACAATAAAATATGATATCCTCACAGAAACTGTTGATTCATAGGAGCAATTTAAATGCAGACTTCATGGGAAGATGGGGATCTAAAGCATCTCTGAAATGAATGTTCAGATCTGCAGTTTGGAAGCAAAAGGATATATTCAGCATCATTCTTTGAGCAAACTCTGGTGGCTTATCTATAGGATAACAGCATTGCTGGAGACTTCTTGCATTTTTGATATCATCAAATTTTTTTAAAAATGTGATGTGAAATGTGTCTACAATATCATATATTTTAGAAATAAAACAACTCACATGATAAAACCCAACATGTGCCAGAAACTCAGCCAACAATCAGAGTGTATGGGGCATCTACTCAAGCATACTTTCAGCAGCTGCAAGAGGAGGAAGCATGTGAGGAGTTATAGGAAGAAAGGTATTGGAAGAAATGTGACTAGACACACCTGGGGGCACACGTGCGGAAGGGGGACAGATGAGGAAACATGCAGCCATGTGGCGTTATGACCACACAGACACCAGGGTTTCTTTAGGATCAGTAACTGCTACTTCTTTATTGATGACATAACTTCATTATATATCTGTTGCCTCCACATATTGAGGAGAGGCTCCCCTCTTATACCATTCCCCCACAGCAGTACTTTCCCACTAACTATTCGTTGGTCAACAACTTTGCTCAGCAGCCGCAAACACTCAGCAATCCCCATGTCCCAACGGCTGGAGAACAAGCAACCCGAGACGGGCAAGGCATCTCCTGTCACCCCTCTTTGTTTCCTCTAAACTTTTTACATTCCTGATGGCCTCATCGTTACGAGTCTGATGTTATCACCAACCATGGGGCTTGTCGACCCCCAAGGCCACACTCCCACACAGCCAAGTGTGTGTTCTTGGAAGGAGGCACTCCAGCCTGAAGCAGTGAGCCTGTGAACCCATTGGCAACCTATGCCAGGACAGGGACACCCCCACAAGACTTTTACCCCTGGAGTGATGCTGAAAGGCATGAAGGAGTGGAGAAAACACAGTAAAGAGCATGAAGGAGCAGAGGAAACCCACTGTGACGTGGAAAGCAACAGAAAGAAACCATTACACAACACCCCAACCTCCTGTTTCTGCCTTGTGCTTCACTGAAGGAATTGGGAGTAAGTGTAATACTTGGCAAAAACGATGGATATTAAGATTAATAAGGTGCAAAGAAAGGTGCTTGGCTTAACTTAAGATTTTAAAATGTGTTTTCCTAAGAGTGTGTTTAATTTTAAAATTTTCTTTTTCTCAATACCTGAACCAGTGATTACAAATTCATTAGCAATAAATCAGATTACGTACAAATTCCCAAAGTTGAGACTGTTTTGCCTGCTACTAGTTACAGGGCTTGTGAAGATATGTGTGATAGCTACATTAATGGCTGACGAAATGGAACTGAAACAGGGCTCCAAAATGTGCTAACTTTATTGACATACATACTTTTATATTAGCTTTGTCCATTTACTAACCTCTCCAGATGAATGTAAGCAATCTCCTGGAACAGGTCCTCTGGAAAATGTAAAATACTACAAGAAGATAAACTTTTTTTGGAAGAGCATTGAGCTACATGTAAAGTACAAGCTTTTAACTAATATCAATGGCTTTGTAACAGGAGTGGAAAAGTCATACCCATCTCACTGCACTGCACATTTGGACCTGTAACACATATGTATACTTGCAACAGGTGAATTTGTCTCAATGTGTACAGATGATAACGGATCAAAAGTAGCTCTGTTCAGCCTAAGGGGAATAGAAAGGACTATGGTGAGAGAAGTTCAAAGAGTGGCAAAAACACGAGAGTGTTTATTTACTAAGAATCTAAAGGAAAGGTTAAGTTAAACTGATAACATATACATAAACAGCAGAAATAGCAAGGAATGAGGAAATGAACAAAACCAAACCAAAAGCAACAACAGCAAAAAACAAACTCAGAGGAGTAGATCTCTTGTGATGGAGAAAAACAGGGAGAATTGGCATCATGAAGGACTGAATTAGGACATGTGATGTATTAAAAGTCATGATACTCAGAAATGCTGAAGTGTATTTAGTATCTTTGAAAATCAAATCAAAGACTCCTGCTCAAGGGCGCTTTCTATTGTGTGTTTCTACTCTGTAACAAAGCTTGCCAGAGAGACTGAAGGGAAGTGAAAGTCATGAAAAAGAGGTTTTCCAAACAAGAGGTTTTAATAACACATCCAATGTTATTGATTCAAGGTAGAGTAAAGTATGACAACAAAAGAGAAGAAATGTGGGTCATGTGTAAAAGACATACAAATAAGTATCTAGGAAGAACTGTTTCTGCTCAGTTCAAGTAAAGAAAAGATGAAATGATGCTTTGAGCTTCATAGATTGCATTCTACTTCCTGAAGCTTGTGGTCTCTGTGCAGAATTCTGTTTGGAAAGCAGAGAGAACAACTACACAACTCTTTTTCTATTTAGACTTTTAATTCATTTTATTTAAAATAATAATAATAATAATAATAAACAACAAAACAGACTTTTAAATGTGGTCACTTTCAATCTACCTCTTCTAAATGTATTCTATTTCTATTATATTTCTATTGTATTCAGCACCTCAAGCAGCTGTGTCACCTGGGTGAGATCTGAGAACTATTTCACAGAGGCAGGGATAGAAGGTGATGGTGTCAGGACACAGTGAAGGAGAACTGAAGAAATGAGGGGTTTCCAATGATTGATTATAAATACACTCACTCTGACTTGTTTGTAGGACTGAACAGTTCATTATCACAAAGTGTGTAACAATGAAGAGAAAACTCTTTAATTGCTCAATGTTAGTGACCCCTCTATTCATGAGCACCACCCAAAACTCACAATTTTTATTCCTTTTTTCGGAGTTGTTAATGTGAGGTATCACTTGGGTGATGTTAAGAGGAAAGAGCTCTTCTCTTTGGTGACCAGAGACAGGAACTGAGGAAACAGCATGAAGCTGTGTGAGAGGAGGTTCAGGCAGATTGGAGAAACCCTACTGTTGGGATGCAGTAGCTGGGAAATGAGTGGCCTATTTATGATACCACACTCTACCTGTTTTGAAGGTAGCTTGAGTCTCCATCGTGAAGTGTCAAATTATTGAGACTGTTCAGAAAAATGGCCAACCCATAACATAACTGCCCTCAAATTCCCTGTCCTATATCTCTGTCCAGACCCTCTAGATTCTTCTTTTGAACTTATTCTCTTTTGTACCTGTACCTTGCTTTAACTTTTTTTTTTTTTTTCAGTTTTTAAAATTTACTTCATCTTTTACCCTTTGAAAGTAGCCGAGACCTGATTTAGTGCCGCTTTCTTCTTCCAAAGTGGACACTTATTCACAAAAACAAAGATTTAGACTTTCCCAACAGGTGTAGAGGCTTAATAGCATTAATGAAGCTGTATCAGTCAATCAATAAAAATAAACAAACAAATAAATAAAAATGTGTTGACCTCTTGACTTGGAGAACAGTGCACAGCAGCATACAGAGATTTGACCAGAGGTTGTAACTCTGTCAGATTATGTTAAGCAGGAATGTGAAATGGGTAAGAGAGGGAGGTTGGCTTTAGTTTTTGTGTTATGTAAGAACTTTGGGTTTGTTCTCTGGCTTGCTTTATTGTCTTGTGTTCTTTTCTGACTTTCTGCTCCCTCTCAGTAATTTTATCTGTACAATTAATTGTCTTGCTTCCCTCAAAACTGCAGTTTTATACTCTTGATTAACGAGGACTGTGAAAAGCACAAAAATAGGAAGAACAGTCAGTAAAGATAGGTTTTGATTGAAATTCAGTGTGTTTCTTCTAGATACAGATCCAGTTTATTTGTTGCTTCCTAGCATTGACTGTTTTGTCATATATTCTTTCCTACAATATATGGTTATGTGTTCTTTAGCAGTAGTAACTGGTCAGTAGTCAGTAGGTCTGAAAGTAGCTACCTCCTTTTCCAAACAATTCAAAGCAGTCTTTTCTGTATCATGAAAGGGTGGAAAAGAAGAGATTTGCAGCATGTATTTGCCCTATCCCTTGTCTTCATTTCTGGACACTAAGTATCCTCTTTTTTGTTTACCAATAGAGACAGAAAGGAACCCTGTATGAGAAACTACTCCGGCTTTTGAGAGAGAATTCCACTTCTTAGCAAATCTTTGGTCTTTTCCTACCCCTTCCCACTGATATGTTTTGAAACAGAAAGCATAAACAAAGACTGGGAGACAAACTCAATGATTCTTTGTTCTGGTTTGAAGGGAAAATGACAGTGAACTATATTTGCTTTATGGTGCAATCAGGACATTTTTAAGACTGGGAGAAGTAGTCTCAAAAAAATTAAAAAAAAAAATAAAAATTCCCCCTTTCCACAGATTCCACCTTTTTTACCATTTGTGAATCAAGGTAAGAGGAAGAATGATGAAATAATTGATGTATTAGATGAACAATACAAAAAACTTGCTTTTCTTTCCAGTTATTGTATTCACTATGAAGAATCTGCACTATGTCCTTTAAATTTCTTCTGAAGTGGGTCACACAGTGAAGCTGATTGATAAGGTGTAGGAGAGTAGAACTTTACGGCTGAGCAGCAAACCTCCATCAGGTGTGGGAAGGGAGGTGTGCCACAAATAGAGCTGTCACTGCCACAACCTCACTATTAAATCTTTAAAACTGGCAAATTTACAACCTGGAATAAGGGGCATGGGCTGATCTACATATAGAGACTGAATATGGAAAGAAAATATGAAAATGTAGTGAGTTGCTGTCAGGAGATTTGAACTTTAGTGCTTTAGTGAACAAACCTATCTGAGCTCAGCTGAAAAGAGTGTCGTGCTACCTTTCATCAGTTCAGCGGCAGGCTGAAAAGCATGCTAAATCTTCTAGTACAGGATCATTAAATTCAGTCCTTTTTTTTGTTGTTGTTCAGAGCATCAAACCATGAGAACACAAAGAAGAGATGTGAACATCCTCTTTTGTGCCAGAAAAAAAAAAAGGACAAAAATACACAGAAGAAAGACACATAAAGTAGTAAAGAGACCTGCCTTCATTCACATTTCATGACCCTATACACTGGTAAGTGGAGCAGGAACCTTCTGACACTTCATCAAGGAAAACTAGTGGGATTTCCTTGGTGTTGAGAAGCTGTGACCTACTTTGAAGAAACCCCTTAAATCTGCTGTATACCAGAAGGATGAGGCAATAGTATAGGAATGACTAAGAGGTTGTTGTGATTTCTCTGGTTTCTAATCTGTGGATAGAGGTATTGTGATTATCAACATAGAATAAGTGTAAATACACTATTTTTTTTTGTGGGGGGGGGGGGCGGCCCCAACGACAAGGCAATAGCATGGATCTCTGCTGAGCCAGCTTGAATTCAAAAGCCATAAGCTGATCTGTTGATCTTTCTGGTGGCTTATGCTATTTTTGTTTCTAATTTTGATCAGTTATTCTATATGAAACTGATAAAAACATTCTTGTAAAGGGTCTTGGTTTTAATGAAACACTGCTTTCTAAAGGAAAAAAAAATAAATTATATCAGTTGAAATTCCTGAACAATTCAATTTATTAGTTGATGTATACTACAGATATAATTCTTTAGTTACATTTATATTCAGAAAATGAATAATGTTGTCTCAAGATCATTTTCTGGCTCTGAGGCTGCCTGCAATAGCAGAATTTGCATTCTCATAGCTAAACTCTATTGTTCCTTTCCAGAGTTTAGGAGTTCTAGGGTTGTTAGTAGAGTTTCACAGTATGATCAACTCTAGAAATACCCTGGACATTGGTAAGGAGAATTCTGATTGACTCAGGTCCAAACTGCACTATTAACAGTGTGGAAAACTGCAGGATGGAACTCAAAACTGCATTCTCAATTCACTAACATAGGTGTAACCTCTGAGTTCAGAGTGGATCTTATTCTGTGGTTATTGTTGACTGTGTTAGTTACAGGATTGTATTTTTACATCAGTGTGTGGGAGAGCAGGTGTGAGTCAAATAAGAAATTCATAGCCGCATTGAATGTCTCTGCTTTTTTTTTTCTATTGAAAAACTATCAAAATCACTCTGGGCTGGGACAAGTATTCACTGTTCCTATTTGCCTAGTCTGCAGACCGATACTGTCTGAAATTTGGGCAAAAATTTCAGTGTTGATGGGTTACCTTTTCTAGTAAATTAGCAGGAAAAACAGTGAAGGATCAAGAAAAACAAGAAAAAAATACTTCACAATATTGTGAAATTTACCTCATGAGTCAGAAAACAGAAATTTGTATTTCTACAGCATTTTGTGTGTGCCATTGGTACCAAAAATAATAACTGTTGATCACATTTCTGATCTACTGGAGGACGTTAGTGTAGTAACTCTGGTCTCTCTGAATTAAAACATTTTGATATAATGCTCCACATTTTAAAATTGCCTTTTAAAAGGGTAAGAGGGTGATTTGTGTATGGATTGTCAGATGATTAGAAAGCAAGCTAAAGGAAAGATGTCCAATTTATTTTGTTGAAAGGAGAATTCACAGCTGGATAGATTAAAAGTGTTCTTCAAAAGTGTCTTACATAATATTTACATGAAAGGTTTTTTCACGCAAGTAGGTATATATTAATTAAATTTTTTAATGACACATAGGTGGGAGGCTGGCTTTTATTCTTTTGATGCTGAAGCTAAAATCCATGATTTTCATTGTATCCCTCTGGAATACATGGGGGGAGTGTATGTGTGCCCTAAAATGGTAGGTTTTATTGATATATTATTTTATTTTAATACAATTAAATTATGAGACAGAACAACCGAGTTTGACTTGCTCTGCTGAATCAATGTTACCTAAACAATGTACTCTTACCATAATGCCTCATTTCTTAATTTATAGTGCTAATTCAACTTTACTGAGGGTTCATTATTTAAAGTAATATATGGTTTCTTTTTGGTTAAATTTTTATTGTGATGGTACATTTAACTAATGGTGCATTATGAGGAAACTCTTATTGGAGACAGAAATGAGAGTTGCTTGAATACCAAATTAGTTCATCACCCTGTGTGCTAATAAAAAATAAATAATAATAATAATAAAAAAAAAAAAAACAAGCAAATTAATTCATAATGGGACCACTTAATGTGCAACTTTTCCCTCCCTAATTGTCGTTAGGAGGTGAGAGTAGTGTTGCAAATAAAAGTAATATTGGAAATAGTCTGGTGTTAGTACAGGAGAGGCTTTCAAGAATGTGTAATGTCTGCACATATCTGGTATCTTATCTGTATATATACATATAAGTACATCATGAATATCTGCAGAAATATATATGCATATGCCTACATACAAATGGGCATATAGATATGGACCTGATTCTAGGCTAGTGTAGGCCAGCCAAAACACTATTAACTTCTGTAAAATTGCTCTGTTCTGAGGATCTGGCTTTGCAGAAAGTTTTAGAAATCCTTCACAGACATATAGAGAGCACACCACTTGGGGAATGCTCTCATGGTCTGGTATACTGCTCTAGGGTTATGTCCATATGAGAAAGGGAATCCTTCTCATGTACTCCTAGCCACATGCTTCCACTGTTGAGTCTTTTCTACATGGTGATGCAGATTCTTCGCTTATCTGAAAACAACCAACAGAAAACCATTCTGAATTGGACCAGGGAGCTGACTGAATTCATCCCAAGGTACACGAACTAGAAGCAGCACAAAAGAGCTGTGACAAATTATCCCTGAGGATGGACAAATATGCAAGACCATTTCTTTGCTCCACAACTCACTATTAGATCAGCTAAATCTGTCTGTAAAATCTTAAGGCATAAAAAATGGGTAGCACCTTTGTACATACCAAACCACTTAGGCGCAGGGGTTCTCTTTTAGGACTTGCTATACCCATTATCAATGTGTTCTGAGTATTTTACACCTGTCCCTTTTGCATCCCTTACACATTAAGGAACTAAATCAGTTATTTCCTTTCCTGAAAACTCAGTTTCCATACAGCTTGTCCAAAATGTAAAAAGAGAGAATCTTTACACTTTCTCATAGCTGCTGAATTAGCTTGATTTTTAAACTAAATATTAGCTAAGACTCACTGAAAATGAGTCTGATCTCAAACATAAGTGTAAACACACTCAAGTAACAAGACACAATGTAAGGGATGTCAGAATAATTTCCTTTGTTGCTCAGTTTTTAGTCTTAATTTGGATACAGGTGATAAAAGAGAAGATATTTTCAACACGTTTTAATTTACTTTTTTTTTTTTTTTTTTTTTTTTTTTTTTTTTTTCCATCTCCCAGAAGGTCAATTTGTTATTTCTTTATTTATTTTCCCAGAATGAAAAGGCCTTCGGATTTGGGGTGTTTTGATGTGTGTACAACAGACAGTTCTCACTAAAAAGGAAAGGAGGACACAATCTTTCCAACATAATTCTCTCTGCCCAGCCACCAGGTTTTGATGAAAATCTTCTTTGGCTACAGACATGAATCACATCTGCTTTGACTGCATACCCCAGGTGAACCAGGAGCTCAGAAGAGTACTTCTTCTGTTTATCTCCTTAACTTAATGGGAAGGAAATATAAATGAGATTAAATATTTGTCTTCTGTGACTCTTTCTGTTAGCAAAAAGCCAGGTTAGATGTGTGGAAGACTGAGTACATAGCCTGTTCTTCTAGATAACTATAATTCAATTTAAGAATAAACAAGCTAGTACTTATCCTTTGTTTCTGTTCTATGACCACCAACTTTTTTACTTTTTTTTTTTTTTTTTTTTTTCCTGATGAACTCCTGAAAAACATTAGCTGAACTCTTCTGACAGGTTGCTCGCATACAGGCTCTCAGCAGACAGGGACCATTATCAGATTGATTGCTGTAGAATGGCTGCAAATTTAAGGAGTTATTTTCCAGCATATTTTCAAGTACTGATCATTGCAGCCAGTAAAAAGTTCAAAACTTTTTGTTTTGTTTTGTTCAAAAATTTCTGTTTCCATTTTTTTCTTAAAGATCTCTGGGATCTTTAAGATCTGGGATCTCTGGGATCTTCCTTTCCAACCCAGGCCATTCTATGATTCTGTGTTGCCTGTTTTCTTGTCTTTTTGCCTGGAGAAAAGTAAGCCTTACTTTCTTTCTCTGATGAAGGGAACAAAGTGTGGAAGAAGATCTGAATGTCTGGGGAGCAGCAGCAGGGAAGTGTTTCTTGGGTCTAGGAAAGGGCTGTATGATAAGGAAAACTTTTATGGTTAAAACCCTGACCTGGGTAGGTTTGAAAGAGTCTGAAGAGACTGGGGGCTGGTAGCATGCCCAGGTTGGAGAGATGGCAGCCAGCATTTTGATAGAGCTGTCAGGGCTCAGACAGGGCCAAGACATGGGGCTGCAGGTAGGACTGGCTCAGTGGTGCCCATGGCTGGGCAGGGCAGGGTCTTGGGGAGCTGGAGCCAGGCCCTGGTCAGGGTTGGGAACCCCAGTGGGATGGGCAGGGATAAGCAGGCCTGGGTGTGTCCTCGGGGCCTTGACATGCTCATTTTTGTCATGACTGTGAATTGTGTCTGGCATGACCACATATTTATCTCCAGGCTTTTTACCTGCCCCTCTGTCAAGGATGAGTCCATCATAAATTTACTGGCAGCCAATTACAACAATGATGTAAACAGGTTAATTTCTAGTGTAGAGATAGTGACCATTTAAATATGCTTTAAAATTATCTGAAAAGCTTAGGAAACAACGAGAATTCCACAATAAAACCAAGTTCTGCAGTGTTTAGTGATGTAACATTTAAAAAAAAAAAAATAAAAAATTGCTGATGGCTTGATTTCAGTCATAACAGAGTTATGATACAGTTAATTTTGGAAAATTCAATCCTAAAATAATTGAGAAGTTTTCAGTTCTCATTTTATTTCCCCTTGCACTGATAATATTTCAGTTCTGATGTCCAGAATTTTCCAAAAGAAACTAGTGATACATCTCACTCATTTCTGATTTTTTTTTGTTGTTGTTGCAGCAGTAGCTGAGTAAAGTTTGGAAAATTGTCTTACTGACTTTCTTTTTCAAATAGATGTAAGATAGTCTTTATTTTTTTTTTTTTTTCTCTGGAAACACTGTACATGATGTTTATGGCTTCCAGAACTGATAGTTAAAACTTTAAGTAAAATTAAAAGAATCTCTATAGTATCAAACTCTGAAATCCAGTCTATAGAAAACACAAAAGGTAGTGTTTTAATTAACTAGTTTTTGTTTGTTGGTTTGTTTGTTTGATTGGTTGGTTTGTGAAACCTTTCACCATTGGTTGTCTGTCTTATTTTCATGTGTTTGTGTAACTAGTAATTCATCCAGGACTCCTGTTGCTATCAGTGGAGTCTGGGTCCAATGACAGTTTGGAATTTATTCCAGACAAAACTCAGTGTGCACAGAGGCATTTGGTATGTCCCCATGGAAAAGTTTTCAGAAGCAAGGAAATGTATTGCAGAATGGTAGAGATGGATGCTCTGCCTCTGAAGACTGACAAAAGGTACCGTTTGTTATTTATTGACAAAATGTTATTTGGAAATGTCAAACTCAGAGCACTTGTGTCTACTGCAACACCAAAAAAAATTTAATAGCATTTTATCATTGTAGTTATACCTCTGGATTTTAAAGCCACATAATAATACTGCCAAATGATCATTATTATTGAGTAAGCCTAATCACCATTTAAATGGAAACAAGTAGTGTGAGTAAACGAGGGATATGAAGTTCACTTTGCAAATCAGTAACTCTGAGGAAATTTCCATTTTAATATGCTGTTTGCTTTAATGTAATGACTAAAAGGTTAAGATCACATGTATCCCATGGATAATGTAAACAAACATTTCTTTCAGCCTCTTCTTATCTGAACAGGAGCTCATGTGTTGTAAGGTTTGCTTATTTATATACTTATATTTGCCTTATACTTATATGTATATTATATTTGCCAAGTACTTTGCTATTTGTCATCTTACTCCCTATCTACTGTCTTTAGCTTTAATTCCTAATGAAAAATACTTGGTAATTATCTTGGTGTGTGTTAATATGTTAAATTTATTTTATTTTATTATATATTTATTTATTTTTTATCACAGAGGAAAGAGGTGGTAGAATATGACCTTACCCTTTAGTCCTGTATTTTATAGAAACATGTGTTTTCTCTGGTCTTATGTTATATATTACATTATTATGTTTACACCAAAATATCAGTGATGATGCTAAGGTATTAGGAAATAAAGAAGCCCCTGGATTTCAGAGATGCTTTGTATGACATGTAAGATTCCATTTTAGCTTAACGCCTTACCCTGCTATTTTGACAATGGCTATTGCAGAGAGGTTAAAGTCTTTAGAAACAACAAACAAACAAACAAACAAAAACAACAAAAAAAACAGACTCTGGAGCTTTTCAATTCTGAAACAGAGTTTTATTTTAATTTTCTTACTTTTATCCTTTGTATATTACTTCTGCATGGTAGATTTACAGTACCTTAGCAATACTGGAAGGATTGGGGATTATACTAGTTGAGAAAATATTTTCCAGGCTTATAAATAAATAAGGGAATGATCGAATAAAATAAAAGATTATCCAGAGTGGTGGAAGATTGTTCTAGTGGAGAGACTGAGGCCAAATATTTTTACTTGTCCTAATGGTCTTCATTAGGGGAATTAGAACATCCTGCTGAGAAAGACTGTCATGCTTTGGCTCCACCAGTGTCAGAATGCACTATAAACATGTTAGTGCCTGAATTGTGAATTGCTTGTCACACAGATGAATGTTTGCCACAGTCTCTGGAAGATAGATGTCACAGCTTAGTGAAGACCTGCTTATCATTCATGTGGTCACTTCTATTATCTCTGCTCAGAGAGTGCTGATCTACTATTAGTGACTCTGATTTAATTTCCCCCACCAGTGTCACAGATTATTTCTTCCATTGCTTTAGAGATTTAATTTACAGGGTAAACTCCATCACTTGAAAGCAAGAATTTTCATGACATGATAACAAGTTCTTTTTGAAGTTTAACATGGTGCTGGCTCCATCTTGGTCATCTCTAAGACATGAAGTTTAAACCACTGAATAACAATATATTTCTATGTTGGTGCTATTTACAATGAATGTGAAGTATTGTATGTTTTCTCAAACTGTTCTCAGCTGTTCCCCAGTATCCATCAGTGACTCCATGCACAGTGTTATGGAAGACCAATTGCACTTTTGCTACAGATAGAAATATAAGCTTGTACAGAGCTGAATCTGGGTTCATAATGACATACAGATGAAACAGTGACTGTAATAGGCAAATACATTAGGTACTGTATTCTTGTTTTCCCAAACTTTATTCAATCCAAATATTGCAAAAAGGGGATGAAGCAACCCTAAAGATCTGAATATTAATTTCAAGTCATCAATGCAATAAGATGCATTTTCTAGAATATAAAATGTTGTAGTCAGTAACAGTTTGCCAGAGGTTTATTTTTCTGTATGTCTAGATCATTTTCCAAGAAAATATTTGCCTTCTTTTTAGTCTTGCTTTTTCAAAAATGTTACTTACATGAACTTCTGCAGTCTCAGGGAATTTTTATCCTTTGATAGCCTCTAACCTGAAGGTGCATCCAAGGCCCAAAGTTGCTGAGCCACTGGAAGGGAATGAGCAGGGCTTTTCTGTTTCAAGTCTGACAGAAGAACAAAAGAATTAAGGAGGAAAACTGCTTGCTAAGTCCTTCAGGGACTTCATGGCTCTGGAGTCAACAGAGGAGACAGCAGCAGAGGAAAAAGGCTGCTGTGAGTATTTTGACTTAAAAGGAGAAGGGACAGCATTGGTAGGTATACATGATGTTGGAATGAAGCTTGTGCCAGATCATTTGGAAACCGTCCATAGTTTCAGATGAATCAGCCCAAAGTTCCCTAGCACAGTGGAACTGTCTCTAAAGAGTGAATTAAGTGATCTTGTACTAGAATGCCTTCACCTGCTCTAAGCCAGTCCATTGCTCATCAGTTATCATAAAACAGAGAAGCAGACGCTACAGCAAAAATGTCTATTTTTTTTCCATTGCAACATTATAATTTAATGAGGCATTCATATGTATTTTTATGCACACATACAAATGTATATACATAACTGTGTATATATATGTGTGTGTGTGAGTATGCATGTGTTATATTTGTGGGCTTTAAAAGAAAGACAAATCATTAATTTTTCAGGTTCTGACTGACATAACTATAAACTTATACACAGAGTCTGTCAGCTATGAAGAGTTCACTGGGAATATTTGTTATTCAGACTCTTTTGACTAGCAAGGTAGGTCATGTTGCTATATCTGTTCATATACAACACTTAGGGAATCAAGTTTTATGTGTGAAGACTGGTGATTATTAATTTATAATTTACTTTTCCCCACTGCTCTGCATTATTTAGTTAAAATTAAAGATTTTACTTGGAAGTTTTAGAAAGAGTTTCAGAGTCTAACTCTTCTACCTTTCTCATTTTAATAGTGCCACTTCCTGAAATTTTGTCCTAATTCAGTCTGTAGGGGTGCATACTTTGTTTAGAAGTGGTACAAAGTGCATATCAGAGTCTTTATTGACAACTTTTTTTTTTTTTCTATCAATTAATGTTGCTTACTTCTCAATAAGATGATCTTCTCTTTGTGTGATACACTTGTCTTATTTGAAGAGGAACATTTCATCAAGGAACACACAGTAGGTTGGTATCAAAATTTGAAGAAAGAAAAGTTCCAATTGTTATGCACATTAATTTGTTTACATAAAACTATGAAAAGAAACAAAACCAAAAAAAAAAAATGTAAATATCTGGATGGAGACTCATGTGTCATATATCTATGCATAAAAATAGAAGTGACAGCTTCAGGAAGCTCTTTATATTCGGGATAAGTTTCTTCTGCTGCTTGCTTTGAGGCATATAAACCACTGGAGATTCGGCAGAAAGGAAAGGAATAAATTCTCCATGCTCTAGGACTCTTCTCTTACCTTGATATGTGCAACAGAGCACCCGTGCAGTCAGAAATGAAGGAGGACAAAGAGCAGAAGGGCTCTCTGTCTACTGAATGGTGTAAAGGAGACAACTCCAATTAGAGAATGTGATCCATGATCATACTATACATTTAACTATCATTAAAATATTTCTCAAACTCTACAAACAGTACCTGCAGGTATTTTATTGGTAAAATCACTAATAACTGAACATTCACTTTAAAACAAATGCATAGTTCCTCTACTGAAATGTCTAGACAAACATTTCAGTAGATCAATTTTGAAGTTGATTTGCAAGTAATTTAACACAATAACATAGGTACTACTCTTTCTTTCTATCACTCTTATTGAGACAATTCAGGGATTGAGATATTTCTTGTTGACAGTTTTTTTCCTTTCAAGTACCTCAGGGAAGAGAAGTCATGGCAAAAGTGATATATGTAAGGTACTAACAAAACTAACATTTCCTTTTTAGAGTGTGCAGCATTTGAGCATCAAGTTGGCTTTTCAGAGGTAGCCAGTGCCCCAGATTCAAAACCTGTGAGATTTTCCTCCAGTTTCTGCTGACAAAGCAATCCAGAGGAATGCTGACTGCAACAAGCCTCTGCGCTTTAGGCATGACTGCAGCTCAATTGACAAGATTCACTAACTAAACCCAATGCACCTGATGAGACCATGTCACAGTAGAGTGTAACAATAATATAGAGTGGTGGAGAAATAAGAAAGACAGCTGAGTCACTGTATTTACAAGTCACTAATCCACTCTGGGTATAATCATTTAAAAAGCCTATGTATGGATTTAGACAAAATAATTATGAGTGTATTTTTTTAAGGGTAGCATTTTGAACTAATCTTCCAGACTTAATAGTGTATGTTAAACAGAAATTGAGTTTTATAATCAAAAATGCCAGGGGAGGAAGGGAAGAGGTTTATTTTATGGTGTGAAAAGATTTACAGAGCTAACTGGATTAGCTATTATTGATGAAGATCTCAGAGGAATTTATAGCTACACAGATATATCCTGTAGTATTACTCATATGCATTTTCTAGTACTGGCATAAAATACTTCAAACAAACACCAACTAAACATAAGATTTTGTTAGAAGAAATGCAAACCAGTTTCAGATAAATATGTTTTAAAGTGTACAGGGCTTGGCTTCAGCTGTCAGTATGGCTTTAGCTGCGGAACGTGCAGATGGGGAGGTTAGATGTGAGTTTCTGGGGAGCAATACCTGAAAAAAGTAAGAGTAGGAAAAAGGAAGGAGTTCAATATACATGAATGGGCTTTTGTATATATATAGATAGATAGATAGATAGATAGGCTGATAGATAGGGCTTTAAACTAGAGTTGAAGGGGGAAGGGGCTAAAACCAGGCACATCGGTGAAGACCTAAGGGATGGTACGCTAGAATCAGAGGGGCTGTGTGCCAGTGAGGTCCTTCGGTTAGATCCACAAGGTGCTGAGTGTAAGGAGACACACCTGAAATGTTTCTACACAAACGCACGCAGTATGAGGAATAAAATGGATGAGCTAGAAGTACTGGCCCAGTCCCGCAACTACAACATCATTGGCATAAGTGAAACCTGGTGGGATGAGTCCTGTGACTGGGGTGTTGCGATAGATGGTTACAGGCTCTTCAGGAGGGACAGGCAGGGAAGGCGAGGTGGTGGGGTGGCGATGTATGTGAAGCAGGGGCTGGACTGTGTGGAACTTCAGGTCGGCGATGGCAAAGTTGAGAGCCTCTGGGTAAGGATCAAGGGACGAACGAATAAAGGGGATGTAGTTGTGGGAGTCTATTACAGACCGCCTGGCCAGGACAATAGCGCCGATAAATTATTCTTTACAGAACTAAGAGAGACCTCGAGATTAACTCCCCTTGTCCTTATGGGGGACTTCAACTTGCCAGACGTTAACTGGGAGTGCCACACGGCTGACACGAGCAAGTCCAGGAGGTTCATGAAGCACCTAGATGATAACTTCTTGGTGCAGGTGCTAACGGAGCCAACTAGGAAAGGTGCCCTCCTAGACCTATTGCTAGAAAACAGAGAGGGCCTGGTGGGAGATGTGGTGATTGGTGGCCGCCTTGGTCATAGCGACCATGAAGTGGTTGAGTTCAAAAATTTACGGCGACAGAAGGAAAAGTGCCACCAAAACCTTATCCCTAGATATGGGGAAGGCGGACTTCAGGCTGCTCAGGGAACTAGTCAGCAAGGTCCCCTGGGAAGCTGCTCTTGAAGGCCTCGATGTCCACCAGTGCTGGTCATTCTTTAAGCGATGCCTCCTAGAAGCACAAGAACAGGCAGTTCCTAAATATCGCAAGTCAGGCAGGCGGGGCAGGAGGCCGGCGTGGCTGACCAGGAACATTCTAATGGAGATTAGGTAGAAACAGAGAGTCTTTCGCTACTGGAAGGAGGGCCAGGTGACATGGAAAGAATACAGGGATGCTGTTCGTGTTTGTAGGAAGAAAATTCGTGTGGCTAAAGCACACCTAGAGTTGAAGCTGGCTGTGTCTGTGAGAGATAATAAAAAGGGTTTTTTTAGATATGTGAATGGAAAAAGGAGAACTAAAGAATACATAGGGCCGCTCCTTGATAGGGAAGGTCTCCTCACAGACAATGACATAGGCAAAGCAGAGACGCTTAACGCCTTCTTTGCCTCTGTCTTCAATGCCGATGATGGGCTTCGGGACCCAGGGTGCCCTGAGCTGGAGGACCGGGATGGTGGGGATGACAAACTCCCAACTGACCCTGAACGTGTGCGGGATTTGCTATTCCACCTGGATCCCTACAAGTCCATGGGTCCGGATGGGATTCATCCCCGGGTGCTGAAGGAGCTGGCGGACGTCATCGCGGAACCTCTCTCAATTATTTTTCAACTATCCTGGGAGTCTGGAGAGGTCCCGGTAGACTGGAAGCTGGCAAATGTTGTGCCGATTTTCAAGAAGGGTCAGAAAGAAGACCCTAGCAATTACAGGCCTGTCAGTCTCACGTCAGTGCCTGGTAAAATCATGGAGAAGATGGTTCTCGAACTTATTGAGGCGCACCTGGGGGACAAAGCAGTCATTGGTCCCAGCCAGCATGGGTTTGTGAAGGGTAGGTCCTGCCTAACTAACCTGATTTCCTTTTATGATAAGATCACCCGTATGGTGGACCAAGGGAAACCAGCTGATGTGATTTTTTTGGACTTCAGCAAGGCATTTGACACGGTTTCCCATAGGATCCTACTGGACAAAATGTCCACCATACAGCTAAATAAAAACATCATCCGATGGGTGAGCAATTGGCTAACGGGCAGGGCCCAAAGGGTTATGGTGAATGGGGCTGCGTCAGGCTGGCGGGCGGTCACCAGTGGGGTCCCTCAAGGCTCCATTTTAGGGCCAGTACTTTTCAATATTTTTATAAACGATCTGGATGTAGGAATAGAAGGTATTTTGAGCAAGTTTGCTGATGACACCAAACTTGGAGGAGTTGTGGACTCGGATGAGGGTGGAAAGGCCTTGCAGAGGGATCTGGATAGGTTGGAGAGCTGGGCGATCACCAACCGCATGAAGTTCAATAAGAGTAAGTGCCGGGTCCTGCACCTGGGACGGGGAAACCCTGGCTGCACGTACAGACTGGGCGATGAGACGCTGGAGAGCTGCCTAGAAGAGAGGGATCTGGGGGTCCTGGTAGACAGCAAGTTGAATATGAGCCAGCAGTGTGCCCTGGCAGCCAGGAGGGCCAACCGTGTCCTGGGGTGCATCAAGCACGGCATCGCTAGTAGGTCGAGGGAGGTGATTGTCCCGCTCTACTCTGCGCTGGTGCGACCTCACCTTGAGTACTGTGTGCAGTTCTGGGCACCACAGTATAAAAAGGACGTGAAACTGTTGGAGAGTGTCCAGAGGAGGGCTACGAAGATGGTGAAAGGCCTGGAGGGGAAGACGTGCGAGGAACGGCTGAGGGCACTGGGTCTGTTCAGCCTGGAGAAGAGGAGGCTGAGGGGAGACCTCATCGCAGTCTACAACTTCCTCGTAAGAGGGTGTCGAGAGGCACGAGACCTTTTCTCCATTAACACCAGCGACAGGACCCACGGGAACGGGGTTAAGCTGAGGCAGGGGAAGTTTAGGCTTGACATCAGGAGGGGGTTCTTCACTGAGAGAGTGGTTGCACACTGGAACAGACTCCCCAGGGAAGTGGTCACTGCACCGAGCCTGACTGAGTTTAAGAAGCGATTGGACTGTGCACTTAGTCACATGGTCTGAACTTCTGGGTAGACCTGTGCGGTGTCAAGAGTTGGACTTGATGATCCTTAAGGGTCCCTTCCAACTCAGGATATTCTATGATTCTATGATTCTATATATAGTTATATATATATATTAAGAAAGTAGAAAATGAAAAATATGTATTTTAATATTGTGAAGAGAAGATAGATTTAAGGTGCTTAGAAGGTTTTAAAGAAAAGGTCTGAATAAGGGTCTCATAAATACACTGGAGAGGTAAGGATTTTGGGAGCAGATGTAGAACACAGAGATATAGGTCACTGAGTTTATTTAGTGGGAGTTTTATGGTAGACCAGAAGTTACTGCTCTGACCGGGCATAATGGCAGGGCTGAAGAATAACAGATGGGAATCTGGAGCTCTTGGTGTCAGGTTAGGGAAACTGAGTTCCCACTTGGTCTTTGCTGATAGAAATGCAGTAGCCTAACATGGACCAAAGATTACAGGCTACATGAAATTCAATAAGAGTTGAATGGAGAAGTCAGAACTGAAAGAAAAGTATACACTGGGCTGTAGTAAATAAATAAATAAATAAATAAATTCAAGTATAAATGCTCCTTTGAATTCTGAAACAGAAACTGGAAAACATAGCACAAATATTAGTTCTTGAAAATCCCTAAAAAAAAGACTGATTCAGCTTCCAAACAGCATCTTGGTCCTACGTGGAATCATACTTGTAGGCACTGGGAGCTTCTAGACATTAAGTAGTTCCTCAGAACAGGTAAGTGACAATCCAATTTATTTTAGTTTTAACTCACCATTGTTAAACTCACCGTTCCATAATAAATGCCTGCTTAAAGAAGACATATATAATTAAAACACAGACTTAAATGAAGATGAAAGCAATCTGCCTATAAACATGTAGACAATAATTGTAAAAACAGGATTTTTTTTTATGACTGTCAAGAGAAATTTAGTTTGCATATTTAATTCTATCCTTACTATTGGCATTGAATTCAAAGAATACTATTAAAATTAGAGCAAACAGAAAATGAAATAATAGTGAGATAAGAAACAAAGGTACACAGTTTGGAGACAGAAAATAGCAGCTAGACAGTTGATGCATAAAATTATTTTTTCCATATGCAGGGCAAAATTAGATATTTATTTAGACAAGGTTGAAAATACAGAGATAAAAATATCAAACCTTGCCTCAGAAAGTTCCCAAGAGAAAGGAAGACAGCAATGGAGTAATGGAGTAACTAACAGGAGCATCTGGAGGGGAATATTTGGAAGATGCAGCAATGCAGTCTGCTTCTCTCGGCCAAAATCTGAATGTGAGTTGAATTACTGAGCATGCAAGCAAAGAGTAGGTTTTAGGACCCACTAGAAAAAAAAAAAAATACACAAATAGGCTATATTTTACTTCTTTTGTGTGGGTATTGCACTCTTGGCTAGATTACTACACAGCACTTTGCTTTGAAGTGGTTGACTGTGGTTGATTTTTGTCGTTTTCAATCAGCCAAACTTAGAGTGGCAAGGGAGAACAGGGTCTGTTAGACTGTGAAGTACAGGTAGATTTATGGGAATTAGGGGAGCTGCCACCTGGGAACCTACTCCTTGTGTGCCTGGTCTGTGACATTTACCTTTAGAAGAAGTGCTGACGATCAGATCTAGTCCACCACACTGGACTGAAAGGGACTGAACTGCCTTCTTGATCCCTAACTCTGACAGAAGTGCCTGGCATGCTGCCAACCAAGAGCACAGTAAGTGATTGAGTACCATAATTGATAAATATATATTTTTTTCTATCCCTATCCTATCTTTTCCTATCAGTCAGAAAGGAAGTGGGAATGCATTGGCAATAGCCGTAGGTATGTTTGTCACAGCCTTCGTACAAGGAGGTAGGTGTTTCCCTTATGAACTTCCCTCTGGTATCAGATTCAAATATTACTTGTAGGCAGATCTCAAATATTGATGGAGAACTGTCAGACTGTGATGATTTGTGTAATCTTTATCTTGTTTGGACTCTGTTCACTCATGTTTTAAATTTACTTATGTAACAGAAAACCCATTGTTCCCTTAGCAATAACTGGCCCCAGTCTCTTTGGGGTATTGACAAAGTGCCTACATTTATTTTTTTCAGGCAGTTGTTAATCATGGATTCTGCCAGCTGCATGTAGGCTTTTAAGGACATGAGTAGTTCATTAAGAAGAAAATTTGAGGTTGTTACAGAATGTCCCTGCCTCTATGTCTTCCTGGGATTGTGTAAGAATGTTATTTTGCACTGAAGTACTTTATTTCTGTACAATACATAGATACTGGAGTTATTCTTGCTTTGATGCCAGAGGCTGGAAAAAAACAATCAGAACTGGCAACTCTATCTAGAAGTTGTGATTGCCAAATGTGATACAATGCAACAAATGGGCATTATTAGATCGCCAGCTTCCTGGCTCTGGAGGTAGCAGCTATGGCCAAAAGTATCTGTTACATTTGGTTAGAAAAGGCTGAGGTTTCCTCTTGTACTTGGACCCCACCACTGCTAGCTGTGCGTCATCATTAAGTTAGTCTAATGTCTTCTCTAGGGGCTGCATATTCAGACTATTTCAAGAAAACCCTAGTCATTACAACTGCTATTTTATGCTATTAGCTCATCTATCATTTACAGAGTATTCAGTGGTAGTGTCATGTAACTTGTGCCTGTTGCCATTTTAGAAAGTACTTCTTAAAGCAGATGTGTTAACTTTCTGCAGATGTTGTGTTTGAGGAAAATGAGTTGGATTGGAATTTCTGTTCTTATTAGCGTTGATTTGTTAATCTGGATTGTGGTGAAGTTTATCATGACTGAGGATAAATGAATTGTGAAACTAGATATATTAATTTTAATATCATAAAGTGCTTGTAATACAAATAACCTGCCATATTATGATTGAAATAAATAGATGGGAAAAAATAAGTGGAAGCAATTTTTCTTACATACAACTTGATCTCTCCCATCTGTTTTGAAGTTCAGCTAGGTAACATAACTCAACTAAGAATGCCAACACTTACCTGTGGACTTAAATTTAAATAAACACATATGCAGCTTAGCTTCTAACACAAAATTACAGAATATTTTAAGTTTATAGACTGAGAACAGTCCCATTTACTTCCAAGTAGGTACTTACAGTGGCTGAAATGAAACATGATTAATTAGGAAAAGAAAGCTTTCAAGACTTCCTAGTGGAAAGACTGTCTCTCATGCTATGCAGACAGTTTGTACATTACAATGATGAAATGATTATATCTTATGATGTAGGGGAGAAAAATACTTTAATAGAGTAGCTAGCTAAAGGAAAAATGCCATGAAAAGGTAAAATTTCAGGTTGTGAATATAATGTAATCAAATATTATTACATTAAAAAGCTATTATTATTATGGTTACAAATAATCTTTAAACAAAAGAGAATTCTGAGGCCATCTTTTTAATTTTCTTGACAACTAATTTAGAAGGCTTAGTGTTACAGGTCTAAACTGCAGGGGTGCAGCAAGAGCAGGATCACAAGGCCAGCCAGCTGGTGGACTCACTGCCACTGGCTGCACCCAAGAGGGGTAAACCAGGCAGGTCACTTGGTCAGGGTTGGAGGCATCATGGGCATAATGCCAGGCACCAGGGAGACTGCAGTGCAGCCCAGATGAGGACCAGGGCTGACACGCAGTCCCCAAGTGAAGGGCTGCCACCATCTCTCCCCGCATGACTTCTTCCCAGCAGCTGGAGCTTGCAGCCACACAGTAACAAAGCTCCAGGGAAGGAGAGCAGCAGCCTCTTTATGTGCTTGGTACCCTTACATGTTAAAGTGGATTTATTCTTTACTGGAAAATTTTCCTGGAGATCTTGATTTTAGGTGTAAATTCTTGCTATCACATAATTTTCTTTTTTATTTAATAATTGTTACTTCATTTGTCTTGGATTGAATTGGTCTTTTTTTTTTCCCCTCTTTTTTTCTTTTTTGTTCTCTTCCTTTTTTACGTGAAGTATTATTTCTCATAAATGAAATCTATTTTAGAACAATAACTGAAGTTACTGTTTAAATACTTCTAGAGTTAGTTAATGTTTGGATTAGAAACTTGTAAAAATGTTCTCAGATTCCCACTGGCTTTATCTATCAAGAATAGAAACAAGCTAGAAACCTCACAATAGTCTTTATTCAGTTCTGGTGCTGAGAAACTTTCAAAGATATTGTCACAGCAATTGGCTTCTGATTGACCTACCACTTCAACCAAATACATCTCAACAATTTCCCTGAAAAAGAAAGTGGCAGAAGTACTTATTTGACAAAATTGCTTCAATTTTTCAGTTCTTCATCAGTTAACAGAGTCTGAGGAAGAGCTGAGATCTGTGCCTTGGATGAGCCTGTTCAACACAAAGATGTCCCTGTCTCCTGGTCCCTTTGCCCCAGCTTCTCTAAGGCCAGTGGCAGGAGCCATCAGCCCATCAGAGGCCCCTCTCCACAGCCCGGAAGAAGTACCACCCCCAGCGTAGTGGGTTTACGTGGCAAGGTTTTGGTAGCAGGGGGGCATAGGGGTGGCTTCTTTGAGAAGGATCTAGAAGCTGCCTCATGTTTGGTAAGGGCCCCACTGCTGACCAGAGCTGGGCCAATAAGTGATGTTGTTTTGCGCCTCTGTGAGAGCATATTTAAGACGGGGAAGAAACAAAACAAAACAAACAAACAAACAAACAAAAAAAAAAACGCTTTTCCACACAGCAGCTGGGAGAGTGAGAGGAGTGAGGAACAGCCTTGCAGGTGCCAAGGTCAGTGAAGAAGGAGGGGGAGAGGTGCTCCAGGCGCCGGAGCAGAAGTCCCCTGCAGCCTGTGGTGAGGACCATGGTGAAGCAGGATGTCCCCCTGCAGCCCATGGAGTGGAGCAGGGGGTGGAGCAGGGTTCCACTCTGCAGCCTGTGGAGGAGACCACGGTGGAGCAAGTGGACCTGCACTGATGGAGACTGGCCTGTGAAAGACTCCTGCCAGAGCAGATTCTGGGCCAGACCTGCAGCCCGTGGAGAGAAGCCCACGCAGGAGCAGGTGACCTGGCAGGAGCTGCTGCCCGTGGGGGACCCAGGTTGGAGCAGTGGGCTCCTGAGGGATGGACCCTGTGGCACGGACCCATATCTGGAGCAGTTCTTGAAGAGCTGCTGCCTGTGGGAAGCCCATGATGGATCAGTTCAGTAAGGACCATACCCCGTGGGAGGGACCCCACAGCACAGGGGACGAGAGTGACCGAGAAGGAGCGGCAGAGAAGAAGCGCTGTAGACTGACCATAACCCCCATTCCCCCGTTACCCTGCGCTGTTTGGGGGGAGGAGGTGTAAAAGGGTGGATGGGGGGGGGGAAGGTGCTTTTGGTTTCTTTCCTTTGTTTCTCGCTTCTCTAGCTTGTTTAGTAATAGGTAGTAAATCTTACTATCTCTCTATGCTGAGTCTGTTTTGCCTGTCACGATAATTACTGCACGATCTCCTCATCCTTATCTCAGTCCTTGAGCCCCTTTCATCGTATTTTCTCCCCGTTCCTCTTTGAGGAGGGGGAGTGAGAGAGGTTGTGGTGGAGCTCGGCCGCCCACCTGAGTAAAACCACCACACTCAGGGACACAGTGGCAGGTGGGAACACAAATTAAGTACTCAGATTAAAAGGACACCCTCCTGGGCCCTCTCCCAGGGCTGACCCAAGAGAACCTGAGCCCTAATATCCAGGAGTGCCACCCATCAAGATAAGTAAACAGGAGGAGCTCTCAGAAGCACCTTTTGGACAATGGGGTGCAAGGGGAGGGCACTACTTCATAGAATCACAGAAGGAAACCACAGGTTTGGGTTGGAAGGGACCTTAAAGACCATCTAATTCCAACCCACCTGCCACAGGCAGGAATACCTTCCACTAGACCAGGTTGCCCAAAGCCCCATCCAGCCTGGCCTTGAACACCTTCAAGGATGAGGCATCCCCAGCTACTCTGGGCAACCTGTGCCAGTGCCTCATCACCCTCTGAGTAAAGAATTTCTTCCTAACATCTAATCTAAATCTACTCTCTTTTAGTTTAAAGCCATTACTCCTTGTTCTTTCACTGCACTACCTGACAAAGAGTCCCTTCCCAGCTTTCCTGTAGGCCCCATTTAGGTACTGGAAGGCTGCTATAACGTCTCCCTGGAGCCTTCTCTTCTCCAGGCTGAACAACCCCAAGACTACCTCAGCCTGTCTTTGTAGGAGCCATGCTTCAGCCCTTTGATCATCCTTGTTGACACTCCTCTGGACATGGTCTTAATATGTCTGTGACTTTTGTATTTTGGGGGTCCCAAAGCTCAACACAGTACTCTAGGTGGGGTTTCATGAGAGTGGAGTTGCAGGGGAGAATCACCTCCCTTGACCTGTTGGTCATGACTTAGGAGTATGGAACACAATAGGGGATGCATAGGAAGAACATTTTGGGATTGCACCAAGGCTTATTATGGTATGCTTTGAGGAGGGGCCAAAGGGAAGTAAAAGGAAGAATATAGGTGACTTGGGGAAATGCAAATTTAAGAAAATAGAGGGGTGAGGGAATACTGGTTGGTACTCCCGTCTAGCAATACCCCGTGCCTGATCAGTGCTATCTGTCCTATCTTCATGCTAAACTCCTTTCTAATCTTTTGCTGGGTGAGGGACTATCCATCAGTGTGTGTGTGTGTGTCAAAAGGTGAGCCAGTGGGAAGAGCTGACTCTCAGAGTGACCAGGGGAGTCCTGGACAGCTGCTAGAGAGACCCTGGGGCCTGAGGGTACTTAGGGATGAGCCCTGCTGGTGTGTTTGTGTGTGCATATGTTTCTGTAAAGGTGAGGCCACAGAAGGAGTTGGCCAGTGGAGGGACCATGGGAGTCCTGACCAACAACCAGATGGGCTGTGCATCTCGGTGGGGTGGGGGTGTGTGGACTGGGATCCAGGGGCAGCTACGGGGCAGACTGAGTGTCTGAGACAGCTGTAGCAAGAATCCACATTGTATGACATTCTATAACATATATATATACCTACAACTAATCCTGATCAACCAAAGAGGGGAATATGATGAGGCTGGTGCTCCTGTTTGTGTTTGTGTAAGTGCCGAGTCCTGGCTGAAGGATGGAATTGAAAATGCTGGAGTTTCCTTCCATTGCTATGATTAACCAACATTTTCCATTTAGTAAAATAATTCACCCATAAGCAGCCAAAGTGGAACTTTTGTGGAGAAGGGGAAGCTTTTTTTTTTTTTTTTTTTTTTTTTTTTCTAAAAAAAAAAAAAATCTTTTATTGCTGAAAGAGCGTTCCCTTTGGGTGTTTCTAATTTCACAATAGAGGAGAGTAAATCCATTATGTAGGAATGCCTTAACATGTAGGAAAACAATTTAATTCCTTGCCATGGGAGTTTTAAATTCCACAAGCATTTTTCCTTCGGTTTAACTCATGTTTAATCACAAATTCAATACTGCAACTGGGCATTCAGTAATATAGCTTGCCTACTGTGTAATGATTTTCAATTGAAGTCACACCACCTTCATATCCATAGTGGTATTATTTATTTCCATATTCAAAAAAATATCCTTGACTTTATTTGTATAACAGTGGAATCACAGAATATTTGAATTTGATTTTCAAAGAACTGCTATACAACTATATACAGCACTTGTCCTTCTGGTGACCCTTTCTTTTTGTGATTGCAATTTTGACAGGTGCCTTTGCTTCAGGCCACTCAGAGACTTTATGCTATTAACCGCAGTGACATTTTTCTCTCTTGAATTGTTGCAGGGAAAAAAGCTGATGAGAAAGTTCGAGTTTCCCTTTGTTTCTTTGTGGGCTTAATGTTAGTGCCATGGTGACAACCAAAAAGTTAACATTCACTCCTTATTTCTTCACAGGTGTATCTATCATGGTACTGATATTTCAATGGGTTATGAAAAAACTGACAATAGTTGTCAAGATATGCGGAAATTACCAGTAATAAGTGGTTGGCAACAGTGGAGTGGAATCAGTGTTAGTATTAAGATCCTGACTTAGATCTATAGCCCAAATAAATCATATATTCTTTTTATTGGTTTCAAGGGACTCTGAGTCAGTTTCTTAGTCTATGATTAAAGAAGATTAAAGGAGTTAGTTAGGTAATGGTCTGACCGCACTCTTAGGATCTTATGGAAAAGAAACCTTGAAATCATTTGCACACTTATTTAATCAGTTACTTAAAACAACATTTAATGGAAGATATTTACTATACGGAGGATTTTTTTTTCTGGATTACTTTTTTTTTTTTTTTTTGAGCAATCTCTTTTATTATGTTGAACAGGTTAGTAGCATTGGAGTTGCTGTAAATCCAAATCTTTATCTCTGTCACATTCAGTAACATCAAATATGCCATAAAACTTTTTATAGTGAGTAGAAGGTAAGAAAGCAATTGCCCATTGAAAGCTTGGTACACTCTCAAGTTTGCAGTCAAAAATTTTAGATTATTTAATGTTTCTGGATTATGAGAGATTGCATTCACATGCATAAATTTATTCACTAGTTAGTTAAAAAAATCCTTATTCATGTTACAGAGAGATTTAAATCAACATATGTGGAATTTATTAATATTTTCATCTGTGATGATAAGGAATTAAACCTTATTTTACAAGTACCTTTATTTGGATTAATGTCACAGAAGTACTATTTACCTTGCTATTTAATACTATTTTATTTAAATAAACACTTATATATTTATCTTCTGTGTGCATATATGCACATGCACAAATATATGTATACATATACATATACATATATATATATATATTTCTCTTACCAAGCATCCTAGCAAGGCTGCTGGTACTGAATTATTTTGATTTTTTATGCTACAATGAGTCTGGCACTGAAAATAAATTGCTTGAGCCTTCTCTATGGAAAATGGATTATGGAGAGCGAGGGTGTCTAGTCCAGTATTTATCGCATTAATCTGGCTCCAAGGAGATCTGGATATGATTCTTTGCTCCACCACAGGTATCCTATTTGACCCTTGGCAAATTGCTGTGTCTCTTTATCTCCATTTTTCAAGCTGCCAAATGACTGAGGACATATGCCTCTCTTGAGAGTGGATAAGGAATAGAATAGGAGCAAAGAGGAAGGTTTTGAGGATAAACTTTTGTACTGGGTCTGACATGATGATAATGGGATTATGCAAATAATGCCCCCTCCAAAAAAAATGCTGATGCTCCACTGTTGTGTGCCTTTTACTGTCAGCGATAGTATTGTAATCTGTGAATAAAATGCCATCAGTCCATTCATGCTGGATTACCTTTAGTGACATTGCCTAGGGGAGTACAAAAAACAAAACAAAAAAACAAAAACAAAAAAAAAAACCACCACCACCAAGCCTCCTTCTTAGTTTGTTTTACCATAATTTCATGACTTCAGGTTTAACTTAATGAAAGATTTAGGTTTTATCCTTCCTATGCCAATGATACATTCATCTACCTTCTTGATATTTGATTCAAGTAGTGCTATGTATCACTTGTAATTTCTGCATTAAACCAGCTTGTCTGTATATATTGAAACAAGCTACTCTTGGAAATCATAGAGGTTTGATGGCTTTGTTAAATAACCCTGAGGACAACAAAGGTATGCTCCATATAAACAGTGATAAACATCACTGGCAGGATGTTTATCATCACATGAAAGTTATTTTCTATATCTTTCACAAAGACATTGTTGAGAAACCATCTTATCTGTCATAAACTACTAAGATAGGGGCTGGGAATGGTGTTTAAATGAATTTTCCTGTGATAGTAAAGGTAGTTACTTCAAGCTCACAGTATGCTATATGAAAGCACTGTATCACAAGTTAATGTATGTATAACCCATTATATCTTTCTTTATGTATTTCAGGTAATGCTGTCCTCCGTACCAAGCAAAGTATCAGCACTATTATGAACTCATGATCTGAAAGACTCCATAAGATCTCAGAGAATTAAACCAATCACTTAACATAACAGAAGTGTTTTATTTTCATCAATGTTTTTAAAACTATATGCACACAGAAGAGTTCGCAAATCTGTATATAAGTACTTAAAAATGATAGCTTATTTATGTTAAACTCTTCTATGCAACAGAGTTGTGTTATTCACATACATGGAGTAGCGTATTATTCTTATAGAAGTGCTTAATTAGACACAGAGGAGAAATCTAACTTGTCAAATATCTTTGAAAATTTTCTTTTTGATGTTTCTTTTGTCTGTCTTTTATTTCCAAATGTAATTTATGCCTAATAGATATTTTTTTCATTTTCATCCTCATAATTTTAATCAAAATAACAATTTCTTTCTATCGAAATGTGTGAAAAAGTAAGTATGTTTCTACTGAAGTGAATGTTTCCATTTTAATTTAATGCCTGGAATTTCTTTTCAAAATAAACTTTTTGTAAGGTAGTTACATCATAGGAAAATCCTACATCAGAAGTGCAATGACAGGAATGACATTTACAGCAAGAAGGAAGACAAGAATGTTGGAAATTAGGTGAACTTCAAATTAAAGATCAATAACTTAAGAAGGAAATTATTTAATTTGTCTGTGTCACCCTTGCCTTTTTCACTGGAAGAACAGGCTTTACCTCAATTCAATCATTACATTGGTAGGATACTAGCAAGAAAACTAGTAAATTCTTATAACATAGAAAGAAGTAAGAATGATTAAATTACTAGACTCTTTAATATCCATTAAAGAGATTAATAGGCTTTTTAATGTCTGTATGAATTCATTTGCATGAATGATACCTGGAACCTGTAGAAGAATGAAAAGCTCTTATTACTAGCATAAGGGATCTGTATTCTCTTAAATGATCATACATTGAAAAACAATGGGATAATCCTTTGATGCAAAAGTCACCTTTACTGAAATTCCCAGGTTCATAGAAAGTCTAATTAAGGTGCTGGCCAAGACAGCACTGCTAATGATTTTATAAAAGGTCTCATCATTCTTTGAGCGATCACAGGATGATTAAGCAAGGTTGTTTTAAAACAAATAGTCATTCTTCTCTTATTGTACTTGATTCTGGTGCCACTGTGATTGCTAATTATGAAGAGTATGTTGCATCTTATTTGCAATCTTGAAAACATGTAAGAGTTTCAACATTAAAGCATTTAGCTTTTCTCAGATTATCTAGATATCTTCTTCTGTTTGTGCTCAAAGCTTACCACATATTTTTGTCACAGTAAGGTACCTACTTCATCAATTCACTCATAGAGGATATCAACCCCTTTGGAGTTTCAAGGATCTCTCTACTTTGTGTCTTCTAGTAAGATGTTATAATAACATTGTGGTCAACAGGCGGTCTTACTCTTTATCATCTTCACTTATGAGAATAAATGAGATGGCTTGAAGTTTGTGTCTCCTGACAAAATGGTTTTCTCCCACTGCTCTCCCTTCTGTTTAAGAAGAGGTTCATACTCACTGGGTGACAGTGACACTGAGTCACTGGACTGATCTACTTATGATGTGCTGCATGAGCAGTAAGAGAAGGACTGGAACTAATGCATACATACATTCCACATTGTAATTCAAAATTGTGCACTTGCTGACTCCATGATATGTAAGTTGTATAGAATAGAAGGAATAACTCATTAAATTTCTCCTGTAAGCAATGGGGGCCAAAAATGAGCAAAAACATGCCAAATGAATTAATTCTTTGTAACACCATTCTCTCCAACTTTACATCTGTTAAGTTTATTTCATCAGCATGGAAACACCAGAGACAAGTAGGTTAAAATTTGGCTTTGCTTTCTTTTTCTGCTTTCCTGATCACAGGCCACTGCAATACAAGACTAATTCTATACAGTTAGAGCAGTACTGTGAACCAGTAAGGGTCTTTGTAATAATAGTAGATCTCTTGTATGTAGTGACATCTGTACCATTGCTCTTTCCTATTTGTTGAACAGGTACCACTTGCAGCTCTGAAGCTAGAAATTGTAAAAAGGATGATAGCACTAAATGCACCTGTGGATCTTCTCAAATTGTTGGACAATCTTAAAGCTTACCTAAGCTTTACTGAGGCAGGTGGAGCATCAAAAAATGTCTTAAAATTTGCTATAAAATTTAAGAACATCATTCCAAAATGCATCTTACAAGTTTTTAAAAATGATTATAAGGAGAGCTAGCTTACTCCCTAGTCTCACAGAAGGACTTGAGAACTGGAGCAGTTGAATATGAGTCTTGAGTTAGCACATAGTTCCCCTGGGAGAAGAACATGAGAAGGATATGTGGAGAGTTTTAAATGAGAATCATTGTAATCAGTACTCTTGATAGTGCAGAGATGTTACCTGGCCTAACAGAAAAAGAAAGGAGCATTTGATCTTTTAGAAGCAGGACTCATCTCACCTAATGGTAGCAGTTTAGCTGATATGTAACTAGTCTTTTTTTGGACTATAATCTATGGAAGTTCCATAGACAGGTTTATCCCAGCTCATATATAATGTCTGCAACAGATGTTTCTGGACTTAGCAATTGGTCCCAGAATTTCTCTCTGATTTTCTATCTTGACATGGATGTCCAGAGTGAGCTATTTTTCTTGTTTGATTATTCTTATAGGTTTCAGTGGAATATACAGACCTGAAATGAGCCTCACTGGGATCAACAGAATTAGTAAGATTATACTTCCTATGTATAAGATGATGCAGGACAAAATCACCATTTTTAATTGGAGAAAAATTGTTATTGAGGGAATGTGGTAGAGATTAATTTGAAATAGGACTGACTCAGAATGAGTAAAGATGTCAAGATGTCAGAAGTTAACTCATTAATAACATTACTATTTAGACAGGTCTGAGGTTCATGCAATGTTCATGCAATTTTATTTATTTATTTATTTATTATTTTCTGAATTTTATGGAAGGATCAGCTTTCCAGTACACATCTTGGCAAGACATCAAATCTGACAATAAATCTTGAAAACTACAGGCTAAACTTGCAATAGGCACTGCAAAATTTTACAACCACAAAGATGCTTTGAAATAAAAGGTTTAGTTACAGTGAATATTCTGTGTCTAAGCAATGGGCTGTCATAGGTTGCCATGAGGAAAGCACTTTAATTTTTCATATTTTAATGGGCTTGAATCAATATTAAATCAATGGGAAAACAGCTTTATGTTTCCTATTTCAAGACTTGCTATCAAAAATATTGTTTTTTACAGGCTTATATTTGGCAGCTCGTGTTTTGAGCTCTTTTCTGCTTGCTGCTAGGTACAATAAGAGCATTACTTGGTTCCTCTCACTTTCTAAAACAACAAATTGATAATCTCATGCTTTTAATATCAAGTTTTTAATGCTATATGGCTGGCTTCTACTTATTCATCACAGGAGCTTATTTGATTTTCTTATTTTTAAAATTCCCTCTACCATGAGAAAAATATAGCTCATTTTCTTGTTGCTGAAAACAGAGCACATTCAAATAAAATATTTTAAGATCTGCTGGAGGAAAAAAAAAGGAAGAAATATTTCAATTTTGGACATACTTGGACAATATTTAATAGGAAATGTAGTTCAGTGACTTGTGTTGCCTTCCCTCTTTGCTGGCCAGACTTCCCAGACTTCATAATCACTGCTTCTTTTAAAGCAAGAGGAAAGTCAAAACCAGAAAAACTTAAGAAACAGAGTAAGATCAATATTAATCCCCAGTAGTATCTGATATTTAGGTTGGAATATTGCAGTTATTGACATTACATTTTCTGCAGAATTGTGCCTATGTTCAGTTTTGGAAATAATTCATTGTTTTAAATTGTACCATTTCTGAAGCAGATCTCATGTATGTTTAAACTTTGCTACCAGTACGTACCTGCCTCCTGTGACCTTGTAGTTCATTTTCCACAGATGTTCTTTCAAGCTGTTTAGTCATTCAAATGTTTTGAAAGAGAGCATAACTGGATTATATGCTTTTCTGATTTTTTTTTTATTTTTATTTTTCATTTTTTATTTATTTTTTAAGTATTCTATGAATTCTCATGAAATACTCAAGGATACTTTTTTTTGGTAGACAGATTACAGTACTAACATTTTAGGTTTCATATAATGTATAAATTTATGAATCTTAAAATTAAACCAATGAGTTTAAACTGTTTAAAAATAGATCTTAATTATAAGGAGGATTGTTACAGATGAACAATCCTACTTCTCTGCACTGCCTCCTTACTTGTCATTAAATTCAAGCATCTTTGACTGACATCCTCAGCATATGTCTGAATATTCCCTAATTTACTTAGTGGCCTTCCCTTAGGATACTTTTCTAGGTCATAAGACTTAGAAAATAGCCTTTTTTTGCCAGTTTTTGCCCATCTTTTATTTTATTCGAGTGTTCTTTGGCAGCAGTTGTATTAATGGAATTCAAATACAGTCGACACATAGATTGAGCTAACAGACTCATAAAAGGCACACTTACATTGACCCAGTGTTACATAAAGGTCAGGCAAACTGGATAGCTTTTATGGAGCTCATTATTTAATCTTAATATTAAAAAGAACCTAGCATAGAAGACCCTAATCAGGATTTGTAATTAAGTGAGAACATCATTCATAACCTGATTATAATTGCAGGGTTTTATAGCCCTTTTCAAGAAATCAGCCTCTTCCACAGTCGATGTCATGCAAGGGGTTTTATACAAAGCATGTCTTAGACTGTTTGTAAATCAGTTATTAAATGCATAATATGAATTTTTCATCTACAGTAATGTTTATAAAAATAAATGTCTCACGGACAAAATGTTAAATTCTTCCCAGATCATGATTTAAAGTAATAAGAAAAAGAATAAAATAAAAGTTAAAATAGTAACTGAATGAGATTATAAATGGTTCATGCTCAGATTTCGTCCTGACACATACAATTTTAACTAAAAAATTACAAAGTATGTAGAATCCTTGCCATGCTTATATACCTAAAGACTCCTTTAATAAGCCTCCACAATATTTCAAATTAACTTTATAGGAAAGGAGTTAGAGTATCATATTAGATAAAGTATAAGTCACTCTTTAGAGTAGAACGGCCCTGAATCTGATTAATCTGAATGATCTTTTTAGCAAACTGGATCATAGTAGCTCCCTTGGTGCCATTAATATCTAACTTTTCCAAGATCACGATATCTCAAAGATATTTTGTTCATGGATTATATGTCCATTAGACTGAAATGTTTCTACTGATGTATTGTGGTCATGAATTTATCATGATTCCACCAAGCAGAACATGGTGCCGAGTTGATACTGAGTCAGACTTAGCACAAAAGAAAAAAAATCCTTACAAATCAGTTGAAATTAGTTAGTGATATGATGAAAGTTGTAATTCTTCCAGAGTTTTTATCAGTATTTTGCATGAACTACTTCACTATCAGTGGCATCTTCAGTTTAACTTGTTTACTTCATATTGCAATGTACTCAGCAGTGTATGCTGTCTTCACTAAGTGTAACACCACTTCTTGTATTTCATTGAAGGACGTAATAATACCCAAGTGACAGAAAAAATAGCTTTTAAGATTGTTCTATCTTGACAGCTTGCAATTGTTCCAAAGTAATTTAAAAATAAAGCTGGTAGGATTTTCAGTTTACTGAAAGCCAGACTTGGACTGAAATTGTCTTCTCATGGAGGGGAGCCAGAAGAGGAAAATGGTTCCCCCACATAACTCTGCTCTGGTAGCAGGGTGAGGGATTCCTGAAAAAAAAGTGGGTGAATAATAGGTGGGATTGAAAGAACATAGTGCAAATTCCTTTTTAAAGAAGATGAGTTGATGCACTGAAGGAGAATATTAAGATATTACTAGTGCAGACACCTGAAATTATTACATTGATGAGGTAAAGAAGCAGAGGGTTCTCAAGAATGATAACTTCCCCTCACCTTTGCAGAGGTGAAGGATCACCGCCCTACACCTGCAGGCAGCACTCTTCCTCATGCAGCCCAGGATAATTTTGGACTTTGCCATGAGAGTGAATTACTAGCTTGCTATCTTGGTGTCCATCACGATCCCAAGGTCCTTCTCTGCAGAGCTGCTTTCCAGCCAGTCAGTCCAGAGTACACACATATTGGTGCTTGGGATTATTACTTCCCAGGTGAGGACTTTGAATTTCCTTTTGCTGGACTTCATGAGGTTCCTGTCTGCTCATTTTCCAGTCTGATGAGGTCCCTCTGGATGCTAGCACAGCCCTCTGGTTTATCAGTCACTCCTTCTATTTTTGTGTCATCTTCAAACTTCCTATGAGTGTTCTCTGTCCCATCATCCAGGTCATCAATGAAGAATTTATATGTACTAGCTCCATCACTTTGCCCTGAGGTATATCACCAGCCTCTAGCTGGAGTTTTTGCCACTAAATGACAATACGCCATTAAATCAATTAATCAATTTTCAATGCACCACAATATCCACTTATCTAAACATACTTCATTAGTTTTTTTTTTTATTTTTTTTTTTATGAGGATTTTATGGGATATGTTGAAACCTTAAAATTCAGGTAAATAGCATTCACCAAGCTATTGATCTAATTGTAGACCTCATTGTAGAAAGCTATCAAGTTGGTTAGGCATGCATTCTCTTTGGTAAAGAGCCCATGCAGGAGCAGGGGGGTTGGCCCAGATGACCTCTAGAGGTCCATTCCATTAATGGGGTTTCATCGTTATTCACCAGATGGGATAATTGGATGAAGCCACTGGTGGTTTTTGTTCTTGTGAGTACTAAGTGTTTTTGTTTTGTTTGCTTATTTTGCATGAGGCTGGGTTCCTCAGAGAAACTATAAAACAACTTGAAGAGAGTTTAGAAGGATATTTAAAACATAATCGTACTGTGTCTTTGAAAGGTTATGTAGAAAGATTGCAAAAATTTTGCAAGAACTGACAAAATTTACAGTTCTAAATATCCACAGTAACTTTGAAGCCTGTATTTCAATGCCCTTAGAACTGAAGGCAATCTGCAAGTTTTGTGACTCAACTGTTATTTAATTAGATAAAAAGAAATTATTAAAAAACAAAATAATACACACACAACAAACAAATAAACAACAAAAACCACACAAACACACGCGCAAAGAAACCAAACCTACCAACCAAACAAGATAAGATAATATACAATGTATGTTTTAATTTTAAAACTTTGCTCAACAGCAGTTTTAAACGTTTTTGGCTTTAGTTTAGCTAAAACACCAAAGTGGAATATAGCTTACACTTTTTTCGTTTGTGACAACAGCTGGAAGTATGTATTCGGTTTCAGTAAAAAGCAAACAGAGCATTTCAGCAAAAGAAGACAGAAAGAAAGAGGATGGCTAAGCTAGATTTTTTTTTTTTTTTTTGAAGTGCTTAAAAAGTTGGTATTGAAATTGAGTAAGTGACAGAGGAATAAACCTTTTAGTGACAGAGGAATAAACCTTTTTTTAAAAAAATTATTATTTAAAAAAAGCAAAACAAAACAGAATCTACATCCTTCTACTGCTATGTGTCATAAAATATTAATAGAAACATCTGTGAAGGAAGAGGAATGAAGACTGTTGTTTTAAACTGAAGCAGAGAATAAAAATTAAGCCTTTGTCAAATTCCTTTAACATTACAATGGAGTTCCTCTAACCTTGAAAAATGGTAGTTGGGAGGAATCCTAAAAGTCTGTAGTGTCAGCTAAAGATTTTATTAAAAGCCATCTCAGAGGGTGGCCCAATACAACATTAATGACTATGATAAAGGTGAGCTTTATCTTCAGAATTTCTGACAAGTTCTGAATCTGAAATACTAGCTGTTATTAATGAAATTGTACTATACACAAAAATCGAATGCTACCACTTGCAAAGAATTAAAATTTATCATTGCTGAGGAACTGAAACAAAATTACATTTGTATGCCTCTAGATAAATATTCTAACCTTTCTTTGTTCTGTTGTGTGACAGTTTTTAAATCTAGTATCATAATTAACAAAAAGTAAATTGAAATAAAAAAATAGTTTTATTTTACCTATATAATATAACAATAATGTTCTTAATTAATGACCTGAATGGCTTCATCACTGATGAACTCAAAATGGCCTCCCTTGATGGGCCCCACTCTGAGAGATTCTTTCTGGATTTCAGTGGCATATGCCATATGCTTGATGTTCAAACATCCAGGTTTCTAATTACATGAAGAGCAATTGCAGAGGAAGAGGGGGTAGGAAATTCCATGAGCACACCTAAGGAAATGCACCCTGTGTCTCTTGGTGTGGTTCTAAGGGTCAAATACCAAAGCTGTCATACAAGACTACATCATGACCAGAGTTGTGTCTAAGCTAAGGAAAAGAGAAGACCTGGGGCTGGTGATTCTGCCAGACTCTGTTGGGCTCTCTCCTCTCCCAGAACTCATAAACCATCCCAGGGATGAGGAACTGAGGGTACTGTAGGGGTGTATGGAAGGTGAGAGAAGCTGCTTCATTAACGTTATCTGGTCAAGGATAACGTTAAATGTAAAGGAGATAAGTAAAGGAAGAAACCAAACTGTATGTGTGTTGCGGGGCGGGGGAGGGCTGGGGGGGTAAGGGTGTTCAGTCCAGAAAATATGTTGACTTCATATGTTTGCAAAAATGTTCTCGGTAGACTTTTTAAATGCTGTCTAAAAATAAGTAAATACAATTTCATATACAATAATGTGTATGCAAAAAAGAAGACAAATACTTTTTAATTTTATATAATACAAATTATATAATTTCACTGCTTACCTTTGACCAGTTTCTAGGGTCAGGATAATGAGAGTAACTGTCATAGTAATATTCTCCATAGCTTGAAGGGAATCCTGCCAAGATGTAAGAGAGCCTTGGTATCTCACCCATGAGAGACGAAAGGTGTTCATAGTGCTTAAAACTGAGTCCAAAGGTTAGTTGCCAGAATAACCAAAAGTAACTAGAGATTACTGTACATACTACCAGGTATGCACAGAACTGAACTTGATGCAAGACAGTGATAATGGCAAGCCTTTCCTTTGCACATCCTTGTATGACATCAACTTAGTGACATATATGAATCCTTAAGCCTTAAGAAATTCCACCTCTACTTTTAAGTAGCTAGGAGTCCTCATTCTTTACTGTTTTATTTACTCACAGAAATATTTCAGCATTAAAATTGTTTATTGTTTTGTTTGTCAGTCCTTGGAGAGTAAAAGTGAACAAAAGCATAAAGATTTAGAAATAAATCTCTGTTATAATATTCATGTTGTTGACCATTTCTTTTTACCAGGCCAGCCGGAAAACCACAATGACTTATGGTTTTAGTGATTTGGATACAGCATTTATTAAAAGCTGTATTTAAAGACCTCTGTGGGACAGTCACTCCTACTGTCTGATTTTATGATTAGGATTTGCAATTATAAGAATTTTACCACATGAAAAGAGTTTCACTTGATTGAATAGTTATTTGTTGCAGAGGCTTAGACTCACTTTTCAGCTGATAAAGGACCACCAACCAAGTTTCTGCACCATCTGCATTCTCAATTTTCTGTTCCTGGCTTTTCTCAAGCATAAATGAGCAACACTGATCTAGAAAGGCTTATGACATTTTAAAAGAAAGGTTACTGCAAGGTTTTAATTTTGGACTGCATAATTCATGAAAGCTATGTACTGCTTACTCTATGTATCGTTTTCTCTCTCCTTACAACATGTTTTTGTATCGTGTTCAGAAGTTCCATTTTCTCCTGTGGTCTCCTTTCTTCAAAGAGCTTGATTTGAGACTCCTCTTCCATTTAAACAGAATATTGCATACACTGGATTTAATTTTATTTGATATATAAAGATTGAGTTCTGAGAACGGAGTTCTGTGCAGGGGTAAACAACTGCCTAGCCCATAGAAGTGGAACTCAGCTGCAAGTATTTACTTTCTTTCCCTATTTAATTCATTTTCCTCATTTCCTTACAAAATACTGATGTATAAATATGAAAATACTACAGAAATGGTACTGTAAGAGTAAGTTTTTTCAAGTAGTGTCTATGATTTTAAATGTAACAGTTCATATTAACTGTATTGTGTCTCCCAGGGGTCATCTTCCAGGCTAGCTTCACCAAAAAGTAAACCAGTTTACAAACAGACAATAACAAAATTTGCCTCAAAAGTTCAGTCCCTGATCTAAACTCTAATGGCAATATAGATAGCTCCTTAAGTAGTCTACTAGCATCACAACAATATCAATTTGCTGTAAATTAAAGGCATTTATCAGAAAAAAACTATACTACTGTGAAGTCTGAAACCTGTTTGGTACAAAACTGTCTAGTATGTATGAGACCAGATCTTTGGTCCAGGTTTTTCTTCTCATTGTTTCACTACAACATCTTTAAACAGAAAATAACTTTCTTACCAATGCATGACCCCTTTTCCCCATTCCAAGGAGAGTTTTTTTTTTTTTTTTTTTAAAAAAAAAAAGGAACACTGAAGGATGCATGACTTGTGAGAAAGATGATTTCTCTTAATATTAATGGATGGACTAATAAATCTGAACTATATCACAGAAAACTATGTCTTAGTTACACTGATGAAGACCCACTAATCCAGAAGATACCGGCAGGCCTGGAGTCAGCTATCCATTTTAGTATATCCCACAACAAGATAATGTAATTGGATTCCCTTCACAGAATCGATATGGAAAGAACAATTAAGTAGAATCATTTAGAAAAAAAATAAATGAGTCTGTTCTTGACCTTCATTTAATAAGAAAGGGACTGTGTCACTGCAGCAATTTTGTACAGTAGTTTCTTGCAGAAACTAACACAGATTATGGCAGAACATGATTCCAAAGGAGAAAACATGTAACAGGACAAAATTATTCAGTAAAAGATGGAAACTGATGCACAAATTGCAGGAAGGGAGAGAGAACCAACTTAATGAAGTGCCTTGGAATAATATCAAAAAGTAATAGCTCAGGAGACAGCCCTCTTAAAGGGCTGCCCCAGGATGAACTACTTAAGATGCAGTAGGACTTCCTTACTTTATGAGAGTTTTTTTTTTTTGTGTGTGTATGTGTGTCTGTGTGTGTCTGTGTGTGTATGTAGACTGTAAGTTGACCAAGATTTTATATCTCTGTCTCTATTGGTTCAAAAAGAAGTTATCCGTAGGGCTTGAAGGAAACCCTTTTTTCCTCATGGCCTCCAGGGGAAAAAGGAAAGAAGAAAAAGTTTAAATTATTATTATTTTTTCTCCTTTTGTTCTAGGCAATAAGAAGCTGTATTATAACTTCCAGTCCTTCAGCTGGTGGAAACAACTGGCATGAAAGTGGAGAAAGGGAATAAAACAGTGCCAGACTGACTGGCCAACTGACTGTCTTCCTTCAAGGAAGCCATCAGATCCCAGGTGGAGGATGAGTATGAGTCAGTCATATACTTGCCAAGCAGCATTTAGCTCACATAATCATGCCCTTGTTTTTGTGCTGTTCTACAAGATTTATAACTTTTAGTCATTGCACTCTAAACTGCATAAAGGTTAACATGGATAAGCACCCAGGGTATGAAGGCTGCCAGAGCCATTGATTTCAGGGCAGTCCCCTGAGACAAAACTGTGATATGAAATGATTTTTTTTTTTCTGTCATACAGTGTCTGAAAAAGAAACATTTTTTTTTTTCCCCATGTTTGGAAAAGAAGCAGTTCTCAGCTATTCAGGAATGGTTACTTGCAGACTCTCACTTCACCTTTTTTTGTATCTGTCAGTCACTCTGAGCCATTGGCATGAAAAGAAGTTTCTTAATTCCAGCAGTTTTGTCATTTTCCCATGGAAGATGAGGTATGGTTCACTTTATGCCCACTACCTTAATACAAAGCAGAGGTTGTGGAAACTCTGTGTTGCCCCGTGGATGAGCTGTGCAAGAGGATGTTTAGCAGGATGCTTGCAGCATGCTTCTGCTCTTTTGGGCTATGGCAAGGTAAATGGATGAGCTGAGGGGCAGCTACAGGCAAAGATGAGTCTGGCAGCCCTGTAGCATCCAGGCATATGGCCGTGGCTGCTAGGTAACTCAGAGCCCAAGGGCTTCCAGACAATGAAGGCACTGAGCAGAGAAAGCCAGCAATTACATCCTTTTTAACTGTGCAACAAAACATTATCTAGGGCCTCGCTCAGTTCACTCACCTCATATCCCAGACTAATCACTTTTTTTTTTTTTTTTTTTTTTTTTTTTTTTTTAACATTTAGCATTGCCAATAGCTTTGCATCTACTTCAGTTCTGGATAATTAGGAAATTGTCATAGCCATGTTTGATCTTTCAGCTCGCACAGCTGACTGTTTCAGAAAACATCCTTGTCCCATAGAGCCCATAGAGTTGTTTTTTGTTGTTGTTGTTTTGTTTTTTTTTAAGAAGTTGTTGTTCTGAAAAGGACTGGTAATAAAAGAACAGTGGATACAAGAAGGCACTACAAGTCATAAATGTACAGATAATAAACTGCTATTCTGAGCAATCAGCTCCCTAAGATCTTAATACAGTTTACATGTAGAGGGTAAAATCAATGAAATATTAAGTCCTTGATATATGAGCTTATGTTTTCTTCTTCCCTACAATATATTTGAGACAAATCTAATAGCAGGTGACATAGGTTAACGACTATATGACTATTTCTTACAGTGGAAGATAAACCATCACTAAAAAAAAAAAAAAAAAGAGAGAGACTAAAACAAAGTCCATACAAAATATTTGATTGATAGGGAAATAGCCAAGTGGTTATGGTGAATGAAAAGTGTGGTGGAAGAGAGAAAATACTTAAAAATAAATAAATAAATATGGAAGTCACACACTTCATCAAATCTGTCATTGTTTAAGTTTTGTCCTGTTTGTTCTACACTCCCTGTCTTATAAACACAGCTGTGATGACTGCATTAGGCTTCCTATGGAATCTGTCTCTGCCATCATTGCTAGCATTCCTCATGTGAAGTTACATGGGGATCCAGAACTTGGACACAGCTCACAGGGATAACAGTACTTCTACTAGAAACAATTCTGGTAGAAGGTAATATTCCAAAATGTTATACTGTGTATCCACACTATAATCCCTAAGTATGATAAATATCTTTCTATGTTATCCATTTTAATACAGAAAATTACCAAAAGCTAGAAGGCAGTGTAATTTATCTGTATAAGAGTGAGTGAAATGTACAAGAGAGTATGCAAAAATATTTTAAAAAGTATTTTAATAATTATTTCAGAAATAATGTTGAAGTTCATAGAAAGGTTATTCTTGATTTTCACAAAGCTGAATGTATAAATAACTCAGTTAATCTATCAGAAATTACACCTATCATAAAAATTACCCAATGCATCCTTTACATCTTTTTGCTGATTTTCTATTTCTGATGAGTTATCAGAAATAGAGAAATAGAGTTATTGCGTTCTTTCTATTTCTGATGAGTTATCTTTACAATTTTCACACTTGCTTGACCTTTTAGGTATTGCTGAAAGAATTGTGAAATCATATCATATTATCCCAAAAGAGGATTGAATTTCATATTCCTTTATGTGAATGGTTTACATTTAATGCACCCAGAAATGCCTTTATCATCTAAAAATGTAAGAAAAGTGAAACTGAACAATTCAGTGTCCCTGCAGTAACGGCTATTTCCCTTTAAAATTATATCTCATGTTAGCATGTCTTCTACAGTAATAGCTTTACTTCCAGTGAGAAGGCAGTACAAGCAAATTGCTTAGAAGCAAAGATGCTCAGGTGATGGGTGTGATAGATTCAGATGTACATTAATTAAATAGAAATAATGTTTAACATAGTGTTTGTGGATATTTTAAGGCCAGCATACTGAATGCCATAACAATTGCCTGCCCATTTTCATTGTCTATTACTCTTGTATGAGGACGAAATTAAAGTAAATGACATTAATAATTGTAGGAGGTACATTACATTAAAGTCCAAATGTGTCTTGTCATATTCAGGGCCTTATATTCCAGAGTATAAAAGTACTAAGATCCCTAATTCCCCTTGTTTTCTTCATCTGTTTTCTTACCTTGATAGTATGTTATTGACTGAAGAAACACAGAATCTTTAGGCTACTTGATTCTTTTTGGTGTAAAATGTCATGCTTAGTTTACTTTAACTCTGCTAAACTTGGAATGAAATCTGGGTTGAAATACTCCTATTGACTAGTATTAATTCAGAGAAGGACTTTTTGGAAGCAGTCCCACAAAACCTCACTTTTTTATTTTTTATTATAAGCATGATTAGAAAAGAGTGTGTTGTTTTACTCGTAAAATCTTTCCTATTTCTATTTCATTGAAAATTTTTAGTACCTCCAATGTACTTGATTCTGGCAAAGGGAATTGGATGCCTTGGGCTTTTGGATGGGTTTTCTGCCAACCTGGTGAAAATTTGATGGTATTTTAGTTTTAAGCTGCTTGGGTGAGATTTCTCAGCATTGGTAAATCAATCTCTTTGGAGACAACATCTGCATGAAACCCATATCATCTCTCCAGTGCTTCCACCTGAGATACAAACTCTATGTGCATGCGTGTGAGTGCCATCCTCCTCTCAGTGGCGCCTCAGGACCTCTTTGTGGCTGGAAGGGGTCTGAGAGTTTGGGCTGGGAGTTGGCCTTGCCCTTGGTATCCTCACCCTTCCTGCAGATTCAGTAAGGCTAAAAACAGCCAAATTTCTGTGACTTTCTTCAGTCTGTGAAGTTAAAAACTATTTCCATAAAGCTGGAATTAGAACAGGGAAATGGCAGCTTTACTTCTTTATTAATTTTCCAGGGCTTGCTTATAATCCTTTTACCTGTATTATTTTTAATGCAATATATACATTATCAAAATGACCACAATGTAAGCTAGATTTCTGTTCAGACAGAATTGCTCTGGTATCAGGGAGGAAGTTTGTATCTAATAGATTATTCTAGGTTGTGGCTTCAGATTTTAAAAATGGAATACTGGTGATTTGACAGATGAGAAATATTAAAAGCAGGGCAGCATATGCATGATGAGATGAGAAGGTGCATGCTAAATGTAGATTTTTTTTTCTTCTTCTTCTTTTTCTTTTTTTTTTTCTTTTTCCTTTTTCTTTTTCTAATAATGAAAGCCAATGAATAGTTTGAGAGTAGATTTCTTCAGTCTCTCCCAAGTATGTATAACATTTAATATCAAAGAGTCAATAATTTTCACATACAGTATGCACCTTGATTTCAAATATTTTTGAACAATTATCTGTTTAAGGTCCAGACTGTAAATTAATGAGAATATTGAAAAAAAATGAAGAAGAAGCTTCATTGTTGTTCTGCAGCTCAACCTGTAACTGTTTCTCCTTTCTGCATGAGGCAGAAGAAAACAGGACCAGCTCTTCTCAGCAAAAAAACTCTTAAAAACATTATGACTGCTACAAAACACAACATCCACCTTGGCTGTTTACTGTATTTTTATAAATGAGCTTCACATGAGACCACGCATTCTAGAAGAAATGTTAAATGCATGAATGAATATAGATGAAGACATAGATACAGGTAAATAAACTTTAACTCTAGGATTATTCCTATAAAAAGAAACATTGGTGCAAATTTGATTCAAGCAGAGACCTCAAAAGAGTTATTTTCTTTTCTTGAAAAGGACAGAATAAAAGCCAAGTTATGATGTTAAATGGAAGGAAATATTTTTACACTAGGTTCCTGTAGCTTGTTGAAGTCAGTTGTTACTTACAGTACAGAACCTTTTAAAATTTTTATTACAGTAACAACAGCACCATGCATAATGGTGGTTTACACTTGAATAAAGAATAATTGCAGATAATGGGTCTGTCAGCATGAGCGGATTAGGGGTCTCAGCAGTGGTTCCATCATCACAGTGAAAAATACTAATTTAAAATCCTGTTTCCTTTCCTTTGACCTTATGCCTCATTACATTAATGGCATTAAGAGTTAATTTCTGGCAGTCATTATTTATTTATTTATTTATTTATTTATTTATTGTGTTACTTTGCTTCTTATATAACATTGCATTTTTCATAGAGGAACTTCATGTTTCTCATGGCTTTTAGCATTTTATGGTTTAGTTCTAGGAAAGCTGCTTGTTTTTTACCAGTTTGAGGGCCTGCTCCAAAGGAGCAGATGGTGTGAGGTTTGGGTAATCACTTGAAGTGTCAGGGGAATACAAAGAATGAGGTCAAAGCAGCCTCTTTGCAGGAAGGCAAAGGGCAGATATTCCTACTCACACCTTTTCATAGTTTTTCCTCTTTGATAGGAACACATTATGAAATGAGCTTTAGTAATGACAAATGTAATATGTTAATGATATTATTTATAAATATAGAATGTATATTTTCTCATACTAATTGTGTAGAATTACAGTTTTTCACTTGCAGTCTCCTATTTAAAATTATGAATTATCAAGAAGCTTTCACAGAATCATAGAATCACAGAATGGCCAAGGCTGCAAGGGACCTCTGAAGGTCATCTAGTCCAACCCCCCTGCGAAGCAGTGCCACCTAAAGCACGCTGCACAGGATCACGCCCAGGCAGGTTTTGAATATCTTCAGAGAAGGAGACTCCACAGCCTCTCTGGGCAACTATTCCAGGGCTCTGACACCCTCACAGTAAAGAAGTGCCCTCTCATATTCAGATGGAACTTCTTGAGCTTCAGTTTGTGTATAATTACAATCTGGAAATCATTTTGTACAATTAAGGAATTGAAATACAATTACAGAAATAGGGTATTCCACAGCATACTGCTGGTCCATATGATTAGTCTCTAGAGAGAAGAGCTCAAGTTTTCCAGCCTTTGCTAAAAAACACATGTAGCATTTCCTGTGTTGCCTCACCCTCTACTATCTGCTTTACCTTGCCTGCAGAGTTGCGTGGCTGAGTACTGCTGGTGTTGGAGGATATGTGTCACCAGCAAAGGAGCTGCGTGAAGAGCTCAGCACAATGCATAGCATCAGAGATGGCAAGAAAAAGAGCCACCAGATCTTCTCTGAGACTCTGAAGCTTCAAGAGTTTGGACCCCAAGCTGTACTGAAGGAGAAAAAAATAGTCTGTGCTTACTAGGTTGGGAAATGGAGACTTCAGGATCATGAAGGCTGGGAGATGGTGGCCCCAGGAGGATGGCTCTTGCTCTACCTGTAGATTTGCAACTGCAGAACAGGTTCAGGGAGAGTCTGGGAGCCATGTCTAGCAAAGTTTCTAAGGCAGATGAGACTGAGACATGCAGCAGACCTTAATCCTGTTATAGGACTTGAACTGAGTTAACTCAAATAGACTGTTTTCAAAAGCAAGTTTCTGAGATTTTTGTAACATTTAAGAAACTCCAGAAAAAAATCACAGATGTGTAAAACTACTAAAGGAATATTTGATCAAAAAAAAATAAAAATAAAAATTTCAATTCTTATCTTTAAATTTAATTCAATTAAAGTTTGATTTAAGTTTAGATGGGTTTTACCTGAATATGACTTAAAATGTACAGAATGAAATTAAATCCAGACAAAGTGAATACAGATATCAATCTTTTAATAGAAGATATTGAGCAAAAACTTGAAAAGAAATTTAAAAATCCTTAAAAATAAAAGAAGCCCACCAAGCATTATACTGCATATTTTAATGGCTAATCTACTTTTAATGTTAGGAATTAAGAAAATTGCATTGAAATAAATTTCTCTATGACTCTTAATACTTTCATGACTACAGTATTTTTCTCTGGCTCTTAGAGGCACTACCCAAACAAAGGTCTGCTTCTTCCCTGCCTAAGGCAAGGTAATTGAAACTAGATGATCTTTAAGGTCCCTTCCAACCTGGCCCATTCTATGATTCTATGATAATCTTAATTCACCTTTCTTTTACTCTGTCAGTAAGAAAGAAGAGAGACAGAAAAACAGCAAAGAGTAAAGGCTGAAGAAAAGAATTGCAGGGCTGAAAGAAGCAAGGCCAGAACAGGAAAAAAAAAAAAAAAAAAAAATTGAATTTCCAGTCAATGAACTAAAATGGAAAAGAGATGTAAGGAAAAGTGTATAACCACAGGGTGAAATTGTGCTGCCCCTGATGAAGTCAACCAAAGCTGTTTCTAAGAACATGATGAATGCTTAGGAACTGCAGGAATCAGTCCACAGATTGGAAGAACAGTTGAAACAAAGCTCATGGAGAGAAAAGAATAAAAAACTTACAGTTATTGAAAAAGACCTGAAAGGAACTTGAGGAGAGATATATCTGGAGAGAGAATCAGCAAGAGACAAAAATAGGAAGAGGCAGGCAATATTCTCAATAGAGGCTAATAGTTCAAACCATTGTATGGCCTGTTCCTGTCAGAGTTGTATGTAGAATAATGGTAAATAAATGACAGAATAATGAAAAATGGTAAAATATATTACATTTAGCATCAGGAACATGGTAAAATCTGTACAAGTGATCTGGAGTGTTATTTGATATGATGTTTTATTAAGAGAATTACTTTTAGTTTCTGGTATAAAAAAATACGAGGTTGGTGTACACACACACACACACACACACACACTAAGGTTTGCTGGAAGTGTCAGAAAAAATGTGCTTATTTATTTATTTATTACATTTATTTCTGATTTACATTTATGATACCGGTTCTTTTTACTTGGAATTTTTATTAGTGAGAAACCTACATGGATGAGCAAGGAGCTCTTGGCAAAACTCACAGAGAAGAAGGAACTATACAGCATGTGGAAGAAGGGACAGGGCACTTGGGAAGAATATAAGGATACCGTCAAGAATATGCAGTGATATGACAAGGAAGGCTGAGGCACATTTGGAATTAAATCTGACAAAAGATGTCAAGGACAACAAAATGGGCTTCTTCAAATACATCAGTAACAAAAAGAAGACTGCAGAAAATGTAGGCCCACTGCTGAAGGGGCTGGGTGCCCTGGTGCCCTGGTGATACAGAGATGGCAGTTACTGAATGCCTTCTTTGCCTCAGTTTTCACTGCTGAGTCCTCAGACCCTAGAGAAAAGAGACGAAATGTGGAGAAAGGAGGACATTCCTTTCTGTATTGGGTTCATGTGGCAATGTTTTGGTAGCTAGGGGCTTCAGGGGTGGCCTCTCTGAGCACACCCCAGCAGCTGCCCCTTGTCAGATCAAAGCCAGCTCCAGCCAGCTTCAAAAGGGACCCGCCAATAGCCAGAGCCGAGCCAGTGAGTGACGCTAGTTGGGCCTCTGGGAGAGCAGATTGAAGAAAGGGGAAACAAACAAACAAACAAACAATACCTGCTGCACAACAGCAGCTGGGAAGAGAGGAGTGAGAAAGTGAGAGAGAACCAGCCCTGCAGACCCCCAGGTCAGTGCAGCAGGAGGTGCTCCAGGCAGGCAGCAGCAGTTCCCCTGCAGCCTGTGGAGAAGCCCCTGGTGGAGCAGGCTGTCCCCCTGCAGCCCATGGGTCCCACATGGAGCAGATCTCCACGCTGCAGCCCGTGGAGGAGCCCCCGGTGGAGCAGGTGGATGTGGCCTGGAGGAGGCTGCGGCCCATGGAGAGCCCCCGCAGGAGCAGGCCCTGGGCCGGAGCTGCAGCCTGTGGAGAGGAGCCCACGCAGGAGCAGAGGGTCTGGGGGAGCTGCCGCCCATGGGGGATCCGTGCTGGAGCAGTTTGCTCCTGGGGGGTGGACCCCGTGGTAAGGAGCCACATGGGAACAGTTCCTGAAGAGCTGCTGCCTGTGGGCAGCCGCCACAGGATCAGTTTGGGAAGGATGGCATCCCATGGGAGGGACCCCACAGGGAGCAGGGGCAGAAAGTGACCATGCAGGAGCATCAGAGATGAAGCATCATGGACTGACCACAGCCCCCATTCCCTGTTTGTTCCCCTGCACCTCCTGGCAGGACAACATAGAATAAAGTGGATGGGGAAAAGGTGTTTTCAGTTTGCTTTTAGTTTCTCATTGCTGTAGCTTGTTAGTAAAAGGTAATAAATTACATTAATCTCCCAAGTCTTAGTCTGTTTTGTACATTACAATAATTGTTGAGTAATCTCCCTGTCCTTGTTTCAACCACTGAACCCTTTTCCATCAGATTCAACCCCTGAACTCCTTTCCACCACATCTTGGTTGAAGACAATCAGGTTAGATGTCATTTAGGCAAACTTGACACACACAGATCTATGGGCCCCAGTGGGATGCATCCACGAGTGCTGAGAGAGCTAGCTGATGTTATTGCTAGGCCATTCCATCATCTTTGTAAGGTCATGGAGAACAGGAGAGGTGCCTGTAAGGACTGAAAGAAAGCCAATGTCACTCCAGTCTTCAAAAAGGGCAAGAAGGAGGACCCAGAAAACTTCAGGCCATTCAGCCTCACCTCCATCACTGGAAAGCTGGTAGAAGGTTACCTGGAGGTCATCTCCAAGGTCGTTGAGGATAAGAAGGTGATCACTAGTAGTTAGCATGGATTCTCCAAGGGGAAATCAAGCTTAAGCAATCTGATAGCCTACTATGATGAGATTACTGGCTGGGTAGAGGAGGAGAGTGCTGTGGATGTTGTCTACCTTGACTTCAGCAAGGCTTTCTATCGTGTCCCATAACCTCCTCGTAGGCAAGCTCAAGAAGTGTGGGATAGATGAGTGGGCAGTGAGGTGGACTTAGAACTGGCTGGATGTCAGAGCTCAGAGAATTGTGCTCAGTGGCACAGTCTAGTTGGATGCCTGTAGTTAGCAGTGTTCCTCATGGGTCAGTACTCATTAAACTTAGTCATCACCTGTATGATGATGGGACAGAGTGCCCCCTCTGCACGTTTGCTGATGTCACAAAGCTGGGAGGAATGGCTGAGACACCAGTGGGCTGTGCTGCCATTCAGAGGGACCTGGACAGTCTGGAGAGCAGGGCACAGAGGAACCTTATGAAGTTCAACAAAGGCAAGTGCAGGATCCTTCACCTAGGGAGGAATAACCCCAAGCAGCAATAGAAGTGGGGGCTGACCTGCTGGAGAGCAGCTTTGCAGAGAAGGACCTGGGGGGTCCTTGTGGACAGCAGATTAATCATTAGCAATGTGCCGTTGTGGCCATGAAGGCCAATGGTATCCCGGGGTGCATTCGGAAGAGTGCTGCCACTAGACCAAAGGAGGGGATCCTCTCCCTCTGCTCAGACATGGTGAGTCCATACCTGGAGTACTATGTCCAGTGTTGGGCTCTCCAGTACAAGAGGGTCATAGGACTACTGGAGCAAGTCCAGCAGAGGGCTATGAAGATGATTAGAGGACTGGAGCACCTGTTGTACATGGACAGGCTGAGAGAGCTGTGCCTATTTAGCCTGGAAAATACTGAGGAGAGATCTTATTAATGTATACAAATATCTGAGTGGAGGGTATCAAGATGATGGAGCTGGTCTCTTTTTCAGTTGTGCTCAGTGACAGGACAAGAGGCAATGGGCACAAACTGAAGTACAGGAAGTTCCGGCTGAATATGAGGGGCGCTCATATTCGGGGAGATCATCTTCATCGGTGATCTGGACGAGGGCATTGAGTGCACCCTCAGTAAGTTTGCAGATGACACCAAGTTAGGTGCGTGTGTCAATCTGCTCAAGGGTAGGAAGGCTCTGCAGGAGGATCTGGATAGGCTGCACCGATGGGCTGAGGTCAACTGCATGAAGTTCAACAAGGCCAAGTGCCGGGTCCTCCACCTGGGGCACAACAACCCTAAACAGAGCTACAGGCTGGGAGATGAGTGGTTGGAGAGCTGCCAGACAGAGAAGGACCTGGGAGTGATGGTAGACAGTCAGCTGAATATGAGCCAGCAGTGTGCTCAGGTGGCGAAGAAGGCCAATGGCATCCTGGCTTGTATCAGAAACAGTGTGACCAGCAGGGCTAGGGAAGTGATCGTCCCCCTGTACTCGGCTCTGGTGAGGCCGCACCTCGAGTACTGTGTTCAGTTTTGGGCCCCTCGCTACAAGAAGGACATTGAGGTCCTTGAGCGAGTCCAGAGAAGGACGACGAAGCTGGTGAGGGGTCTGGAGAACAAATCCTATGAGGAGCGGCTGAGGGAGCTGGGCTTGTTCAGCCTGGAGAAGAGGAGGCTCAGGGGTGACCTTATCGTTCTCTACAGGTACCTCAAAGGAGGCTGTAGCGAGGTGGGGTTTGGTCTGTTCTCCCACGTGCCTGGTGACAGGATGAGGGGGAATGGGCTTAAGTTGTGCCAGGGGAGTTTTAGGTTGGATGTTAGGAAGAACTTCTTTACCGAAAGGGTTGTTAGACATTGGAACGGGCTGCCCAGGGAAGTGGTGGAGTCACCATCCCTGGAAGTCTTTAAAAGACATTTAGATGTAGAGCTTAGCGATATGGTTTAATGGGGACTGTTAGTGTTAGGTCAGAGGTTGGACTCAATGATCTTGAGGTCTCTTCCAACCTAGAAATTCTGTGATTCTGTGATTCTGTGATTCTGCACTTCTTTATTGTAAGGATGATAGAGCCCTGGCACAGGTTGCCCTGAGAGGCTGTGGAGTCTCCTCCTCAGGAGATATTCAAAACCCGCCTGGATGTGATCCTGTGCAGCATGCTAGGTGGGTCTGCTTGGCAGCGGGGTTAGAATAGATGACTTCCAGAGGTCCCTTTCAACATCAGCCATTCTGTGATTCTGAGACAGTGACTTTCCCCACATTAGTTCTTTTGCCATGTGATCATTTACTAATGCCATATATACTAATGTTCTTTCTGTATACATCAGTGTATTTTTCATTGGTCATTTATTAGGATTAGGTACATATCTCTAATTACAGTTAAGTGATGTAAACCAGTGTGATTCTACTACATCAGTGAATCCACATGGACCCATTTTATGGCTATCTTTCCAAATACAGGTTTGTATTAATAGCCCATTTCTGTGTTTTCTGGAAAGCAAATGCTGTAATGAAAACATCATGTAGGTAGGTATGCATGAAGGAGGAAAAAATATTTTAAATTAGAAAGCATCTGTTGTGAACTGTACTTGGACTATGAAAAAAAAAAACAGTTAAAAACTTTTAAGTTTCTTTAGAGGCAGGTTCAAATAGGCAGCTGGAATCCTTTTTTTTTTTTTTTTTTTTTTTTAATCTAAGATAATTCTGGATATGACAACAAATTGAAGGGTGATCTGAGGTTAATACAGAAATCAATAATAAAACTGTCATCCAATCATTTAGATACCTAAGCATTTTTGCACAGATACTAATTACTCACGGCTTTTGGAATCCCAGAGCCTCTGCAAGTCAGTTCACTTATCTAGACTGAAATAAATATGGATTACTGTGTCTAACTTCAGGGACTCAGACATGACAATGATGCTATCACTTACTGTGCAAAGGTCCACTGCAACTCATCTCTACCTACTGTTAAGCATTCTTTGCTCTTGCCAACACCTTTGAACTGAATCCAGAAACTCAAGATACTGGAAGCAATCAAAGTAATTTTTGTTTTAGAGACCCAGACTTAGAGGATAAGGATAAATTATCATTAAGTAACTCATGTGCACTGAGAAACATTCAATGTTTTCAGTGTGTGTGTGTGTGTATGTATGTTGGGAGGGAGAGGGTGTGGCTATTACTCATGGAAAGGCTGTTGCATGATAAATGTTTTCTTAGAGTAGTAGCTTGGTTGTTAGGTTGACATGCATGTGACAGTACTGAGGTTTCAATTATCTTCTTGCATCAATCAATCTTTTAGTTTTCAACACTGTTGCCTGCAGTAATGTCACAGCTTTTCTGTCAGACAGGAGAACTTTGCGGGAAATGTTATTCATTACAGCTGCAAATCTGTCACTGTGCCTGGCATGGTTTGTTAATGACAACATTTATTTCAAAGAGCCATGTTTCGCTTTGTTGCTGGAGAGTTGACTTTGTGATCGTAAAATATAATGAAATGCCAAGAAGATGAAGTGAATGAAGTTTGCCAAAAATACAGCTAAAGTGATTCAGATCTCCCCTCAAAAAAATACGCACACACAAATACACTCTTTATATTTTGTTGAAAACGTTTAATCACTTCCTAGCAGCATGAACACGGGCAAAGGAAAAACATTGGTTAGAATACAGTACGTAGAGCAGCATTCACAAACAGTAAGTTAGAGTTTCATTTGGCTTTCTGATTCTATAGTACTGGAAAGAAAAAGGCTTTTCAGTCAGTCTCTCAAAACAAATAAAAATAGACAACATCCAGCTTTGTACAACTAATATTGAGATGCCATCTTTCATTTCCCTCTGTCGTAAAAGACTGAAGGATTTTTCATTTGAGGAGAGGCAGAGAGAGCTGGAACTGTTCAATCTGGTGAGGAGAAAGCTTAGGCGGAAGAGTATAAGTACCTGATGGGAAGGAATGAAGAAGAGGGAGTCAGACTTCTCAGTAATGTCCACTGACTAAACAGGAGGCACTGAGCACAAATTTAAAAAAAAAAAATAAAAAAAAATCAGGAAACACAAAACACGAAAAAATATTGAATGCAACAAGTCACTTCTTTACTATGAGGGTGGTCAGACATAGGTGGTTGCCCAGGTATGTTGTGGAATCCTCATCTGTAGCGATGCTCAAAACTTGACATAGAACCAGACAATGTTGTCTAGCTGATCCTGTCTGAGCAGATAGGGTTGTACTAGATGATCTCAAGTCTGTTCCAAGCACAATTATTTTGTGATCCAGCGATTCATGGCTTCATAGAGTTTTATGAGTGTTATGGTAGAATGGGGAGCAGGTTCTATGAGAGGCAGAAGTTCAGGTACAGTTTTTCCCTAGGGAAGCAAAAATTGTACCCATCTCACATAGCCTAAGGAGGCAGCTTTCTTGTAGCAGGAAGAACACTTGGATTATAATGGGATTTATGAGCACACCACATTCCTGCTAGTGCTGTGAAATTGCTGCCAGTACCTGAGATATTCGATCAGTTATCTCTGCTTTTCGTAACAAGAGCTGTTGTGACTACTCCATAGGTATATACTTCGGCTGCAGACATCACAGGCAATCTGCCTTGTAAAATGCTTCTGCCTAATGGTGTGATACAAATAAAACACCCATAATTATATTTAGATTCACATGACATTGGTTTTGCAAGCCTCAAGGCAAAGCCAATCAAGGCAGGAATTAGTAGAAGGGGGCACAATATCATCCTTTGCTAGGATGAGAAATATAGTCAGGCCAGATGCCAAGACGTACTCATGTTGCTCTTTACTGATGTTGTTCCACTACCTAATTGCTTGTTTTCTTCTCTAGTGAAGGATGTTTTTTCTCTTAGACCGACAGGTCCCTGTGCTGGAACTCCAAGATAACACACCAATGCTTTGGATGCTACTGAACAGGTCTTGCACAGCATCAAGGCTGTCATCTTACCCCTGGATCCTCAAACTGAGTAGAATGGGGGTAGTCAAGAATTTGGGAGGGGACTCAGCTGGAAGAACTGACCCAAACTGACCAAAGGAATATTTCATACCATGTGTCATCACTCTCAGAAATAAAAGCTCAGGGAAAAAGGTAAGAAAAAAGAAGTAAGAAAGAAGTAATGTTTATGGTTATGGTGTTTGCCTTCCCAAGCAACTGTTATGTGTGCTGAGATCCTGCTTCCCATGAAGTGGCTGGGCATTTGACTGCTGATGGGAGGCAGTGAATGAATTCCTCTTTTTGCTTTGCTTCCTTTAGTAAATTGTCATTATTTAGATCCACTAGTCTTCACATCTTCCTTCTGTCCTGTGGGAAAAGAGGATAAGCAAAAGGCTGGGTGGGTGTTTGGTTGTTGTCTGTGGTAAAGAGAGGGGAGGGGAGGGGAGGGGAGGGGAGCGAATGGAAGATGGTAATGGAGGCTGGGTTAGGCTGTTTTAGGGTAAGGGGGTACTCTAGTTTTTTTTTTTTTTTTTTTT
>CM021733.1:67855001-67873369 GCA_011075105.1 Heteronetta atricapilla
GGGAGAGGGAGAGGGAGAGGGAGAGGGAGAGGGAGAGGGCGAGGGAGAGGGAGAGGGAGAGGGAGAGGGAGAGGGAGAGGGAGAGGGAGAGGGAGAGGGAGAGGGAGAGGGGAGGGGAGGGGAGAGGGAGCTTACAAAGTTAAGCAAGCATTCACCACTTACTAAGGATCTGTTGCAGCAAGGAATCTCTCAATAAGGAATAAGGGATCTCTGCAACAGGTGTGACTTTGAGGTGTCCATACTTAAGGGGAGATCCTGTCATGCAGCCAGCTGCCATGTAGAAAAGCTCAAAGGGCTTTTGGCCTGTGCACTATTTATGGGATAAGATGATGGACTAACAATCATCCTGTTTTTTTTTGGCACATACGCCATTGTCCCTCAGCTGCTGAGCAAGATGTCTGTCTGACAGTTTGTTCAGCACTCAGTTTGAGCCAATACTGTGGTCACTGTCAGGTGTAGCTTCTACACTGGTCATTATCTGCAAGGCCTCAGGTTCAGAGGGCATATCATCATGTGGGGGCAGAGAGCATACCATCATGGCTATTCAGATACTGTGTTTCAGAACTGAACTGATATATAATTTAATACAGGATCAGATCATGTTAGTTCTGAGGCAGTACACCAGCAGAGCATGGAGATGGAGAGACTCATTAGTCAAATGAGGAAGGTGAAATTATCAGCAAACTGATGATTATACAGGTTGTATGTAGGTTGCCCTGGGGATATAACAAGGGCATACCACATACTAGTCCGCACACCGTAGTTATAATATCTCTATAGTAGTAGATGGAAGGCAGTAGATTTCATTTCCCAACAGAACTACTTGTTCAATTAGTCTTAACGTAAACAACACTCAATGTATGCTGATGCTTCCCGAATTTATTTTTTTAAAGTTATGTCTATTCACTTATTGCATAATCTCAAATTAGGAGATAAGAATTTAGCTCATAACAGGTGAAAAGTGAAAACAAATACCCTTGATTTTACCCCAAAAGTAAAATACAAAATTTTAGCTATAGACATTTACAATTCTTTTTTTTTTTTTTTTTTTTTTTTTTTTCTTCCAACATTGTGGTGTTCATGAAGTTCAATAAGGAGTAAAAATAGAATAATCAGTAAAATCTGGATGTATGAGTAACTACTAGAAGTTTTACTTCTGATTCTTTGTCATAACCAGTAAAAGTAGCCATCTGACTTCAGAAATGAACTTTGTAATAGATTACATAAGATTGGACTCATTTTATTTCTCTGTGCAAGGCTGTTGTGTGAAGAGCAATCAATAAAATATAACTGGAATTTATGCTAGGCCTTGCCCTATGCCTTTATAGAAAAGCATCATAGATAATAAATTTAATAAATACAAGAAATGTGGAAATACTTCCATTCTCTGTACACGGAATAGAATTTTATGTAAGAGAATCAAATGCAACCAAAACAAGAAAAATTCTTATTAATTGCCTCATTGTTTGATTTTTTTCCTCTCCTGGGTATCTCAAATCAATTTAATGTCCAATATTATTGACCTACCTATAATCTGAGAAAGTTGAATTTTGTGAGCTTTCAGCTTTCAAAGCATTCATTGTTAAATAAACAAAGAAGTATTTATAAAAATGGACAAGCTGCATAATTGTTGCTTGCTAGTTTTCCTAGGACATAAACATGAACTTCCTTTGTCTAGACTGGCTGATTATAATCCATAAAGCCATGATTAAGGAGTAATATTCTTCATTATTCAGAGAGAATATTAAAGACATCCTTGAACTGCAATTAGAATTTTTGAAACAGAAATCATAAAGGGATGTAATTTTCTATGTCTTTTCACTGAAATAAAAGTTTTGTGGGAAGACTTAAGTGAAAAATGTTGCAGTGGTTTGCATGTTGTATTCTGTCTCAGAATTCAGCAAACACATAACTTAAAATAAACCAAGGCAGTTAAAATATTGCCTGTTTAGAAATAGCCATATCCTACACTTAAAGGAGAAGTTAGTAGAATTTGAGTCAAGATATAAAGCAGATTTTTTAATTATTATTATTATTTGAATGAGGCAGTGAACACATGCCCATCTTCCAGTACAGGAAACAGAGAATGTTTCTACATGTGATATAGACTTTAAGTGATTTTACATTTACATTAGAACATATAGCGCATTTTGTAAAGTCTATTTAGGAAGTACTCTTGCTCCTGTTTCCTAATAATATATGTCAAACTACTTAGTATTTATATGAGAAATTGCATAATCAAAATGACTAAAATATTTTGGAGAACACTTGGAAACTTTGGAACTGACTCTTATCTCAACTGTCACTTTGATTCCCTTGGAAAGTTAAATTTCATATGTGGTTATTTAAAGGGTTGTATATAGATGTTACACAAACTTTATATTTCAGTGGCACCATTGCTTCATATTCCCTGAAAAACTTGTTGATTGCCTTTCTGAGTGGCAGTTGACTGGTGACCATAAATTAAGCCACTGTCAATCCAGAAACAAAAACACTGTATTTTTCTCTTATGAACAAACAGAAGGGAACTTCCCACATAGAAAGTCAAATTTTAAAGTGATTAACAAATATTCTGCTGCAATTTGTGGGTATTACTGAATTATGCAGTTTGTACTTCAGGGAATGTAGAGAAGGAACATATGAGTAATAACTGTGTTAAATGCAGTCTATCCAGTCCTCTAATTTAATTGACTATCTATAGGCCAGACATCAGAGGACAAAGACCTCATCTGACAATGACCATGCCCACTATCTTGAAAAATGCCTGTTCCTGACCATCTTTTGTCAACTTCAGATTTTGTTTCCTTTTACTCAGAACAGCCAAACTACTCCACAATGCTGGCTGCCTGCTATTCCCCTGCCTCCCAGTGTTCTTGTACTACATGCAATTTCCCATAGAATGGGATCCCTCTTCACGTTTTTCAACACACTTCTTAACAAGTTAGTGTTTTGTGCCCTTTAGTAAATTGCCCATTCCTCTAGGAAATTTATTATAAATTGATTTCACATCTTGTGGCTGAGTTTGCCCCCTTGTTCTATGTTGAAGCTGAATCACTGCTCAAATGAGTTTTTTCACCGCTACTAGAAAATGCTAAAGGCATTCTGATAACTCCTTAGACTTGTTAGATGCTGCAGTATAAAGCGCTTTGCTAGCACTTTATGGTATCTTTGTAGAACTGTTTTTTCTTTCTTCAGAAAGGATGAATTCATTCTTGGAGGACTGCTTCTGTTTGCAGATCTATGAACCAACATGGACTTATTTCACAGAAATTAAAAAATAATGCAGCAAATCACTTTTACTCTGTAGTGCTGCTAACCTAATTCATCTCTATTTTGTAATGTGTTAAAATGCATATCAAAATTTTAAAATTGTATTTTTCTCATTGAAGGCAAAAATCATATTCAGCAGTCTGAGAAACACGTCTCCCATTTCCAACATAAATATGTATCAATAAATACTCTGCTGGCCTGTTCCCAATGTTTCTCAATTCCCAGAGAATTTTATGATTCTTATTTCTAAGAAATGCATCAAAATGATAAATCTGTTTGTAATTATTCTAGTGTATGAAATTCATTTATTTAACATATCAGTCCAAGAAATGTCATCTTCTAAGGAGACATTTTTATCACAGAGAGAATTTTTAGCTGGCATAACATAAACATGAGAGACAATTTTTCATTGTGAGGGAATAGGTTACTTGAGGCAATTGAGAGTCTGGATAAAATGGAAATGAAAGAAAATGACACACTGTTTACATGTCACCTTGGTCTACCTGTACTTGTTATATCTACAAAACCTGAGCAGGCTCTATGGCTGTGTTCAAGTATGCCTCTGTTTTAGAAGCTCTGCCCTTAAACATGGACATCTCCCCAAGCTCCTGCAGATGACCTGCAAGCTCATTTCTTCAGCATGTTTTTGTGGTTTATTGTTCCTCAAATTCATGATTACACTCATTCCCCAAATAATGTTTTTACATCCTGAAAAGTGTCCTCAAAATATCTTCTCTTAGGATGCTGTCTGTATGGCACCTACATAATCTTTCAAGCTCAACAATACACCCCTATAGAGGAAAAAATGTTGTAATACACCCGTATTCAGAGACTTCAGCTCTTAAATCCCTATTGGGAGTTCCCAGTCCAAGAATAAGCTGCTCAATCACAGCCTCTCTGTTCAAGGTACCTCAAGCCAGGACCTTACTTCTAGCCTATATGCCTGTCCTGAGGAGCCTCCCAGCATATTGCTTTAGAGTGAATGAGCACATCATCTTCAGGTGTGCTTCCTCTCAATTAGCGGAGAGGTCCTCAAATCACATGCAATGAAACTCATAAAATCATTAAGGTTGGAAAAGACCTCCATGATCATCTGGTCCAACCATCCACGTACCACCAATGTCACCTACTATACCAAGTCCCTAAGCACCAAGTCCAACCTTTCCTTAAACACCCGCAGGGACATTGACTCCACCACCTCCCTAGGCAACCCATTCCAATGCCTGACTACACTTTCTGAGAAGAAATTTATCCTAATTTCCAACCTAAACCTCCCCTGGCACAACTTGAGGCCATTCCCTCTAGTCCTTTTACAAGTTACCTGTGAGAAGAGGATGACCCCCAGCTCCCCACATCTTCCTTTCAGGTAGTTGTAGAGAGCAGTAAGGTCTCCCCTTGGCCTCCTTTTCTCCAGACTAAACAACTCCAGTTCCCTCAGCTGCTTCTCATAAGATATGTGTTCCAGGCCCTTCACCAGCTTTGTAGCCCTTCTCTGGGCACACTCCAGGGCCTCAATGTCTTTCTTACTGTGAGAGGCCCAAAACTGAACACAGTACTCGAGGTAAGGCCTCACCAGGGCAGAGTACAGGGGAACAATCACCTCCCTAGTCCTGCTGGCCACACTGTCCCTGATACAAGCCAGGATATTGTTGGCATTCTTGGCCATGTGGGCACACTGCTGGCTCATGTTGTGTTGAGCATTGACCAGCACCACTAGATCCTTTTCCTCTGCACAAATTTCCAGCCACTCTGCCCCAAGCCTGTAGCAGTGCATGGGATTGTTGTGGGCAAAGTGCAGGACTCAGCCCTTAGCCATGTTGAACCTCATCCCATTGGTCTCTGCCCATCCACCCATCCTGTCCAGATCCCTCTGCAGGACCTTCCTATCCTCTGGCAGATTGACACTTCCTCCCAGCTTGGTGTCATCTGCAAACTTATTGAGGGTGCATTTAATTCCCTCTTCAAAATCATCAGTAAATACATCAAAGAGGATGGGCCCCAGCATCAACCCCTCAGGAACACCACTGGTGACCAGTTGCCAGCTGGATTTCACTCTGTTCACCACAACTCCCTGGGCCCAGCTGTCCAGCCAGTTTTCAACCCAGCAAAGTATGTACCTATCTAAGCCATGGGCTGCCAGCTTCTCCAGGAGAATTCAGTGGGAGACCATGTCAAAGGCTTTGCTGAAGTCTAGGTAGACTATATGCACAAGCTTTCCCTCATCTACCAGGTGCGTCACCTAGACATAGAAGGAGATGAGGATGGTCAGGCAGGACTTGCCTTTCATGAACCCTAGCTGCACCTGATCCCCCAGCTGTCCTGCATATGCTGTGTGATTGCATTTAAGATGACCTCTTCCATTACCTTTCCGGGCACCAAGGTCAGGCTGACAGGTCTGTAGTTCCCTAGGTCCTCCTTACAAACCCCCTTATAGATGAGCATCACATTAGCAAGTCTCTCTCTCACATTAGCAAGACTGTTGATAGATGATAGAAAACAGCCCAGCAATCACATCTGCCAACTCCCTCAGCACCCTCACGTGGATTCCATCTGGCCCCATGATCTTGTGCGTCCAGGTGGAGCAGAAGGTCTCTAACTCTTTCCACCTGAACTGTGGGGGGTTTCTTCTGCTCCCCATCCCAGACTTCCAGATTGGGAGGCTGAGTACCCTAAGGATAAGTGGCCTGACTAGTAAAGACAGATGTAAAGAAGGCATTAAGAACCTTAGCCTTTTCCATATCCTCAGTAGCCAAGCTACTTTTATGCTGACTATCCAGCCATCTGGACAGTGTTCCCAGGGCCACATACAACTGTGTCATGTTTTTGTTTATAGATTATGTTATGCTTGATTGTGTTATGTTACATGTGTTATGCATGGGTTGTGTTATGAATCATGGATTTAGCTTATTAGCCACATGTATCTAGACTAGCAAACTTCATTGATATGACAATATAATAGCTATGATCTCATTTTCTGTGTATTGCAGCTTTTCATTTCTGTGACTTTATTGTCTTCTGCATTTTGTGGAACACATTAAATATAGGAGAAAGTCTCAAAAACAAGAAAATATGTAACTAAGTTAAAAGAATTTGAATTGAAAGATATAGCTACTGCTTGCACATGGAGAGTTTATTAAGAATTCTCATTGTAAAAACGAGATCTAAAGAGTCCTAGAATTAGTCTTGAAAATAAAAGAAAATATTTCCATTTTCCAGATGGTTAGATCATATCATCCTTCTCTTTTTTTTTTTTTTTTAAAAAAAAAAAGACTATAAGGAATAGTCTTAGGTCTAGTGAGGTTTAGGGATATCCAGAACTGCTTATGCATAAGAAGACCACTTAAATCACAGGAGAAGTACTAAAAGTGCCAGGCAATGGAAGATCAATATGAATGAAGCCACCTTCCTGAGATTTTTATAGAGTAATATTGGTGAAACATTAAGTTGCCTGACCGTGATTTCCTTAATATCAATTAGATCACTGAAGTTCCTTGAAATAATCCCTCTGAAGTGCTTCACATATTTTATTAAAAAATCTGAATGTTAAAATTGTCATTCATGAAGATACTTCTTTTCTCACCTCATTCCTTCCAACACTTATAAATGGTTTCCTTTTTTTCAGAAGAATTAATAATAATAATAACAATAATAATAAGTTTTTTCTTTCCTGCCTAGATTTGTCTTGTTTGAATTTGTGGACATGAGTGTTTGTATAGCAGATATGTTAAATGGGTGAGGAAATAGACAGTGACTTTTGTTTTCCGTATTTGTATATGGAAAGTCAGTTACACAACCCAAGACACAAAGTCAGAAATGGAAGTTGTATAACTTTAATACATTTATAATTGTATTTATGTGTTCAAGTGTTGCATTAATGTTTCAGATTATACTCTGGGAGTGTTTTTTTTTTGTTTGTTTTGTTTTGTTTTGTTTTTTTGTCAGTTGATAAGAAACTGAAATTTTCCAGACATATCTTTTCAGTACTTCAGCAAGTACTACAGTGAGGAATCTTAGTCTTAAGTGTATGATCCTGCATTTGGTTATATTGATACATAACTTAATTAGAAATTTATCAAGAAATGTATGTTGTTCAATATCACTGGTTGGATTTTATTATTTAACATCATAAATATTCATATTAATTGTCAACTCGAACACAAAAGGTTGTATAGTTACTCAATGATTTGAATAAATATAAAAAAAAAAAAAAAAAAAAAGTTTAAAAATTTTTTTTTCCTTAAAAGTTATAAACTTTCTTTCCTTTACATTTATTTTTAGAGATGAGATGGCCTGCTTTTAATTCATTTGCCATTTAATCCATGCTCCATTAATTTTATATTATATTAATTTTGTGTAGCAAGTAAAATTACACAGTTTCTGTGGCATGTTAAATCAAAACTATTGCTTTTATCAGACACTTCCAAATCTAAAAAAAAATAAAAAAATAAAATCCTTACTATGTTATTTTGACAATATCTGATTGATATAAATTAAATTATAATCCTACTTTAGCTTTTTAATTAAATGAGCCTCATACTAATTGTTCCATCCTTCTGCCTATAACCGATGCTATGATGACAGGATCATAATTACTTGAGTCACTATGTAGCCTTTTAAAATATTGGAACAAAATTAGCATCGTTCCACTCTGGAATTTCCCCAGCATTCCAAGATTTATTGAGAATTAACATTAGCTTTCAAATATTTCCTTTTTTAGCTCTTTAAAACTCTTAGTTAGAAAAGTTTAAATTCATTACTTACTGTGTGGGAGCTGGGAAACACAGCTGCTCTGGAGAGTCCTTAAACTTTCTAGGAGTTCACGTATTTCAAAAATTCTGTGCATTAGTTATATACTTTTCCATTGGGGGGTTATATTTAGAACTATTTCCATAATACTGGAGGTTAGCAAATGGTTTCCTAATAAATTAGCCTTGCCTTTTAATTTCCAATTTTCTCTTTAATTTAGAATTTCTCCCTAACTTAGTGCAGCTCTTACCCATAAATCAGGGTGATGGTGCATAATTTAGCTCTAATGTACCACATTGTTCACAAGGCCTTGACTGCTATAAAAAGTGTGCCTACTGAGTGAATAGCAATAAGCTTACAAATAAGGATGAGAGTTTTGTGGGGTCTGCTTCTCAAACTTCACTGAATAGCTTAGTGGTTTGATACAGTTCTTCTTTCGTTTTCTTAATTTTCCATATAGCTGAAAAATAACTTGTACTATAGTTGTCTTGGTATGTCCATACAAAACATATTTTCCACAAGAAAGAATGCATGTTTGTTGCCATTTTTTTCTCTTCTCTTCTAAGTTCTTTTCTCTGTAGTGGGAATGCATGGCATAGAAGTACCCCAAAACAAGATTCATGACATGCCAGATTAAATATTCCATGAGGTGACTACATTGGCTGTACATTAGGAAAGGTATGTTAAATGTTCAAGGTGATCTTTACTGACAGTACATTTTTGGTTGAATATCACTGGTAATCATGGCGTTGGTGGAAAGAAGCATAGAAGATCATTTTAAGTATATGTAAAAAGAAAGAAAGAAAGAAAACACAACTTTTATTGTGAATAGAAGAGAACCATAACAAATGTGCTCAATAAAATTATAGTGGGGAATAAAACAATATAAAAAGAACTAGCAGTACTTTTTGGTTAGGATGTAGCTGCTAAGATTTTAATTTTCATTCTATACATCTGTTGCTATTTGCTTGTTAAAAATTGAATTTATGTTTTTCCTCTTTCATTTAGACAACACATAATGTTTCCAACAAATTTATAACTTTAAACAAATTTTGTCAGCACAAGTATTTCCTTCATTTAATGCAGAATGGCTTTGATTGGTGAGATTAACTACCATAAGCATGACCATAATAAATAATACTATGTCCTCAATAATCAGGTGTTAAATTTGTCTATATTATCAGTTTAAGAAAGCTTTCCTTTCCACAGATGGCATTTTCAGAGCTATTTCTGATGCAAAATAAAAAGATGGAAAAATCCTAATTGATATACATATCTTTCACTTTATCTTAGTTATTTATGTAAAAATCCTAAAATTTCTAGTGTTCATGGTATATGTTTTTATTGATTACATTTTCAGTAGTAATCTTTTATCTTTTGGGGTTGGTATATAAGAGTGAGCTCATCAACCCAAAAGAGAGATTATCTAACAAAGTGCTATTTGTATCTGTTATGGCTCAGATGATGCTTTCTCTGTACCATGACCAATTGCCCCTGTATTTGATGATCTTTCTGTCTTGTGGATCTTTCTGTCTAGTGTCACTACAAGGTACGTACTCTCCCTCATAGATCACATCAGATAGGCAGAGTTGGAAAAAACAGTGCTGCAAAACTCTTGGTGTTGAACTGCACTCGTAGCAACAAAGTGCGTCTCCCAGAGCAAGTAGCCTCTAATGCTACTCTGACTACCTCTCTGTCTTTGGTACAATGGAACGAATTTTTAGACAAATTAACCCCCCGCACACACCCCAGATGTTATGCTCATTTAAAAACATAGGTGTAAATTTAGAGATCACCAGTCCATATAGAGAATTTTGCTTTACCTATTTATTTATTCCTAACTGTATTTATTCCTAGCTGTATTCACTGTCCTTAATTGTGTTTTTATCCATTGGATATGAAAGGTTTATGATTGTCTTGGGACAGAAAATGACTATATGACAAGTACAGGTACAGGTCATATAGCCTCTCAGTTATTTTGAATGTCTGAATGGAAGTTTCTTGGGGAAACATTAAGACATTAATTTTTTATGACTATCTGATATTTAATACTTTAGTTGTGGGTAATGAAAAATTATCCTGTGTGATACATTCAGAGGTGAAGGATGCACAGACAAGAGAGTATAAAGATATATCCAATTAACAAATCTCTTCTTGTTTTGAAAACACTTTTTTTTTCCCCCTTAGAATGGGAGTATTGTGGGCTTTTTTCTTGGAAGTAGACAAATGAAACTTGTCACTAGGCAGAGAAGAGGGGGCTTCCAAGGGATATTAAATACCGTATGGATTTGTGCATTGTCCCGGAAAAGGACATAATAATTGTCACCCTCAGCACAAAGTCAGAAAACAATGCCCACTCCCTAGAGGTGATCTCTAGAGGACAAATCTGTTATACATTGATTGGGCTGCCTAGTGGTACTCTGCGTTTGACTGGCAGTAAACAAAAATCCTGGGGCCCGATCCAAACAAAACACACCGAGCTTGATGGAAAGGCCCACCACAGGCTGTAGATCAAGCCTTTCATCTCCAGAATGACATGTAGGCACCACTCAGCAGCACTAAATTCAATTTCAGAAAGAAAATACATGTTTGTTTCTATCAGGTAAGGAACATGTTCCAGTAGTATCTTGACCTTGACAACATCAATGGTGCCAAACAGGGCTGTACTGATGCATCAGATCCCCCTTGGCTTGAATTAGACATGTGAGTGAGGCAAGTAGGGTGTTTTTTGTAGTACTGCCAGAAAATATATATATATATATATATATATATTTTCTTGTAAAGCATTGACTGTTCTTTTTATTTTTGTTTTTACTTTTTTTTATTTATTTTTCCCCCTAAAACAGAAAAGTAACTCAGCTGGTATCTTGAGCTGATAATTTAATATACAAAAAGAAAAGACAGGAGTTTTCATTGGTCTATTCCATTTATATGTGTAGAATGCAAGAAACACCATTAAAACTGAAACAGTTGGAATCCTGTTATTTCTTTAAACGTGTGAAAGACAATTTTCTTCCAAGACTTTAAATTAAATATTATAATTTCTCAAATTGCCAGAAGAAAAAAAGAACAGGATATTCATTGTGAAGTTGCCAATATGCTTTTTATTTATTTATTTATTTATTATTTTTTTCCTTGTTATAGCAATTGTATTCACAATGTACAATATTCTATTTCTTGACATGCTGAGGGAACTGTTTGACTGCCTAACAGGTTTTGAGAAAACTAAACACCTTCAGGATTTTTTTTTTCCCCTACTTGAGCTTTTATACTTTCATTACAGTCTCCTAGGTACAGTTGTTTAACATAATGACAAACCTTTCTAAGGATTATTTTTCTAAAGAGAGCTGATCTACTTAAAGTACTATGCTGCTGTCACTTTGATGCTCGTTATTTGTTCAATAATAGTTGCAGTTTTTATTGTACTTTTTGTGCATAAATATAGAACCTGTTTTGAAGAAAAATGAACTCGTGGTTATTCTGGCAGAAAAATTCTGTATGTAGATGTAATGATATGCTTTACTGGTCAAGAAACAATCAGGTACAAACAGGTACAAAGTAATGACAATATTTCAATGCATTGCAGTTAGTTCTAGCTGCAAGAAAAGATTGGCGCAAAGAACAGATAATGAAGATGAGCAACGTACACAGAGCCTTATGCTTTGATAACTTTTAGAGCTGCTGTTGTAAAAGGTGGTATAACATAAGAGGAAAAGAAAATTTTCATCCAAGCAGAAGGAAAACTGTCCATTCTATAGGCATCTAACTGCTTGTGGGTTGGTCATGTTTAACTCCCAATGAAGGATTACCAGAGAAATAATGGACTGCTCTTTGTGTGCATTGCGTAAGTGTTGGGGGAGAAGGCAGAATATAAATAAATATATTCCTTCTCCTTGTCATCTGCTGTAAGCAAAAAAGTTTTGGCAAAAGGGATGTTGACTGTGATTTAGCAGCATGAAGCAGAAGGGATTGACCTGATTACAGTTAGAACTCTTAGTTCTCAGCATTTTTGTTAATCGTATAAATCTCAGCACTTTTGGTAATCACTAAAACTTAAGCTTCAGTGTGTGACAGCTCTGACTGGAGAGTTTCCTAGCTGCAGTGCTGGGACTGAGCATGAGAGCTGGGTAGGACATACCAGTCCTACTCTTTAGAGTGAAAGCAGAGTCAAAACCGGCCTGAGGAAATGATCTGAGCTGGGGCAGGTACAGTGCAGGCCTGGAACTGGCTCTGGATCAGTCTTCTTGCAGGGGTTTAGGCTCTTCCTGTCCAAGTCATTTCCTCACCAAAACAGCACTACAGTCATGTAGGCTCACATGCAAGTTTGCTGCTCAAATGAAGGAACTCCTAATAACAGGGTATCTGTTTTATTCATTTGTCTTTTTCTTTTCAATTATGCCGGCCTGAACTTGAATAATCATACATTTTCTTCAGGCTGATGTTCAGATGTGCACTAGTTTATGGCTGTAATTGCTCAAATGTTCCTTAAATGTTTGCTAGTTATCTCAGGTAGGTGTTACTAGGGGATGTAAATAGGAGGAAATGTGCTGAGAAAAAGATTGTTTAAACGTAGGTCTGCCTTTGCTAAGGCAGAACTAAGCTCATCACTGCTAAACGCTATTTTGTGAAGTGCTTGTACAATGAAGCACAAGCTTATCTTGGACCTTAAGATGTGACTATGACATTAGTAATGTACAATTACATTACTGTAATGGCATCATTTTTATAATGGCTTTTAACCTACGATTTCATTTAAGAATTTCCAAGACACTTATTCCATAGCTTAACTTGTTGAGATATTTGTGCTTACCTACACATTAAATTTTATGTGCTGAGAACAAGGTGTTTTCAGAGAGACGCTTTGGCTTGGATTCATTTTCTCCCTGTTCAGACAGAGAGAGAAATTTGTTTACCACCTGAGCATTTAATCATTCATTAATATGGTATCCAACGATCTTGGAATATTTGTTTGAATTATATCTAATTTATTTTTTCTACTATAAGGAGTTTCCAGTTAGCTACTTTTACTTGATCTGCAAACCAGTCAACCCAGACTTTTTGCTTAAGTCCTTTTGACCTCAGAAGGAATATAGTGCAAGTAATTACTGTCCCTATGAGGTGTATTGCCACTTTTAAGCATTTATTAGCTATCACTGAGATGCCAGTAAACCAGTGCATGAGCTAAGAAGTGTATGGTTCTGAATGTGACAGCTCTGTGCTCTCATACTGGTTTGTGAGATGTATGTGATATTGATCTGGCGTCAGAGGCAAGTGATGTTATTACATCACTCTGCAATTTACATAAATTAAAACAGCATGTTCTAATGTGTAGGGATAATCTTTCATTTGTTATCTTCAAGAAAAAACACAACCCAATTATGGAATTGTAATGTTATATTTTGAATATATATTGAAAATCTTGCAAAAAAAAATCTGGAAAAAATCATTAGTATGTCTAATTTTAAAAGAAGTATAATTACTAATATTGTTTCTATCCATTTGTATCCGTGTATTGCAACTTTGCACAATTTTAAAGGCACAGAATGATTAATTTTTCCACATGGGCGAATAATCACAGTTACTTGTAAATAACCTGGCACCTTGCCAAAGTCATGCAGTGACTGCAGCTCTGACATTTTGCTGTATCTGCTTTTAGCACTCTGCTTATGGAAAACTATAAACTTGAACAAAAGAAATGGGAAGCTGACAAAATGCCCTCAGTTATAGCTCTAAAGAAAAAGAATTACTTTGGGAAAGCCATTTTGGAAAACCATTTCAAAGAAACAGAAAAGGCACAAAAAAATGATACATTTCTGCTCTTTGCCTTGCAGTTAAACTGCCTACTATTTCATTCTGTCCAATTTGGTTTGTTTGTTTGTGTGTTTCTTAGACAGAATCTATTTCTTTCCAGTATGAAACAGCAACCAAGGAAAAATGAGAAAAGAATTAGTACAAACAACTCCACCTTTAAAGAGCTACCTTCTTCATGGGAACTTAATTGTAGTCATTTATGGAGAATGCTAAAGGACACAACTCCATATGGGAGCTAAAATAAGAGCTAAATTGCACCATTACTATTGAAAATTTTAGCTTCCATAAAGAACTCTCTCCACACTATTCAAATTATATACTAGAATTTTATCCCTTTTAATCGTGAACTTTGTCATAAGATATGCTTATTGTTTTATTTTTATTTTCCCAAAGGCAATGGGTTATTTCTCTCACTCTCTCTCTCTCTCTGTATATATGCTTGCACATGTGGCTGCATATTTATTATATTCATTATGTCTGCAATAATAGTGTACAAGAAGCCTGCTCGAACACATGAACATATAGTGCCGTGAACTGTACAATCAGAATGAAATGCATTTCTGTACCTTCAAACCTTATAAAATAAGTGAATAACTTGTAGGTCAAATATGTGCTTTTTTGCTGAAATCAGCTGAGTTTCACGGGACACTTTGGACAATCCTCTTAAACAGGAATAAAATAGTAGGTTGATATTAGGACATCTTCCATTTGTAAGGATGAGATGGCTACTGGCAGCTGTTACAACTAGGGGTGCGTAGTCTAGCTTGGGAGGAGGAATAAAATTTGTATAAGCCAGGCCAGGGACAGATGAATTCTGGGAAGCCTCTGTTACATTTCATAAAGCAACAGTATGCACATCACTGACTGGTGGTAAAGAAAGATTAAGGACTACACAGTCTCCATTGAAAAACAGTCCTTGCCAGCAACAAGATTAAAACCAGCTGGTATATAGGAAATTAACTGTAATTTTAAGGTTACTTCATGAAAAACATACAGGATATTGTCTGGTTATGGAGAGCATAAATTTCATATTAAGATGAAAAAGCAGGTAGATGAGGGTAGAATATTTCCAGCTCCTTGTAATTTAGCTTCAGGCATATTTATTTAGGATTAGAAGGGGTGTCATCAGATAATAAAGGAATTATTCATTGATTGCACTTAGAAAAATCTGTTTTTGCATAAGAATCTAATTTATACCCAACATAACTTGTTTTTAACATATAAATAAGGCAAAAGTAGAAGTGAATGTACAAAAAAAAACCAAAAAACAAAAAAAAAAAAACCAAGAATTTTATGTGACTTTTACCAAAGGGTACCCAATGTATTTGCCTAATGCCATACCCCAAATTGCTGTTATCATTATAATTTTCAAGAATATCATAAGGATTAAATTATACACTTCTGTAGTTCCATACTTAGAAATGCACAGCTATCTGACACACTGCTTAAGACTTTTTTGTTTTAACAACACGTTCTTTGTCTTCCTCTGATATGAAGACATCACGCAGGATTAAAGAAGAACTTGGAGGTAGCCTGTGCCTATGGATGTTTGACTTGCTTCCTGTCCTTCCCAGCAGTCAACAGGCTTGGTCCCACCAAGTTCAGACCTCAAGGACTGTGGCAGGGGGTGACACAGACAATGGACTGGGCATGGTGCTTACCATGTTATCACGGTCTTAATATGAGTTCACAGCAGTCTTGTTTCTGGTTAAGGTACTTGAATAGATATTGTATTTAAAATAATTAATTAGATAAAGGATATTTTGTTATTCAGATCTGGTCTCCTTATTTTCTGTTTTCTTCACATTCCCTAAAGTGAACACATCAATACAAGCAACTCCCTCCACTTATTGAATATAGATAGGTCTGAATGTTTTGCATGTACCTGTTGAAAACAAATATGTCATATCAATATATTTACTTGTGACTAAGGTAACCTTGATAATAGTTAAATCATCTTTGGTTATTCCCCACCCCATGCCAAAACCCAATAATTTCAGTTATCAGACTTTTTAGATGAACAGAATGTATACTCTGGAGTCCACTGACTTCAGATAGTACCTTGTAAATTGAGGCTGAGACATAATGATCTCTTCAGAAAGAATATAAATAGTAGGTTAGTCACTCCTCAGTGAATACCGTGAATAATTTATCTTGTGCCTTTACTATTCACCACAGTCAATTTGACCCATATATTATCTCACAGGTACCAATCAGAAGGAAAAATGTTGCTTTCATTAAATTTCATTATCACCACTGTTATTCTATTTCTTACTTCACTTTAGAGAAGTAATCCAAAGCAGACCAATAGACTTTAACAGTCACCACTGATTTGTCAACATTACATTTTCACTTTTTTATTGGCTGCAAGCAGAACAGTCAGGAAAAATAAGGCATACTGAAAAAAAAAATCCAAGTGACATCCTAAAAACTCACACATTATAGTTACCACATTTTTTCCTTCTTAAAAATATGACTTCTATAACCTTCTAGGAAAATGCCACCTATTTCACTTTTATTTTTATTTTATTGTAGAACATTTCTCTTCCTTTTAGTGAATTCCTAATTTTTGGTATTGCCTTTTTAATTTTGGTCATTATAAAGATACATGTATAAGATTTTAATGGTCTGGAAACAAATACAGCATTTTGGAATGCAGAGTTGTTCACAGGAAAATGGAAACAATAAATAATTTGATATATTTTTATTAAAATTGTAGCAACAGCGTTGGAAAATGCATCTTAAGTAGATTTGAATATTAATGTAGATTTGCAGTGAAAATGAACATGGCATATTAACCAGTATGTGGTACTTTAATCTCAGGAAATATACCACAGCAGACACTGATGGAAAAACTAGGAAAATGTTATTAATTGTTTGGAAGATTCAAAACCTTATTCTGTACTGTTATTGTGAATTAATACTATAATACTGTCAATAATATAGTGAAGTCTATTTGTAATATCAGAGGATTTGCCCAGATTTAAATGATAATTATCAAAATGATTCTAGATGATTCTAGAAGCCAAACTCTTCCTAGGATTTTTTTTTTTTTTTTTTCAAGGATGTTTTAACAGTACCTTCACATACATAATTTATTTTTTATATGCTGGGTTCCTGTTTACAGAGTATTCCTCTTTATTTAGATCCTTTTCATAAATCACATCACAGGACCTTGTCTGCTCTTTTTGAGAACAATAGTAAAATAATATTTTGCAGAATTAAAACTTCTAAAACATTTGTGAAAAAAAAAAAATAAATAGAATAATCTCCCAATGAGTCCTAAAAGGCATTTTGGTAAGAGTGAGGAAACAAAAAATATTAAAACTACTCATTATGTTTTGTACTTGTCAGGATATTTTTCTTGCTCTTTTGTTCTCCTGGCAGGTTCCATTTCTGAGAACTGTCTCTTTTTATGAGAAAACTGTCTTTTTATGAGAAAAAGAAAATATTACAGCTCAATAAATCCAGAAATGATCGCTAATAATATTAGTCTATTTCTAAAGTTGCTAACCTAACTCATCACAGAGTTATTTTTTGTTCTTTAATGTTTGTTTGGTTTTGGGGTTTAGTTTTACTTTTTTCTTTTTTTTTTTTTTGAAAATACTTCAGAAACACTTCAAGTTGAATACAGAGGTCCATGGGCACAGCACCAGGGGGTACATTTATAGGATTAAAAACAATGGACACAAGTTGCAACATGAACATTCTGAGGTATAAGGAAAATATTTTAAATGTAGGGGTGGTCAGATACTGGAAAAGATTGTCCAGAAATGCTGTGGAATCTGCAATCTCCTTTCCTGGCAGTTCTTGAAACTTCACTGGACTAAATCCTGCTTTCAGAAGAGCATTGGACCAAATGAGGCTAAATTAGTCCCAAATTAGTTTGTGTCTCCGTCTATGATTAGCACTTAATTTAACCGACTGCTTGGATTTGTGGACATTGCAGAAATGTAGGTGTCCTGGTTTCAACCGGGATAGAGTTAATTTTCTTCCTAGTAGCCGATATAGTGCTGTGTTTTGGGTTTAGGAAGAAAATAATATTGATAACACATGGTGTTTTAGCTGTTGCTGAGCAGTGCTTACAGTGAGTCAAGGGCTTTCCTGCTCCTGGTGCTGCCCAGCCAGCGAGGAGGCTTGGGGTGCACCAGGAGCTGGGAGGGGACGCAGTCAGGACAGCTGGCCCAGACTGACCAAAGACACATCCCATCCCATGTGGTATCATGCTGAACAAGAAAAGCTGAGGGAATTTGGACAGGGGGGCTGCCATTGCTTGGGAATTGGCTGAGAATCAGATGGCTGGTGGTGAGCAATTGCATTCTGTGTCACTTGTTTTGTTTTCTTTCCTTTGTTGTTGTTGGCATTTCTTTCTTTCTTTCTTTCTTTCTCTCTTTCTTTCTTTCTTTCTTTCTTTCTTTCTTTCTTTCTTTCTTTCTTTCTTTCTTTTTCTTTTTTCTTTCTTTTTTCTTCCTTCCTTCCTTCCTTCCTTCCTTCCTTCCTTCCTTCCTTCCTTCCTTCCTTCCTTCCTTCCTTCCTTCCTT
>CM021733.1:67873769-67889015 GCA_011075105.1 Heteronetta atricapilla
CCCCTTTCCTTTCCTTTCCTTTCCTTTCCTTTCCTTTCCTTTCCTTTCCTTTCTTTTCTTTTCTTTTCTTTTCTTTTCTTTTCTTTTCTTTTCTTTTCTTTTCTTTTCTTTTCTTTTCTTTTCTTTTCTTTTCTTTCTTTTCTCTCTATATACCATTCATTCTGAGCTTGTCAAATCCAATCCAACCCACAGTGGAAGGAGGTCTTTCTGATGTTGATATCAAATTGTATGAGTTCTTGTATATAGTTCTGTTCTAACTCCTGGAACTTCAGTGATTTATACTTTGATCTCATGCCACAAGCAGTTCCTTCACAGAATTATGTGATTGTCTTGAACCAAGTCACAAGACTCTGCATTCACTGTGGCTGCATCTCTTGGCATTGTGCTTCTCCAGAGAGAAGTGCAACACTAAACAGCCATCCTTGCTAATAATAGCTAAGAATGCTTCAGTAACACTTCTGAAGTGGTTCCATCTTAAATCCTAGTGGTAAAAATGGAGGACAGATAAAATTAGCTACCACTCTCAGTGTTGTTAGTCATCTATGGACTAAGCATTCAAGAGCTATTATCCACAAACCATTACTGTGCCAATCACTCACATAAATGTAATATACAACAATAAAAATAAACATAAAAGCTATTTTTGAGCTTATAATAAGTACCCAAGAATTAAATAACATCAAGATTAAAAATGTCTGCACCTAATTTGCGTCTAAATTCTTCTTTGTGCAAATGTGTATGTGTTATCATACTGTTTTTAATTACATGGTGATACACTGCTTCTTTGGCAAGACTTTCATTAAGTGGAATTGTGATAAGCTGAGGAATCTTGCTTGTGTAGTTAACATTTTTTTAGGAACTTTTTTTTTTTTTTTTTTTTAACAGAAAACCTTCACAAATGCAAACATACAACGTTTAAAAGGTTTATATCATAAGAGTAGCTTAATTCCATGGCAGTTCTAAGCCAATGGAGATGTCAGGTAATTTATCCATTTCTTTTGGAGAATGAAAATGGAAATTGAAATTCATTTCTATTTAGAGATTTCTCCATTTCTTTTTATTCTAAAAAGCTACTTCTTCATATTTTTTACTACTCTTTGAATAGATTGATTCAGGTTTGCTCTTGGTTCTCTTGAAGAGAATCTCTGTTTCATATTTAAAGTGATACTGTTTGCACCCTTAAAAAATGAAGGCCTAAGTCAGGAGTCTCCCACTCACATCAAAATGCTTTTTGAAAGTTTATAAAAAGTTACATTTTAGGCTTACACTACGTTTATAAGGACCTTTCTCTTTCACACTATGAGCAGGACAAATTCTCTATGTATTATTAAAGTTTGCATGCAACTGTAACTTTTGGTATAAGTTCCCATTGGGTTATGATCAGTGTGAGTGAGAAATTATCTGGTTAGTCTATATCTAAATTCACAATACTATAGTTATCAGCTATTTTGTAGTTTATTTACTGCTTTTGAAAGAAATATTAAACTTCATTCCTTCAGCATTTGCAGAGAGCTAGCAGAAAAAATAACAGTTACGTGGACATACAGGATCCAGGAATTGCCTGTCATCTGTAAGTGCACACACACGTACCCTTATAGACACATGTACGTAGACATACATGTATATTACAGACTTAGGCACTTCTACTACAAACTTAAAAACATACATACTACCAGGTATAAGCCACATGCATTCAAACAATCTTCCTTATAATTCAGCCTGGAACATATTTTTTGAGACATGAAAATTTGACACTGTAGGAAAATACTATATCTTATTTACAGCACAGATGTAAAACTTTTATTGGTTATTTCTCTAAAAATAAGTACCATATCTACCATCTTCTTTCAGGTGTCTCCAAATACCAAGATAAATTTTAAGTAAGAATAGTACGCCAATGAATATACTATGCACATACTCGGTTGTTGTAGTTTCTCATCTTCAACTGATGTGACACCAGTAGTCAGCTGTCAAAATTCAGATACTACATCAACACTTCTAGCACTAGAAAATATGTTCTAAGAGTTTCCACATGATAATTATTCAGGCCACCCCATTGATCAAGGAATTTTCTCTCCCTTGATAAGGGTAGGTTGATAAAACCAAAGAAATGGTAGTGAAAGAGCAAGCTTTAAGTGTTCTACAGTAGTTCTTTTTAATTTCATAAATTGTTTCCAGTAAAGCTCTTACTTGTATTTTACAGCTACTGCTCTTTGGGATTTTTCTACAACAGAACAGGCTGGCAGCACTACAGAAAAGCAACTTTTCTCCATGGTTTATCAGTGACATCAGGGCAAGAAATCTCATAGTTACCTGCAGTTAAGGAAAGAGAATCACTTCAGTTTAGTGAATTCACATGCTAGAAACTCAGGCAGAGCTGAGACTGATTTCTGGGGCCCTTTCTATTATTCTCTGTATGAGTCTGTCAGCAATCAGTAACTGAAAAGAAAGTGAATTGAACAAACTCTGGAAGTTTTGACCCCACAGAGATGTCCTTTTTTTTTTTTTTTTTTGTGGCGTATTTTTAGATTTGATTGAGAAAAGGGATGTGCTTCATCATCTCCTCTAGTTTTGTATTGTAAGGCCAGCTGCACTCACACAAGGTTGTTAAATTCACCTTGCAAGCCCTTTAAAGATGTTATGGTTGTGTAACCAACTCTAAGGGAAATTAGCAACCACAAGTGCAATTGCCCATGGAATTTGCATCTGGCTGCATCCTCAGTGCTGGTGGTGCTGTGCCAGGTCTGCACAACTGACAGGCTAGCAAATTTCAGGTAGTCTTTGGTACCTGGGGAGGCAAGAGGGGAAAGAGAAAAGAAAAAGTGATTTAGTGATTTTTTTGTTTGCCTTTTTTTTTTTTTTTTCTTTTTACCTGGTAAACTAATTCTGAATATCAAAAGACAGTATTATTAGCTGATCATAGCTTGAACTTTAAAACATCTTGACAATCAGAGAATGTGAGCCTAGTGTCTAGGTATGCAGCTGGATTGATTTCCTGTTTTCCAGGTGCAAAGTTCTCAAAACCCATTGAATAACTAAAGTAAGCATTATGTTATTGGTCATTGCACTGAAAGTATTTGAGAGAGCCCAAAATACAAAACTGTAATGGGTGTCATGGATGGATCAGCATCTTCTGTCTCAGAGGCGTGTAGTTTCTGGAAACTTTTTTCCTACCTTAACACCAAAGGTGGGGAGAAATCCAAATGATAAGCAGAATCATGTCTTGTATAGTCTGGAAAGAATCTTTGACATAAGTTTATTTGCAGTCTATAGAGATAGTATTCTGATTTACCTGCTTGCTGGTTTATTTATTTTTGGTCATCTTTCCTTAACATAATGGACATTTCCACCCACTTTGCATGGTTTCTTCTTCCCACTCCCCACTGGTACATTTCCACTTGCTCTTTCAGCACAGTCTGATAAATTTCTTCTTTTCTTTGTGTGCTGAATAAAACACTCCAGTCACCTTTACGCAGGATGCTTTGACTAACATCTAAAGAAGTCATTATTATGTATCCCTGTCTAGATATAAATATTTGTGATGTTTGTTAAGGCTGCAGTGTTAAATCCTCAAAAGTTAGAATGTGATAAATTTGCTTCATAAATGGTAATATGTTGTCCTGTGCATACCTGTTACAATACTTTTTGCAATGATAAAGTGTCAAGGCTTATACAGACACTGTAGCTATGGTATATTAACTATTTTTCATTCTCTTTTGGTTTTAAAATATCAGGTCTGGAAAAATGTGGGAAAACTCCTTCACAGTAAAGGACACTGTTGTTCAACCAGGACTAACACAAAATCATCTGAAAGTCTTTACAATGTAAAGATGGGAGAAATGCTTTCTTTAACAAGGAGGCCCCTGATACTTTTAAAGATTTTTTATTCCCTTGTTGTGTTTCAGATGGGGAGCAATCCATCTGAGCTTTGCTTGTTTGCTTTTAATTCTCATCACATTTCATAAGCTCAGGAAAATGAAAACATTCCAGCTGGTGAGGAAAGGAAATGAGAGATAGTAATGTGTATTGTTACTTGCTAAAGAGGTATTGCAGGCTGGCATGATAATTCCAGCACTACATTTTGATGTTTACATTTAGAATCACCCTGAACACTTTTATTATTATTATTATTATTATTATTACTATTATTATTATTTTATTTTCTGCATGTTCTTGCTTTTCTGGACAATGATGAAAAACAGAGTTGGTATAGAAGTAAACTTACTGTGTCTTTCCCATGGAATGTGAAATACAAACATATCAATGTTAGTGGTCATTTCACTATCACATCTGGTTCCGTATCCTGTTGTCTTTAGTTAAGGTATTTTAGGGTGTTCATGCTATATCCAGGTATAAATTTATTCCTTTAGTGTTTGACTGCAAGGAGAGCCTAGATCTGTATTTGCCAGGATCCAAATGTACAGAAAACAGAACAGGTCAAGGAGCCACAGAGTAATAAATCCTTTGGCATGCACAAACCTCCAAGGTATATTTGACACCTCTATATTTGTAGCAAATTGGTTTGGATCACATTATGAGAGTCAGATTTCAAACTCACCCTCATCCATTTAACAGCATAGTTTCTAGGCAAACCTGATTCTTGATGTAGGCTGTTTCTGTTCTAGCAAAAGAAACTGCTGGGGAGTGTTCGCAGTCACTAAAATGATCTTCTATACAGTTAAGTTGTTAGAGTGATCTATGGTACATTTTGGGCTTCAGAAGCTAGCACTTTCACAATAAATAAATAAATAAATAAAATTCTGCACAGCATTATGGAATTAGCATAGTTCAGAGACCATTATCAATAAACTGTCTGTGGCCACCACCCATTGTAGGGTTAAAAAGCCTGATACTGTGAATGTAAACCATTCTGTACCTCCTGCTGGAGGCAGGAATATTGAGAACTTTAACAGAATTAATAAAAACAGTTGTTGAGATACTGTTCAGTCTGGAGATAAAGGCTTCAGGGTGACTTACACTTTTATCCAACTTTCTGAAGTCCCAAGAAACTGCCTTTGGATTTCACCTTGTAACCTGACTTTCTCTGAAATTATGTCTCTGAATTTAAGTGTGAGGAAAAAACATCATGAATATGCATTTCCTTACCTGTTCCTATTTCATAATTTCAGCATGTCCTTCTAAGCAAAAGGTCTTAAATTGTCAGTTAGAAGCTGCAAGACTGACTTTATGAAGAACTTCTGGCATGCAGCAATCACTGTACATAACAGTACTGTGGTTCATTAATAAGTGTTATTTTACTAGAATTACTCAAATTTATCAAGGAAGCCACTATAGACTCTGCTACAGCAGTCAGATTCATTGTTTATATGGGATTCATCCTTTGTATTTGAAATCCTAAGGAAGATCTCATCTAGCTCTGAGAATAACATTTTAATATTTGTTTTAATGTGAAAGATATGATTGTTTTTCATGTGTTTAACAACACAACAGACCTTATCAACCTGCTCTAATGACAAATGGGATTTTGCTTTCTCACTAGTGTAATAAATATGACAGAAAGTCTTTGCTATTGCAAAGTAAATGTTTCTTATAAAATGCTCTACAGGCTCTGAGATGAGAATGATTCCAATGAGTTACCAGGGTTATTCTACTCCCAGAGTGTCCCTCAGTTTGTCTCGTTAAGAGCATTCCTGCCCATGTATACACAGAAGCCTACATAAAGAGAAGCTCAGAAAAAATGTATTATTCATTTTTATTAATGAATGAGCTATTTTTGTTTCTGAGTATGACTCTTTTCTTTACAGGACCAGATGTTAATCCCCATGGTCTTTGTGAGAAACGCATCATCTAAAAAATTTCTGAACTTCTGGAGAAGATTCAACCTTTCTTACTCTATCATGTTATCAGAAGGACAGTTGTGTTGCATTTAGCTATATGAAGAACAGCTAAAATACAAAATAAGAAGGAAGACTTCATCAATCTACTCCATGTCTTAAACTGCTGGGCTTTTAGTGCAGCTTAACAAAATGGAAATTTTAACAGGAGATGTGTCATGGAAAAGATCATCTTTCTCCATTGAGCAGAGATAGATACTAGGCTATAACCACCTAGTCAGCTAGAATACCTTACTCGTCATAGGTTTTAAGCATAGCTACAGATATGTATATAGTTCCCATTTCCGTTCACATTAATTGAATTTCATATTGCAGAATTATAAAAAATGTATGGTTTTCATAGAAGCCTGGCTTAAACAGAAGATCAAGCAGACAAGAGGCTCAATAATGTTGATAAATACATGAAGCATTGTTAGATATTGCTTCAGTAAGTTTAAGAGACTAATGAATGATCTCAAAGTTTTTGCAATATGTGCAGTGTAATAATAGTTGATTGATTGGCCTCCCAAATGGGACATGGGAAAGATATGGCATAGAGCCCTTTATCAGTTAGATGATTCAGACTTCGTGTCTTAAAATTAAACTTGGTCTCATTAAACTGCAGTTCAGCTTGGAAAAGTGACAGTAAGAACTGCACCATGGGGATCCATGTTCAAAGACTCTCAGTTATCTCACAGGAGATCTGTTCCCTTTTTCCTAATTGCTAGTTCTACTGAACATCCCATTGAGATATAAAATTCAAACTCTTCCTATCCACTATCACCAGAAATATAGAAATTGTGCACCCAGAAAATAGTTAAGATGGCATGCATGAGAGATGAGGATTTATATTTTACTCATGTGGATTCTTAGTTCTGAAAAATGGTGTCTGTGCTTACTTTGCAATAAAGAAGTGCAGTATATCTTAATATTTAAATATGTTTGGAAATTGTCTTTGCTAAAACTCTGTCAACTGCAAAATTCTCACAGATAAAGTTCCTAGCCTCCAGTGTCATTAGGATTTCATTTAGTGATTACTCACAAAGTCCATTTAGTAAGCTCTACAGAACTTCTTGAGGTAGTGGTGGTGGAACTGAGCACAGAGACATCTACAGCACACAGTGAAGCATAGGAAAGATGTCCTCATGCTACCATAAAATAACTAAGCTAATAAATCCATACAATATATTATACTACCCTGTAGATGTTCTTGCTGCTTTAGTATAGTCTGTCATCCTCTTCCCCTCCCTGTGTTTGCTCTTTCCTCTTCCCTAACCTTCTAAGACTGTTACTACTGAAAGAGCAGCCAGAAGATCTACAAACCTACCTCTTCTGGACTTTGGAAAAGTAAGATCATTGCATCTTTGTTGCTCCAAAAGACAGTTGCTCTAGGCAATTTCTTATTTTGCCCATGGCATTGTGTACAGGTTCATAAACTCTGCTGAGAAGGCATCACAGAAGCTTTTACTGAACCAACTTTGGAGCCCTTTCATTGTACTCCCTGGCATTTTTCAATGGTTGGGCAAAAATCTGAGTGGGGTATGCTTGTGCTGTTATGAAAAGAATTCAGAATAATTTATGCTCCCATGTTACCTTGAGAAATTAATAGCAAACAGCTGTGGAAAAAGTACAGTTGTAGGATTTGGTTCCTCAAAATGCCATACTTTTGCCAGTGCCCTACAAAAACTACTATTCTCTGCTTCCCAGAAGAAAGAAACGTTGCTTAAAATCAAAAGTTGCTTAAAATCAAAAGGCTTCAGAAGTATCCTGGTTCTAACTCAGTCTGTAGGAAATTGGTGGTGTGACTGGGACTCACTGCCTACTTTGCCAACCTAGGGATTTTCTTGGTGACACAAAAGGTTTTGTCATGCCCAATGAGGGTAATTTTGCTCTGAAATCTCTGAAATGTAACATTAGCCTCACATTTCTCTCCTTCTGTACAGTATATCCCTGCTTCCATTTGAAGTATTGGATAGACTGCCTTAGTGATGGCTGGATTTCTTTGACCCATGACATACTCTGACATAATATGACATAGTCAGAGACAAATATATATGAACTTTCTACTAGCTACTTGAGTATTAAAGTAGTACACAGTTTTTGATGTTTTTAAATGCAGGAATTTTATAGAAGAAAAATAGGTAACTAGAGGCTGTTCCATAATTCTATGTTATTTGAAAGCCATTTCTTTCTTGTTTAATAGAAAGCAGATGGTTAATTTCCTTTTTACTATTTTGTTTTCTTGTGTGGGCTTAAGTTCTACTCTAGATCACAAAGCAATAGCTGGATGGTTATTCTCTCTACATAACAGAAAGCCAGTGTAGAAATCTGTGCATGGTATCTCACTATATTCTAATATTATCTGACTTTTTTTTTTTTCCTCTAATTTTATCCCATTAGATTATTCTTAAATAGTGGGGCACAACAAACCCAAGCAGTGCTACAGGCTGGGGATGAGTGGTTAGAAAGCTGCCTGGCAGAGAAGGACCTGGGAGTATCAGTTGATAGTCAGCTGAATATTAGCCAGCAGTGTGCTCAGGTGGCCAAGACAGCCAACAGCATCCTGGCTTGCACAAGAAACAGTGTGGCCAGCAGGGCTAGGGAAGTGATTGTCCCCTTATAATCGGCTCTAGTGAGGCCACACTTTGAATACTGTGTTCAGTTTTGGGCCCCTCACTACAAGAAGGACATGGAGGTGCTTGAGTGAGTCCAGAGAAGGGCAATGAAGCTGGTGAGGCGCCTGGAGAACAAATCTTATGAGGAACAGCTGAGGGAGCTGGGATTGTTCAGCCTGAAAAAAAGGAGGCTCAGGGGCGACCTTATCACTCTCCACAGGTACCTCAAAGGAGGCTGTAGTGAGGTGGGGGTTGGTCTATTCTCCCATGTGCCTGGTGACAGGACGAAGGGGAATGGGCTAAAATTGCACCAGGGGAGGTTTAGGTTGGATCTTAGGAAGAACTTCTTTACCGAAAGGGTTGTTAGGCATTGGAATAGGCTGTCCAGGGAAGTGATTGAGTCACCATCCCTGGAGGTCTTTAAAAGATGTTTAGATGTAGAGCTTAGGGATATGGTTTAGTGGAGGACTTGTTAGTGTTAGGTCAGAGGTCGGACTAGATGATCTTGGAGGTCTCTTCCAACCTAGATGATTCAGTGATTCTGTGATACCACTATGTTTTGCTACTCTGTGAACAAAAAAGTAAGTCTCATGCCACTGGATCTACTGGTAAAAAGATTCTTAACCTTAATACAAGATCAAGTCTCTCTTACTGTACCTTATTAGAATATATAATACACAGCAAAATTAAGCAAAGATACCCTCCATACAGATTTTCTCACTTACAGTTTCTTACCAGGATTTTCGTCATTTCAGGCAGTAAAACAAGCTAGCTGATTTTTGAAAATTGGTAATCCTATGCTGATTTTGATGACTGCAATATCTATCTTACTGAAGACATCACAAAAGGCTGGATCTTTGGTTTAGGTGTCCACAGGAAAGCCATTTGGAAAATGTGACTGCTTTTTAAAAACATATATTTTTCTAACTGAGCTCATAGTTGGCCTAATTTTCTGTAGTCAGTGTTATTGTTCTTCAATAATGTTCTGGAAAACAGCATGTCAGTTATGGCTAGATATGTCACCTCTCAGCATTCTATCCTTTCATATTCACTTTATTATCTTGTCTTACAATTTTCTTAAAGTTGCACACAGAAAGTTTTACTATCCGTTTTCTTATGTAAGAGTATGTGATTCCTTATCTGCAAGTTCTGTGATAATTTATGACTCTAATTACTAATGAAGAGGTGTATTACAAGTAAAAGAATACTCAGAAGAGTGGATTGATACAAACACCACCACACATCTGATAGTCCCATCACTGATGCTCATTCGGTGTTCAAACTTAGCATGCTGATAGTTATCTGACTACACAATTTTCTTTCATTGTCCTTACAAGACCATGGAATCTCTTTCCCCTTATTGCAAATTGATGCTGGCATTACCTTCTGAATGCTCACTGTTTGTACCTACTATCTGTTTTACAGTGTCTGAAATGAGCTGTCTTTTTCACTTTCCTAACCTCTTGCTATTTCTTGGGTTCACCAAGAACCCAAGATAGAGATCTTAAGATCTCCATATTAAGATCTGCTTAGAACATTAACATGTCGATAACTGTGATAACTATGTCACTGCAAGACAACTGGAAGACAGTACAGAATACCCATAATTTTTATATACCAAAATCTTTCATATATTAATTTGTTCAATGCCTCTTCTTGACCCTAGCATTGTCTAGTCAGACGATTGTGGAAATTCCTGAAGGGAATACTGTCTAAGTGTTGCTGGGTTGCTGTCAGTTGTCAACACAAATAAACAATGCCTTTTCTGATTACCATGGTTTTGTCTGGGAAGCATTCATTCTGTTTATGTATAGTAAAAATAAAATATGAAAAGAAAAATAAGAAAATAATGTTTTATAATGTTACATGTCTACATGGAAACAGTGCAATTGCTGGATTCATGCTCAGCACAAATAATGCCAAGGAGTGATAATTTGTTGGAGAATATATTTAAATTGAACAAATAATTTGTTATACTGAAGACTGATTAAAACTAATAATGTATTTCTTCTCCTTTGCAGAACTTTGAAAGGGATGACCCCCAAGCAACATTTACTGTAATTATATGCATAAATAAATACTCTCTGTACTGAATTAGTCTTTCACAAAAGTAAAGCAGTTTAGTTTAATTTTGTTTAAGAATGAATCTATGACTGGAGTTTGAGAAAATTCTTTGCTGAATGGTATCACACAAAAATTATGAGTCATGTGAAGCTACTGATAAGCAAAACAGTTAACTTTCATGTTCCAAATCCATGACATTAAATTTTACATTATCAGGAAGAATATTTATACCAAAATTCAAACAGTTATGGATGGCAATGTCTCTTTTGTTTTTATTTTTAAAAAGTATCTCTTTCAATGTCTCAATATATTTTTTAAACCAGCATTTGACAAATAAGTGTTTTTATAACATCAGATTTCTGTAGGGATATGGTAGCTCTACATTAACTGAGAATGGGAATTATAGGGGTGTAATAAGAAAAAAGGTAAAAAGGGACATAGTTTACTGGTAGACTTGGCAGTGCTAGATTAATGGTTGTACTTGATGATCTTAAGAGGCCTTTCCTACCCTAAATGATTCTATGATTCTATATGATCCTATAATTATTTAAACAGTTATTTAAACAATTAGCATGCTTGCCAAACCTTCATTCAACAGCTATTTCTTACACAGAAAATTGCAGTAGACCCCCGAAAAACTGGCAAATGTTGAATCTTACTAGCATTTATATGTAGATTATTCTATTTATCAGTTCTTAATGCTATGAAGCAGATTCCACAGACCTCTTATGTGGAAGAGGAAATAATTAGGTAATGATAGTCAGGTGAAAGGCCTAGGAGGTTCTGCATATTCAGCATATGAGCTATTGGGCATCTGGAAAACATTCAAAACAAGCAAAATGTGAAGTTCCCATTATTCTAAATATAAATTATTATTCTAAATTCCTTCTCATGCTGTAGCTCATAATAATGCTAGTCATCTGTCGTCATGTTGACTTTGCAAGGTGGAGTTTTCAAGGAAGACCCACAAGTTCATACATTTCCCAAGAGAAAACGTCTACAGATGAGATAAGTCTGCACAGCATGCTGTAAGCAGTCTCAAGCAGTGCTCTCAAATGTCTGTGTTCCAAGATCCTAGTATGGCCTGATCAATGCAGAATTCACTAGTGGAAGAGCAGGGCCTTAGAAGCACCAGGTCCTTCACTAGAAATTGGGTCATACTCACCCAAGTCAAAACATGGGCACTCAGAGTTGCCCACTGTAATTCTCTATTTGTTGTGCTGGGAATTACAGTGACCATGGCAAGACAAATTTCCCAGAAGAATGTGTATTTTCTTATTGAAAATTATTATTATAATAATTATTTTCCTGGAAGTGAGTGGCATTAATAGATTTAGTTGTAAAGCCAGAAATGACTAGTAAGACAGTTAATATATTGCAAATGAGAAAATCTTGGTGCTGAGACAATTTTTAATTACATATTTCTATAATGCCTGGTATAGCACAAACCAGGTTGGGCCCAACCTGTGAAACACCACATTATTAATGAAACCAAATTTAGTTCACTGCATTAATGTTCACTGCATTTAAGACTAATAGCCATTTCCCATGTAGAAAAATGTGAATTTTTCTTCTGCTGTGCAAAATGATGGTAATGCATTTCCTGCAGAAACCAGAATAATAGTTTGTGTATATTTGTATGCACACATACACTGAAACCTACTTCCAAATTGTATAGATTTAATAGAAATACTTGACAGTTAATAGCTGACCATTTTGGTTTCACAGGTATAAAATGATAATCAAGACCTTTCTCCAGTGCAGGATGATGAGTTTTGGTAACATGACATTGAAGGACTGACTACGTGTTTATGAAAGAAAGGTCAGTTGACTTTCTAGGTAACAAGAAAGAGGCAGACATATATTACTCTAAGCTTTCAGATAATCTTTTTTCTTTCCTGAAAACACTGTTAAGAGTGCAACAGTCAAGTGAGGATAATAATCCAGGTAAATGTGCAGCAGGCTTCAGAGATAGCATGTTTTTAAGATGCCATGTCAGTTGATTTTATAAGAAAATATTCTGGGACACAAACACTTCTTTGCAAGAAATTTGCCTGAAAAAGAACACCTTTGCTATTTCTCTATTCACCTGTAAAATGCTAACTGTGAATCGTGCTACTTGAGACTATTTTTCCATATTTATGGAAATTTCAAATTAAATTCTGAAACTTAATGTTCAAATCCTTAAAAGCCCACTGCTGGACAGAAGTGAAGCTACCATGCTGCTCTCAAGCACTAATGTAAGAAAAAGAAAGGCATGTAAATACTCATATTCAGAAATTATCATGGATATTTTTTTAAACATAAAATGGATGACATTTTTCTCTGAATCAAATAGATATCTAAGCTATTGAAGGACAGGACTACTTGTTTATGAAGAAAGATCAGTTGACATACATATATATGTATATGTTTGCATTTTTAGACATATATTTTTATATAATTTCATAGATAAAATATCAAAATATGACACAGTAACTTGTGATTAGCCAGATCATGTTCTTCCTCTTTTCTTTCCTGCCTTTCTCCCTCTTATTTTTAATTTATCATTTTCCTGTCCAGAGCACTAAGATAAAATTTGAACTGCTATCCAAATTTGCTATTGCTGGAAAAAAAAAAAAAAAAAAAAAAAAAAGAAAAAAGAAAAAAAAAAGTAGATATTTACATACTGCAATTTAAGACACCTAACTATTGGAGAACTAACTGAGAACATCTGTCCCTATCTTATTCCATAAATGACACTAACAACTGACATTTTTGCAGTAAGGGGTTTTATACAGTGAAGTTTTTTCCACTTAGGAAATTTCCACATAGATTAGACATTATTTGTTTCAAAAAGGAGTTTTGAACTTTGCACATCAAAGATGGGCAATGACAACTATCTCTTCTGAGAGGTAGATGATTATTTTTGTCAAATGGGATCTGGAAACACTGAAAATTGTCTGATATAACTAAATTCTGTCCCAGAGAAATGACATAGAAGTGATGCCATACCTTCTGTTCTGCCCCTCCCTTGGATCAGGTATTCTCTCTCTCTCTCTTTTTTTTTTTTTTATCATTATTCTGGAACTTAAAAATACCCCTTTTTATGTTCAGAATTGTCTCTTGCATTGAGAGGGTATAAATTTTCATGAACTATTTTAGTGACTTTCTCATTATGACGAAGTGCTCTAGATCTGTATTCCACTGGACATAACCATCCTGTGATCACTGACCACAAGGATCAGTGATAATCTAGGCTGTTGATGTTACCAGATGGGCTGTCTGAAGTTGTTAGCTGAATGCTTTGTGTTGGGTTTATGTGGAAGGGCTTTGTACTGGGGGGCTGAACGGGGGACCTCTGTGAGAAGAATCCAGAGGCTGCCCCATGTTAGACAGGAGACAGTTTCAGCTGGCACTAAAGGGACCTGCCACTGCCCAGAGCCCAGCCAATAACAATGTTGTTTGCACCTCTTGGAGAACAGATTTAAGGGAATAAAATTAATAATAATAATAATAATAATAATAATAATAATAATAATAACTGCTGTGCCACAGCAGCTAGGAGAGCAAGGAGTGAGAAGCAGCCCTGCAGACCCCCAGGTCAGTGCACAAGGAGGGCAGGAGGTGCTCCAGGCACGGAGCACATGTTCCCCTGCGGGCTGTGGAGAAGCCCCTGGTGGAGCAGGCTGTCCCCCTGCAGCCCATGGGTCCCACACGGAGCAGATCTCCACGCTGCAGCCTGTGGAGGAGCCCCCGGTGGAGCAGGTGGATGTGGCCTGGAGGAGGCTGCGGCCCACGGAGAACCCCCACAGGAGCAGGCCCCAGGCCGGAGCTGCAGCCCATGGAGAGGAGCCCATGCAGGAGCAGAGGGTCTGGGGGGAGCTGCCACCAGTTTGCTCCTGGGGGATGGACCCCGTGGTACAGAGCCATGTGGGAGCTGTTGTTGAAGAGCTTTTGCCTGTGGGCAGCCCCCACAGGCTCAGTTCAGGAAGGACGGCATCCCATGGGAGGGACCCCACATGGAGCAGGGGCAGAGAGTGACCATGAAGGAGTGGTGGAGAGACAAAGCACAGACTTCAGCCCCTATTCCCCTTTCCCCTGTGCCACTCAGGGGTTGGAATTAGAAGAGGGTGGATGGGGGGAGGTGTTTTTAGTTTGTTTTTATTTTTTTCAAGGCTCTAGCTTGTTAGTAATAGGTAAAAAAATACATTAATCTCCCTATGCTGAGTCTGTTTTGCCTGTGACAGCAATTGTTGAGTGATCTCCCTGTCCTTATCTCAACCCTTGAGCCCTTTTGAATCTGATTTGCTCTCCCTCTTACGTTGAGGAGGGGGAGTGAGAGTGGTAGTGTGGAGGCTCAGCTGCCCAAAGAGAGGAAAAAGTTAGGATTCTTATTTGTGCCTCAAAATAAGTCTTTCAGAGAATGGTTCAGTCAAGCATCTGTTTAGTATTCAGTGCAAAACATTACCGAGAATTTTCTGAAATAACTTGAGACCTTTGAAAAAGTAATTTCAGTGTGGTTCACTGCATAACAAAAAAGAGCAAAATCTCTAGATGTGAGAGGTAATACTTTAACTTAATAAAAGTTATATTAAAAATATTTCAGGTTTTCTAGTCCACTATCTTTACCATCTGTGGATTCAGATATACCAGATGTTTGCATTTAATATATTATGTTATGCACAGGATTTGCTGCAGAAGAGAACAGATTCATTGTTTTTTTTTTTTTTTTTTTTTTTTTTTTTTTTTTT
>CM021733.1:67896534-67927117 GCA_011075105.1 Heteronetta atricapilla
TTATTTTATTTTATTTTATTTTATTTTATTTTATTTTATTTTATTTTATTTTATTTTATTTTATTTTATTTTATTTTATTTTATTTTATTTTATTTATTTTATATTATATTATATTATTTTTATTTAATTTATTTTCCTTCCCCCTCTTTATCTAGGAATTATCTAGAAACATGCTTTTCTGTGCTCACTATTTGACAAAATTCCTCCTGTTTTTCGTCCTTGTACACTTACAAAGAACTTCAGTTATTAATTCATTTATCAATCCATTTCTTTTCTTCATAAGCTGAATGATAAAACTAAGTAGTGTATTGTTTATACCCACTGTATAAGCTCACTGTGAATAGACAATTAAGCTACTTTTGTATAAACTAAGACTTAATATGTCTTCAAAATATTTATCATCTTTACAGTTATTAAAAACTTACTTATGAAGATATTGCTGAAAGCTTTGAAATTGGTTACAGTAATCTGCTTCTTCAGAAGATAGTTTTAATATGGGGCTTGGATTCCAAAAGACAAACAGTAAAGGACTGTAAACTTTCCTGTTCTTCTATTTTACTTGTTCTGAGAACAAGGATAAAATGAAATACAATAAAATATATATATATATATATATATTTCCCTCCCTTTTCCTCAGTTTTACAGCTTTTTCATATTTGTTCCTGGGAGTTACTTCAGCTATTTATGTATTTATTTTTACTTTGTGTCTCTTTAACCAATGGTCTTTCCCCCCCCCCCCCCCCCGCCCCCTTTTTTTTTTTCTGAACTCTGTTCATATCACATGTACTCCTTTCTTGGACACAATTTTTGAAAAAATACAAGAGTTCAAGATTTATGGATGTGTTAAAGGGTGGTTGCCTATGACAATAAAAAGATAATTTTAATAACTGTCTTTTCTCTCCAAATTCAGGGATTTTCCTGGGGAAACAGACCCTGTTTGCAACACTTTTCTTTTACAATTTATCCTTGAAAATTTGGAAAATTATTACTCAGTTCACCATTTTCCTCTTTTTTCTCATGAACCTGTTTGCATTTCCATTCTTCATACACATTAACCATTGTGAGAACTGTCTGACTCAAAATCAGTTAAAATGAAATTGCTGCTAAATAAATTACTGCTGTTTCCAACTTTGGGGGACTCCCTACAGACACCATAGCTGTAGTTTATTTACAGGCAGAAAATCTGAATGCCCATTGTCATTGAAAGAGGATTTCTACTCAAATGTTTCTGAGTAAACAGGGACTTGAGTACTTTATCATTTTGTAAGGGGAGAGGCCAAAAGCAGTACTAAGAAACAGAGTAGTTAAATACTTTGGCCAATAAATTATAAATTCTGTAATAATTTCCATCTACTGTAAACATGTGTGTTACAAGCCTGAAGTTTATGAATAATAACTTTATTCTGAAGTAATTAGAATTCTATGCCATTAACAGCAGGAAGTCTGTATAATTATATTTTAGAATGAAATATCTGGGAAAAGACATTTCTGTTCTTATGACAATTATGCTTATGATTAATGATAGTAAAGACGACATGCAGTATAAATACAAAACAGCAAAAATTAACTTTATCCATCATGAATGACAGTATGAAAACTACTGAAAATCAATAATCATAGGTAAAGAAGATCTTGATAATTCTTTTTTGTTTTATATTGGTATGTCCTCACCTCTTTCCCTTACTTTTAGAGATATAAGGCTTCAATTTTTTTCCTACCAGACTCTCAACATGAAATACTAGGCATGTAAAACACTTTTTTTGTTGTTTGTTTGTTTTGTTTTGTTTTTGTGGGAGTGCTAGAGCATTGTCTTGATGAGTTCAGTGAAGTCATTTAAACACATCTGTAGAACAACATAACTATTTTTGTTTTATTAAGGCAACAGTAAAATCAATTCTATTTTCTCTGTGCTAATAAGTATTGTTGTATCTTAATATGGGATCCTTATAAAGCAGATGAAACTGTTTTTGGAGTTGATCTGAATTTGCTTCTGGTTACCTCCACACTTCTACTTCCAGGAAGAATTACTTGCTCATGTACCCCTTCATGCAAATTATATCCATGCCTGAGCAGCACTATGATGCCATATCTGAGCTAAAACAACCTGTACCAACTGGCAGTTTGGGGTGTTACAGTGAAAAGTCTCCTAAGTAGAGCCTGCCAGCAGAGCTAGTAGGACTTGACCTATACCCTTGACCCATACCAATGCATAGTTGCATTGTACCTGGGTGTGACTGAAGAATTCAGTCTCTGACAAAAGCTATCTCACAGCAGGCTGTAGGGCACATTGCAGTAAGTGAAAAGCAGTACCTTTCCGGAAAACAGCACTGTTCTCTCCTTCTCCTGCCATCTCTATACATAATTAAGGTGGAGGCAGACATCGTGCTCTTCCCTCTTGTTTATGCCTACATTGGCAATGTGGAGTATTTGCAAAGAGGAGTGGGTACTGAGGTGAATAGGAATGGATCTACACAGCTAACTTAATTAGTATAATTAAAGACAAACTGACTAACGTACTTAGGGGACTGTAAAGTGGAGGAAACTGACATTCCCATCAGTCAGAATATATCTGAAGTTTTAAAATGTCTGAAGAACTTTTATGTTTTATTTATTTATTTTTTTTTATTTTATACCACAGAAGACCTTTTTAAAATAGAAGTTCTTGACAGGATGTCTTTATTGAATTGCTTTTCATTGTAAACTTTCACATTGGTATTCATCATCTTAACATACTGCATTGATTTTATTTTTCTTCATTTATATAGTTGTTGCCCTTTATTGGTGATTTTACAGGCAGACTGGAATGTTCAGAGTGCCTGGGCAGGTTCTGGGTACTCGGTGTCATGAAACAAATGGAACTTTGACATATCTGGTTCCTATTCCAGCAACAGCTTTTCCTTGTTTGCTTGCTTAGACTTTCCTGAAAGATATTGTCTCTCTCCTTCTCTTTTGCTGTAGCTCTTAATCTCTTCACAAACCTATCTATGAGCACTTAGGCATTGCTCTGCTAGATCTGTGTATCTTTGTTAGTGAGTTTATCTGTCTGACATCTAAAGGAGACAGCAAATATACATGACCTCAGACAATGAGTGAAAGTTCTTTGGAAAGATGAAAATTCTCCCATAGGTTTTCCATGATAACTTCCAAAATAAATGCATATATTTGGAAACATTTGCAGTCATTTCATTGCACAGTGCCAAAGAGTGGAGAATGAGATTCAAATTTTGAAGTTCTCCACTCTCTTCTCTCTTGTGGAATTTATTATCAACATTTTTCTTGAGATTTATGGAGAAAATGTTTTGCAAACAGCTTCAATAAAAAAGCCTAGATTGTACAGACCAGTCTTCTCAGGTCCCTCAGGTGTGCTCATCATGAAAGGTCTGGTCCTGTACTTTACTCATTATACCTCTCTCTTTCTCTAACATTCCTTGTATTTTATTTTTTTTTCCAGCCAGCATATTCTTTGATTCATCATCCCCTTGCAGAAATCTCAATTTCTCTTTATGTACTCCCACTGACACCTGAACAAGAGGCAACATGCACTGAGACAATACATGTGCCGATTAGTTGGCAGGACACTCAAACAGCAAAGGTGACTGCTATGTCTATACTGTAATTTTGAAATCATACTGCAGACTAATGGAGGACTTGTTCATTTTGTACCCTTCAGGACTCCCAGCTGCAGATTTTTATGGAAACTGTGAAGACTTGATACCTTTGAAGCCTCAGCCTCTTTGTGAAATGTGATCATGATCAATCAGCTTGTGAAATGGGGAACTGATAAACAGCAGAAAGGAAAATAAACTGTGAAAGAATTAGAAGTATTATGCATATGAGATGAAGTCCTCTTCTGCATTTATAATTGCTGATGGTGTTTAGAGTAGCTCCAGTTCCAACTGAGCCTTTTGTTTTTTGAAACAAAAAGCTAAGGAGATTGATTGCAGGAAAGAAAAGGGTAAGCCCTCATAGGCAATCAGAAAAATCCTGCTGTTTAGTGAAGGTTTCTGCATTTTGAAGATGTTCAATAAACAGTGAGTAGCCTTAAGTGTCTACACAGCAACTAGGCACTGTAAAAGGAAACAACTACTCATGAATATTTTGTAATTATTTTCTCAGTAATAGTGCTGGTTTGTTCTGTTTGTCAGTCATAACACCTTTTTGTAACACCTGCCACTCTAAGATCTCTGTACTCAGCCAGCCAAGGAATGTATTCTTTGCCTGTGGGGTTTTCCTTCGCTCACTTGCTGAAAAATGCTGCACTTTCCCATGAATACTCACTTTTTGTTGTGGAGGAATGAATATGAGTTTCTAATATTTGCCTTTAAATAGTTCCCCTTTGTTCATGCCATAGAGATGTAGAAGTAATGGTATCTTTACTTTGCACACAGAACTGCCCCACTGTTTTTCAATTAAGCTTATCAGCAATAAAATAAGAAAAGAAACAGTGTGGTGCCTAATGAGACCGTATATATAAAGGCCCAAATAGCTTCTTTAATACTTTAATAAAAACCTCTAGAGGTAAATATAACTCCTTGCTTAAAAAAAAAAAAAAAAAAACAAAAAAACAACAACAACAACAACAACAACAACAACAAAAAAAAGGCAATTTGAATGCAAATCCAGGTATTCTGACTCACATAAATGTTGATGATAGGGAGGTCAAACTTCCAATCAGATGTGAGAGGTGGTCAAAAGATCATCTCAAAGCCAATTTATGTATTTTTGCCATCAGTGAAAAAATAAGTTTAGATGGGCATGGAAATTACCTACTGGAAACCCATGCAAGTCTTTAATGAATTCTGCATGTGCTGTCTTGACTAGAAAGATTTTCTTTTAACAGTAGCTTCTTCTATTTCACACACAGTGAATGATGTAACTGGTTTGTATAATATTGTATGGAATTCAATTTAGTATTTATTTTGCTATTTTAATGTCTTAGTGAATTCTAAGTTTTAAAAATATACAATACAGTAATATTCATATGCTCATTTTGTTTATTTAAGTAGCACCTTCAAAAGACATGGTAACTTTTAGACTGAGCAGTTTTAGACATAGATAGAGCCTTATCTAGATATGCAGTTAAGTGAATAGGATTGTACATAGGAATAACAAAGGTATCACCACCACCATGTAGAAAGTATAAATAAGAATCTTGTAAACCTGTGCTTATATTCTTATCACTCAGTCCCTGCTTATTCTTAGTAATTGTTTTTAGTGGGCTTTAGCATTAATGTCAGAAATAATACTGGACCATCAGCCTTTTTTCATCAGTCTCACACAGCAAGATATAATTATTTCCAGATCAATATTATGAAAGTTTTCTAGCTTTTCAGGTTTCTAGCACAGTCATTGTGTTTGAATTTTTATCTGTTTTCTGGTGATGACCTGCATGTGACTGAGAGTTGACCTGAATAAGTCTTCCTGAACAGAAAGAAATAAAATTATATAAAAAACACATGAAAAGACAAAGGTAAATCTGAACTCTCAGCAGATCAATATTGTTATGTGGTATTGTATATTAACACAATATTGTGTATTAACACAATAAATTCTTTGTAATGATAAGAATGTTAGAGCAACTACTATCTTAATAAATTAGCTGTCTTTTGAAATAAAGATTATGATAACAGTGAGGGCTAAACATAAAGTCCTAAAATCACACAGTCAAGAGAAGCAAGTAATCTTGCAACCTACACAAATTTAAATTTTAACAATTCAGTTTTGGCCTAATGCCTACACACAATCCTGCTTCACTTTAGATTTTCACTTGAAAATTTGTAGCTTGCTGTCATATAAAAATAGGACAAAAATTCCTTGCTACATCCTCACATGCATACTGTGTATTTAAAAACTCACTTTGGGTATATTTGTTCCTTGGGGTACCTTATCAAAAGATTTTTAAGCCAACATCTTTTAATAGAGAGTGACTAATTAAAAAAAAAAAAAAAGATAAAAGTTAGTGGAAATGACAGGTCTGATATGATAAGGTCTTAGAAAAGAATATTTGCAATTTAGTAAAATAAGTTATTCTTTATACCCATAACTTCAGGATGTAAGCTTGTGGCCCTCCAAGCCATTCCCCCAGTCTCTTTTCTTTTCCCCATTCTCTATGCAAAAAAACTTTAATAGAAACAGCTCTAATTATCATGCTTAAAATATATATATATATTTTTTCCATGACCAAATAATATCAAACTATCTAGGAAAAAATCCCAAGGAGCCCACTGTGATGGAGCCAAAATTGTGATTTTTTTGCGTACAATTCTGCTTAGTGTTCAGTATGATATAGAAATTACATGTACAGAATTAGAAAAGCTCAATAGTCTAGAAATGCAGTGAGAATACATAATTGGGACCTTATGGTTAATGTAGTGTGAAAAACATTCCCAAATGTAAACATTTCAGATGCTACTTTTTGCAGAATTTTATATACAAAGTAAAAACAAAACAAAACACACACACACACACAAAACAAATGTTTAGAATGTATGGTAATATATAGAAGAATTGTATTAGTACAAAATATAGGATTATAAACTGTTATGGAAATTACAGCTAAATTCTACATTCAGATATGTGTCTTTAGCCAACATCTACAAAAACCGTGTACACATTACCAAATACAAGATAGGCACTGATTTTTTAAAACTTCGTGTCTCTTCATCTGTTCCTACAATGCACCATACACATCCTATTTATGCCTGTTTATATAAACACACAGACATACAGATAAATATATATTCAATGTGTGTAAACATATAAAAAGTAACAAAATGAAAATGTATGGATGTTATTCTGCAGTAAATGTATATGCATGTATTCCTGGCTGTATCCTTGATTTTAATGTTACCTTCATTTCAGTTTGAAATCTTGATGTCTTGTCAAATCTTTAATTTGATGTTCGAAATCTTCCAGTAGTCAAGGACTTACTATGATCCCAGATCAGATTGTCTTGTGACCTCAAGAAAAAGCATCCAATAGCAGAATCCTAAGTGACCTCAAGAAAAGGAATCCAATAGCAGAAAGCTCTTCTGAACCTGCCTGGAGGTGTGGAGAGCTGCCCACTGTTATTCTGCCTACCATTATTCTAACACCATGCTGAGGTGGACAGTGCTTCCTGTGGAAAGCAGTTAGTTGCTGTCCGGGAGACTCTGCTTGCAGATTTGTTGTCTTCAGGGGAAACAAGACTAGGCGTGAAGCAGATTCAGGACACCCTCTGAGAGACAGTACAGAGATCTTTCTGTGCCATGGTGTATTTCCTATTGTAAACCTACCATACAGTATTCTGTATCTTCGAAAAGTCATAAAAATGGTTTTAAAGATGTCAAATTCACCTTCCCCAAGAAAAATGCCATAGGATTGAAAGTTCTCTCTATTAACAGGGATTTGTTCTGGTTAGTTAATTCTTACAAAGTTCAAGGGCAGTCAGATTTAGCAAAGTAAAAAATACTGTTTTCTATACTGTATTCTTTGTGAAAGCCCTTTGATTTTCTGCTGTAAATTTTTTAAAGACAGTTCTCCCTTCCCAAATTGTTTTTAATCTCAGCTGCTCCAATAAATGTTCCACCATGCCCAAACCATTGCGCTGAAATTCATTTCCTTCCTCAAGGCTATAACGGCTTTCTGCCAACCCTTTTTTTCTTATTTTCTTGCAGTTTTCTGCTCTTGCTTGTTCCTTGCTTCTTTTCTGTCTTTCATCTGGCATTCCTTCATGTTCTTACTTTTCTCACAAATGTCCCTGCTCCATCATACATAATCAACCTGTGTGAACCCTCTTGTGTCTCCCCCAGCACCTCCCATAGCCACTTTTTCTGTAGTCGCATTCCATTTTGATGTATTTCTTGGCTACTTCCTCATGTTCCCTTCTTCCACCAGCACAATCAACTCCACAGCTCTCCCTCCTCCCCCTTACCTATGCACTGTGGTTAAAAACAAAATACTGTTATACAGGAAGAAAAATAGACACTGAAAAAAAAAAATAATAAAAAAACAGTCATAACAAAAGCCATTGGCAGAACTAGAAAAATGGAAAGCACTCCTGTTGGCCAAAATATTTGCTATAAAAAGACATTTTAACTAATAAATTAAAAAAATATTTTAATAACATTTAATAACATAATCATTAAAGTAATAGTTACACATCTTTAAACTCTGTAAGCAGTAAACTAAAAGACAAGAGAAACTGAAATATCTTAAGGTCTTTCAGTGTTCTCAATGTCCAAAACTCTTACTGTATTTAATGAAAGTTCTTTTTCCTCAACTGTGCAATCAAAGGGATATAACATTGTGCTGTATTTTGCCCTGCTTTTATATGAACTGATATTCATGTTTTCCAGTTCAGTAGAGTGCTTGCTCTTATCAGTTTTCTAGGACTTTACTAGGTACTGCAACTACTTGGTTCCTTGTAAAATATTTTCAATATAGCAGACGAGTTAATGAATATTTATATCCATTCACCTATGATTCAGCTTGGATATCATGAGGCAGCTGTTTGCTGTATATTCTTGTACAATGGAATGTCATCCATTACTGAAACCTTTTGCACACACAAGGGCATTTGTTATAAATGAATTTAAATGTAAATTGTAATAGAGCAATTTTTTTTTTTCCTACCTGTTACTTTTCCAACTCAGGACTTGAGTGCTTGGAAGTTGTAACAAAAAAAAAAAAAAAAAAAAATCTTTCCCAAGTACTCTTGTACTCTTGGAGACATTGTTAAAATGAAGCATGCATGTATATTCATGAAGAAAATGAGAAAAGCTATTTTTATTCAGAGAAAAAGAAATGTCTGAGACAATTTTCTGTCTTTTCAGAGGACTCTTTTCCAAAGTACCTGTTCACAGTCAAATACCTGAGCCACTCACCTCTTTAACTCATAATTACTTCACCTCAGTGTCTATGTTGGCTAAGTGCAAACCCTTTTCTATCCTTGCAGATATCACATTATTTTCAAATTCAGGAAGTGCCACAGTCAGGACTTAAATACAGTATTTTTGAAACTATCAATTCAATCATTCTGTATACCATAAAATACCTTAAGGCAGCTGCATTATACAGAAAGCTGGCATGACATATATTCACTCCCCTGCTCTGTGCTGCTATGTAATATCCTGTTGTGCTCTCACAAGGCACTCCAGTCCTTTCTGTAGATAACTGCATTATAGTGAGGGATGACACTGCTTTATTTACAAGGACAACCCTTCTCCTTTCATGCAAGCAAGTGCCCTTAACATTCTGAAACACAGTCTCCTTATTAATTCCTTACAAAATGTAGCATTAAGGTGAACAAAACTTTCTTCAGGCTAGGCTTTCCTATTTCAAGACTGATGAAGTCTTGAAATAGTTTTTTTTGGAACTCTTTAGTGAGTTCCAAAACCTGCATAGATGGACCACCTGTTGTGTGATCGATGCTTATTAAGGCTGGAGGAAAAGCCTGTTGATGTGTGCTGGCTTACTGGAAGTACATATCATGACTTTTGTCTTCCTAGTCTTTCTTTGATGCTGATGATTTCATGATTTGGTTGCTGTTCTAGTATTTGTGTACAGTGCAGTAATACATACATATAAATACAAATAGAATACATTCACCTCAGTGATAGTTAAGCTGAGGGCATCTTTTCATTTTGAGAAATGTCTCTTTTCGTCAGCAAGAGAATTCCAGAAGTCAACATGTAATTTGGAGCAGTCCTTCCTGCAGTGAAGGGTAAATTTAATTGCAGCCATTATGATGATTTCCATCCTTTTCTCATGGTCTTATTAATTATCTCTTTTTTGTTTATTGATTTGTGAGATCATGTGGGAACATGCAGTTTAATTTCTGTAGATGAGTGTTGATGAATATAGGGCCATATTGTATCATGGTTTTATGAGAAGAAGCACAATTCTACAAGACTGTTTCTGACATGACCAGTATAAACATATTTTCAGATATAACCACAGACCAAGAAGAAAATGTTCAAGCTACAAATTTTGGTAAATAAAACTTTGACAGAGTTAAGTTGCCTAACTATATGTAGACATCTATTGTCATTTGAGCGGGAGCCTTGCCTGACCTTCAGTTGTTTCTGAAGGATATGGGAACATTCATAGATGTGTCATTAGATCAGTCAGTTCTCATCAAGTGTCTTGCACACCCTATGGAGTTTTAGTATGCCTCTATATGCACATATTCAGAAAACTAAATCATGGCTTTTCTTTTCAAAATATAACCAGTTACTTCACCAAAGCTTTGTCCTGAATTCTGAAGACTCTTTTCTCTATATGTATATATTTAAATATACAACCTGACATGCATAAATTAATTCCAAAAACACTTTTCCAATTTTGAAATGTTGGATATTGAAATTATTTTGAAATGGAAATTTATTTTCCCCCTAATTTTTCTGCTGGAAAAGTGACAAAAGGGAAGTTAAGAGATGTGAGAAATAACACATTCATTTGTAGCTGTTCATGTTGAAAGAGAAAACTTAAAAGGAACAGTATTTTTTCTCATTTGAAGCTGCCCTTTTTAGTTAGAAGTTAATATGAACTATTACTCTGAGAAGGGTGTCTAAGCAAACCTTAAAATTCTTCAGTATTTAGTGATCTCACCTCGTCCAAGTTTGTTCTGAAATGTTTTGGCAACTCCCAGACAGAGTCAGACACTGATCTAAAACAGTAAATGACCTGAAACACTTAATAGCTACCTCTGCAAAAGCATCAACTTTCCTTGTCATATCCATGAAAAAAAGGCTTAAATGTTGCTCTGCAAGGGCAATTTTAGACCTTTTTCCCCTAGATATATGATTTTAGGACTACTTTAACCTCATTTCGTATGTTGAAAGTCATGAAGATTTCATGTTTCTTACTCAAGAAGAAGAACATCAGAAAAAGTGATCAGTGATTTAGAAAACGTTCCCTAAACCAAAGCTACTAAGAATAAAAGATGAACAGTCTTTTCATAGAATCATAGAATCATTAAGGTTGGAAAAGACCTCCAAGATCATCCAGTCCTACTGTCCCCCCACCACAAATATTAACCAACAAACCACTTCCCTAAGCACCAAGTCCAACCTTTCCTTAAACACCCTTAGGGACACTGAGTCCACCATCTCTCTGGCCAACCCATTCCAATGCCTAACCACTCTTTCTGAGAAGAAATTTCTCCCCATTTCCAACCCAAACCTCCCCTGGAGCAACTTGAGGGCATTCCCTTTTTAACTAGCTATAACTATAGCTAGTTATCTGTGAGAAGAGGTCAACCCCCAGCTCACCACAACTTTTACTGGAGTTCTTCTTGCTATGCTTCTGACTTTTTCAATTTTTTTGAAATCAAGGTGACTTTTTTTCTGTTTTGGGATAGAAAATAACACTTTTTAAAGGAAAAAACATTTGACAGCAACAATAAAACTAGGATTCTCATTGTCACATTGCAAATTTTGACAGATTTTGTTTTGAGAATGGTAATATATCAATGTTGTCCAGGCTCCTGAAACACTGGGAACATTTCAGAATTTCCAAAATGAATGTGCTTCCAGATCCCAGCTAGTGTAAACTCTAGCCAGAGGGCTTGCTTTATGTGACACCAGGTAACTGCCATCTCAGCTGGAGAGCTTGTGGAGCAGCCAGTTGGAGAGCCTGGGAGGCCAGAAGCTCACTAGATGAACAGCTGGGAAATCAGATGTCCTGGAAAGATCAGCAGTCAGCTAGCTGTCATCAGGCAGCTAGCTGTCAGAAAAAGCTGCCCAGGAGACACAGTAGTTGCTCTGGCCCGACTATTTCCCTGCATGATTTCCATCAGCATTAACAAAAATAAATAATGGGGTTGACAATATTCCATCAGGATATATATCATGTATATATACATAATATAATCATCTCTAATTCAAAGATTTCTGTCTTGCCCCTTCATCCCATCTGACCAGTTCTTGGATCTCAATGCTTAAGAAGTTCATTATTTGAATATATGAAGTTTTGTCCACATTATCATGCCTAAGGGGGTGGTCAAGCCTCTCTCATGGCTGTCATATCTCATTATTCCTTCTCTATTTCATCCTTTTTCTCCCTTTTCTTTTCTTTTCTTTTAACTCTTTTTCTTGAGTAACTGGCTATTCTCCTTTTCTTGTAGTCTTTGAGCTTGGTCCAAGTCTTTTCTAACCACATAATGTTTTTGGAAGTTAAATATGTAAGATACGGATGTTTCTTCCTATAGCCCTATTAATCGTATGAGCAAAATAAAGCCAGATAAAAATTCATGCTCTTCTCACAATTGTCAAATTCTCTTGTTATTTAGCATCTTGCTTTTAGTGTGCCATTTTCCTGGCTGAAATAGCTAGTCTTTAATAAAAGACTTCAGGATTTTTTTTTTTTTTTAATTATTATTTATTCATTTATTTTTTGTTATATTTTTAACAGCAAAAATTAGTTAGGCAACATCGTTTAGGAATCCTCCTTTTTTTTTTTAAAAAAAAATCATTTTTAGGGCTAAACCTTGGGTTATGGAATCTATGTGTGAGTCTGAAACATGGAATTTATGTCAAAAGTAATGGAGAAATTTGGAACATTAATCTTCAGGCTGATAAAATATATCAGCCCTAGTTACACTGAGACAAAATAGTTTCCACAATATCTAAAACTTAAAGTCAGAAGTAGACAGTTTAATGTCTATTATTTGATTTTTACCTCAAACACCAGAGCACATACGCTTATAATACTACTGCCAACTTTTGAGAATTTTCAGTGTTGAAGAGTACAAAATACTCTTTGTCTGCCAAATGTACACTTTAATATTTGTATGTCAGATATTTAATAATTTCTCTGTGAAAAAAAGCATGCGATCACACTGAAAAAAAAAAAAAAGAAAAATAATAAATATCTCAAAAAAAAAAAGTGTGGGAACATTATTTCATTTGAACAATCAGAGATTTTGTCAGGAACAGAAGAAACCTGAGGCTATATTAAACCCAGCTATTCAGTCTTCTTTCCACTATATCCCTATTTGATTTTTTATCCATTTCTGGGTAACATATAAGCAATTCCACAGAAAGTTTCTCCACGCTGTCTGCCATCTGTCAACAAACTCAATTCTGACAGGAGTAGTCAGCATCTCAAGGGTGCAAATCAATTTAGTGTCAGTGCTGGATGTGTTCCAGTGCATTTCCTCGGCACAGATGAAAGAAACTATGTCAACTGAGCAATGTTGCATATGTTTTTATCTGCTGCTGGCTGGGGATTGAGCTAAAACTACTAAATTCATTTCACTTAGAATCTCAAATTTTGTTTAGTACTGTATGTATATAGCATGCAGCATGTAAGGGAGGGCAATCAATAGCATCAATGGGCAATTCTGAAATAAAGAGATCCAAGAATGTACAGTAAGACCTGATGTAGAATATAACTGTGAGTGGGTTGTGACTGGGAGGAAAACAATGCAAACAATGGCAGGTAAATATAGATTTTACATCTACCACGATTTTCCTGAGATATAAATTGCTTTGTAAGCCAAGACTGCCTCTGCAAGAACAAAACATTCTTTGCTCTAAGGAACTATGAACTCTTTTCATAAAGCAATTCACCCATATCCACCTATTATGAAATATCCACCTGGTATTTCATAAAATGCAGGGTATATCAAATACCCAGTTTCTAAGAGCTCATTTACACCAGATGAACAAAATCATTAACGGCAATAGTTCAGAGCCTACGATGTTGATCTGTGCTTTATGTGAGCGATTAGAGATAAGAAGATACATGCAAAAACTTTCCAAACATAAATTTGTGATGCCTCCTTTGATAAGGTCATTTTGATGATCTCAGTAAGGGTTTGGAAACATGAACATGTGAATCCCTCTAAATTACATTGCCACAGTTTCAGAAAGCTGTGAATTCCTAAAGTGTTATATTATCCACATTTTTTTTTTTAAAAAAAAAAAAAAAAGCTCCACCCCTAAAATGGTAATGTGCAGTGGATGAATGGGGGTTTGTTTATCACTTTTAAATATTGGCCTTTCTCTATAAAATCTAATAACTTTTCACATTTTGACATGCACACCCATTTCATTTATATTCTGCTGCTACTGTGATTTTTCTCCAGGGCTATCCTAATCTTACATTTCCATTCATAGGTTAATAGAAAAATAAATGCAGAATCATTGTATAAGAATCTTATCCTAACTTCTAGCAACCTCATTGCTAGCCACAGAAGATATGTCTGTTTTAAACTATCAATACGATTCGTCAGTTTCCAAATTCTTGAGAGCTTCTAATATGTTGAACAGAACATGATACAGAGAGAGTCCATTCTACTGTAGTGAAACACACAGTCACCAAACACTTGTTGTTTGAAAGAGGCTACAGTAGGCAAGAAAATCTGCCAGAGCTATTTGCACCATCTGTATGGATCCACAAGGTCTTTCATGAGTTAACCATGCTTATCCATCAAAATTTTGCCTTCAGAATTCCACAAAAGTCACCCCTTCTCCAATCTAATCTGCAACATGTCCTCCACATGTTCTTCTCTGTACTCTCCGAACGCTTGTCAGGAGTTCATATAATGCCATCTAATGTTTGCCACAAGTTTGTTCCTCATACTCTCTCTCCCATGGTAGAAAAATGTAGTGCAATACTTTGTTTTCTAGACATTTTGGTGTTTTTATTATTATTTGTTTTTGTTTTATTTTATTTTCAGTTTTTACATAGCATGTGCATATGAATGTGTTTTCTGTTAAGATCACAGAATCACAGAATCACAGAATAGTCTAGGTTGGAAGAGACCTCTAAGATCACTGAGTCCAACCTCTGACCTAACTAACAAGTCCTCCACTAAACCATATCCCTAAGCTCTACATCTAGATGTCTTTTAAAGACCTCCAGGGATGGTGACTCAATCACTTCCCTGGGCAGCCTATTCCAGTGACTAACAACCCTTTCAGTAAAGAAATTTTTCCTAATATCCAACCTGAACCTCCCCTGGCACATTTTTTTTTTTTTAAAGGTACCTGTAGAGTGCAATAAGGTCACCCCTGAGCTTCCTCTTCTCCAGGCTAAATAGTCCCAGCTCCCTCAGCCACTCCTCATAAGACTTGTTCTCCAGGCCCCTCACCAGCTTCGTAGCCCTTCTCTGGACTCGCTCAAGAACTTCCATGTCCTTCTTGTAGTGAGGGGCCCAAAACTGAACACAGTACTCGAGGTGTGGCCTCACCAGAGCCAAGTACAGGGGGACAATCACTTCCCTGGACCTGCTGGCCACACTGTTTCTTATACAGGCCAGGATGCTGTTGGCTGTCTTGGCTGCCTGAGCACACTGCTGGCTCATATTCAGCCGACTATTAACCAATACTCCCAGGTCCTTCTCTGCCTGGCAGCTTTCCAACCACTCATCTCCCAGCCTGTAGCTCTGTTTAGGGTTGTTGTGCCCCAGGTACAGGACCTGGCACTTGGCCTTGTTGAACTTCATAAAGTTGGCCTCAGCCCATCGGTTCAGCCTATCCAGATCCTCCTGCAGAGCCTTCCTACCCTCGAGCAGATCGACACACGCACCTAACTTGGTGTCGTCTGCAAACTTACTGAGGGTGCACTCGATCCCCTCATCCAGATCATCAATAAAGATATTAAAGAGAACTGGCCCCAGTACCGAGCCCTGGGGGACTCCACTAGTGACCGGCCTTCAGCTGGATTTGACTCCATTCACCACAACTCTCTGGGCCCGGCCATCCAGCCAGCTCTTAACCCAACGAAGCATATGCCAGTCCAAGCCAAGAGCAGCCAGTTTCCTGAGGAGAATGCTGTGGGGAATGGTGTCAAAAGCCTTACTGAAATCAAGGTAGACCACATCCACAGCCTTTCCCTCATCCACTAAGCATGTCACCTTGTCATTGAAAGAGATCAGGTTCGTCAAGCAGGACCTGCCCTTCATAAACCCATGCTGACTGGACCTGATCGCCTGCTTGCCCTGCAAGTGCCGCATGATGACACTCAAGAAAATCTACTCCATGAGCTTCCCTGACACTGAGGTCAAACTAACAGACCTATCGTTCCCTGGGTCTACCTTCTGGCCCTTCTTGTAGATGGGTGTCACGTTTGCTAGCCGCCAGTTGAGTGGGACTTCCCCTGATAGTCAGGACTGCCAATAAATAATGGAAAGCGGCTTGGCCAGCTCTTCCGCTAGTTCTCTCAATACCCTTGGGTTGATCCCATCTGGCCCCATTGACTTGCGTACATCTACATGCTGTAGCAGGTCACCAACCATTTCCTCAATCTGCTCCTCATCCCCTTCCACCAACTCAGGGTACTGGGCATCCAGAGAACAACTGGTTTTGCTGCTATAGACTGAGGCAAAGAATGCATTAAGCATCTCAGCTTTTTCCTCATCTCTGGTAACTAAGTTTCCCTCCACATCCAGTAAAGGGTGAAGATTCTCCTTAGTCCTCCTTTTTGTGCTGATATATTCATAAAAACATTTTTTGTTGTCTTTAACAGCAGTAGCCAGATTGAGCTCCAGGTGAGCTTTGGCCTTTCTAATTTTATCCCTGCACTGCCTCACAACACCTTTATAGTCCCCGAGTGACCTGTCTTCTTTTCCAAAGACTATAAACCCTCTTTTTTCTTCTAAGCTCGAGCCGCAACTCTCTGTTCAGTCAGGCCGGTCTTCTGCGCCGGTTTGTCTTTGGGCACGTGGGGACAGACCACTCCTGAGCCATTAAGATCTCTTTCTTGAAGAATGCCCAGCCTTCCTGGGCTCCTCTGCCCTTCAGAACTGCCTCCCAAGGGACTCTGCCAACCAGTGACCTGAACAGCTCCAAGTCAGCCCTCCAGAAGTCCAAGACAGCGGTTTTACTGGTCCCCTTCCTGACTTCGCCAAGTATCGAGAACTTTACCATTTCGTGGTCACCCTGCCTGAGACAGCCCCCGACCACCACATCTCCACCAGGCCTTCTCGGTGAACAGAAGGTCTAGCGGGGCAGCTCCCCTGGTAGGCTTGCCTGCTGCATCAGGAAGCTGTCTTCCACACTCTCCAGAAACCTCCTAGACTGCTTTCTCTGGCCTGTGTTGTGCTTCCAGGATATGTCTGGGAAGTTAAAGTCCCCCACAAGAACAAGTGCTGACGATTTTGCAACTTCTGCCAGCAGCATGTAGGACTCCTCATCCATCTCCCCATCCTGGTTTGGTGGTCTCTAACAGACCCCCAGCAGGATGCTTGCCTTGTTGGCTTTCCCGCTGATCCTAACCCATAGTGACTTGACCTTATCATTCCCAGCCTCAAGTTCGATGACATCAAAACACTCTCTAATATAGAGAGCCACTCCACCACCCCTTCTGTGCTGCCTGTCCCTTCTGAAGAGCCTATAGCCAGACATTGCAGCATTCCAGTCATGAGAGTGGTCCCACCATGTTTCCGTGATGGCAACCAAGTCATAGCCTGCCTGCTGCACAATGGCTTCCAGCTCCTCCTGCTTGTTGCCCATGCTGCGTGCATTAGTGTAGATGCACTTCAGTTGAGCCTTTGTCTTCTCCCCCAGCCTTGCCATTGTTCTCCCTGGCACACCTCTAACAAGCTTTATTTCATCCCCATCCCCTTTCTTACCTAGTTTAAAGCCCTCTCAATGAGCCCTGCCAGCTCCCAGGAGCTAGGTTCCGCTTTCCCCTTGGAGTCAGTTGGGGCCTGTCTGTGGCCATCAGGCCCTGTGCCGAGTAAAGCGCCCCATGGTCGAAGAACCCAAAATTTCTGTGTTGGCACCAGCCTCTGAGCCATGTATATTTTGTCTCTGCTCAAAACCATTTGAAGGACAAATACAAAGACACTGTCTGGAGTTGTAAGATCATCCTCTAATCTCCTGGCCTCCATTGTATAAAAGCTATTACATTCAGCGTCTCTGACAGTGGCAAATCTGAATGTCAGTAACAGCTCTGATCTGTTGAGGATATACATCCTTCAGTAGTTAGAGAAGACCTACATCAAAACCTGAGGTAGAAATTTCATAAAAACTCAGCCTAGGATAGGGGACTCACTGCTACAAGAGACAAAAATAACCATACTCTGAGCCACTTTCTGATTTACTTACAAAATTCACTCCTTTGTTTCACTTTCATTCAGTGAAGTTTTCAAGAACATAAAAAATAGTTCAGCTGTTTCAACTACAAGAATGGAAAAAAGAAAGGGTGGGATCTTGTCATTCCTATTTTTCAATACTCCTCTATTACTGTTGATTTTTGCCTAAGAAAATAAATAAATACATAAAAGATTAGATAATAACAAATGACAGAAACACTTCACACAGCATACCACCAGCTTGTGAAATTAAATACCCCTGAGTATAATGTATGCAGATATTGTGTAGAGGAATAAAAAGGAAGCAGATAATAATGACCCAGAATGTATCTGTTAAGATAATCAAATCCCTGTACTTTTGGATGCATGCTGATTATCCTAGTACAGATATTTCTTTCAGTAATGCATAATGCAAAATATTCTATGTGGATTTGTGTTAATTTTCAAATACATTTTAAATATTATGACTGGAAAAGAACTTGATACCTAAATGTAAAATCCAAAAATTTAACCTAAAATGTAGGTGATGCTTGAAACAAAGTTTAAATTTGAAAAGACTGAAAAATAATATCCCAGAAAACCAGTGCATGTGTTCTTTATCAGTATTGTGCTCACATAACACAAGATACTTTGCAAAATTCAGGACAAAAAATTCTGCTGGGGATCAAACATGGCCAAATGGACAAGCTATAGATTTTGGCTGTGCAGTAGGTTAAAAAATAAAAATAAAAATCCTGTTTTGGATAATAAAACTATACTTTCAGTAGTACCAGTGCCTAGTTATGGAATAGTTGTTACATGCCTGATTCATCACCTTGATTAGAGAATAAGGACTTTTGTCATATATAAAAAGGTGGATCACACCACTAGACTCATGATTTATGTACCCTGTTCCACAAGAGGAATGTGACAGAAAAAGTGTATAAACATTTCAAACACCATCTTTAAATAATGCAGATGTGTTCCTCCACTGTTCATATTGGAATGATAGTTCTAGACCACCACTTTCCTGTGTGAAAGGAACTCTGATCTGCAGTTCATACATCTCTTTTTCTCTTTAATGTCATGCAATTTGTATATATATATATATACATATATTAGAATATATTTTATATAATAGAGTAATATCTTCAGACTTACATTCCTCTGACTTTCATCACTATTTCAAAGTATAAATACTCATTACTGTAAGAGCCAATCTGTTCTCTTTACATTCCACTTTATTTTACAAGTAGGACCATTTGCTGCTGTTGGTAATACAGCAGGTACTGCAGTCTCAACATCCAGTTTGGTCCACTGCATAGGTTTGAAGTTCTTGTGCTTTTTGGATGTATTAGACAAATTGCTCTTCTCCAGAACCTGAAACTTTAACTGTTGCTAACAGCTCAAAATTGTTTCCTGAACCATTTGAAGCTTTTCTTCTTATCGCTGCTGCTCAGCTGCAGAGTTGGTAGGAACTTGTAGAAGCTGTAATAATGCAAGCTCAGCAAGGTTACTTTTAGCTTCATTATCTTCATACCTTCTGAAAAAGAAGGAATGCAGAGTTATTCAATGTCCAAAGCATTGTATTGTCATGGTCTATAAATGTGTTTGCTGGCTGCATACTGTACTTTCTTTATCTGACCTTGCTCATTCTAAGATGCACTTGTTATAGTATGTCAGTCACTAATGAGGCCTAAAGTAATTGAGCCTGATTGAACTGGCAAGATGCTGCCTAATTATAATGATAAATGGAATTGGCTGATCAGCTATGGAGGGTGAATGGCATGGAGAACATTAAAACAAGGTCATTCTGTCAAGGAGAACCATTTTTATTTTATTTTATTTTTAATTTTTCTTCCTTTCCCACAGTTTTTCCAAATTTAGCCCCTTCATTCCACAACTTGATCAGACACTCAGAATTTAACTATAATGGGACTGTTTAGGACAAACAGCACTATAATAAACTTCCACAGTAATAGTCTCCTTTCCCTAACTATACTTTAGAATGAATATAAAAAATATTAAAATACACATGATGCAAGGGTTTACCTCTTTTATAGGTTCTCAATTGCTGAGACAATACCATCCACTCTCATTGTTCCAGAGTGAAAAACTTACTGTGTTTGGACCTGGTAAATGTAATGTGTTTAAGAAATGGTTCAGTAACTTTACCTACTCTTTTGTTTTTTTTGATTCTCTTTAAGTCTGTGAGTAGTGCCTGAATGAAACTCTCAGAGAGCCATGTCCTGGGTCTGTCCCCTCCCAGCTCTTGCTGCACCCCCAGCCTGCCGCTGGCAGGACAGAGTGAGGAGCTGAAAAGTCCTTGGCTTAGTGTAAGCATTGCTCTGCAGCAATTAAAACATCAGCATGTTATCAGCACTCTTTTCATCCTAATCCAAAACATAGCACCCTACCAGCTACTAGGAGGAAAAATAACTCTGTCCTAACTGCAACCAGGACAAGCCATTAGGTAAAACTCTAGTTTATAAAGCAATATATTGCCATTCCACGTCAGAAAGGATGTGAAATGTTCCTATAAGGAGAAACTACAGTTCAAATCCGTGTTGAGAGCAAATACTGCCATTTGTGTTCCAGGACCTGACACAGATTGAGGGGACTTATTTCCAAATAAGAGAAGGACAAAGAGATGGCTGGAAATTTATCACGGGCAAGTTGTGCTTGACCAGTCTGGCTGCTTTCTATAATTAGTTGAATCTATCTGTGAACCACAGAGCAGTAGATTTTGTAAATTGACTCTGGCAAGGTATTTGATAGGGTGACCAGTAATTTTTTTCTGTCTAGATTGGTGAGATATGGATCACAGCACACTAAGGTGTTGCCTGGAGAGGCTATGGAATATCTGTCCTTGGATATATCCAAAGCTTCATTCAATGTGTCCCTGAGCAACCGGATATAAATTGGAATGGTTTTGAGCAGAGGTTAGACTAGCTGACTTCCTGAGGTACCTTCCATCCTACAGTATTATATGTATTGTGTGGTGGAGAAAATCATGCAGAAGTACCTGTCACTACACATTCTGGATCCAACAGAATGATTACCGATCCCTCCCAGATTCTGTTTGCACATGGGCTTGAGCCATGTCACCCCCACCTTCACTAGGATGCTTCCTTGCAACTGCAAAAAGAAGGGTCATATGAACAGCTACCTTAAACAAACAAACAAACAAAACAACAACAAAGCAACAACAGCAACAGCAACAACAAGCAGCCATTTTCCATAGGACGAACAGTAGGAGAAAGAGTTGTGCACTCCCTTTTTCCTCCAGACCTTTTCAATATAACTGTACAAGGTTGGGCAAATGGTTCATGTATGTTTCTTATAGAAGTTGAGAAAGACAAGGGAGGAGAACCAAAATTAAGTCTCCAAACACTGTCATGTTGAAATATCCCATCAGGGCTTTGTCTGCTAAGTAAACTCAAGGAACAGGATAGAAAATGATGTCAGTGATTGTAGGGGACCACTTAAATGAAGATCATTGAAGTTGCAGTTAAAAAAGTCCTAAGGTTTAATGAATCTCCACGGGTCGGTTTATCTTATAATTGCAGATTAAATTTAGAAGAACAAGACTAATGAGAAGTGATTTATAAATGTGTTTATACTTAATTGAAAGTAAGATTTTCCTGTGTTAAGTTCAGAATGATTGTGTGTGAATATAAAAACATCCATTTTATGTAGATGTTGCATATAACTAAAACCTCATATTCATGTGTCTTTTTCATAAGTATTAGCCTTCATGCTTCTTTTTTTTTTCCATCAAATGCTAAAATCTATTTTAAGTAATTAAATTATTTTTAGTGTTGAGGTATTTGGTTTTCAAAAATAGCCCCAAAACACTAACCCTAGAAATAATTTGTAAATGTTTTATTTCAGAATTCTATTTAGAACAAACAATAAAGAAACAAAAGGGCAAAATTCCACACAGGCCAAACAGATTTTTGAATGGCTATATTTGTTAGCTGAATGTTTTACATCCACTATAGCTATAATATATGTAAGTTTTTAAATTATTACATATATGAATATGAATAATATTTATAGGTGTATACTATTATGAATTAAGTTTCTAATTATTATTCATAAGTTCTGGGATTTTTCATTAGTATTATGGACTTCTGATTTCCATAGTAATGTTATTATGTCTCATAATTAGACATCATATAAACATTGTTCATGACTGATGATAAGAATGGTTCACTACTCCTCATTGCTGAATTTTGAGGTGATTAACAATGTGCAGCTTTCATAATCTGAGTCTTACACAGAGGCTGTAACTTCATGGGTGTAACAGCTCTGCTTGCTAGGTTTCACAGGGTATGAAGAGAAAATACTATTTCACTGCTATAATATATACTGTTTCTTGTGGAGCTGTGTCTTGTGTTGAAAATGGCGAAAAGACTGTGAAACATAATCAGAAGATGAACTAGATTTCTCTGATTAGTGTGCTAAGATATGAATACCATACTTTGCCAATGAAGTCCGATAGATCAGTAATGGATGTTGAATACTGTCATTTAACAGCTGTGATAGAAATGTATAGGAAGTAAAAAAATCATAAGCTGTTTGGAAATAAAGAAGCCTGTCATTAAGTTTCAAAACCTAAATCATCACGACATGGCTGATTCAAGAATTCACTTTTCAAGTATATAGGCCTCTTTTGTGTGTATGTTACCTGATCAAGCAGCTAAACATCTGATATGGCTGTCCATGGAAAGGAGTATACTACGTTTTTCATAAGATGTTGTGCTAGATCTGGCTGGGATAGAGTTAATCCTCGTTGGTGAGGTAACAAGAATAAATCTACTCCTTTCATTTTAGCTGCGAGTCTGTGGCTGTTTTGTTGCCTACCTGTGCTGACTCACACTGAGGTGCACAAAATGTTGGGAGAGGTGCCATCTGTCAGATGACCTGAACTACCCCAAGAGATATTCCATATAGTGTCACGTTCAGTAATAAAAAAAAAAAAAAAAAAAAAAAAGAAGGGGAGTGGTTTAGGAGTTAGCCCTCCTTTTGCTCGGGAATCAGCTGGGTCTAACTATGGGAGCTGGTGAGTGTTTCCATTTGCATCACTCTTTTTAGTTGTTGTTTTGTTTTCCTTCTCTCTTTTTCTACTTCTTCACTTATGAAAGAGTTTTTATCTTGACCCACATTTTTTTTTTCTTGTTTCTACTCTTCCTTTCACTATTCCCAGTACCACTGGGGGTGGTGTGGAGAGGGAAAAGTGAGTGAACAGCTGTGTGGTGTTTAACAGTCTAACAGGGTTAACTCACAACAGATGTCAAAAAGTGTGGGTCAGCAGGAGTACCTTGACCACAGATATTGCTCAAAAGTTATATAAACTTGGACATGAAAAAGGACTGAAGGTCTTCAGGTGGAGCTGAGGTTTTGACCAAGACACATAAGTGTTTACATGAAAATATCAACGCATGGAGCAGATGTCTAACATTCGATTATAATCATAAGAGGAATTTTCAATGCATTCAAAGCTTATCTCTTCTGATAAATAACCCCTAATGCTCAACGCATACTAATAAATTAAATCTGCCTGGGCAGAATCTGGACACTGACAGCAGCTGACAGAGACTGGCATGTGTTTATGCCAGTTAACTTTCTTGTGTCTACAAAATGCCTATTGTAATGGTCCCTGTACTGTTTTAATAATTAGATCATGCCATGAATTGTCCAAAATTAATTATAGTTGGAATTAATCAAATAATGGCAGAAAATGCTCTAAAAGCTTGTTGTTATGGACACTTGCATTACACTGCCAAGAGCATACCCAAGACATGTCTGAATTCACTGTGGCAGAGACAACCTAACTGTCTACTGCCAATTGAGATGCTTAAGGTGTCCCACCTGCCCCTCAGCTGCTGCTCTAGAAGGAGAACTATCTACCATGGCTCCTTTATCATATCTCTCAGGCCTCTACGAATATCTTGCATACCCAAGAACATCTCAGATGACACTACACAACTAAACACGGGTAAGGGAATATAATTTCAGGTGAGCTGAATTGCCCTGTAGACCCCTTCAGACTTTACAGGTTACAACTCCATCACCTTTAATAGGAGTCTAGGAACATCAATGAAATGCAAATGCCTAAATGTAGGTGTCTTAATCTGATTCTGAAACTTATCCTAAGTGTCAAGAATTTTCTGTCCATTGGGATGAAGTAATATACACATATATACATATATATATTCATATATATACAGCTGCTGTATATATATATATATATATATATATATATATAGCTGTTTTGGGTAAGAGTTTAAATTCAAAATTAGAAATGTGTTACCTGAGCAAAACACAGAGAACAAAGAGAACTTCTCACTCATGTTTTTCATCAAAATGAAATGGAAATAATGATTAGTTAGATTCTGAAAGAAATCTCAATCCAAGAACTGATAGAGGATGGCTTGATTGCTAGATCTCTGTACAGCCCTATCAGAGTTAATAGAGCTCCATATAGCCCAAACAATCTGTCTGAAAATGACCAATTTCTGGGTCATGGTTAGATACAGGACTATTATATGCTATTTCAAGAGATAGTAGTGAGGGAGAAGTAACACTGTTTGGAAGAAGTCATTCTGAAAAAAAAAAATGCAGAAAAGACTAAGACAAACCTAATAGATAATAATCAACAATAGGCATTTAGGGAATTAAAAATGACACATCTGAGAAGATACATTTGCTGCCTGTGGAAATGGAAAAATGGCTGAAGGAGAAATAAGTTTAATTGTTTTGGTAAAGTAATTCTTAATTGTTAGTGGTTTGAATTAATCCCAGGTGTGGTTTTTTGTTGTTGTTTTGTTTGTTTGTTCTTTCCTATCAGTTTGGTAAATGCAGAGAGGAAATGTTCTGATTTGTTGTCCATTATTTCTTACAACATCATTAGCATTTTCCAAGAAGCTTTGAAGAAAACTGCTTGTGATAAAGTTACATATATTTTATATATGTTACACATGCATTTTATATATGTTACATATATTTTATTTTTAAATACATATATATTATCAGAGGTCTGGCATTTTAATTTGGGCACCTCTTATTAACGTGGTGGTTAGAATTGTGATAAAAATCTTTAGATTTTTATCTAAAAAGGTAGAATAACTCATCATTTACACCCTGGATTAAAGTCAATATTGACACTCCCAATGATCTCACATGCATCTTTCATGTATAATTGGTTAATGCTATTATGTATCTGTGATTATGCTTTCCAGGAAGGAAATTCCTGTAAGGTTAAGTTCAATAATCCTCACCAGAAATGATGATTAAAGGACCTGAATATTTCTGATAAATTTTAGATTAACAGACAAGACAACGTTTAAGCACAAGATGTGAGCAATGATTAAAAGAATATTATGAAAAGGGATCACACTGTGGTTTCACTTAATGTGTCATCTTTTCAACATTTTATGCTTCTATAATGATCCTTAGATGCTTTCTCCAGCTACTCTGGGGAAAAGAACCCTGGTGTCAAAGGTTTCTTCATATCACAGTTAATGGTTCAAATTCTTCACCTTCTTCTTTACTAAACTTGCATTAACATTTTTGCAAAATGAGAATAAAGCTGTGTTATGCAGCCAACTGTACAAGGTAGTGCTTTGCTTATCCATATTCTCTCTTTGTTTATGGTAGTATAATGTATGATTAAATAGTAAAGATCAAAATCCTAAGGGAAGTAAAGAAGGCAGTAGCAGAATACAGAGCCTGGGCTTTCCTAGAACAGACTTTGGCTTGCTTGGAAATGGTAGATAGGATGCTGTGAGATGCAGATGTGGAGGGCAGAAGGGCTCAAGAAAATTGGCAGATCTTCAGATCTTTAAGAACAACCTCCTCCAAGTGCGGGAATGATTCATGCTCATACACAGGAAAACAAGCAGACGTATCAGGAAATTGTGAAGAATAAAAAGAGATATGCATGATTAAGCTCCATAACAAAACAGATATGTACAGGAAGTTGCAACAAGGACAGTCCACAGTGGAGGAATACAGAAACACTTCCTGTGTATGAAGGAATGCTGATGAAAAAGTTGAAGCTGAGTCAGAACTTTACTGGAGCTGTGTTTGTGGAAGCCATTTTGTGTGCACAAAGAATCTGTCTGGAAGCAATAGCATGGATTTACAGCAAATTGTTTCTGATAATTACCTTCCATGATGAAATGACTAGATCTATGGAAAAATGGTGACTTTCCCTTAGTCATAGATAAGGAATGGTTTTTGACTTTAGTGAGGTTTTCAGCATAGTCCCTATAGCATTCTCATATTTAGGTGATATAGGTAGATGTATTACAAAATTTCTGAAGGCATTGGTTTTCTGAGTTAATTTAAAATAAAATTAATATTATGACTGTAAAGTATATAATCAACGATACTTGTAGAAAGTATATAAAAGAGATGATATGCTCTAGAAACTTGTGTTAGAAAGACATAAAAACAAGGTCCATCTGTACTTCAATCCAAAGTATGCAAAACTATATGTATCTGTCTGTCCATCATTCCATAAAATGGTTGCTTGCTTTTTAGTTTATTACCCAGACAGACACACACAGAAAAGCAATGCAGAGGTTGTGGTGACCTCCAGAATTAAATTTTCACCTTGCTACTGCATTCTTTTGTAAAATCAAAATATTTGCTTTAGTAATTGCTTCATGCTCACTAGAGATATGCAAACTATTTTTATACAGGTATTATGCAGGCATCCTTCTTCTCCTTCTTCTTTCCCTGAGTTAAGATCACACATTAAAAAGTTAGAGATTTTCTGCTCAGCGAGTTTTATATAATGAAGATATAGTTTTGATTCTCTGTTTCATCCTGCTTTGCTGGCCTCCTTGTTTCATGCTTACATCATCCTCAATATCTAAAACTGTTGTTATTAAAAACTTTAACTGTCTGGAAACTGGTATGATCTCATTTTTAATGAGTGTTTCCACACATTAAAAAATAAAATAAAATAAAATAAAATAAAATAAAATAAAATAAAATAAAATCCTAATACAATGTGCTAGACACCACATCATGGTGATGTCAGCATCATCTATACCTATCTAAGTGTGCAGATGCATTACAGTAGCTGTAGGTCATCTGTGCACACTCAGACTATCTTGGCTCAATTTGAACATATGTACTAGATCAGATGTCAGCATGTGTAGCCAAGAATGGCAATTTTAACAAATCCTGCCACAAACAAGCTTGTATAAGTACTCAGGTTATGAGGGACAAGTTTACATTTATCTACATGATTTGTAACTGCTGCATAGATAATTTTCTAGAAGTATTAACTATTTTACTGCTTAGAAAGAGATTTTATTCTGTCCTGTCACTTATCCATGGGTATTAACGAAATTCCTTGGTGTTAAAAGAACTATTACTGTTTTTACACTGGATAAGCATTGTAAAAGGAAGCTATTGCAGTGCAACCAGTTTTATAATGGCAACTTTCCTACTGAAACAAGTCTTTTTTTTTTTTTTTTTATTTTCTTTTTTTCCTCCTGATTACTCTTGCACTTTGGAAAAAAGACACTGTTAGGTAAAGCAATCAGCATTATTGCACCATAGATTTGGCACAGTCAATCTGTTCAGTACACAAATAGTGATAATGCTATTGGTTAGATCAGACTTTTTCAGATTCGTGAAGGTTGATTTGACCACTACTAAATGTTAAAGCAGGTTTAAGATACTGAAATTGCTATACTTTTTGCTTGCTTGGCGTCACTGGCATACTGTGTGGTATGGCAGTGTCCTTGCTAGTCTTACTCTCCATAAGTATGTTCCTGTCCTGAAGGCAGAAGAACAGAAGCAGGTAGTATAGATCTAAATGATAGAAAGAAATCTTGCATGGAATGCATCTCAGATGAAGGAGATTTATTTTTCTTTGTGCCTAAAGAACAATCAGGTGAAAATAACAAAGAGGAAGATGACTGTATTAAGAAATGTGGGCAGCTTTATTTCTCAGGTCTCCAGGTAATTACAGTGTCAAAGCTTCAGTTCAGCCTGAGCTTCTGTGGAGGGCAGCTTCCTGCTATCAGAGAAAAATGAGTGTAGGTTTCCGTTCACATGCTGAACATATTTAAAACCAAACATGCAGCAAGTAACCTCCAAATTTTACTGCCCCAAGCCTTTAGAATAGAAGTAATAATATGGAAGAGTAGCTGGCATCTTTCACCTCTGAAGAAGGACTTTTCTAATTCATTTGATCCTACAGTTCTTGTAATGGAGACATTTTTACAGCTCTGAGAAAAATACAGCTCATTAGCTCAGTACATGAGGGATATCAGACACTCTGCTTCATTGCAAGCATCTTTGGCTCTGCAGCAAAGACCAGTTTGATACAGACTGTTTTCCCTGAAGGGTTTACAATAGAATTTGACCATATCCAAGATAAGAGAGTAGAGGGGAGGAACGGAAGAGAAGGAACACAAAGGGAAATCAATATCATCAGTGTCCTCAACAAATGAACAACTGATTCTGGACAGATTTCCAGGAGAAATATGATTGTGAATAAAATACAATCACACTGAATTGGATTTGTTGTGGCTGATCTCATGATAGTCCAATGTACTGTATTATGAATGTGAATCGCAAGATTAATTTAGATGGCTGTTTGCCACATAAAATAAAGTGTTAGTCCCACAGAAATGTATGCTACACACCCTACCACTCACTGCAGAAAGAGCACGTTTGCTTCAGCATTTTTCATTCCTGTCTGTGGATATCTATGCCTTGTAGTTAAGGAGGAACTTGTGTTGCATTAGACACTACTGATTTCTTTACAGTCTTGTATTATTTCCTACAGAAAATAAATAATTCTGATATAAATGCTGATATCAACCAGTTGATGTCTTTACTACTGAATACATAGGGAAAAAGTAAAGGGTAAGAACGCAAGGATTGAATTGCCTGGTGTGAGAAGATATAGAAAGATTTTTCTTAAAGAGGAAGGTTTTTCTAGGCACAATTTAAATAATAATAATAATAATAATAATAATAATAATATAAATACCTCTGTGCTTATGAGTCTTCTCAGACCATGATTCAGTAATGTAGTAAATGATAAATATTAATGTACATCTCAGTGTGAGGTTAGAAATGCTGTAGAGAAGTGCTGCTGCAGAGTAATACAAGCTTGAATTTCTTTTTAATCGTTGTTCAAAGAATTTTGGTAGGCTTATCTGGTCTTTTTGGTCTTTTTTTTTTTTTTTTTTCCTCCCTGGGTCAGTAATTGTCTCTCCACACTATTCTAACTTTGTGCTGAATCAAACATTTTATGACAAGTACAAATGGTGTAACAAAGGTGTAAAATCAAGAACCCAGAAAAATCTGAGAGGTTGTCTGCATTGTATTCTGGCTAATTCTGCAGAAATGTGATTGTGTACCTTTGTCTGATATAAATCAGGTTAGTGCTGCTGGGCTACAAGACAGTGAAGTGGCCTGGTATTGGCAACTGTGGAAGCAAAACATCCTTACTGCACATTTGTTACACAACCTCTCAGACTCAGGTCTGGATTTACCTGTGGTGTGAAAGCAATTCTAACAGAGAGGAAAATTCATCCTTGTGCAAAGCCAACATCTGAATTATACCTGAAGTCTCATAATGCAATCTGTGCACCAGGAGGAAATTATACCTGGCCTTTGCTGGCAAAAGTGTGGAACTTGGTCTAACATGGCAGAGTAGGAGTGTTCAAAGAAATGTTGAACATACTGAGAAAGCCAATAACCCTATTACGAGAAAAGGTCTGATAGATTATGCATTTTGCCTCACACTAATTTACCAATGTTTTTTTTTGTTGTTGTTGTTGTTTTGTTTTGTTTTTCTAACGCAGGTATTTCAAGGTACAAATACCACACAATGAGCATTTGTTTTTTGTCACATCAATGCTGTGAAAGTCTTGCTAAGACATTAAAATGAATAGTCATGAGCAGCTTTCTACTTCTAGCTTCAGACAACAAAGGCATTTTAGGCATGTGGAATGAGTAGAAAGAATCCCTCAAAATGGTGACTGCTTTAATTTACAGTGGAAACAAGTATAAATATGGCCCAGAGGGAAGCTTTACTTATGTGTAAGCTATTCTTAAAGTAGAAATACGTATTTACTCTGTGTGAAGATGATGGAGCTCCCACTAACTGATCAGTTTTGCATGTTTGCTATATCAGTAGCAATAGCAAACTATTGCTACTATATCAGAACCAGAAAGTTCCACCCTTCAATAGTTTGCATGGGTGCAATTTGCCTACCAGTCAATGGGAGTTGTAAGTATTGGCATATGTATATTTTGGCACCATCACTGACCACTGTCTCCCATAGATAAATTAAATTGTTCAGGTATTGTGTGAGAAGGAGGGTTAAATGTTTCTACATAATGAACCAAGCAAGATTTTAAGAACAATTAAAACTAATGCAGGAACCATTTCCTTCTAGTATGAAAAGAAAAGAAAAGAAAAGAAAAGAAAAGAAAAGAAAAGAAAAGAAAAGAAAAGAAAAGAAAAGAAAAGAAAAGAAAAGAAAAGAAAAGAAAAGAAAAGAAAAGAAAAGAAAAGAAAAGAAAAGAAA
>CM021733.1:67927217-67964772 GCA_011075105.1 Heteronetta atricapilla
AGGAAAGGAAAGGAAAGGAAAGGAAAGGAAAGGAAAGGAAAGGAAAGGAAAGGAGTTAGCAAGTCATCTGAGTGAAGTGGGAATACTGAAAATCTGAGCTACTTTTACTTTACCTCTCATCTATTTGCCTTGGAAATTTCTTTACTGTCATCTGAGAAGGCGGAAAGACAGAGAGAGGGAAAGGAGAAAAAAAGAAAAAGCAAAGCCCCAAAGCTTTAATAAAGTGTTACATGTGACAGAGCAGACAGACAACTAGTGAAGAGACATCTTTAGCAAAGTGACATTGACAGCTTTCAGAAATGCTTGCTGCGTTCATGCTGGAGAAGCCCTTGATGTGTGCAATAATCTACAACCAGAGACTTGAAGGTTTCTTTCTCTATACATCGCCTTTCCCCTTCCTGCCACCATAGTTCTCAACACCAGAAAACCAGCAAAATGAACTGGAAAGGTCTCAGCTTGTTTTGTTAAGTAGAAAAATAAAGAAATAAACATTTTTTGCTTGTTTCTTAGTGGTTTAGTCTTTTAGTTATTCTAGTTTTGTATTTTCATCCTTTATGTTGCTTTTAGTACTTGGTGGGTTGGGTTTTGCTTATTTCAAAGAAAAAACTGTTTTACACCTTCACAGTGCTGCTATCACCAGTGAACATCAAGAGTAATGGACTTCATGTATAATTCATGTAATCAAAACTTTGCAACTGTGCAAAATTGTGTACCCCACATCCTGTGCCTCCAAATCGTCTTCCATAAACTGTCAGAAGTTACAGCAGTGTGGCTCACCGAGTGGCCATAAACTGAAGCACTAATGAAGCTGCCTGAACAGCACCATAGAGAGTCATTTAATCAGCCTCTGTTTTTAATTTTGATCGGCTGACAGGTGGCCAAAAGTACTGAAAAACTAAAAAGAAAAAAGATAACCTGATCCAGTTACCACTAAACAGAATTGGAAACACACAAAGAGATTTTAATCAAGGCTTCACTTTTGATGGCCAAAATTAAAGACTACTTTGAAAACACCTAGGCACTTGTAGTATTAAATGTCGAAAATACACTATTCAGCTTAATAATTATGGAAGTAGGTACAAATTACTGAAGTAAATGCCTTTGAGGCACTGTGACCAGGGAGGTGTGTTATCTCAAATTTACATATGCTTTAGAATTTTTTAATAAGATTTAAAATAGCATCAACTTCCCAGCTCCCCAGATTATACTTGTGCTCCTTTTCTTTCTTCCTCTCCCAGTTTACACTGACTTGGTCTAATCAATGGATTCCTGAATTTAGACACTACTGGTTGTTCTGCTTCAAAGATTTATGAAATCTGAATCCATTCTCTTTTATTAAACTGTGTCAAGTGAAATCTCAGCTGCTGAAGTCAATGAACGCTTATTTTTGACATTGAGCTCAGTGAGTTTGGGAACTTGCCCATGAGTTGAGCTCAGACACAGTAAAAAATTGTCCTGTCCAAAGCCCGTAATAGGTGTCTTACCTCCATGCAGTCTGAGTATCCTTTTATTTTTTAGAACATTATCTACAACCTGATGACAAATATGTACACGATTCATATGCATCTGTAACCTCTGCTTCTTCCTTTTTAAAGTCCTGATACTGGTATTGCACAGGGATGTTAGAGGTTAATTATGCTTCTGTAAAAACACACCTGATTTTATCATTTGGAGGTGTGTCAGTTTTCAGTATTGCTATGTGGCTGCCAGATTTAGGACTTAGACAAAGAATAAATAGGAATTTGCCTTCCTTGAATTACTTATGTTTTCTCCTTCTATCAAGCCCTCTCTTTTTTTGTTCAAACCTATAGTCTCGAGCTTTTCAGTCTCACAATTTTTATAGTTCTCACTGTGCCTACGTCATCCATGACACTAAAAGCAACAATTCCATTTTATTTTTTTTCCCAGGGAAATTCATTAAAAACTAAAAATATAAAAACATCATGCATTCAGATTGCATTACATTCTTGAATTCTCTATTATTGGAAAAGAAGAAAAAAATAAATAAGCTTGAAATTTACTTAGACAAGAGTGAAGAATGTCCACAAAAGACTTTAGTATTTTCTTGCCTTCTCTAAAAATTCACGCAATCAGTTTCCTCAGTATCTCTACATGTATTAGTATACTTTATTGGTATCCCACACCTTCAACACAACATACATGTTTTAACAAATGGATAGTTTCATTCTCTTTTAATTTAAGCTTCTGAGAAGAACCAGTGCAGAGCTCCTGTGGAGTGCAGACAGAAAATCCAAAGTAGTAACGACATACAGGATGGCAATATGTTTGAGATCAGAAAAGAAATACAATAAACTTTTACTCAGAAGTACATGAAAAAGCATCTTTCTGCCTACAGCTGCTGTTTGATCTTTTCAAAACAGGCCTGGATATAACAAAATCCCATTGCAAATCTAATACATAAATGAGAAATGCTATGCTAGCAATTCTGCCTCTGAATCTCATATCGTTGCCTACTTTTTAGCTGCCTTTTCTCCTTCATCTTTAACATGAGTGAATTAAGTCAGTGAGTCTTTGTCCAGTCTCCTATTTTATTAGTGCAGTGGGTTATTCATTCTTCTACGGTTGTTGCGTCTGATTCAAATGATCTATAAAAGATAGTCACCTTTACTTTGAGTATCTTTTATCTCATTACAATTCCAAAAAGACTTCTACATACAGTGAACAAAAACAAAATCAATCTTGGCAATATTAACATGCTTAAAGCAACTGAGCAGAAGAACACAGAAGCAAATAACCATTTGGGAGGATATAAGTAGAAATAGCTCAGAAATAACTTTTTAATGTCCTCTAGTAACCACTGACACAATAAGAAAACATGTATTGCAAATAACAAGCCCTCTAACATCTATATTTAACATTGTTCACCTCTTACCAAACAGATCTATGCCTCCTAAGTTTTCTAAAACAAGGTCTTGAAAATTTTGAGTATTACATGAATTGCTCTCTCACTTTTTGATAAACTGCCTCATTATTTTCAAAAGAAAACAGTTTATTTTCGCATGTGCGAGCAGACATGTAGATACTGTTTATCGTGGTGTATATGCTACAGGGAGGAATTTCAGTCAGATGCTGCCCATTAGATCTTACATCTTCTCCACCAAGGAATCAACAGAACTAGCTCCTGCAGAGTAAGAGAAAGGAAAATAAAACAAACCCTCTGTATATTATGAGCTATCTTTTAGACTCCTTGTTCCCAGTTTGCCTGCAGGTTCAAAAGGTTGCAGCAAAACAGTTGAATGTATCTTCTGTTTTTTTGGCAAGTGGGCCAGATAGATTATAGCACAATGGGCCCTCCATGTTAGAATATATAAAGAACTGTAAAATGTGGAGGTTGGACCGAGTCATACCACAGCCCCTTTTCAGCCTCTTACTGTATGTGGAGGCTGGCCTAAGATGGAGGTCCTGTACTTTTGTGAAGCTTGTACTCAGATGTTTTGTAAGATGCTTTATTACAAAACCCTGGCAGCTGTAAGAAAGAACTATGCTTGCCAAATGGCACTAATGAGCAAGAGAATCTGGCCCAGATTCCTTAGAACTTCTTCATATTTGTGCATTACTTACCTATGTAATCCTTCCAATATGAAATTATATAACTGATATCTGAAAAAAAAAACATAAAAAACAAACCTCCATTTCATTAATTTTACGATACCTGGGTAATGTTGCAATTCACCTTAGATTTTTCAGTCTTACCAAATTGTTATAGAATTCGAGTTTCAAACAAAATTTTACTTTCACTCTTCATTTCCATCTTGACAGCATAGGAGTTGCACACATTGGGCTATTTCTGGATAGATCCTTTCAACACCTGAGCAGTGAATGCTTCTCTTCATCACCAACAAATAGCCTCTCCCATGTTTCTGAATAAATAGGAAGATAAAAAGAGAGAAAGAGAGAGAGACAGAAACAAAGAAAAAGGAAACAAAGAAAATTATTATTATTATTATTTCTTGCAAGGATAAATATCTTTGCTCTTCTTGCAATACAAGAAATTACTCTAACCAAGTGTAGTCAATGTAAATACACTAGATTTTTAATTTTAAAAAATTGTTTTTGATGTTAGTAGTGAATTTGGGCTTCACATCCAACAGTAACAGGCATGATACATTATAATTATATTATAGAATATTAGAAATTACATTCATATATTTAGGACTTCCTGCATAGCTAATAGTTAATTTCCTGCTCTGTTAAATTGCCTTTTGGCTACTCAATATATAAAAGGCATTAAATGAAGCCAAATCCTGGCCCAACAAACCTGTACTTGCATATGCATGCACAGTCACCGATTTTACAAGACCCACATAGTGCCTGCATATCTGAAAGCAGACCTGGTTTCTGTAGTGCTTAGAAATAAAATAATTTGCTGTTTCCCAGGCTATGCTTTTTCTTGCCTTTTATTTGTGAACTGGTATTTTCTATCACTCCATAAGAATTAAGGTTGCAAAAGTCAATAATAGATGCCTGAATCTCCATCAGAATAAGTCTCTCTTATGCAGCCTCATGTTTTATGCAAATTAGGTTTTTGCTTGATTTTCTTTAGCTAGAATACATTAAGCTTTAATGGACCCAGACAGGAACTGGATTACAAAAATTAGAGCTACTGTCATAATCTTTATGGACAAATGAAGGAAAGAATGCAAAAAAATAAAAATACATGGGGTGAGGAGCGGTAGGATTTGTGGAGGAGAAATTTTGCAAGACACTTAATGGCAAATGTTCTGAAAACTGTGATTATAGATATACAATGAGATCTCGTATTATCCTCAGTCTAACAGAATGAATATTTTCATCATGAATACAGCATCAATTCCTCCCTAAGTTTTTGCTATTGCAGCTGAGGTAACTTCTATGATTTTTTTTTTTTTTTTTTCCCTCCAGGTTAGACTATCGTAATCTGTATGTTCACATTAAGTGGAGAATTTACCAGAAACATAAATTTATCTACAGATATCTATTACTAGTTGTGGTGGTTTTACCCAGCTGGGCAGCTGAGCTCCACCACAAGTGCTCTCACTCCTCCTCCTCAAAGGAAAAGGGTGATAAAATACGATGAAAAGGGCTCAAGGGTTGAGATAAGGATGGGGAGATCACTCAACAGTCATTGTCACTGGCAAAACAGACTCAGCATGAGGAGATTAATGTATTTTTTTAACTATTACTAACAGGCTAGAGCAGCTAGAAACTAAAAGCAAACTAAAAATACCTTCTCCCCATCCTCTCTCTGTTATGTCATTCCCTTGAGTGGCACAGGGGAATGGTGAATAGGGGTTGCGGTCAGTCCCTAATGCTTTATCTCTGCCCTCCTTCACGGTCACTCCCTGTCCCTGCTCCATGCAGGGTCCCTCCCATGGGATGCCGTCCTTCCTGAACTGAGCCTGTGGGGGCCGCCCACAGGCAAAAGCTCTTCAACAACAGCTCCCACATGGCTCTGTACCATGGGGTCCATCCCCCAGGAGCAAACTGGTGGCAGCTCCCCCCAGACCCCCTGCTCCTGCGTGGGCTCCTCTCCATGGGCTGCAGCTCCGGCCTGGGGCCTGCTCCTGTGGGGGCTCTCTGTGGGCCACAGCCTCCTCCAGGCCACATCCACCTGCTCCACCAGGGGCTCCTCCACAGGCTGCAGCGTGGAGATCTGACCCATGGGCTGCAGGGGGACAGCCTGCTCCACCAGGGGTCTCTCCACAGCCCGCAGGGGAACGCGTGCCTGGAGCACCTCCTGCCCTCCTTGTGCACTGACCTGGGGAGCTGCAGGGCTGCTTTTCTCACACTTTTTCACTCCTCTCCCAGCTGCTGTTGCTCAGCAGTTTTTTTTTTTTTTTTTTTTTTTTTTTATTTGTTTTGTTTTGTTTTCCCCTTTCTTCAGTCTGCTCTCCCAGAGGCACAACTAGCATCGCTTATTTGGCTCTGGCCACCAGCGGGTCTCTTTTGGAGCCGGCTGGAACTGGCTCTGATCTAACATGGGGCAGCTACTGGGCTCTGCTCAAAGAGGCCACCCCTGCAGCTCCCTTGCTACCAAAACCTTGCTGTGTAGATCCAGTATAGTAACAAAACAAAGCACTTACATGCTTAGCTGCAAATATTAAGGAAGAAGATGAGTATAAAGACCTGCAAAGGTGAACATACTTGTAAAGAGTCTTACTGTGGACTTTATTCCTGTCTCATTAAAGTCATTGGGACAGAGTATCTCGTCGCTCCATGTCCTCCTAACTCAATTAGAGGTGTTATTCTTTGTTTACAGATCCAAATAAGTAATTTAAATACTTGTGACATTTCAACCAGAAGGATTTTCCGGTCACTAGTGGCGTTCCCCAGGGCTCAGCGCAGGGGCCGGTCCTCTTCAATATCTTCATTGATGATCTGGATGAGGGCATTGAGTGCACCCGCAGTAAGTTTGCAGATGACACCAAGTTAGGTGCGTGTGTCGATCTGCTTGAGGGTGGGAAGGCTCTGCAGGAGGATCTGGATAGGCTGCACCAATGGGCTGAGGTCAACTGCATGAAGTTCAACAAGGCCAAGTGCCAAGTCCTCCACCTGGGGCGCAATAACCCCAAGCAGAGCTACAGGCTGGGAGATGAGTGGTTGGAGAGCTGCCAGGCAGAGAAGGACCTGGGAGTGATGGTAGACAGTCGGCTGAATATGAGCCAGCAGTGTGCTCAGGTGGCCAAGAAGGCCAACAGCATCCTGGCCTGTATAAGAAACAGTGTGACCAGCAAGGCTAGGGAGGTGATCGTCCCCCTGTACTCGGCACTGGTGAGGCCGCACCTCGAGTACTGTGTTCAGTTTTGGGCCCCTCACTACAAGAAGGACATGGAGGTGCTTGAGCGAGTCCAGAGAAGGGCGACGAAGCTGGTGAGGGGTCTGGAGAACAAGTCCTATGAGGAGCGGCTGAGGGAGCTGGGCTTGTTCAGCCTGGAGAAAAGGAGGCTCAGGGGTGACCTTATCGCTCTCTACAGGTACCTCAAAAGAGTCTGTAGAGAGGTGGGGGTTGGTCTGTTCTCCCACGTGCCTGGTGACAGGACAAGGGGGAATGGGCTTAAGTTGCGCCAGGGGAGTTTTAGGTTGGATGTTAGGAAGAACTTCTTTACCAAAAGGGTTGTTAGACATTTGAACGGGCTGCCCAGGGAAGTGGTGGAGTCACCATCCCTGGAGGTCTTTAAAAGACATTTAGATGTAGAGCTTAGGGATATGGTTTAGTGGGGACTGTTAGTGTTAGGTCAGAGGTTGGACTCGATGATCTTGAGGTCTCTTCCAACCTAGAAATTCTGTGATTCTGTGATTATACGTAAAGTATTCCATTAAAAAAAATTGCTTCTGTGTCTCTGGCTGAAAACAATAAGAATGGGACAGGATATGAAGTATTTTAATTCCTTCTACATAATCTCCATCTACAATTCAGAGATATCCTGAGGTATCCTTATCTGTAAATAATTGCCTTACATTTCTCTTATAGCAAGGGCCATCTGTGATTAGCAAACTCATTTTTTGTGTCTTGGATTACTCAAAGCAGAGCTTTTATCCCCTCATATGTAAATATTTTAAAAATTGCATTCTGTGGGAAAAAGGGTTTTACATAGTTTATGTAAATCCACAGTTTATGGATTATTATCTTCATATTTGCATTATGACAGATTCTTTCATGAGGTAACATTTTCATGCCAAAAGAGTATCTTAGACTCAACATATTTATTACCTGTGTCATGCTGTAATGCAGTAAACATCAATAACTTTGATTACTAATGGGAAATCATGCCATGAGCCTCCTTCATCATTTCTGGATGAGCTTGCTACATCTTGAGAAATCAGGAAGCCTGTAAATAATATTATAGTATAGTGGGAACACAGGTAATTTCATAATAACCTGCTTAACTTAGATATGAATACATAATAAATTGACCAAATATCTTTTTTTTTTTTTCCCTTAAGGATTACAAGCAAGGTACTTTCCTATTACAATTCAAATGAAGAAAGAAAAAAGCGTATTACAAAGAAATAGGTTAAAAAAAAGATAGTGGAAGGACTCAGTGATGTTCATAAATATAAACAATGCTCTTTGAACATCTTTCACATTAAAAAATAAATATAAGTCCTATAATCACTAATATTGATCTTAATATTAAGCATCACAAAAGTATTTAAAGGAATCAAACCTATAGAGGAAAGCACTGAATTACTGATCTGAATTACTAACTCATATTCAGCTTAGTAGTGGATAGTCACTCATCTTTTACAAATGAGTCCAGGGAAAATGTCTGACCTTGATTAAGTTATTTTATGTATGTAGCATAGAAAACTCCATCCATGTCATTACCTATTTGGATGCAAATATTATAAATTCATATACCTGATAATACACATAAAACACATACACCGGTATTGATACATATATATATATATTGATACATATTATATATATGTATTGATACATATATATATATATTTCTTAGTAAAATGTCTTGATTGTGGAAAACAAATATATGTTGGGAATGACATTACCCACACATTCAATTTTTGTTTGATATTAGAGAGAACATGAGAGTTTACTCAAAATATAAAAGGGACAGCATGGCAATAATGCATAAAATTACCTTTTAAAATTATGCTGGACTAGTGATTTTTCAATTTTAATATTGTAGAGATCACATTTCAAAACACTGTCATTATTTTTTTCACTGAATTATTCTTTATCATCTGTTTATAGAGAGAGCAATAGCAAAATGGTATCTTACTGAGCTCAATAAAAAATCCTGAGTCATGCATTAACTATTTAGCTCCAATAAACTTTGATATAAAGGGCAACAGATGAGATGATAATACTGTGTACAACATCATCACCCAAGAGGTGAAAGGAGAATATAGGATTCTAAAAGAAGGATGTATAATAGCTGAAAGGCCAATTTTGTTGTATACAAAGCATAAAGACACTGGGAATTCATCCTGTGACTACAAAACAACATAAAAGTTCTCAACTGGCATTTTTTAAAATATAGTTTTAGGGATAGCTTGGGTAGTTTTACAGAAAATTAAACAAAGATAAGGAAACAAGGAATGAAAAAACAAATGAGAAGTTCAACTTTTCAAAAAGACAGTTAACTTCAGCATATTTTTTTTCATGAGATCTGTTAAATGTTCATCACATACTGACCGAATTTTTCTTAATAAAGCATACAGAGCAAGGTCTTTTTGTCAGAAGACATGCCATTTTTGCAGTATTCCAATGTTACACCTTTTACTCAATGCTCTTTGAGTAAAAATGAAATCCTTTTAAGTTTTGCCTATGTATGGCTCAAGGCTTCTTTCTTCCTTCCTTTCTTCCTTCCTTTTTCTTTCTTTCCTTCTCTCTTTCTTTTCTTTCTTTCTCTTTCTTTCCTTCTTTCTTTTCTTTCGTTCCTTTCCCTTTGTTTTCTTTTTCTTTGTTTCTTTCTCTCTCTCTCTCTTTTTCTCTTTCTCTCTCTGTCTCCATCTTTCTGTCTTTTCTTTCTTTCCTTTATATTTTAGAAAAATTATTCATACTAAATTTCTTGGTGTCCTGATAATTTACTAAACTTAGAATAGAAAACTGCATGCTAGTCCTTCTTAAATGTATCTATCTATCTATATATCAATATAGATCAATATTATCTATTTATCTATATATCAATATATCTACTTATTCAGTTAAAATTTTATTCAAATTATTAGAGATCTTTTCAATCTTCATCCACCACATCCAGTGTTTTTTCTCTCAGTTTTTCCATGAAATCCCATACAAACATAAAACTTCTAAAAAATTATAAAGGTGTGTGCAGTTTTATTTGTCATAATTTGGATTAGTATTATTATTAATTTATTTTTGAGTAGAAGTCCTTGAAAGGGGTACAACAACTGACTACGATTTCTTATATTAACATGAAGGTAGGAGGTCCATCTTTGTCAGACATGTTTCTTCTGCATTTCTCTGTGTCACTGCCTTGTTTCATGAAAACTGTGTTTAATTTATGTGTTCCTTATTCTTATTTACGTTTCATGCCTCAGTTTTGAAAGTGTCTCTATGGACACTTTTTATGTCTTTGCCTCACTCTAGTTTCCAGCCTCAGTCTCCCCCCTTCCTAAGACACTTGCTATGTGTCTTGCGGTACACCTAGATCACAGAATCATAGAATCATTTAAGTTGGAAAAGGCTCATAAGTTCAAGTTCAACCACCACCTAACCATCAAATATTGACCCACGTACCCTCGTAATTCAAGTGGGGATAGCGGTTTCAACACAGGAAAAAGACACAAATCTGTGACTTTTTCAGATAATCCAGAATCAACCTTAAGGCCCTGGTCATCCTTAAGCCCTTAGTTCAGCTTGTAGGATAGATAGTAGCAGTCTAATCAGCTCTAAATACAGTGAAGGTTGGACAGAGTGTAGTCAAGTTAGAGTTTCCTATAATTTTAGCTATTGAAATCTTATTGGTTTCTCTGATATACACCAAGTCAAATTTGGGTGGCATTGATTGTGGCAAATGACACGAATCACTTACTTAAAACCAATCACCTGTAAAACTTCATGTCCCCATTCCAAAGTACATTTATTTATGTAACTTCCAAAAACTCTTTCTCAACAACTGCACTCTTTTGGAAGAGATGTAATTAAATGCCTGCTTGAAACTGACATGCTTCACATTCCCAAGTGCCTGTTTCTGAACACGCGTATGGATGCGACAGTGGAACAGTCTAGATAATACCTCACACCTCAATATTTCCACAGCCCTCACCTGTCTTGTGTTCAGATTTTAACAGAGACAGACAAAAAAAAATATGCTTTCATAACAGAATTTTACCTTTGTGAAAATGAAGACCTCCTGACTCAACTGGAGGATGGGACTCCAATGTCCCTGTTTCAACTGATTAAAGTGCCATGTCTCTGTAAGAGGCAGTGATGGAAGACTCTTGATGAGTTTAACAGAAAGAAAAGCCTGATTCCTCTCATTTCTATATTCCCATTGGGGATCCACCTTTCCCGGTCTTTGATATATCTGATTATTCAGACACCATTTTTCACCTCTGAAGGAATGTTTTAAAAATGAGATTTTTTGGCTTGGTAAGGGGGTAGGCTTAGTCACACACACTTAGACTGGTTGTGCTGGACCTTGGGGATAGGAATGGCATGCACAATAGTAGTGCTATGCTGACTCTGCACTATTTTATTGGCCCAGTTAATGTTTAAGAATTTTATATAAGGGCATCAAAAGGCCGGGCTGATAATGCTCCTTTTGTCTCCTTTACCAGACAATGTGTGTGTAGTTTGTGATAATGTTAAGAAAAAAAAAAAAAAAAAGGAGAAAAGCCAAGATTTTACATCCTGGTTGAGAGCTCTCAGTGTCTGAAGAAAACAAGGAAATTTGTTTTAAATGAAAAAATAGCATAGTTTTTCAGTGAAATGGGAGAAGAGTAAATAGGGGTTCAGGAAGAGGTGTGACTGTAGAGACCCTCCTGTCCTTGATTGTTTAAGTAGTATCGATCTCAGAGTAGTGCCTTTTTCACAGACCACAAGCACTACACAGGCACCAGCAGCCCAGGGCTACCAGTTCTGCTACTGCACTCACATCCTTATCACTCGGTCACCACAGTGCCATGTGTTATCCACAGCCTTTTTGGGGATCTGGCTCAAAGTCTTAATTTTATCCTATTTACCACTATGTTTGGCAACATCAATTTAAACTGAGTTAGAAGAGTGTGAAATTACTGTTACTACCTATATAGGTAGGCCTACAGTCAATGGGCAGATTATAGATGATGATTATATCCAGATGAGAAAAGACATATTAATCAGTCTTGCAAAGCCCTTCTTTTTTTTTTTTTTTCCTAAATAAAGCTACTTGATAAAGAATCAATCAAGACCAAAGTGCCAAAAAGAAAACAAACAAATAAATAAATAAAAATATTATTGCAGATCCTATACAGCATGTATATGTAACACATGCTGTGTTTGTTACAGAATCTATTTAGTTTTTGTTTTCACATATGTTTCTGTTTGCATAGCACCTAAGTATGTTAAGTATTTAAGTAGATATTAAGTATTCAGATATTTAACCTATTGAAAATAAAATATTTTATATTACTTACCTGTTTTCCTAAATTATATAAAATAATAAAAATATACACCGCATATAATGAATTAATTTGCAGTTGTGAATAATGATAGGATGCCTTCTAGGGAATAAATTATGATCCCACTGAAAAACTACTGATGGAGAGTTATTGGTAAGAGGGGTTTGATTTTATTTTTCTTTTCAGCCAATGAACATTATGAGTTCTACCAGACTCATATTTCCACATCACAGTAACAGAGAGAGACCCATTTGCTCTGGCAACAAAGTTATAGAACAGTTTCTTGACTAGAGTAGACAGATTTTTTTTATCGTAAAATCACGTGATTATCTTGTGAGAACTGTTTAATATATCATACAAAACCAGACAAGCAACAACTTCTACACCCATGCTTAAGTCTTCCAAGGATATTCTGAACCAGAAATTGCTTCTAAATATTTCACAGCCATTGATATATTTTTCCATGAATGTGTATATCAATTTTTTTGATATATGTATTGTTTGCTACAAATATCATCCTGTAGCAATGAGTTCCATAGTTTCTTTATGCAGTTTGTAGGGGGGGAAGCTTTTTTGTTTATTCTGATAGATTTTATCTAATGTTTTTCATTTCTTTAGTTAGGAGTTACAATAAAAAGTCATACTTTATTTTTATTCTAAATTACATTTGTAATTTAAAAAACACTACAAGATGTTCCTTAGTTGTCTTTTTTTCCAGGCTGAAGAATCCTTCCAGGTTTAATCTTTTCTTACTTTGAAGCCACTTTGTATTTCATGTCACACTTATCAGATTTCTGAGATGTATCGTGCTTCTATTACATTCATTTCGGAATGATAAAACCAAGATTGCACAGTCTGTGTACACTGTGGATATATGCATTAGTGCAATCTTTTTTTTTTCTTTTTTTTTTCCTGCTTATGGTATAATACTAAATATAAACTGCTTATGGTATAATACTAAAAGCTTGGAAAAAAACCTTACTGGTCCATGCTTCTAATGAAAAATCAATTTAGGAGGTTAGCATTATAATTCTATTATTTACCTGCCTTTGTTAGCTCTATTTTGCAAAGCTGCAATCTCTGTGGTAGAGCTGGGGCTAGTATCAGACCATGAGATCCAGATTTTTCAGTGTTACTATCATGCAAGCTTAGAATTTCTGGTTAAAAAGTTCAGCTGATCCAGCAATTAGCTGTCAAATCATACTGAATGCATATATGACCAACCCTTATGTTTCCACATGGCACATATTCATCTGGTAGTGGAAATACTGTCCAAATCATTCAGTTCCACCTCATTTAATTTTAGTGTAAACATATTCAGATTTCGTGTCTCTACATATGTTCTTATAAGGCAACAAAGGCTGGTTAATTCAATTTCTGTTTGATCATTATCACATAAGAATTACAATAGGCTTCTATAGCTGTCATATTTCTGGTCTTTTTAAATTTCAAGTGCAATCACAGAACAGCTATGCCCTACTCTCTCCCATGAAACTGTTGGAGAGTGTCCAGAGGAGGGCTACGAAGATGGTGAAAGGCCTGGAGGGGAAGACGTACGAGGAACGGCTGAGGGCACTGGGCCCGTTCAGCCTGGAGAAGAGGAGGCTGAGGGGAGACCTCATCGCAGTCTACAACTTCCTCGTAAGGGGGTGTCAAGAGGCAGGAGACCTTTCCTCCATTAACACCAGCGACAGGACCCACGGGAACGGGGTTAAGCTGAGGCAGGGGAAGTTTAGGCTTGACATCAGGAGGGGGTTCTTCACAGAGAGAGTGGTTGCACACTGGAACAGGCTCCCCAGGGAAGTGGTCACTGCACCGAGCCTGACTGAGTTTAAGAAGAGATTGGACTGTGCACTTAGTCACATGGTCTGAACTTTCGGGTAGACCTGTGCGGTGTCAAGAGTTGGACTTGATGATCCTTAAGGGTCCCTTCCAACTCAGGATATTCTATGATTCTATGATTTATTCCTAATGAATGGAGCACAGAATTGATAGGCACCCTTTCAAAAAGAAGTGACAGTACTGAAAAGCATTAAAAACTGCCATCCTGCGTCCTTTGCAACTTCACAATTTAAACTCATTTTCAGGAGGAAAGAAACTGCTATCTTCAGATTAAAAGAAGATCTCATTGATTGTTTACCTCAAATACAAAGCCTTTCCAAAGCAATTAGCAAAATATAGAAACTAGTATCAGAAGGAAATCCAATGGCTCTGTTGGAAATGTCACACATACGCTGGTTCATTTCTAAACTTTGTCTCTGTTTAATTCTTGTGAAGTAAAATGTGAGAAAAATAAAGCCATTAGACTTTTAAGAATTTAACTTAATTTAAAACACATGATTTTTAATTAGCAAATTAATTTTTTTTTTTTAGTGCAGTATCTACAGGGAGGAGTATCTGGGTAATTAAACAAAAGTATCCCTATGATTTAAATTGTACTTCTTCAATATTTTTTCATGCTAATTAATGTCTTCACATAGCAAGTCACTTCACCTACATAACATGTTGTCTACTTTAAACAGCTGTTCCCCACTGTTGTATTTAATACACATCCTGAAGCTGAGAGATGGATTAAAGAAGAGATGGTGGGGTGGGGGATGGGGAGAATGAAATTTTAAAAGGGGGGGGGGGGATCATCCTAGGAATGGTGTTCCTTTCCTAGGATGGTAGAATTGAACATCCTCCTAGGAATGATATTCAATTCTGAATTAAGAAACCTACATGTATGCATATACATGAGTTCCCATAGATCTGCCAGAGGATTATAGAAGAAGCAAGATCTTTGACTTAGTTCTTCCATGGGATCATCGTTCTTTGAGACATTCAAAGATGCAAGTGGCAGATACATATAGAAACTATGGGTCTCATTTAACCTAGTTTTGAGCACCGCCAGGGATCTACAGGGCATCTACAACCTCCCTGGGCAATCTGTTCCAGAGCCTCACCACCCTCTGAGAGAATTTCCTCCTTACCCCTAATCTAAATCTCCCCTCTTTCGATGTAAAACCACTCACCTTTATTAATATCTCATTGAGTAAAAGAGCTGCCTTCCATCTTTTTTTGCAAGTCCCCTTCAAGTACTGAAAGGCTGTGATGAGGTCATCCCAGAGCCTTCTCTTCTGTACCCTGAACAGTCCCAGCTTTCTCAGCCTGTCTTTGTAGGAGAGGTGCTCCAGTCCCTCAATCATCTTTGTGGCCCTCCTCAGGACCTACTCTAACAGCCCCACATCTTTCTTGGGCTGAGGGCCCCAGACCTGGATGCACTACTCCAAGTGGGGCTTCACAAGGGCAGAGCAGAGGGGCACATCCCCTCCCTCCACCTGCTGGCCACTCCTCTTTTTGCCCAGCATGCAGTTGGCCTTATGGGCTACAACTGTGCACTGCTGGCTCATGTTGACCTTGTTATCCACCAGAACACCCCCCCCCCCCCCCCACCCCAAGTCCTTCTCTGTAGAGCTGCTCTCAGTGAGTTCTCTCAGTTTGTACTCCTGTCAGGGACTGCCCTGGCCCAGGTGCAGCACCTTGCACTTAGACTTGTTGAACCTCATTAGGTTCACATGGGCCCGCTTCTCAAGCTTGTCAGAGGTCAGAGGTAAAAGAGGGTGGATGGGGGAAAGGTATTTTAGGTTCATGTTGTTTTGTTTTGTTTTGTTTTCTCACTGCTCTAGCTTGCTAGTAATAGGTAATAAATTTCATTAATCTCTCCATGCTGACTCTGTTTTGCCCTTCATATTAATTGTTGAGCGATCTTACTGCTTATCTCAACCATTAAGCCCTTTTAATTGCATTTTCTCCCCCTTTCTCTTTGAGGATGCAGAGTGAGAAATTGGCTGTGGTGGAGCTCAGCTGCCCAGATGAGTAAAACCACCACAAAGTGCTATGATTTTTTTTTTTTTTTTTTCCCACTTCTGAGTGTGTAAGAAGACAATTTCTGGCATCCACAGGCTATAGGAGACAATTCAAGTCATCATTCTCTTTCATAGTAAATGCCATGGCGAGATTAGTCATCCATAAAAACTATTTAAGTATGGCTTTCAGTCAATTAAAAAATGAACAAACAAAAACAGAAAACCAACTGTAGTTTCTTATACCAATAAGTTATTTTTAGTAGTTTTTGTTGTTGATGTTGGTGTTTGTTTGTTTCCCTAGTAGAGGATGGGAGATAAATGTCTTGATTATGATATGAATTTACTTTTTGTTAAAAGCAATGTTCCTTCATAGCCCCAGACAGGTAAAACTGGATAGGGATGTCTCTCTTCCCCTCTTAATTTAAGTTACAGGATAGGACAGGGGAGGCCCACATGCACTAGATGTTCTCTAATGTTCTCCACAACATCTTTCTGACTCTTCACATAGTAGATCAGTGTAGTCAGTGAGAAACTGCACTAAGAACGTGTAAGGTACCAATACCAGAGATAGCCCATTATACTTGTTAATAAATCTGACAGAATGAAAACAGACTGGAATGTTTTATATTTGGTGATCTGTCTGATACTCTGCACCGATATATAAATTGTCTTCCCAGAAATGGTGTCCAAGAACATTATCTTGCTTTATTCTCCTTATTCTCTTATTTGAAGGTTATGACAAGAGAATAACAAATAGTTGAGCTATCTAAGCTTAGTAAGGTACATCTATTAACTGTACCTTGCAAATGTGGCATGTGAAATTCCTAGCTGTCACAACAGCAAACTAAGAATTTCTGAGTTCAAAATACCATCATACTAAACTTTCATGTGTATTTATTACATCACAAGAGCTAAGAATTTCACATAAATAAAATATATAGCATAAAATAGATAATAAAATCTATTTCATAAAAGATTCAATCCAGCTGAGCAAAAAATTTTTATTATCAATTTTTATTTTTTCTTTACAGAGATGGAGAACCAAATCCTCACGATGATTTGTTTTACACTTTCAGTGGAAGGGAGCTTTGTGGCTCTGATGATACCTGGTAAATTATTAAGCCATGTTACCTTGTTTGGTTTTAATCATCTCACATTTTAATAGTCTTCTTCACCAACAACATTTTATATGTTAGCTTATGTGTATCAGAAAGTAGAACTTGAACACCTGAAAAAGTATGTTCAAATTCATTTAACCATTTCCAATTGCATACATATACAAACACATGTACATTTATAAAGAAAGGTACATGTAGTCCTACACAAAGGAAAAGAAAGCTTTTGGTGTACTGGAGTGGTCCAGGGGAGGACTGCAAAAATGGTTAGGGGACTTGAATGCTACGCATGTTAGATCACACTGAGAGTCAGGATTGTTCAGCCTGAAAATGTGTACACTAAAGAAAGTTTTACTGTCCTTCAGCTACCTTGATGAATGATATAAGTAATTCAGAGACTGATGCTTGGAAGCAAAGAACAATTGAACAACAGGCAAAATTAACACCTTAAAACATCTATAAACAGATGTTTCACAAAACAGTTCACTTTATGAAGTCCCACCTATCTAACTTTCAATTTAAATAAGATGTTGTTGTGGTTTAACTCGGCCGGCAGCCAAACACCACACAGCCGTTCGCTCACCCTCCCCCCCTCCCTCTCTGGGATGGGGGAGAGAAACGGGAAAGTGAAGCTTGTGGGTTGAGATAAAGACAGTTTATTTAAGAGAGAAAATAATAGTAATAATAATAATAATAATAATAATAATAATAATAATAATAATATGTACAAACAAGTGATGCACAATGCAATTGCTCACCACCCGCTGACCAATGCCCAGCCCAACCCCGAGCAGCTGGCCGCCCACCCTGGCTAGCCACCCCTATATATTGTTCAGCATGACGTCAGATGGTATGGAATACCCCTTTGGCCAGTTTGGGTCAGCTGTCCTGGGTCTGTCCCCTCCCAGCTCTTGCTGCCCCCCCAGCCTGCCCGCTGGCAGGACAGAGCGAGGAGCTGAAAAGTCCTTGGCTTAGTATAAGCACTGCTCTGCAGCAATTAAAACACCAGCATGTTATCAGCACTCTTCTCATCCCAATCCAAAACATAGTACCTCACCAGCCATTAGGAGGAAAACCAACTCCGTCCCAACTGAAACCAGGACATATATCCACCCCTTATTCCATACCATTTATGTCATGCTCAGGTTACACTCTTTCCAATACATTCTAGTTAATCACTATTTTCATCTATGGTAGTAATGACACACAGTATTATATAATAATTAACATAATACAACTCAACTCATGGGCTATTCTCACCCAGTATTAAATCCCCTTGAGGTACACACCGGACCTCCCCATTCTTTTGCATTACCCACCAAGTGCATCCAGGTCCTTGAGCAAAAACAATCCCACGAATGGGTTTGCCTTTTCCTGGGGCAGGAGTAGCCCAGACTGTTTTACCCAGTATGTTTCTACATGCACTACAGGGACTTTATCACCTTCTACTGTGCGTAGCAGGTTTGATTGGGCTGGTCCAGCTCGGTTGGTAGATCCCCTAGTATTGACTAACCAGCTGGCCTTTGCCAAATGTGTATCCCAATTTCTGAATGTCCCAGCACCCATTGCTTTCAGTGTAGTCTTTAACAGTCCATTGTATCGCTCAACTTTACCGGAGGCTGGTGCATGATAGGGGATGTGATACACCCACTCAATACCATGTTCTTTGGCCCAAGTGTCTATAAGGTTGTTTCGGAAATGAGTCCCGTTGTCTGACTCAATTCTTTCTGGGGTGCCATGACGCCATAGAACTTGTTTTTCAAGGCCCAGGATAGTGTTTCGGGCGGTGGCATGGGGCACAGGATATGTTTCCAGCCATCCGGTGGTTGCTTCCACCATTGTAAGTACATGGCGCTTGCCGTTGCGGGTTTGAGGGAGTGTGATGTAATCAATCTGCCAGGCCTCTCCATATTTATATTTCAGCCATCGTCCTCCATACCAAAGAGGCTTTGACCGTTTGGCTTGCTTGATTGCAGCACATGTTTCACAATCATGAATAACCTGTGCTATAGTGTCCATGGTCAGGTCCACCCCTCGATCACGAGCCCATCTGTATGTTGCATCTCTTCCTTGATGGCCTGAGGTGTCATGGGCCCATTGGGCTATGAATAATTCACCCTTATGTTGCCAGTCCAGGTCCACCTGAGCCACTTCAATCTTAGCAGCCTGATCCACCTGCTGGTTGTTTTGATGTTCTTCAGTAGCCCGATTCTTGGGCACATGAGCATCTACGTGGCGTACCTTTACGACCAGGTTCTCTACCCGGGCAGCAATATCTTGCCACAACGCAGCAGCCCAGATGGGCTGCGCTGCGCTGCCAGTTCTGTTTCCATTGCTGTAACCACCCCCACAGGGCATTTGCTACCATCCACGAATCAGTGTACAGGTAGAGAACTGGCCACTTTTCTTGTTCAGCAATATCTAAAGCCAGCTGGATGGCTTTCACTTCTGCAAATTGACTCGATTCACCTTCTCCCTCAGCAGCTTCTGCAACTTGTCTTGTAGGACTCCATACAGCAGCTTTCCATCTCCGATGCTTTCCCACAATGTGACAGGACCCATCGGTGAACAGGGCATATCTCCTCTCATTTTCTGGTAGCTCGTTGTACAGTGGGGCTTCTTCAGCACGGATCACCTCCTCCTCTGATGACATCCCAAAGTATTTGCCTTCTGGCCAGTCCATAATCACTTCCAAGATTCCTGGACAACTGGGGTTTCCTATTCGAGCCCCCTGGGTAATCAGTGCAACCCACTTGCTCCATGTAGCATCAGTTGCATGATGTGTAGAGGGGACCCTTCCTTTGAACATCCAGCCCAATACTGGCAGTCGGGGTGCCAGGAGGAGCTGTGCTTCAGTACCAACCACTTCTGAAGCAGATCGAACTCCTTCATATGCTGCCAATATCTCCTTTTTGGTTGGAGTGTAGCGGGCCTCAGATCCTCTGTATCCCCGACTCCAAAACCCTAGGGGTCGACCTCGAGTTTCCCCAGGTTCTTTCTGCCAGAGGCTCCAGGTGGGACCATTCTCCCCGGCTGCGGTGTAGAGCACATTCTTTACATCTGGACCTGTTCGGACTGGCCCCAGGGCTACTGCATGAACTATTTCCTGCTTAATTTGTTCAAAGGCTTGTCGTTGCTCAGGACCCCATTCAAAATCGTTCTTCTTACGGGTTACTTGGTAGAGTGGGTTTAAAATCAGACTGTAATTTGGAATGTGCATTCTCCAAAACCCCACGACACCTAAGAAAGTTTGTGTTTCCTTTTTACTAGTTGGTGGAGACATAGCTGTTATTTTGTTGATCACATCCATTGGGATTTGACGACGTCCATCTTGCCATTTTATTCCTAAAAACTGGATCTCTCGTGCAGGTCCTTTAACTTTATTTTGTTTTATGGCAAAACCAGCCTTCAGAAGGATTTGGATTATTTTCTTCCCTTTCTCAAAAACTTCCTCTGCTGTGCCACCCCACACAATGATGTCATCAATGTACTGAAGGTGTTCAGGAGCTTCCCCCTGCTCCAGCGCAGACTGGATCAATCCATGGCAAATGGTAGGGCTATGTTTCCACCCCTGGGGCAGCCGATTCCACGTATATTGGACTCCCCTCCAAGTAAAGGCAAACTGTGGTCTGCACTCTGCTGCTAGAGGGATGGAGAAAAATGCATTAGCGATATCAATTGTGGCATACCACTTGGCTGCCTTTGATTCCAGTTCGTACTGGAGTTCTAGCATGTCCGGCACCGCAGCGCTCAGTGGTGGTGTGACTTCATTCAGGCCACGATAGTCCATCGTTAGTCTCCACTCACCATTAGATTTTCGCACTGGCCATATGGGACTATTAAAAGGTGAATGAGTCTTACTGATCACTCCTTGGCTCTCCAGTTGACGAATTAGCTCATGGATGGGAATCAGGGAGTCTCGGTTGGTGCGATATTGCCGCCGGTGCACAGTTGTAGTAGCGATTGGCACTTGTTGTTCTTCGACCCTCAGCAACCCCACAACAAAAGGGTCCTCCGAGAGACCAGGCAAGGTAGACAACTGTTTAATGCCCTCTGTCTCTAAGGCAGCTATGCCAAAAGCCCAGCGGAACCCTTTGGGGTCCTTAAAATATCCTCTTCTAAGATAGTCTATGCCAAGGATGCATGGAGCATCCGGGCCAGTCACAATAGGGTGTTTTTGCCACTCATTCCCAGTTAGACTCACTTCGGCCTCCAATACAGTCAACTGCTGGGATCCCCCCGTCACTCCATGAATACTGATGGGCTCTGGCCCTTCATAGTTTGATGGCATTAGAGTACATTGTGCACCGGTATCTACTAAAGCTCTATACTTCTGTGCATCTGACGTGCCAGGCCATCGAATCCACACAGTCCAATAAACTCGATTGTCCCTTTCCTCCCCCTGGCTGGAGGCAGGGCCCCTCTAATCTTGGTCAGAATCTTCATTCCTGTGTTTAAGGGACTGCCTGTTGGAAGTTGGAGCAGCAAATTTTTCAGAGAACCCCTTTTTCCCGCTTGTTTTCTTTTGCAACTCACGTACCCGTGCCTCTAGGGTCGCGGTGGATTTTCCATCCCATTTTCTCATGTCCTCTCCATGGTCACGTAGGTAAAACCACAGGATAGCACGAGGTGTGTATCCACCATATCGTCTTCCTTGCATGGATGAGCGCTTACCCCTAATAGCAGAGACATTGGTTTGTACAGGGGGGGAGGAAAATAATCTCTCTTCAAGTTGGTGGACCTTTTCAGAAAGTTTCTCCAAAGTATTCTCTTTTAGTGGCTGGAAGTTTTCAGAAAGTTTATCCACAGCCGAGACGCAGGCCTGTAGGGAAGAGGACAGACTTTCTTCGTACTGCCGGAGTTGTTTAATCACATCACCCACTGAAGGTTCATCATCCTCTTTCCAAGCCATTATTGCCAATGAGCTGGCATATGATGATGGTGCACTCCGTACAAACTTCCGCCACATGGGTCGTGTACACTTGACTTCATCTGGATCTACAGGTATTTGTCCATTGTCTGGGTCGGCATAGATCACCTCCCGTACGGCTAATTCCCTCAGGTACTGGATTCCTTTCTCCATAGCGGTCCACTTGCCTGGCAGACATACGAGTTCTTCCTTGTAGGGATACCTTTCCCTTACAGCATACAGGATACACCTCCAGAGGCTGTAGGATCGTACTCCTTCTCCAATTGCTTTGTCAATGCCTGCGTCTCTAGCAAGGGATCCCAGCCGACTGGCTTCCCTGCCGTCTATATACATAATTGGCTCCGGTATCCCAGCACCGGAGCAGCCAGGTGACAAGGTGCTCACCTATGCAGCGACCAAAATCTTTTCGCATATCTCGTAGCTCACGCTGGTATAGGCTTCGGGAAACTAGTGTTGTTTTTTCAACATCCCCATCTTCATCGTCCTGCACCCCTGATGGCACAGCCTCGTCTTCTCTGCGTTCTAAACAACCTGAGTCTCTATACCATTTTTTCACCTTGTCTACAGGGGCAGCTTGTACTGCTACAGGTCGTTTCTCTGACTCAGCCACAGAGTCTGCCACAGAGGTTGGAATACACTCTGCAGGGCCCACTTGCACTGCTACAGATCGTTTCTTTGGCCCAGTCGCAGGGTCTGCCACAGGGGTTGGAATACAGTCTGCAGGGCCAACTTGCACTGCTACAGATCGTTTCTCTGGCCCAGCCACAGGAGCTGGAGCAGCTGCAGGAGCTGGGGCTGGAGCGGCTGCAGGGGCTGGAGCAACTGCAGGAGCAGGGCTGGAGCGGCTGCAGGAGCAGGATGCTGGAGGAGCTGCAGGAGCAGGGGCTGGAGCGGCTGCAGGAGCAGGAGCTGGAGTGGCTGCAGGGGCTGGAGCGGCTGCAGGGGCTCTAGTGGAGTTCCGCCTCAGGGCAGACCTCCGGATGAGATGCCTAAGTAGTTGTTTAACTTTAAGCAAACTCTGAATCACATTCAAGAGACAAAACAACAACACCATGCTGGTCTGCGTATCCCAAGGATATTCAACATCTTGGAGAGTTATCGTAACTAGCTCAGGGGATAAGAGGGTGCTAAAGGAGTGAGGGAGAGTGAACAAGTAGGGAAAAATATATTCCCCTGTCCCCTCCACAGACTGGCTCCCTGATGAAAAAAGGCAGCAAGTGTAATTGCTAATGGTTTCCGAGATATAGTTTCCAAAGTACAGAGTCGACGACAGTGTTGAGTACAAATACCAAGTTAAAGTCGTGGCCAGATATTTCATCGTCTCGTAAGCTATTATTACACCGCACAGTACCATAATGATCTTAAACCAGGGCCCAGAAAAGTAAAACAGCACAATAGGGATCACATACAGAAAGTAACGTGCTATAAAATTCAGTGTGGAATACAGCCACAGCAGACCCGAGATTAAAGCAATCAACATTCTGATTAGCAACGATTAAGCAGCTCTAATACTTATACCAATTTTAGTTTAACATACTCTGGTCAGATCTGTCGTTATCTCAACCCTTCGAGCCCCACGTTGGGTGCCAAAAAGGACTGTTGTGGTTTAACCCGGCCGGCAGCCAAACACCACACAGCCGTTCGCTCACCCTCCCCCCCTCCCTCTCTGGGATGGGGGAGAGAAACGGGAAAGCGAAGCTTGTGGGTTGAGATAAAGACAGTTTATTTAAGAGAGAAAATAATAGTAATAATAATAATAATAATAATAATAATAATAATATGTACAAACAAGTGATGCACAATGCAATTGCTCACCACCCGCTGACCGATGCCCAGCCCAACCCCGAGCAGCCGGCCGCCCACCCTGGCTAGCCACCCCTGTATATTGTTCAGCATGACGTCAGATGGTATGGAATACCCCTTTGGCCAGTTTGGGTCAGCTGTCCTGGGTCTGTCCCCTCCCAGCTCTTGCTGCCCCCCCAGCCTGCCCGCTGGCAAGACAGAGCGAGGAGCTGAAAAGTCCTTGGCTTAGTGTAAGCACTGCTCTGCAGCAATTAAAACACCAGCATGTTATCAGCACTCTTCTCATCCCAATCCAAAACATAGTACCTCACCAGCCATTAGGAGGAAAAACAACTCTGTCCCAACTGAAACCAGGACAGATGTCAAAATAAGTAAGTGTTCATGGTTACCAATTAAATTAGGTTCTGGTTAGAGCTGGCTAACAGGTTATGACCTGCTTGCCATAGAGGTTAAGATAATAAAATTAAGGTTGAGTGCAGCAAAGTTCACTACCTCCCTCTTATTGCTGACTTTCAAAAAACAAAATTGTGTTAAAATGATTTGTTTCCAGAGCTTGAATGAGTATTTGAAAGTGGTTGATCATGTTGCAGCTTGCCTGTTGTTGCTGCTTCGGGTATTCTTTGTTTGCCTGTGCTTGCTTTTTCATTTTCCATGATAAATGTGAGGTTCAGTTTTTATTAGCCTTTTTCTGACCACTAGTGCAAAAAGCCATAGCTTATTAAGAAAAAAAATAATAATTTTAAAAAATATCTTTTGCGTTTCTATCATCTGAGATCTCTAAAAGCTGCCACTGTGTTGCATTAAAAATAACTAATTTTAAATTACTCAAACCCACAAATAAACCAAGCAGTGAAGAAAAAAAAAAATCCAATCCAAATCCAATCATCATCAACAACAAATGGCCATTCCTGTTATTCGTTTCTTGTTTGTTAATGATTGTTTTACATAAGAGATGACTGGTTGACATAGCATAGGTTCAAAGTGTAGAGGTTCAGATAAAGGGCTTGTAGTTGAAAGCATAGCAACAACTTTTATAATTTAATATTGTCCTGAAATTTAGCAGTCCAAATATTCTAGCAATGTTGTACAGCTAAAAGTATCATTCTTTTTCCTTTTCTAGCAACTTTGAAAATTTAATTAGGAAAATACAAATCAATGTCTTGTTTACACAGTTTATTGTTCAGAGAGGTTCCTGAAAAGTAATTACACAAAACACTTGGAATAAATGTTCCATCATTCTGGAAATTGTAGTGATGCAGTCCTCTCAGCAAAGTCAGGTTTATTAATCTGGTGCTACTTGCACACCACTTTCCTCTCCTTCCCTTGTCTGAGGTATCATGGTGTTTGGAAACCTGAGTGGGAGTACTGCAGGGTGACCTGATGCAGTGTTTAATGGAATACAGGGCTGTTGCTGCGCAAAGCCCCAGGGGGGAATTCAGCTGGGAATAAGTTGTATCTTTGCATGTAACAGCTCCGTGCTGTTCAATCTCACCACTTCTTCAATTAAAGAATGATTTTGTTAGGATTTTGCCAGTGGCAATGAGGCAGCTGGCAAACGTCTTTTACCCCTGGGTGCTTCCAAATATTGTATCTTCCAGCCCATGGGATATAGCAAATTGTGTGATATGATATCATGGCTCAAAATACAGGCTCTGGAAGACACTATTGCTGAGACTATATCAAAATGTCAGACAATTAGGTTTTTCTGTTATGTGTGCAGAGTAAGTCCCCTAAGTACCTAAAGATGTACTGATGAAAAATAAGGCCAGCACCCATGTGGCTGTGGCTAACAGATTACTTGCCCTTCCTCCTTGTGTTATGATGGTAACTCAATTAAATAAAATTCATCAAGCCGAGCAAAATTGAAACACACATGAAGAATATATGGATTGTTGTGCTGTGGCTTTCTTCACACTTTACCAAATCCTTTACTGTCATTAATCGTTTTAATCTGGTTCTTGAGTAACTGGCCATTGACTCTGCCTCTGAATTTACAGATTTAATCTCCTAAGAAAAATGACTCCTTCAGGAACTTTAAACCTGAGAAACAATACCTATATTCTCTACTACAGTGATTTCAGCAACATTTGTGTAAAAGTCTGATTTCCTCTGTGACTCTACTCTATACCATTAGAAGGAGTCTTACAAGAGTTTGAAGGTTACATAGTTGTTATTAAATCCTGTAGATCTTTATTGCTGGATCTGCCTGATGGAATGGATGTAATGCTTCATCCAGAATCTGACTGGAAATAGATGTTTGTGTCATCTTCCCTCCACCCACCTCCCCACCCCGGAAAGCACTTATCTTTCCCTTTCCAATTGAAATGAAAAACAAGTGACAGATCTATGCACATGATGCCAGGGGCATCAAACACAAACTTTTACCTTTGTTATTTAACTACAGTCACACTAAGACTATTAGCCTCTACAGTCAAGTACCTGACCTCTGAACACATCTTGTAAAACCTTGCTCTTCAGAATGAATGGATAATACTCTCAGATAAGAGAAACTTGACTCTGTATTACTGAACCCTTAACTTGCTTCCTTACATGGTAGAATGGCATGACTTTTGTAAAAAAAATATTTAAAAAAAATAATTGTGAGAAACACTCTATAGCCAATAACTTAGGCTCAGGCAAGGATCTCAGTGAAGTAGTAATTTATTCGTGATTGCAATGGTGGGTGGCCCAGAAGCAGGAGATACTAGTTTCAAAACACAGTTTATATAATTTTTGATGACAGGACCCTCCCCTGTTTCCCCACTGAGTGGGTAATCCAGGTTCACAATCTATTTGATGCTTCACAGACAATGCATGGCCTTCAGTTGCAGGCTTGTTAAATTTCAAATTTCTTTTGACTTTTTTACTGCTTGAAGTGGTAATGTTTCTTCACTTAACTGACTTGACTTGACACCATGATTTTCACCTAATTGTTCTAAGGAGTCTGGTTGTCTGCATTTTACAAGGTCACCTACTAAACTTTCTTATCACTGCAAGCATATCTCAATACCACATTCCTTCACTCTAAACAAATGTAACTCTGCAAAAACAATATTTCTATTCACACATATTTTATCATTATTTTTATCAGTGTCAAATGCATTTCAGGTCTGCTACTGTGATTGCATGTCTTGACCAATGGCTTTCATTGATGTAAGCCATTTATATAGGTTGGGCATTGTGTCTTTTTGACAGTAAGTAACATGTAACCATTGAATTCTGAGGGTCCTCTTGTCTCTCTAATCCAGTACACTGCAAACAAGAGAGCTTTATTTTCCAAAGTCAGGGTATTGACTGGTTAGTGCAGCTTCAGCAGAGCAAAATGTACAGGGCATGCATTTTCTGAGGGAGGCTCTGCCTCTTGGCACTGGTGGTTAGTGCCCAGAGTTTTCAAAATCAGGTATGGGAGAACTAGGTAAAGAACTGGGAATTCTGTGCATTTTTTCTTAACTAATGCGATCAAATAAAGTCACGTAACAGAAAAACTAAATGTCAGGTTGTGTTTTAGCTACCCACTATATATTATGCAAAGCCCATTACAGGGGGGTACCTCCTGCCTGAAAAAACATTTCCAAATTATTACAGCAAACTGTAGCAGGTTGTTGAATATAGCAGCTCAGGCTGGGAAGTGGGAAAAGGTCTGATGACTCTTCACCCCACACTGAATATCAGATGTAGGAAGTGTGACCAGCGTCTGAGTGGTGTTCTGCAACCACTGCAAAGATTTTCTTTGTAGTGAGCGTCACCATTTGATTTCATGAACCTAATAATGATTTAACTGGAAAAGAGGAAGACTATGATCACATAGCAAATAATTTTCCAGAGATTTCTGTTTCAGTTATGTGATTTCAGATGTTCCCATCTATGAACTACTGCAAAGACTAGAGGGGGGCTAAATACAATGAATTAAACATAATACTTACGTTTCTTTTGTACTGGACTGTTTACTTACAACTCGTTCATACCAGAACAATTTAGCAATATTTTATATTTATATGCCTTATAAGGAAATTACAGAAAGCTCTGTTAATGAATCTCTCCACAGAAAAGCTGGATTGCTTAATGTTTGAAGACAATCAGAAGAAAACAGCTTATTCAACTAAAATTTTGTAATAGGTGGCTGTAGGGAGAATCAAGCTGTGTCAAATCGCAAGTTTGTGGCTAATCCAGTTCAAAGTACGTAATCTTGCTTTGAGAAACCTAATTTTTGACACAGACAGTGATTCTGCTTTAGTGCAGGACTCTGAGATATCCACAAGCAGTGAAAAAGAATTAAAAATATTATACAGTATCAAGTCTGCTCTTGACAGGAGCATACATTTATTAAATGATCTTGTAACTTGTATAGAGGTGCTATGGGAGAGACTCATTTGAATGAACTATCCATCCTTCATGTCATAACGTGACAACTAGAAATACAGAGAAGGGAAATAATGAAAGTTGCAGACGATGTTTGCTTAGCTGGAATCACTCCAAAATCTCTTTACAATACAGAACATATAAAACTAATTTTTAAATTAACTTATCTGGCAGAACACTATGAACCATAGTTGATTCATAAAACCCCATTTATTCCCAATGATACTTTTTTTTTTTTTTTTTTTTTTTTTTTTTTTTCCCCAGCATAAAAGGGTAAAAGAAATGTGGGGAATATTACAAGCAAAGCACTTCAATTGATTTGTACAGTTGCTACTAATTTGTATTCAGAGAAAGATGGATACATCACACTAAAAGTTTCTTCTAATGATTGCCAGTCATCAGACATGTTTGATCCCCACATCAGAAAGGTCGACCACTATTGCCTCATTATTTCAAATTACCTAAGCTGTGAGAACACTTCCCTGGTTCCCTTCAGCTTTAGCTTCTCTTTTGCCTGGGAAGCATACAGACATATCATCAGAAACTTTGGCAGAGCTTCCTGGTAGGTCATCAGATCTGGCAGATCTACCAGATCAGCCAGGTCAGCCAACTTGTTCATTGTTGCAATGATCATATGCTAAATGGAGTAGATGCTAAATTCAGTGTCCTGTCTCCTAAGTATTTCTGCCTCTTTTTCACTGTGTTAGAAATTATCCATAGCAGCAAATATGAATATGCCATTCATTTCCTCAAGTTCTTATATCAAAATAATGTAAGGTAGTCACCTAGGCTTTTTCTTTAGATAATGCAAAGATTTAGACACCTCTGCTAAGCTACCTGAAGCATCTTTCCTGGAAAAATAAATTTCTTAAACAGAGTGGAAATCTCTTTGGTCGTTCTTCATGTCTTTCTACATAAATGAAGCATGGACAACAGTCTTCTGCAAGATGCCAGGTCTTGAACAGAGTAATCATATTGAAAGGGTCAACTAGAAAGTAAGCAAGACAGTGATAATAACAAGAATCTCTACTAATGGGAAAGAGAAAATTCCTACCTTACAAATTGCAATGAGCATGTGATATGTGAGTATAATTTGAATTAGTAGGCATATTCTTAGGAGTTCTTATAGATATAAGTTTAAAGTGCTTGAGTGACATCATAAATTGTCATGGGAGGTAATTAAGAATTGGATCTGATAAAAATCTCCAGATGTGCAAAATACCCTTATCAACATCCTTCATTCTGCTGCAACCCCAGGGAATTCTTTGATTTTCACTTGTAACCTTAAAAACATTGAGCATAGTTCAAAGGTAAGAGCTGCATATTGAAACCTACCTGTCTGAAAATTTCATATCATAGAGTGATTTTTCTATAACCTTTATCACACTATGGAATTAAGCCCTTCCAAACACATTCCCATCCAACTAGGCTGGAAAGATGCTAGTCTGCCAGAGAAGTAATCAAAAAGAGCCTTATATATATATATATATAATACATATACATATGTATTTATGTGTATATACATATATACATAAAGTGTAACAAATAATAAATAAATTTCATTTAAATATTTAATGTACAAATTTAGAAAATATTTTAGAGAAAGATTGGCAGCACATTTTTTGTGTTATTTCATTTGCAGATAAGTATATTTTTATCAGATGTCTCAAACATAATTTTGCAGCTATGTACAAATTAGAAAAATAGCACCTCTTTTCCCCAAGATGTCCTCAAAAGCTCCTCTATATGTAGCAATTAGTTCATTATTTTGAATTCATGTCTGGCATCAGATTCGACAGTCTACAAATACAACTCATACTTACAATAAGAAAATGTATTTTCTGCTTGAAAGGCAAGCTACATAAAATAGAACCACTAACAAAATCAGTGTTTGATGAGATCTGAAAAATAAATTCATATTTAATCAAAGTATGGTTACTGGGAAGGATTAACTAGCTCTGGGAAAACAAAATGAAAAGAATTTATGCTTCTTGTAGCTCCCTTTTACAGGACAGTGAGACAAATGTTTTGGTTTAGAAGCTACATTGATATCACTAACATTTGGAAACATCTTTAAGTTAATGAAACATATCCTTTTGAAATCTCCTTGTATGGGAATTGCACTTATTTATTGTATTTATGAAGCTTATGGAAGGATATCTTCTTCAGAAAGGAAGGTACTTTCTTGCTTTCTTCTTTTTTCTCCAACTACATGTCACACTGTTAAGAAAAATACCATGTTCTTTATACATGTTATCATGATAACTGCACACAAACTTAAGTAGCAGTAGCCCAGCAATTGTATTATCTTGTGCTATCTCTACCCATGTTCACTCTGCAAGTGCAAAATAGAGCAAACAATCCCTATCTTGAATCACTGGTTACTTAGGATTTTGGTTCAGAAAGAGTTTTCTTATGATCTGACCTTGCCAGAAAGGGCTGTTGGTAAGTGGATGCTAGAGATCCTTCCACTCACAGCAAGCAACATTAGCTTCAAAACTCTAACAAGATTTACCATATACTCCATGATGAATGCATTTGAAAAAGGTCAAGAAAACAATGACAGTTTTATTGTTTTGTTTTATTGCTTTTTTTTTTTTTATTTCATCTACTCTTTTATCTCCATGTGGTGACCTTTCACAGAAGTCTAAAACATATTAAAAAAATAGAAAAGAAAAAGAAAAGGAAAAAGAGGGAGAAGGGAGAGAGAGAGAGAGAGAAAGAAAAAGCCTGTATTAAATTTAAGCCTAAAGATCCCATGGGGCTTAAACTCTGTTTCCCTTGATGATTAAATCCTTGTCCCAGAATGCTCAGAAAGACTTCCCCGCCCCCCCCCCTTTTTTTTTTTTTTAATAAAATAAAACATAGTTTAATCAGAGAGATGAAACAGAGACTGAATGACATTTAGAGTGGATTTTTTTTTTTCTAGGAACTAAGAAAAGTTGTGAAAATGAGTTTAACCATATATATGGTCCATTTTTATACATGCAAATCTGACATTGAGATTTTCTTGATCAGAGTGACATGTCCATGCATATAAACACAAATACTAAAAAAAAAAAAGAAAAAAGAAATAAAAGCTTAATTTGTATCATCTTCCCTGAAAATACTTCTTTCATAATTAAAGCATGTTCCCCTCATGAAAAGAATCATCGTTCAAAGACAGGTTTAAGTATCCCCAGAGCACAGGAGTTTTTGCTTCTTGTATCAGCTTTCTTTGTGTCTGGGGAAGATACTACACCTCCCTTCCAGGCATGGCTGTTTCAATAAGACCATCAATGTGATTTATCTCTGGCCTCATAACTCCAGACATTCTATTGCTTCACAGTGAAATATGACTCCTTAGAACTCTTCTAGCCACACTCTTCAGGTCCGTGGAATTTTAAGAGCTGATGAAGAATGGTATTATTTGGCTTCCACGCTGACTGTTTGCCAGATGTGCCTCCTTGTTAAAGTTCCCTTGGCACCTCTGGTCAAGGAAGATTGTTAATCCTTTTAGCTTGGTCAAATTCCAATTCGGAGAGTTCCATTCTGCCTGTATCAACTCCCTTCCCCCACTTTAATAAGAATACCTAAGGGATTGGTTGGTTTCATTTCTGTTTCTCATGTAAATTGTCATGTGGTTTTCTTATTATGAAATTTTATAATTCATCTGAAAATTCATCATATAATAATAAAATAAAGGGAAAAGGTTGGTGCAATAGAATTCAAATTCAAGATCAATGTTTTGAAATTGACAGTTTCTAAAATATATTAAAATATATAGGAATTAAAAGCAATCTATAAACATGGGGCAGTTAGTTTTTTTTTTTTTTTTTTTTTCTTTCCTGAAAGAAACAAAAAAAAGTGGGATATTGCTTCACTAGTTCAATCCACATGAGCTGCTAATGGAAATACAGACCAATTTCAAACACAGGTAAAATTAAAATTGAATAATATATTTACAAAAATGACCACAAGTGATTGTGGAAAGAGGATGCATACATTTTAAAATTAGGGGCAGGGCAGCAATCTAGAGTAGTAAATTTTAATAGAGATTTTAAATAAAAGTGCAAATCATATTCAAAAAATACATATGAAAAATTGTTGTTTGCTGTTTTATATTAAACAAAATCTTTTTTTTTTTTTTTTTTTTTTTTTTTTTTTTTCCCAGAAGTACTGGATTCTGAACAGCTCTGGCTCTACTCCACCTTTGCTTTCTGTCTTTTGTGAAATATTTTGGGTTCAGTTTGCATGAACTACACAAACAATTGTTATTTTTGTTGCTGTTATTTATTGTCCTAAGGAATTTTTGGGTTGATTTCACACAAACTAACATATACTATTGGTAATTCTATAACCATGGCTGGCTAGTGGCATCTTTATGAAGAGGAACATTATATTTATTGCTTTTTAAATTTAATATGACTATGATTGCTGAAGTTAATCCATGTTTTTCTTTAATGTCTGGGTACATTGTTTAATGAGTTTGGTTATCAAGGAAACAGGGTTCAGGAATGGCATCTAGCCACATAGCCCAAGCCCCAGAAGACAGTGGCAGGGACCAGGAGAATGATGGACTGCTCACTGCAGGAAAAGATCAGGTTCAAGATCAGCTAAGGAACATAAAGGTGCACAAGTCCATGGGACCTGATGAGATACATCCATGCATCTTGAGGGAACTGCTGGATGTAGTTGCTAAGCCACTATCCACTATATTTGAGAAGTTGTGACAGTCCAGTTACATTCCCATTGACTAGAAGAAGGGAAACATAACCACCATTTTTTAAAAAAGGAAGACCCAGGGGACAATAAGCCAGTCAGTCTCACCTCTGTTCCTGGCAAGATCATAGAGAAGATCCTTCTGGAAACTAGTCCATGGCACATGGAAACTAGGGAGGTGATGGGTGACAGCCAACTTCATTGAGGGCAGATCGTGCCCGACAAATCTGGTGGCCTTCTACAACGGGGCTACAGAATTGGTGGATGGGGGAGAGAAACTAACAACATCTACCTGGGCTTGTGCAAAACATTTCACACTGTTCTTCATGTTCTTACTTGTCTCTAAATTGGAGAGACATGGATTTGACGGATGGACCATGGGTATGATGGATGGTGGGTAAGGAATTGGTTGGACAGTCACACTCAAAGAATTGTAGTCTATGGCTCGATATCCAAGTGGAGACCAGTGATGAGTGGTGTTCCTCAGGGCTAAGTACTGGTATCGGTGCTGTTTAACATCTTTGTTGGTGATATGGATGGTGAGATTGCAACCTCAGCAAGTTTCCTGATGACTCCAAGCTGTGTGGTGTGGTCAACATGCTGGAGAAAAGAGTTGACATCCAGAAGGACCTGGACAGGCTTGAGAAGTGGACCTGTGAGAACCTCATGAGGTTCAACAAGGCCAAGTGCAAGGTCCTGCATCTGGGCTGGGACAATCACAAGCACAAATACTGAATGGATTGAGAGCAGCACTGAGGAGAAGGACTTGGGGGCATTGGTTGATGAGAAGCTCAACATGAGCCTGCAATATGCACTTGCAACCCAGAAAGCCAACCATATTCTGGTCTACATGAAAAGTGTGGCCAACAGGTCCCTCTACTCAGTCTTGTGAGACTCCGCCTAGAGTACTGTGTTCAACTCTGGGACCCCAGCACAAAAAGGACATGGATGTATTAAAAGGAGTCCAGAAAAGGGCCATGAGGATGATCAGAGGGCTGGAGCATCTCTCCTATGAAGGCAGGCTGAGGGAATTGGATTGTTCAACCTGGAGAAGAGAAGGCTCCAAAGAGACCTTGTAGCAGCCTTCCAGTACCTAAAGGGAGCTTACAAGAAAGCAGGAGAGGAATAGGACAAGGATTAACAGTATTAAACTAAAAGAGAGTAGATTTAGGTTAGGTGTAAGGAAGAAATTATTTAGTTTGAGTGTGGTAAAGTTTGTACAGAGAAGTTGTTTATGCCCCATCCCTGCAAGTGTTTAGGTCCGGCTTGGATGGGGCTTTGAGCAACCTGGTTTAGTGGAAGGTGTCGTTGCCCAAAGCAAGGGGGTTGGAATTAGATGATTATTAAGGTCCCTTCCAATCCAACCCATTCCATGATTCTATGGTTTCGTTTTTTTTTTGGGGGGGGGGGCGGGATGGGGGCTGCGGGGGGGGAGGAGGGTGTGCTTGGTAAGGAATGGTTCACTATAACTTGTAATTTTTTCAAGGATGCTCTACATTTCTAGTATAAAAGTTCATGATGTCAAAAGGTCTCACTGTCATGACCAATTTACCACCAATTTCTAAATAAAACAATTCTAGCAATTCTGAAAATAATTGTCAATATCTTAACTCATTATTGTTCAATTTCAATTCATGTACTTTTACTTCAGTTTTCCAAATTAAGGCCTTCCAGAACAGAGGACTTGCATCTTGTGGTTCCTTTATTCAAAACAGGAGAGGACATGACATGGCTTTGGGATAAAGGCCTATTTTCCATGTGTCTTAATACAAGGATTTCTTATTCTTCATAATGAGGCTTGGAAATGGCAGTAAATAATATACACCAGAACAGAAGAGAGTAAATGCATTGCATAACTAATGAGAAAGTGTATCTGGGAGACAGACTTTGTCACCCAAGAATGCAGGAGGAGCAAGAACTCCACTACAATTTGATATGAAAATATCTGAAACCACTAAGTTAAACCCCCACTTACTATTGTCACCAAGGAGCCCTTGTCAGTTTTCTTCAAAGGCTCTTCTGAGACAGGCTGAGCTCAGAAAGCCATGAAGAAAACTAGTACTGCATTTTATTTATTTGTTTATTTTGTAGACATTTTCTACAAGCTCCTTATTTTATTCACATTTACATACCTATACTTTATTTGTAGTAACGAATTTTCACTCTCCCAGATGTCTGTGCTGTGAAACCTGATTGGCTAAAATAAGCTCTAGGAAAACTAACATTATTGGGAGAAAAAAGTTTCTCAAGACCTCTAAAGCTTTTTCAAGCACTGTCAGTGAATCTCATTTATATCACTCTTCCTTCCTTCCTTCCTACCTTCCTTCCTTCCTGCCTTCTGCCTTCCTGCCTTCCTGCCTTCTTTCTTTGTTTCTTTTTTCTTGAAAACAGAACAGATTTGCTGCATGTCCTGCTTTTCCATACTTACTGATACTGAATAATGAAGTTGTAGACAAGCATCTTCCAGTCAGCATACCATGCCATCAGTCAGATAGACGAAGACTTGGTCATTGTTGTGATTTAACCGGGCTGGCAGCTAAACACCACACAGTCATTCACTCATCCTCCCCCTGGCTCTGTGGGGTGGGGGAGAGAATCGAATAAAAGTGAAAGCCTGTGGGTTGAGATTAAGACAGTTTATTAGGGCAGAAAAGGAAAATAATAATAATGATGATACTACTACTACTACTAATAATGTGTACAAACAAGTGATGCACAGTGCAATTGCTCACCACCTGCTGACCAATGCCCAGCCTATCCCCGAGCAGCCGGTCCCCCCACCCTGACCCCATATTAATTGTTCAGCATGTCAGATTACCATCTGACAAAGTGGAATACTACTTTGGCCAGCTGGTATCAGCTGTCCTGGGTCTGTCCCCTCCCAGCTCCTGCTGTATGCTCAGCCTGCCCATTGGCAGGACAGTGTGAGAAGCTGAAAAGTCCTTGGCTTAGTGCAAGCACTGCTCTGCAACAATTAAAACATCAGCATGGCATCAATATTATTCTCAACCTAAAGCACCCTACCAGGTACTAAGAGGAAAATTAACTCCATTCTAGACAAAACTAGGACAGCTACAATGGCAATTACATGTGTAACCTTAATATTCAAATATTACAGAATGCCATGAAATTACAATCTTTGATTTCACTAAGTTGATATGTCTATCTTAAAGAACTATATTCCTCCCTTGGACATATATAATGTGTAATGTATAACATATATAATGATACACGTTTTAAACCAGTGCAACATTTCATGGTCATATTTTTTATATGAATCTCCAAAATAATGGAGAAAAAAACCACAACCAAACAACAACAACAACAAAAACTTTCAGGAGTATTGAATATGTGGACTAGAAAAAGAAGACATGGAAAAAGAAAGGGATTAAAAATAGCAATAAGGCTAAGACAATCTTGGTAAACATTGACATTTTCTTTCCTTCCCTATAAGTATATTGACATTGACAAACACATTCCCATAAATGATTAAAATCTAAGTATGCAACAGTGGAACAACTTTTATATTTTATTTTTGGCATTAGAATATGTGTAAGTTTGAGATCCTATTTCATATCTCCAATTCATATTTAGAATATTCATATTCATATTTACCAGGTAAAAGATGTCTGTTAACACTTATTGGTCTTCCTTACTGAATTCTCTGTTACACAGGTGTATATAACAGATATGCAGAAAACTCTATAGTTAACTGCAGATTGCAGCTCTGGGACTTCAACTCTTGTCTTCTGGATGCACATTTACATTCAAATTTAAATCAAATAAAGCAGTCTATTACCAGTCTGACTATACAAATAGTGACAGTGATTCAATATTCTGATTATTCACTTTATCAAAAAAATCCTGTTTTTCATTTGATCAGCTTATTGTCTCCCTAGTCTACCAATTTAAACATTTTTTTTTTTTTTAAATTCAAATAGCCTTTATGTAAAGAAATAGTACCTGAATTTCTTATAAGCGTCTTAAATTTCTTAACATCGGTCCATGACTTAATATTAGGGGACAACTGACAGTGTTAAGCAGTCTGACTCCTTTGATTGTTAGAAATAAAATAATGTAGTCTGCCCTGCTGATTATCCTTTAGAATTTGCTTCAATCTTTCAGTCAGGCAAAGGGGGACAAGTACTTTAACAGAAAAGATTGAAGCATCTTACACACTGCCGGAGTCTAGACTTTCAGGAGTCTAGCAAAAAAAAAAAAAAAAATAAAAAAAATATTAGACTTAGAAGAGAATAAAAAAAAAAAAAAAAAAAAAAAAAAAAAAAAAAAAGGTTTTCATATTTTATTTTACTTCTTTAATATAAAAGTGTCAAAATTTGCAAATCTTATGTTTTCTTTATTATACAGGTAGTCTCACCGACCTCTTGAGAAATAGAAAGAATCAATAAATAACGATTAGGAACAAGTCGAACTTTCTAAATAAACATGCAAAATATGGGACAAAAAAAAAGAAAAGAAGGAACAAAAAGTTATATAAAGGAACATTAATAAGTATTGGTTAAAAACAATTTTTAAATAAAATATCAACTTTTGCCCAAACACTTTCCTAAACATCCTTTCACCTGAACCTGCTTCCCATGATTAGCTTAATGTTTGAATATACGCAAAAGAAAACCTATTTCCAGTGATAAATGCAAAGCAAAGCAAAGCAAAAAAAAAAAAAAAAAAAAAAAAAAAAAAAA
>CM021733.1:67964872-68005215 GCA_011075105.1 Heteronetta atricapilla
AAAAAAAAAAAAAAAAAAAAAAAAAAAAAAAAAAAAAAAAAAAAAAAGTCCAGCAAGTTCAATTTATATCAAGAGGGGACTAATTTATATCAAGAGGGGACTATCCAGGGACTATTGCAGTGGGATACACAGCTGAAAATAGCACTACAGCCAGATGACCTGAACTTTCACCTCTAGAGCAAAGTGATGTTCTGATACCTAACAAAGTATCTTACATAAAATGGACCATATTAGTTGAAAAGGTATGCGAGCCTTATGGAGAAGCTAGGATATGGAACACAAACTTCTATATAACAGTAGATAAAACTTAAGGGCTAAATATGATAATTTAGTATTGTGGAAAATACATTACCCACAGTGAAAATAAAGCTGCAGAAAAAACTTCTTGCTCTGAAGTTCAATGCAACTTAGTGTATAGCTTTTTCTGTCACACGACAGTTTATTATTTTTATTTTTATTCTTATTTTTATTTTTTCCTGTCAGGCAACAGATTTTTCTATATATAGAGTAATATCTTGTATATGAACTTTCATTTGTTAGGATTAGCAGCAGTCTGAACTGGAGATGCCCCTTTCCTGTCTTGGCTGAGCATGGTAATTTCTGAAGATAAAGCCTCAGGGATGTTGCTACAATTTTCTTACACCTTGGTGTCTTTTATGTTTAGTTTCTAGAGGTCTGGCCTTTGGTACAGATGATTTATGGAAAAGACAAAGTTATATAGTCTTTGAGTTTATTTAAAAGAAAGAGATTCCTTGCTTGTACATAGTATGTTTTACTATTCTTTATTGACTTATGCAGCTTTGGCAAGATGATGCAGCACATATTTTGTGCTGAAAGCAAATAAGATTTTGCAAACTTACAGAAAGATCCATTAGCTTCATGGTGACTAACATTAAAATATAGACACAGTACAGACTAAAAGGGTTTCAAATCCTCCCACTACATACTCTCAGAAATATACATCAGTATTTTATTTCTATCTGGGGTGGGATATGTGGAAGCAATGGTGACAGGACAACACTCAAAATTTAAATGAGGCTTTTTATTTTTTAAAAATTTCAAAACTTTGATCAGATTTCTCCCAGGGTGGGCCCATCCCATCTTAATAGCTTGAACATTGACAGATAACCCAGGATGCCAATTCCAGATTCCTGAGATTTAAACTTTTCTTCCTCATTCTTTATACTAGAAGAATGTTACCCATTGATTACTAAACAAACAAACGAACAAACAACAACAAAAACCCACCAGGATATTTCTATTTCACTACATTCGCTAACTAGTCTAATTTAATGTCTGGGCATCTTGGATTGTGTAGTCTTTGTCTTAGTTTAATTTCTGAAAAAAAAAAAAAAAAGTAATATTCACAGAAACACATAAGTGCCAGGTCTGACTTATGATCTATACCCACAATACAGACTTCTAAATTCTGTGTCAGTTCCAAAACAGATGCTCATTCTTTTCACTCTTAGTCCTTCCAACACTCATGCAGAACATTTATTTACTTGAATGATGAGCCCTCTATAGTTCTTCTTAAGGCTTAATTCTCCCCAGCTGTAGATTTTTAAGTTTAATGAAGAGATGGATAGATAGTCAGGATAGATCCAGTTAGGAAGCTACTAACTTTTCTCATCTGATGCAATAAAGTGAAAACCCCATGATTCAGTGACAGCAATTTTAGAGGTAGAAAAAATATTCTAGGTGGAGAGAACAATTTTAAATAAACAGCAAAACAGTTCTCATGGTGGATCAGTTGGTTTCTATATCTTTTACGTTCTTTTTCAATATACTTCATTTAGTAATAATTCATGCCTCACCATTAACTTAACTTTGTGGTTTTACCTTTTTTTTTTTTTTTTGTAGTTGTTGTTGAATGTCAATTGCTTGGTCAACAACAAGTGTTTTAGAAAAACATACTTAACATACTTATAACATAAAATGTTTGAAGCCAGGATGATACAAAGTTCTCTAAAATCAGTCTGGTAGACTACTTAGGTTTATAGATTATAAATTCCATTCTTGAACATATTTATATTATTGTTACTTATGAGAAAAATGTCATCAAAAATGTTGATTATTCTTAAGGACTGGTAGCTGTTTTATATTTTTAATTTGTTTCTTTGTTTGTTTCTTAAATGTATATACTTGATTATATTTTATCTTCAGGCATAACAGACACTGAGTACCCCGTGACTGTAGTCAAAGGAGCTATGTAAATGAGAGCAAGGAAAGTGTCTAGTCCTCAGCATTTGGAAAGTAAAATAGGTTATGGAAAGACAAGTGATACATTATCTGCTTTCTGACTTACAGACCTTTGAAAATAAAACATTTCATTTTATGAAATGCAGAGATTTTCATCTGTATTTACATGAACTATATTGACAACAAGTAATCATCTGGGTTATGCACTTTGCATAGTTTAACATTATGTATTATACACAAAAGTGAGAGTTTAATCATAATGGAAAAGGATATTAGGCCACTTAAAAGAGAACTCTTAGCTATCTGCAGTCTAGCATAAATATGGAACAGAAGCTTAGTTAGGTTTGGACAAAGAATACAATATATTTCTGTTCTTTTTGTGTACTCATTGGTTACAGTCATTTGAAGTCTTGCAGCAAGAATTTACAGAAAGCAGGCTTCCCAGAAGAGTGTATGCTCACTCTAATCAGTCATTAATGCTAGGTCAAAAATGGTAAATGAGATTGCCAAAATCATAAGTTTAATAATAAGTATGATATTATTACGGATGATTTTTATCTTAATTGGTTTTGAAAGTTAATTGAATGGTAACAAAAGCTGGCAAAAAAAGTATTTAATTTAAATCAGACAATTAAAAATCTTGGAAGACTTATTAACCAATTTTTAAAAGATTAAATATTTCCAGAACAAAAATTATCATGTAATGTTCAGGTGAATCATTATCTACTACTAGTAGCAAGTCTAATGCATGTTTTCAATAGATGATCTTTTGTTTATCCTCACTAGTAAATTCCCTGTCTTAAATTTTATTATTTTTATTTTATTATTTTTCGAAGTTTTGTACACTATTTAATTTCACAGATAGCATTAAAATAACATTAAAAAAGACTACATACCAAAAGTCATTTTTAGTACTCAATATTTTTTATGACATAAATAAGTGCTATTTTCATATCAAATATTAGAAAATGTTTTAAAACTTTCTATTGCTTCCTGAGTTTGACATTCTGGGGGAAGATTATACAGAATATCAGTGAAGGAATATTTTTCTTTATTTTGAAAGTCAGTTCATTTGTAATAGGATTCGTATTACTTATTTTGTAAATGTAGTGGATGCCAGTTTTACAGATCTGCAGTGGTGTATATTACCTAAACCTGGGTGCTGTTTATAATGTTTTTGAAGGCTATTATTATCAGTAAACATTTGTTTGTCAGGTCTGTGGAGTAGAAGATGAGCTGAACCACTAACCACAGACGATCTCACAAAAATCATAGAATCATAGAATATCCCGAGTTGGAAGGGACCCATAAGGATCATCGAGTCCAACTCGTGGCACCACACAGGTCTACCCCAAAATTCAGACCATGTGACTAAGTGCACAGTCCAAATGCTTCTTAAACTCCAACAAGCTTAGTGCAGTGACTACTTCCCTGGGGAGCCTGTTCCAGTGTGCAAGCACCCTCTCCGTGAGGAACCTCTTCGTGATGTCTAGCCTAAACATCCCCTGCCTCAGCTTGACACCATTCCCACGGGTCCTATCACTGGTGACTAAAGAGAATAGTTTGGTGCCTTCCCCTCCACTCCCCATCATGAGAAAGCTGTAGACCATGATGAGGTCTCCTGACAGCCTCCTCTTTTCCAGGCTGAACAAGCCAAGTGACCTCAGCTGCTCCTCATATGTCTTCCCCTCTAGGCCCTTCACCATCTTTGTAGCCCTTCTCTGGAAGGCTACAGAGATGTGCCCAGAACTGCACACAGTGCTTGAGGTGAGGCTGCACCAGCACAGAGTAGAGTGGGACAATCACTTCCCTCGACCGCCTAGCGATGCTGTGCTTGTTGCACCCCAGGATATGGTTGGCCCTCCTGGCTGCTAGGGCACACTGCTGGCTCATAACTTGCTGCCAACCACAACCCCCAGATCCCTTTCTGCAGGGCTGCTCTCCAGCATCTTGTAGCCCAGTATGTACATATACCCAGGGTTGCCCCATCCCAGGTGCAGGACCCGGCACTTGCTCTTGTTAAACTTCATGCAGTTGGTGATTGCCCAGCTCTCCAATCTGTCCAGATCTCTCTGCCTTTCCACCCTCAAGAGAGTCCACAACTCCTCCAAGTTTAGTGTCACCAGCAAATTTGCTCAAAACACCTTCTAATCTTACATCCAAATCGTTTATATAAAAACATTGAAGAGGAGAGCATGTTTAGGAGAGCATGTTTAGGAGAGCATCTTCTTTTACAGAACTAGAGTATTAATTTGACATGGTGCAGGGATTTCTCTCTCTAAGGCTTTCTAGGACATGATCTGGTGACTACATGGAGAACCAAGAGCAATGAGCTAGTATAACAAATAGCCCAGGTTATTTTTTTTTTTCTCAAAAGTTCTACAAGAAGAATCAATGCCCAACTGTTATGTGTCTCCCAGTAACATGTCCATATAAGAGAATGAATCACCTGGGTTCTTTATACTTTGACTATATTTCAAGAATCAATAGACTTCAAAGGGAGTAAGTGAGGAAACAAAAACACGATGCAAAAGCTCTGGTCTGGATCCCCTCTTCCTCTCCCTCTCCCATTCCTCAGTTATATATGTACTTTATATTATGTTATGACAACAAAAGCCTTGAAATGGGAGGACAGTAATAAGCCTTAGAAAAGGCTTATTACTGGTCAGCGTGGGAATGCAAGCTTGTGTGCAGAATAGAACCAGCTTTAGGGCATATTAAAGAGGAAAAAAAATGTATTCAGCGTATATAAATCTTCCTACGTGCATTGAAAACACAATGGAATTAACAAGTATAAAAGACAGCTACAGCCCCTACAAGAATGCTAACAAAGGAAGAAAAGATGGTGACAAATTACTCTACTCTACCTTTCATACCCTGGTTAAGGACACCACCCCTAATGATTTATCTATCTTATACATAGCTCTTCTTTTTGCCATTTACCAATTTTGATACTGTAAATTCAGCTCCCATATGTAAAGGAATATCCTTTATACGTCATTTGGTTATGCAAACTGAAATTTTAATAATCATTGTGTGTCTGTTTGTTACAAGCCCCAATCTTCTCTCATTTTAAGGTGAATGATGATGTGTGATTATCAGTCTGTGATTCTGTGATAACACAACAAAGAGCCAGGGCAATACACAGAGCAACAGATAACTGTTGCATAAAAACAGACACTTCCTGGGGAATGGAACATGTATTTTTCCAATTTGTCTGTCAGCCTGCAACAGGTAGTGTCCTGAAGTTCCTTGAAGCTACCAAGAAAGGTAACTCATAGAGAAGTAAGCCCAATGTCAGTAAACACGTTTGTATTCATGGATAAGCATCACCAAAAGTTTTGGAGAGACAAAAATCAAAAAGTCTGAAACCACTGAAGCTGGCTACATAGAAGTTTGGGATACCCAGTAAACCTTACAGTGGACTATCCAAAAGAAAAAAAAAAATAAAAAGAGAATAAAAAAGAGAATATAAGAATCAAAACAAAACAAAGCAAACAATCATTTACCATCATTTACTTTCTCTCACTGATCTTTCTTCAAGATATGATTGCTATTCCTCCATAGTATTTTGTTGTTTGTTTTATTGCTTTTAAAAGCAACTTCAGAACTGAATAAATGGTTTAGATTTTGTCTTCAATTGTAGGGCAAGTTTATTTTAATTTATTTAAAGTTATTTACAAGTCAAATTGTATGTTTCTAACTATATAAATTTTGACAAAATTTTAATGTGTGCAAATGTGTGCCTTTGCAAAATGGCAAAATGGTCTTCCTTCTAAACATATAGTTTACATAGTTTATTCATATGGAAAGTGTAAAAAAAAAGTACTTTTTATCCTCCCTTCTGAAAGAAGAAAGAGAAATCCAAATCACAAAAAAAAAAAAAAAAAAAAGAAAAGAAAAAAATGAAAATGAAGATTTTATATTTCAGTAAGGCTTCCAAGTTTTAATTTTAGAATATGTCTAAGAAACATCAGGATGGTTGAATTTTCATGAATTCAGTATGAATGTTTGTTTTCAAAATTCCACGTTTTGAATAAAATCTCTGACAAGATTGTTACATCTAAAGAAAACCTTCCAAGTTCCCAGAGCAACCAAAATATCTCATCAAAAGATATTGATGTGGTATGTAAAGGAGTCTAATGAATTATGCCCCCCCCTCCTTTTTTTTTTTTTTTTTCCCTTGTTGTTTTGTTTGTTTGTTTTTGTTTGGTTTCTTTGTTTCCCAGAGTCTGCAAGTTCTTTCTTTCTCTGTCTTCTATTATGAAATAAGCTTTTGTCTGTTTTAGGTCAGGCAATTGCTGACATGATATCAACTCTTCATCTTGTTGCAAAGTATTCTTTTTTTAAAAAAAAAAATATATATATATATTAATTCTTCTTGAGCATTATGTGACCTTTTGTGATGCTTTCAGATGAACTGAGAATGCAGAGGAGAAAATGTCTATCTGCTGTCGTTCACATGCCTAGGAAGACATGGAAATGTCAACAAAAAAGAAAATATGTCACCTGTAAGTATTTTTGTTTCATTTGCTATATTTTTGCCTAATGTCTGTCTTTTTTTTTTTTTTTTTTTTTTTTTTTTAATGTCAGGTTATCATATTTTCCCCAATTGGCAAAATTCATCACTGTTTCACTTTGAACTTTTGCAGCCCACTTCCACAAGCTGTTCAGAACTTCTGTTAATCAGCACCATGGACAGAGCACTGAATTTTAATGTTTCGTTTGACATCTAGTAATCTCATGAGCAGTGGAACCAACAGTGATTCATAACCTAACACTACAGGATTTCTTTCACTAGAAGGTGAAGTTCCAATCCTCTATCCAGACACCAGTTCTTAAGAAATATGAATAAAATAACATATTTTAAAATAATATCTGTCAAATTTGCTGATGAGTTTAAAAACAGACACACATGCACAACACAGCCCACAAGCAATGTAAAGCAATGCAATGGTTACTGGAGGTTTGTTTCCTTAGGAAACTTTTGAAATTCATCTTTAAAAACCCCAAATGTTACCATTTTAACAACAAAAAATGCAACACATTAACTAATAATAACAGTAACAACAACAACAACAATAACAATAATAAAAATCCAGAAAATGAATGGAAGGTTTTGTTTTGTTCTGTTTTGTTTTGTTTCTGTTTTTTTTTCCAAAAGTCAGTTTACCACACTAATGTGTATATTATATTTCTATAAGTTTTGGTCAAATAACTTATTGAATAGATAGATAATCAATCAGTTTATCAAATTCATGGCAATTCCTGAAAAAGGCAGAGGAGGGAGTCAAAGCTGTGTCACTCACTGCCCATATAAACTGAGCTTCTGACTTTTTTTTAGGACAAAGAAAAGCAAACTTGAGGTACAAAGACTTGTTGGTTTGTGGATCGATACCATATGGAAATTCTCAGTCATGTCTGAATGAGATAGAACATGAACTCATAACTTTTATCCATTGTAATATTTTATTTTTAATATATATATATATATTGATATAGATAAGAAAAGAAAGTGGAAAAAGTGTGTGGGTGTGGGTGGGGGGGGAGAGGAAAGGAAGGAGGGGAAGGAAGCAGAACATAAAAACAAACAAACAACCAAACCAAGCCACCCCCCGCCCCCCCCCAACAAAACAAAACAACAAAAAAACTTTCATTCAAAGACAAACGTGTTTCTCCACACCATTTCAATCCTAAACCTTCTACAGTTGTGGATGTGTTTGTGTACAGAGATGCACACAGGTCTGCATGTTTAATTGATTCAGGCATGAAAGTCATGACTATTACAATGCTCATGTATTCCTGAGGCCACAAGACTGCCAAAGCTTACAGCTGTGTCTTTTCCCGAGAAGTATATGTCAAAGGCTCAAATATGCTTTATCTGAAAATTAGCTAGAGTAATTGATCTTTTAGAATAGAGGAAATAGATAATGAGACATACATGTATAACGAAATAAAATTTGACATCTTTTTCCCTGCCTGAAATGTCTTGTCTGGCAGGTTTGTTCTCTTTCCGGTAATTCCAGGGTGAAATAATGCCCACATAATCCTTTCTGTGTCCCTAGGGAAAATCGAACTCTTTTTGTCATCAATACAATACAATAATAAGTGTTACTCATACCTTATGGTCTCCAATGAGGGAATAAGGAACCCATTTATTTAGAATGTAAATTATACTGTATGTATGGTGAAATAAACTATATACTAGTATCTCCCTAGCTGTTACAATTGTTCAATAGGGAGCTGCCTCTTACATACAGTTCTACATATTTTTCATGGATTCAGATGCAAAATACAGAATATTAAGAGCATTATGTGGATGTGAAATTACTCCTGGAAGTTCTAAGGTTCATAATCTAATGAATGGCTTACATCCATCTATCAAAGATACATCCCATAAATGTGGAAATAGGTTAGACTCTAAAGGAAAAACAAACAAACAAAAAACCACAACCTGTCTGTAGCAATTTGTGATATGAGTGCAGTCAAAGGCACTGGTAAGGAATGTCTTGAAGGTTTCTGAGGTTTCCTGAGTGTTGTGTTACACACAAACACTATTGAATATAGCTTTTACTCAAGAGCATGTCATGTGCTATGTTCTTTCTGATCCATAGAATGATTTAAATTAAGGTATCTGAGTATGAACTGCTAATGCAGTTCAAGGCTTTCATCAGCTTAATGAACTATTCACAAACAGCATCCATGAGTTTATACAAAGGAATGGAAATTAATTCTAAAACATGAGGGAGAGACTAAAGGACCACCTGCTGAACATCATACCTTTTAAAGCTACTCTTTGCTGCTCCCACTAGTACTGTTTCAAACTACCTAAACTTGTAATCTAATCAATGGGCCATGTGCCTTTGCAAAAGCTAACTTAATATCTTTAAATGCCATTTTTGTTGGAATGTAGCTATACTACAATGCATTCTACTGCAAAGGCACATTAGTGAGTTGAGTATATCATCTGTTGTTCATTTCACGTAGACCTGTGTGCTAGATTCCATTAAAATAACATGGAGCTTCATTTTTTCTTTTCCTATGAGAAACCCTTTGGTTAAATTCATTGAACAATGAAAAGTCATCAGCTTTTATAGGATTTGAGGCCTTACTGAATTTGTGGAAATCTTTTTTTTTTTTTTTTTTGCTTCTGTGAGCAGAAATAAATACATAGTTTCACATACTCAGTTTTAACACTATGTCAAGTAAGGTTGAACATCCCATCCTTCTTTAGATGTAACCAAAATATTTTCTCAAAGGCTAGCTTTGTGTTCATGAAACACTTTTGATTTTCTTTTGTTATATTGGATGTTCAGCTAAAGCCTCAGATTATTAACATGGATATAATAATAAAAATAACAATAATAATTATTATATTTCAGGTACTTGCATTTCTAGTCGCTATGAGAAAGAAAGATTGAGGGTAGATGTGCTGCACATGAAGTTTATGTGCTGCACATGAAGTAGCAAATCACACTTCACTGAGAGTCACAACATATTTAATTTCCACATCATAAATTATGCCTTAAATCTGCTCATCTTTTTAGCTGCCTTACAGTCAATAAGGAAGGATTGGTATGGAGATGTGGATTAATTTAATTATTTATTTTAGTATAAAATAAATATCTGAAGTAGGGTAGGTGCTTCCTGGAGGAATTACCTTACACTGAAGTTACTGCCTTCTAGACAGGTTAAGTCAGGCAAGAGGAAAAGGTAACAGGAAGATCCATATCGCATAAAAAGGGACAAGTTGCACTTTAGAAATAAAGCATCTAAAATACAAGAATGTTGCAACTAAAATAAGCTGGTATAAGCACATATTTTCTATTGAAGTTCAAAGTAATATGCATGTTGAAATATTGATGGTGTTAACACACTTTAGATGACATACTGTTTTTGGGTTCCAGAATACATATCTAGTGCTACTGTGACAAACACAAACCTTCACAGCCTGTTTGTTCATGTCCTTTCTTTTCCAGAAATAGTATTCATAGCATAAAGCAATGCTGAAACTAGGAACGTGAAAAAGAAGAGGGTGCTTCAGCTACATGCCCCTACCTGACAGTGATTCTTCAGGTGTGAGCAGATGAACTTGTTACATCTTATAACTACTCTTTGTTAACCTTAGGGTGTGGGAAATAGAAAAAGAGAGGGAACACCATGAAAAGACATATAAAGGATATAGGTTCTATTTAATTCAGTGCAAATTTCATCCTCAGTAAATGGGAAACTTCCTGAATATAGTCTGAATATATTCAAAAAAAGTTCCATATATTCTTTTTTTGAATATGATTTTTAGTGTCATTAAATATATGGTGGCTAAACACAAATAGAATATTTAGTTTCTCTCTTTTAATTTCCAAATGCTAAAGTCTTTAGGCAACTGAAAATGGAATGCAGTTGCCAAAACATGTGTTTTCCAGAGCCATTTGAGATCCCCTGAAATACTGAAAGCATTCATGCTGGACATAGGTGACTCAATCACTCTGCAAGAAATAGACCTTTCTAGAGTGGTACCTGGGGGTCATGTTAAGAGAAAATGCTTAGAACTGGTTAACAATTGAATCCTGCCCTTGAAAGTTTTTTTTTTTTTTTTTTTTTTTTTTTTTTTTTTTTCAAGCACTTTTCTAAAGGCCAAAGAATCACCAGAGAAAATGCACATGTAAAATATATAAAAGAAAATACGTCTTCCCTTACACATTAACCTGTGATATTCATGGCTGCAGGGAAGTGGGAAAGGCAGATGCTATAGATTTCCTGTTCAGAAGGGCTGAATAAATTTATAGCCAATAATAACATTTGTAGTTTTCCATGTAAAGATGAGGGAGATCCAATGTTATGCTTCAGGGAATAAGCCAATCATTACAGAGGAAAACAGGAATTTGTCCACTTCATTGTCTTTCTCCATGAATGGCATTACTTACTTTGTGAAATGTATCACATTGTTTTACCTTTTTCTGAAGGAACCACATAGTTCAGTGATTTGTTTCCATACAGAGAACGGCCACATTCGTACGTCTCTTAATTTGAAAAGTGTATTTGCCGTTTTAAGCTCGTTAGTGATGTCTCTTTCATTTTGAGAAATATTTGGAGTAAAATAACCAAGGCCTATATAATAATAATATTACGTTGATACAGAGTACTGGCTATTTACTCTCAAAAAACTGAACCAAAAGAACTCTTACTTTATTCAACTTAAAAATTTAAACTTTGTTCACTGTCAACTGATTTATATCTTTATGGTGACAAAAAAGGCTATAAAAGATAAATGTTTAATCAGTATGGTTCTGTTGAGAGCTAAACTTGTAATTCTACCAACAGAAGGTTGATAAGAGCTTTGAAGTGCAACAACACTTTCTGCCCACACAAAGAAATGACCTGTAGGGGATAAATGTGCCAAAAGGGAAATCCATGCACTGTTTGATTTACAGCATCATTTTAATGATAGGACAAAGAAATAGCAACAGAATGTACTTGTAAATCCTTCTATTTTTCAGACTCAGCTTTCAAAAAACAAATACAATCAGATAATTTAAAGCTGCTTGTGTCAAATGGAGAGTAGCTGCAGAGACTGTGATTTTACAAATGAACATAGTCTTATTTAATGTACTACTGGCAGGTGCTGGAGTAAAAGACTGAAAAAGTTTGTTTCAAAACTGAAATTCAGAGATTGTTTGGATCAGGCTATTCACCTTTTTCTGGTAAATGAGGGTAAAATGAAAACCAGCCAAAACCAGCCAACAAACCAAACCCTTATGAGATTTTAGCCAAGTCTTGTGTGTTCTGTGGTTCACAGACCTATGTACTTTTGTACTTTCACAACAAAGAAGTTGAAATACTGTGGCATATGACCAAGAATGGGAAAATGAAACCAGGGACTAAAAACTGGAAACTACTTTGGCTGATTTTCTGATTTTGATGCAGAAAGTAATATCTCACTTTTTTTTTCTTTTTTTTTTTTTTTTTTTTTTCTGGTTCTCATCAAGATAAAGCAAGATATTTTGCTTTTCAAGCCAAGTATGTTCTTAACGTTAACACTTCATCTAGGAATAAGAGACAAAGTTTTTTTTTTTTTTTGTCCAATTTAACATCTGTGGTCCATTTCAAAATCCAGGGAAGTAAAACCAGGTAAAAATAACTTGCCTATACTCCCATATTATTTTGGGAAATAATACATATTCTACACTAGTTTCATTTGCACCAACTCTAAACCATGTAGAGTTAGGACCCATGACAATCCCACTTGTGGCAAGAAGCAGTGCAGGTGCATTGACTTAAGAAACTGGAAAATCTATTATGGCAGCTGCATAATACCGACAATAGCCTTCAGTTTTTGCTCAGTATTTTTGATGCAGGACAACATCCCAAATCAGTAACACTTTGTCCTTGGAACATGAATCGTTGTCCTTGGAATGTGTTGCTGCTGTTATTCGTTGTACTTCTCTTTGAATCTACAACAGGTATTCCTGGAAATGCTTCAGTCATATCTTCACTGGTCCTTCACAGGTTAAAGTAAGTATGGATGCATCAGACAAAGACCCAGATAGTATTCTTTCTTCAGCAACAGACAGTAGCTGTCAATACAGAAGAAATAAATGTGTATAAAAACATAGAGGATCAATAAGTTTGCTAAACCCAAACTGCTCTGCAGAATATTTGTGAAGGAATAGGTAAGGTTAAACTCTTTGTTTTGTATGTCATTTCAATTGAGTTCCTGTGTATTTATGCAGGGAAAGGTAAGAACACATTTGTGGTAAATGTTGTGGTGGTTTTACTGTGTTAGGTAACTGAACACCACAACCGCTCTCTCAGATGAGGAGGGGAAGAAGTAAAGGAAAGAACAACTCACGGGTTAAGATAAGGATAATTTTAATAATGAGAAAATATATATATATATTATTAAGGAAATATTATTATTAATTAAACAATTCAACTAAAGGGAAAAAAGGAAAGGGGAAGAGGGAGGGGGAAAGAGAATAACAAAACAAAACAAGTAAAGGCTATGTGGAAGTGCAGAGGGAAAAAAAATACTTTCTACTTCCCACAAATAAGCGATGCAAGACCACGTCCTTGAAGCAGGGCCTCAACGCACGTAGCCGGTGTTCAGGAGGAGGACAGACGTTTTCGCAATGAGAGGCCCCCCCCCCCCCCCCCCCCCCCCCTTCCTTTTTCCACCTTTTATTGTTGAGTGTGACATCATATGGTATGGAACATCCCTTTGATCCCTTTGGTTGGTTTGGGTCAGCTGCCCTGATGATGTTTCTCACTTTTTTGCCCACCCCCTAGAAGGGTTAGAGAAAGTCCTGATGCTGTGCCAGCACTTCTCAGCAGCAGACACAACACTGGTGTGATACCACTGCTGTTCTAGCTACAAGTGCAGAGCACAGCACCGTATGGGCTGCTGCAGGGAAAGTTAACATCCCAGCCAGACCCAGTACAAATGTAAATAAGGACCTGTGACCACAGGATATATTTTACATACTTTTTGTAACTCAGATACATGTTACTTTTCTTATCTGAAAAACTAAGAAATTTGTTTCCTATCTATACAGTGTGTGTATATCTAGAGTACACAATTTCACTGATATACTTACATAAATTCACTTAAATATGTGTACGTCAGTCAACATATGTATTCAAATATATTAAACACATGTACAAAAATATAGATGACCAGTACTGATTACTTAGCATTTTAAAGTTTTTTATTTATTAAAAAAAAAAAAACGCAGATTACGTTGTCATTTTTACTCATGATTGGTGAACCATGTTCAATATCCAGTTTTTTAGCACAGGGAATCAGTTTTTCACTAAGTTCAAACTGCAAACATATGCACACAAATTCCTCATCAGCCCATTAAATTTGACATATTTCAAAACTATACATGCCCTTGCTAAAAATGTAGAATAGCTTATAAAGTTTAATTCTGAATAATAATAATAATATAATATAATATAATAATAATTCTGAAAAAAATCTGAACATTAAAATAGTGTATGACAAACAGGAAAGGTATTTCAGAGGTGACATATAACGTCTCTAGGAACAGATAATTTTTACCCATGATATTATAAATGATATATATATATATATATATATATGATTTTATAATGATATTTCTATAGAAAAAAAATACATGTATAATATAGCACATTTCCATCAGCCAATAAAATTTCATGCATTGTGATAAGTAACACAGATCAATGACAGATACTTTCCATTATCTCCAAGCTCTATAAATGTTTGTATGTTTTGAGTTCCAGGCAGCGAGATGTATGTATAAACAATGAATTTCATTGTTCTGTCTTCAGCATTCACTAGACATTTAGGACTGCCAATTAGCACAAAGGAGATCTACTGTGGAAATTGCACTTTTCATTTACTCCATTATGGTCATATAGGACCTTATAACAAAATAATAGAAATTGCTTTTGCCTGTAGAAGCTCACAAGCTGCAGGTAAACCTAAGAAGGAATAAGTGGGTATAGAACAGACACTCATAAGCATGTTACCATTAAGAACAAATGATGGTTACAGGATGTGATGTAGAATATCAAAATATACATTTTAATCTCAAATAGATGAAGAGCAGCATATCTTTGGGGTAATTAACTATATGGAAATCTGTTGGGTGGGGAGCAAGGGGCTATTCCAAAGTCTAATGTGGAAGTCTTGAATAAGTCTGAGACCAACATACATGGAGATATCTGTCTATAGTTAAGACAGAGAGTATCAACCAGAAACATACATTTACTAAACTTAGAGTTGAAACATACTTCATTTAAATTTAAGTAGATAAACAGTTACAAAAACATTTTGTTGTTCATATCAAGCATAAGGATGAGCCCTTGAGTGTCAACTCAGATTGCAAACTCATTAACATGCACCATACATTGCCTTATAGAAGACCATTGTATTATTTTAAGTTACTGGAGAATATCATACAACATCTAACTCAGGTATTTTAGTAGAAGTACTAGAAGCACATTTATACAGTTATCTTTGGGAACAAATTCTAAGCCCTAGCAATTAGTTTACAGTAGAAGAGATATCTGCTGTTCTAGAAAAAAAAAAAAAAAAAAAAAAAAAAAAAAAATCTCACACCTTTTTCATCTGGGAGATTTTTAATACACCTTTCAGTTCTGTACAAAAGCAACTTCACCATCTACTTCAGGAAGGCAATTTCATTTGGCTTAATAGGTACTTTCATTTTAAGCATTGCAGCATGCAATTCCTTTGCCTCACATTAGCAAAATGCTGTTATTTGAAAAGAAAGACAATCCTGGTACTATTCCTGTATTCACAAAAGCTATTGCTTTTGTGAATACAGGAATTCAATACAGGAATTTTTTGAATTATCCTAGCTAGACCCAAGTAGATATACCAAATTGCAACAGTGCTTATGTCTCCTTTGTCTACTTTGGCAATATTCAGTTCTTGAAGAGTAAGTGTACACTACTTATTAAGTTTTAAGGTATAATATTCTAACCAGATGAAATTGGTGGTGTGTGATAAGGAAACTACATACAAAGTACAGAGGTTTGTATAACTCATTTTAGCCTGGTTCCAGTGTGCTCTGGTTCAGGTACTTACACATTATAATTTAAACCAGAATATATATATATATATATATATATATATATATATATATTTAATTTCCTCTATAATTCATTATATTGACAGGTGCTGAATAGTTTATTGTAGTAATGTATTAAAAATAATGGTGCTTCTATTTTTTGTTTTTCTTGTTTGTACATTGCTATATATTTTTTCTCTCTCTTTTTAAAAAATAAATATATAGTTAATCACTTAAGACAACTTATGAGGTAAAACCCAGCTCTACAAACTGAAGCAAGCTCAAATTGTCAAGCTGACTACTGATTTTTTGTTAAGGAAATGAAAGCAATGGTGAACCATTGATCTGGTATGGAGACATTAGAACTTCATAATCCTGAATTTATTGATCCTCTTCTGTTAAGGAAGGTTCTGCTTTCCCTTTTACTTCTAAGCAAGATGGGATAGGCATCACTGTTCCACCTAGAAGTATCCTTTGTTCTCAGATTTAAGTGCAATAAAAAGTATTAGGGGAAAACGGGGGAAGTTTTCAATGATACATGTCAAATGTAGTCACTTGACTTCCTTATCTTCATTGCTGAACATCACAAGAATAAGTGGCAAAAACAAAACGTGAAGTATGTCTTAAAGACATTTGAATGTGTTGTATATACTACATATAGTATAGCTTCAAGTGGAAGACATTTCTGAGTGTATTCTACCCAGAGAATCTTATCTAAGAGGTGCTCTCAAGAGATGAGAGTGGTTAGATTACTGTAACAGTCCATGTTACACAATGAACAAACATTTCGTAGATTTTCAGTGAAGAAAATTCAGGCAGAGACCCTCTGGTGAAGTTTAAGGACTGTGTTGCCTTGCCTCATCTTTTCCTTCACTAACTTCTTTCTCCTGTACTCTACAGATCCGCTGCACTACTAGAACATGTCCCTGGTGTCCTTGTTACAGCATTAAAGAAGCCAATGCCATGTTGGAAGAGTAGAAGAAGGGAGTAGCTGAGCCTTTTGGCTATGCTTTCTGTTTTACCACCAAAAACCACCATAAAAGTGGTTTTATGCCACTTGTGCCTTGGCTTGGGCAGATAACAATATTCAGGCTTGCCAAGCAGAGAATGAACTTGCAGGAGACTGGGACTCACCAAGATGCTGCTGTGTTCATATCTCATCTACGAGACATGAGCCATCTCAGTTCAGTTCATCTAAATCTGGGCTATTTCTGCTCCTTTTGACTGGTTTCCTTGGTGCAGAATGAAAAATAAAATAAAATAAATAAAAATAATAAAATAAAATAAAATAAAATAAAATAAAATAAAATAAAATAAAATAAAATAAAATAATAAGATACTGCTTAGATTAAAAAAAAAAATTTGTTCTGAAGCTTGAAAATTCTGGAGGTGTTTGTTTTTTGGTTGTTGTTGTTTTTTCTCATTACTGGCAACATATACCTTTGTCATTTGCAGTCCATGTCCAATCACAAGAAACAGAAGTCTAAAATTAAAACAAATAATGTGCAAGCATTCCGGTAAATCCTTTTGGCTGCTGCCATCTAGCACATTGTACTGGCTATCTGCTGACAATCTGATATGAGAAATAGTCTGTGACCTTCTCCTGACATATCTTCGGATCTCCAGGACTGCTGAAACAGAGTCCGTGAAGGCTCTGTATAGGCTTGTAAAGCTTGTACAGCTTTAAAAAAATCAGTTTTTACATTTCCAAGATTTGGTGATTTCTTTTTTACTCCATTTTACTGGCCATTAACGTATCATAAAGGAACCCTAGGAAGAGCAGGAATCTCATTCCAAGGCTTTCATTTTTCTCTCCGAAGTAACACTTACATGAAGGAACATTATCATTTAATCTGGCAATGCAGCATGCAAATCACCAGAAGCTGTATTTTAACTAGTGAAAGATGAACCTCAAAAGCTTGAAAATTCTTTTCAATCAGACAATGTCTAAATGGCAGTATTGTTATTTAAATATCTGCAGTCCATACATTTGTGATGGAAATTTTCCTACTTTACATTAAGCATTTTTATAAGACTTCCAGGTAAAATGAAAAAAAAAAAAATAAAAATGCTTTTTTAAGCTTCAACTTTAACATCAGTGTGCATAACCCTTATTTTTACTTCTGTATTTTTCTAGCCTGAAAATGAAAGACTGTAAATTAAAAATACAACAGAAACATAGAAATCTGGGCTAAAAACTGAATATTGGAAGAATTCCTCAGTTGAAAATATTTTTAAAAAATTACTTTTCTGCTGTTTGCACTAGTTGTTTATATAGCTGAATGACAAAAGCATGTGTTTGAAGTAAAATATGATTGTTTTATCAACTTCTTTTACATTTTCAAATTAAGTTGTGGCTATGATATTGAGCATGACTACATCCAAAAATTGCTGACTATCAGCTGAGCTTTGATGAGCATCCATGTACTTCTAGTTATGCCAGCTGTAAGGTAAAAGGTGATCGAGACTCTTTCATTGCTAAATGAATCTTGTACTTGGTATTTTTATGATAACAGGATTTTAACTGAGTAATGTAATACCACCTGTAACACACAGGGTGGATGAGAGTCCAGCGATGACTTCAATAGTCATTACTTGGAGGTATTAAGTTGCTGAACAGGAGCCTTAAATCCCTTAATCCTGGGGGTCAGTCTTTTATTCTGTTCTTCAGTAGTTCCAAATGTGTGTGATTTAGTTGCTCCTATTCCTTTCTTTGTCTTTCTATTTCCACTTTATGGCAAAAACAAACAAACAAACAAACAAACAACAATAACCAAAACATTTTTATCTGTGATATAACTTGGCCTACATCTTATATCAGTTTGGATCAGCACTTTGATAGAATACAACTTTCCTTCCTTTTGAAGAAAAAGCCAATGAAATAATGGGGGTGATGCGTGTGTGTGTGCAGGGGAAGGGAAGAGGATAAAAATCAATTTTAGCATATTAAAACACAGATTAGGTTTTAAAATTATCCAAATTTTATGCATAGAGAGCTATGCATAATTTCTGCCCTTCATTTAAGAAGTCAGGCTCTGAGAAAATATTAAAAGTACATGAAACTGTTGGAGAGTGCCAGTGCCAAGAGGAGGGCTACAAAGATGATGAAGGGCCTAGAGGGGAAGATGTATGAGGAGTGGCTGGGGTCACTTGGACTGCTCACTCCGGAAAAGAGGAGGCTGAGGAGAGACCTCATTGTGGTCTACAGCTTCCTCACAAGGGGGCAGGTGCTGGCCTATTCTCTTTAGTGGCCAGCGATAGGACCCACGGGAATGGTGTCAAGCTGCAACAGGGGAGGTTTGGCCTGGATATCAGGAAGAGGTTCTTCACTGAGAAGGTGGTCTCACACTGGAACAGGCTCCCCAGGGAAGTAGTCACTGCACCAAGCCTGTTGGAGTTTAAGAAGCATTTGGACTGTGCACTTAGTCACGTGGTCTGAATTTTGGGGTAGACAAGTGTGGGGCCAGGGGCTGGACTCAATGATCCTTATGGGTCCCTTCCAACTCAGGATATTCTATGATTCTGTGGTTCTTCATGACAGCTCTCAGAGTTGAGTAATCTTAAATTAAAACTTCATGGAAGTGAATGAGATGACTTCAAGTGTTCTTTGGATTAAATACATATTGTCCAGCAGTTTTCAAGAGACTAAACATATTACCAATTTTTCTGAAGGTGTGATGCATTACATCCCTACATGTCTGTGTAGAGTTTCTGGGTGAATTCCATGAACACTGCTGTCTGACTCCACATGTCCACAGCTTTGAATCACATTTCACGACACCCAGCTGTCCCTTTGCACTTTAATGAGAACTTGTATGTCCAGATGTGTGTGTGCATTTCCGTCTAATTGCCCTGTGTCTAAAATTTATGCTTATGTATGTGAAGCATTGTCTTACTAAGTTTCAGTGATTCAGAGAAAAAACAGTAGTAACAAAAAGGTGTTACTAAATTCCAGGAGAGACACACTTACTACAAAATCGGAATAGTCTAGCTAGCTAACAGATATTTTGCTTCAAGTATTTTCCAGGGTATACTTTAACACGAGGGCATCATGGACTTAAGCTGACCAATAGTTAATGAACAACCCAAAGAAATATAGAGTGTCAGGAAACATGGTGTGGTCTATGGCTCACAGTAATTATAATCAACAGCTACATTTTGCAAATATTTTACATTGTACTTATATTTTAGTTTCACATGCTCTACTGATTATCTGTTCTCAGCTGTTTTATTTATCTCTATTTTCTTCTCTTTTGTCTTTTTCAAAAAGGAAAGAATGAAATTCAAGAAGGAAACCTTACTTCTTTAGACTGCCAGTGCAATTAGTTGATTCAGTAAAATTCCAGAAAAAAAAAAAAAAAATCAAACTGAACTATAACGTTTTTGAAGTAATTGCAGGAAATTTCCTTAGCAATTGAGTCAGTCCAAATGCCACTAATTTTTTCATCCAAAATCTAAGCAGAACTATTTTACAGTCCACCATTTTAATGACAGCCATAGATCTGAAGCCATGGATCTGAAAGTTTCCTTTCAGGGAGCTTTTTTTTTTTTTTTTTTTTTTTTTTTTTTTTTTTTAACACTGAAGCTGTATTTTTCCTGGTACTATATCTATAGTTGTCACAGTGCACAAATAAAGGCAGTATTTTCTGCATGTTGGTCAGCTGCCCAGTGGACAGATTATCATTTCACCTCATCCTCAAACTGTTACAAAGTGAAGCTTTGTGACTGGTCATTTTCTTTCCCAGGTTCCTATTTCTGGTTCTCACTGAAGTCCCTCCTCTCTGTTCACAGGCACAGGCAGTGTTCTGCCATGCTCTTCAGTGTGAAACTAATGAAAAAAAAGACCACTCATATTGATCCTTTAGTTTCAATGAGAGCAGCTCCAGAACAGAGGGCACAATATTAGTGATTTTTCTGTGATGTTCTTATAGCAATGGCAGACTACTGGGGGCAAGAAACAACCAGGCTATAGCAAGTGCCAAGCCTCAATACAACCTGGATGCAGACCAGAACACAGAACTGAAAATACTAATGACACTGACTTATTATTTTTTGTTGGTGCTGAATGAAGGGCTGACATCACTTCTCATATTTATTGACCTCTTTTCAACATTTCACACAGATGGTGATCATGAGAGATTACTGAAGGAAATGGCAAGGGTATATAATGAATCTATCCAAATGGCCTAGTACTTCTTTAAATGTATATAAATCTAATAATATGACAGGTAATGTCATATTTATCAATTAATTTCATAAATATCACTTCTGCCTCTGAACATATTCAGCATCTACAGGAAAATCCTAGAAGTGGTGTAATTGTTATGAACTTAATATGAAAACCACACAGCTGTCATAATGTTTATCTACACCAGAGGCAGTAAGATGGAGTCAAATTTTGACCAAGAACAATGAATGAATGCTAGTTGTGCCTGAATGAAGAACAGTGAACCTAAACAAGGCAGAGATTGTGCTGAGGGAATCAAAACAAATCAGTAATTAAAATACCTTAGGGGAGTTTACATATATGAATATTTTCATATATGAATATTTTCATATTTTTAATAATGAATATTCACACATATTGACATATATTAAAGGTCAGGAATGATGAGAAGAGGGAGAAGAGGAGAGAAATAGATCCAGATTTTAATTTTTTTAATGAAGCAGAATGAACAAAACTTACAAATTTGCTAACATTTCCACAAACCATTACCTGGGTTAGAGTGTTATGCCATGGAACTTCTGACATTAACTAATGAATTATGAGATTGGAATAACAGTTTGTATTTTATATTAGTGCTGGAAAATGGTATGCTCACATTTACTTGTAAATACATTTTAACTTATGAGTTTTACAAGTGCTTAATAGTACTAATGGAATAATAACTACCTTCAGATTCTGCATGTTCTCACAAGCGTGGCTCCCATCCCAAATTATCTAGCTTTTCTTCTATGGTCTCTCCTTGTATACTCTGTTCACTGTTAGGGATCTCTTCACCTTCAGTGTTTTCTTGGCTTGGCTCTTCTGACTCATTAAAGTCCCTCTAGATTCCCAATGCAGAATGAGTTTCAGTTTCCAATCTCCTTGACTGAGATTTTCATATTGTTTTCCCAGCCAAAAAATCTCCCCACCAAAAACATCCTTGCCCAGCCAGTCTGGGTTTCTCTCTCTCAGCTGTCTCCCCAGTAACCATTTGGTGATTTTAGCTACTCAGCTTTCCTTAGCTAACCTGTTACAATCACTTGGTTACAATCACCTGAAGATCTGGCTGCCTCCTTAGACATTATTCTCAGTTACACATTTTACTACATTCACTTCAACTCTTACATTCTCACCTTTGAACTGAGGACTCTAATTGTCATATTGCTTTTGGTGTTGAGATCAAAGAAGAGAAAAGCATGTCTTTGCATGGTTAACTCACTGTTGAGCCCTGTATTGAGCTCTTTCTAGTACTGTACTATCTTTGCATCTGTACAGAAATTATCTTACTGTGTTGGGAATTAAGTTCAGAGAGTGAGTGAGAAGGTGGGTCAGTACTTTTGTTCTGTAGCTCTGTGTGTAACCCAGCGCATAGGAACAGTGTTCAAGTCCTCAAGTGCTTTCTAACTGACACAGGACAGATCAGGGAGACCTTTGACTTTAGAACAAGGCAAAATCAAACAGAGTAGAAATTTTCAGATTCTATTCAAAGGCCACTAAAAACATAATTTGAATTCTTCTTTGAACTGACCTTCTCCCTTTCTTTTTTCTTTATTCCCAGTTTGCTCATCAGAAGCAACACAAACATAAATTAATTTTTTCCAAGTCAGCTGAAACCATAATGAAAACATAAATGTCCCAAACTATGGTGATTAAATTGTTATAAGTATTTGTAGGCATAGTAATTTTATTTTTTTATTTTTTCCAAAAAAAAAAAAAAATCAACATTGAAAATGGTTAAATGATCTTGTGTGTTTGTGTGAAAACCAAAATATCAGCCTGAGGTTGTCTGGAAAAGTTAAGGTATGCAAAAGTCATGCCTTAAAAGGTATACAAGTCATTAAAAATGATTTGTTGTTTGACAAGCTTATGCATAAGTAGTACTATCATAATATTAATGAAATGGCTAAACAGGCATGAAAGAAGTACAAGACATTGTCTTCCCTGTAAAAGTTGAAAAGTGTCACTTGTATTTAATTCCAAATCACCAGCATAATTATCTAAATGAAATGACCCAAATTAAATGGGAATGCATAACAGATGTGACAATATCTTTATTAAAATATATTAGATGAAAGCAAGTAAATAATATGAAAACAAGTGATAGCACCAGAATACAATGGTAAAGTATATATGTCTGTGCATGTGACAGTTTTGTATAAAGCTCTCATGTAAAACTATCTATGAAAAAGCCTGTGGGGAAGTGAGGCTAGATAAATGCATTGACAGCTGTCAGTTTAAAGAGTAGTTTAAAGTTTAATTTAAAGAAAAAAAAAAAAAAAGATTGTATTGATATGGTGATTATATGATTATAATGATCCAGCTTTATTTAAAATAGGTCTTTTAAATCTATGGAACAAAGCCAAAACTTTTTAAAAAAATGATCTGTAGTCCTTTCTATGGAAAAAAATCAACTGGCCTCTCTCTGACATGGAAATGTACAAAAAATTCCAAGTAAAATGAAATCAACAATTGGTCATGACAGACAATGATGAACATAATGTGTAAAAGCAATTACTTATTGTCTTTGTTCTTTTCCAAACAGAAAAAAATAAGGGGGGAGAACACACCCCGCCACACACACACATAAAAGCCAGTGTAAATAAAATTATTTTTCATATAAAATGTCTAGAAAGTAAAATAAAATAAAATAAAATAGAAGATCTTAGCTTTTCTTATGTATTTATATTGCCTATATAGGGCAATTAAAAAAAAAAAAAAAAAAAAGAAAAAAAAAATGTTATTGAAAGAAATAAAGTGGAGCTATTCCTCCACAGGTTATATTATGCCACAGATCTCAAGCCATAGATCTCAAGTACTGATAGGTACTTGGGAGGTCCCTGGTCTAGTCCTGCTGCAGCAGGCTCAGTGCAGAGGGCTGATGGGCTGATCAGGGTTGTCCTTGCTGCGACTGAAAATGCCCCATGGATGGAGCTGGCTTGGCCTCCCCTGCTGTCCCCATAGGGAAAAGCCTTCTCCTTGTGTCTGGTACAAAATTCCTGTTTCAGCACCATGAAGAGCCAGGTCTCCATGGCTCCCTTCCCAGGCTCCTAGTCCATCAGGCTCTCCTTGCATAGCCACTGCTCCAGCCCTGACCAGCTCAGTTTATTGAACTTACATTCAACTGTTCACCTCTCTGAAATCATTGATTACTATTCTCACTGATGGTCCATCTAAATTTCAAACATTTGTTTTGCCACATGAATACTTCAACAACACAACTCTACTGTGAAATTAAGACAGAACTTTGTTGCTTCTCTTTTATGCTTGAATAAAGGCAGAATGATTTTAACCTTAAGAATACTAATTATTTTGATTAATTTTAAAGCAACCTTTAAGTATTTATAAATTCTAATAAACTTAATATTTATTTTGATATTTAAGATGATAGCTTTGCAACCTAAATGTGCTATGATCCAGAAATTGTTCTTTCCCTCTATTACATATAGTTGCATATTATTTTACTTTCATGGCAGATTTAAATATATACATATAATTACATTTATCATATTTATATATTTATTAATTTTTATATATATTCATATATTTTATATAATTATATTTATTTAAATATATATGTATATTTAGCAAACTAATATGGAGATTAAGGCATGTAAGTGGTATTCTCCAAGAGACAAAACACCACACAAATCAGTATGTTTACACAGAGAAAAATGCTGTCCATGTAGTGAACAGTGAGATTAATTAGGTTTTGCAAAAGTCTGTGAGATCTTTGAAAAGGAAGTGTTCTTTCTATTTAGTTTTATTTATGTGATTTTATTAATAACTGCCAATCTTTGATATGTCAAGAAACACCCTAAAAGCAGCAAAAACTTCCCTACACTTCTCATGTCTGTGAATTTCATAGCTGAATTTCAGGCTGTAGGGAGGCCAAGACAGCCTTGCTTTACAAAGATCTGAGTTCCAGTCTTCAAGCTCACAGTTTTTCTGGTTCAAGACAGAAAAACACTTCCCATTCTGAGTTAAAATCAGGCTGAAGGTCTTGCTGGTTCAAGGCCCTGTATCGTACAGCAGTGACTGCAACTGCTTCTGATGCTTTGTTGACTGCACTGAATTAATGGAAGACAAAATTGCAGTCTTTCTGCAAACATTAGCCTGGAACTATCACATATATTTGCATGTGGCTGAGCTATGATTGTCGTAAAATAATTATGTATTGCCAATTTGGTAAAATTTTGAGTGGTTTGGGAGGACTTCAAAAATAATAAATAATTCAGGCATGGACATAAGAGCAGACTACTTTTATTCATTATCATACATTTTCTGTACAATCCCTAAAAAAAGTCTTTGACTAAACCACATTTTTTGTTGTTGTTTTCAAGATATCAGATAATGGAGAAAATCAGTAGGTAAAACTGAAATAGTTTCCATATTTTTTTTTTGTAATGTTAACATCACTATGTGTAAACACATACACATATAGTATGAACTAATAATCATTCTTTGTTTGTTTTCAAGTTGAGCTGCATTTTCTCATATTTTTTGATTAATGTGTGATATAAAAATCTCCAATAAACAACTTATTACAGTATAAATCAATTCCATCTGTATTTATATTGCTTGAAAATGACAGTTTTGATTGTATTCTCCTTTTCTTTTAGAATTGGAATGGTGTTTGCACTGACAGCTCTGCTGTCTGCTGTCTAATATATTTTACTTTTTTTTTTTTTTTTTTTTTTTTTTTAACCTATGAACACCAGAGCTCTATACCAGAAAATATTATGGCATTTGCAATAATGCTTTCAAGAGAAATGTGTCCCATAGGACACATATTAAATGTGTTGTGAATATTGGGAAGAAAATCATTCAGCATGTGCGTTACTCAAAGGGAAGTTCTCGTTGGGCAATGTATATTACTTACTTGGGTTAAATGATATAGATGGACTTATTTCATTTATCAGTGGAACATTGTAAAATTACTTGCTCATAAGAGTCTGGAAATTGTCTAAGCAGGGAAAAATAAAAAGCAACTCTGATAAAATCATAAATATTTTCTCCATCATTTCTGAAACTCTAATTTTCTTGCTTATTGCTTGAGTTGATAAAACAAATAAAAGGAATCTCAGAGAGGTTTCTTTAATATGCAAAATGAATTTCAATGTTCTCTCCCGCTGGTATTTTTATGGAAAACCTGACTATATGCTACACATGGAACAGAAAAATCTGCATTTAGATGGAAATATTATGAAATGCATGATATGGTACAAAGTAAGTCTTTTAATGGAGATAGCAAAGTGTTGCATTATATGGTTGAGTGGAAAGACAGCATGCATATAGGCTTTTATGTCCAGCTGCCCTGATTTGCCCAAGAGAGCTCACTTTATTTGAATTTGAACCTAATGTTTGAAAAATAAATAAATAAATAAATAAGCCCCACCAAAATTCACCAGGGAAATGATTTGTGCTTTTACTAAGTAAAATGTTAAGACTTGTGTGAGTTGCCACAGTAATTAATGATAATTTGGACTTGCATGGCAATTTTTTTCAAAGAATCCTTAAGCGTTTTACAACCAAGAATTAATTAAGCCTTTCAGTGCTGTCTCTGTGATATAGGTAAAGTAGTGTAGCCGTTATTAAAATTATACCCATAGGTTTTAACAACTATTTTAAAGTCATTGCAGTATCTGATTCATTTTGAATATGCCCTTGGAGATATGCTTTGCTGCAATTTGTTTTTTATTTGGTTTGTTAATATAACTGTTAAAAATATATATATAATAAAGTAATTGGGCAAACTGGTGATTTATCATTATGAGTCATTAACTGCAAATTAAATTTTTAAAAATATAGCATATAATATAAGAAGATATATATTTTTTTTTAATTGTTGTGGACAGTAGATTAAACATTTCTTTTATGTGAAATTCCTGGGAATTGTATTGGTTAAACTAACAGAAAGTGATTCTTAGTAGAGCTTATGTCATATTTGAGGAACTAGTATTTTTATGTTCTTAAACTGCATCACTGTTGTGATGATATAAAACCAAAAACATAATTAGTGTAAGTGGATGAAGGCACTTGATGAATTGTGAATTTTGCCCACAGTGATTTCGGTTTCATGAAAATGTTAAGAGGACAGACAAAAATGGAGCAACAACAAATAAAGTGAAAAAATTGGAAGCATGGGACAATATTGAAAACAAAGTTTTTTGTTTGTTCATTTGGTTGGTTGGTTGGTTGGTTGTTTATCTATTCATTTATTTATTTATTTTCTGCAGCATTTTTTATTTTGCATATGTATTTGAACAAATGAGTTACCTGGGTGTTTTTTAAAAAAATGTCAGGACTGAGCTCTTTTGCTGAAGGAATTTTGTAGCCCATATTGTGACCTTTGTGATGCTAAAGCAACTTCTACAACAAGACTATACAGTGTGATCCATAGCATGCTGGTGGTGGTGGTGGTGATGATGATATAGTACACCATCAACAGCCTAGTAATGCTTACTTTTCTGCCACAAGAGCTGGGAGGAGGAGGAAAGGGCTGGAAGAAAGAAAGGAAGGAAGGGAGGAAGGAAGGGAGGAAGAAAGAAGAAGGAAGGAAGGAAGGAAGGAAGGAAGGAAGGAAGGAAGGAAGGAAGGAAGGAAGGAAGGAGGGAAGGAAGGAGGGAAGGAAGGAAGGAAGAAAGGAAGGAGGGAAGGAAGGAAGAAAGGAAGGAAGGAGGGAAGGAAGGAAGAGAAAGAAAGAAAAGAAAGAAAGAAAGAAAGAAAGAAAGAAAGAAAGAAAGAAAGAAAGAAAGAAAGAGAAAAAGAAAGAAAGAAAGAAAGAAAGAAAGAAAGAAAGAAAGAGAGAGAGAGAGAGAGAAAGAAAGAAAGAAAGAAAGAAAGAAAGAAAGAAAGAAAGAAAGAAAGAAAGAAAGAAAGAAAGAGAAAGAAAGAAGGAAAGAAAGAAAAAAGAATGAAAGAAAGAAGCCACTAGAAAGATATGGAATATAGTTATTTGTTTACTGAAAAATTTAAAGCATTTATAATTCTGGAATTTGTGGGTGGGGAGGAGTTAAATCCCCTCATATTTCCAGAAAAGTGGAAATACTTTCATCTGTTCTGATGAAAACAATGGTATCTGTTTTTCCATTACCCTGCTTCTAGTGTTATTAATGCTTAACCCACGAATACCCTTGAATACATACACCAGATTCCTCCCTCATGTCACTCTGCTTCTGGCTGTGGAGGGGATACATTTTCTCCCATAACTTTTATTGAAATGACAAAGAGTGACCTTAGGATGTTTCTGTATGTCCTAGTGTTCTTTCTGTAACATTTTAAATAACGGAAACATGCTAAGTGACATGGCCTTAGGGGCCATACTGAGGGGGGCGTAAGTCTCTGGGGGTTAATGGATGACTGTTTTTAGTTGAGTAATCAAATATAATACCATATTGCAGAACTCCTATAAGGCACATACAGGCAGACTAATGGCTATTACTCTAATATGCTTTCAACCTTGAAGACACTTTAAAGACATTGCTTGTCATTTTAATGTTACATTATTGTAGTCTAAGAAATACATTTCACTTTTCTTCTATAGTTTGGTGAGACAGAGAACAACTGTGACTGTTTTTTTCTGATTCAAACAAAGAACTGCTCTAATCAAATCTGCAAATGCAATGCTACTGTCAGTAAAGGTAAAGCTTTAGTAACCAAAGTATAACCTCAAAGATCACACTGACACTAATATGAAAGCAATACAAATAAAAGTTTTTTTTTTTTTCTTTAAATACATTTTGCTATACTTATTACAGTCTGACAAATAAATTCATCTGCATGTTTTCAGTTGGATCCTGTCCAGAAAATTTAGTTACATTTGTCAACTCCAAGTTGGAATTTCTTGGGAATGAAACTAGGAGAAGGGCGGGTGGAAGAAAACTATTTGATTAAAAATTAAATAATTATTATCTTTGAGGGGGTAAAATCTTTGCTGTATAAAAGAAAAAATATAATTTTCCAGAAAAACTCATTTACAGTACGTTCTCCATAGCAAGTCACTGAAGTCCTTGAAGCTATACTTGGCAAAATTATGCTCAAAACTGAACAGGTTTCTGTTTGTTCTTAGAATCATAGAATCAAAGAATGGTTGGGGTTACAAGAGACCTTAAAAAGCATCTAATTCCAAGACCCTTCCATGGGCAAAGGAACTTCCATGGACAAATGGACACCTTCTACTAAACCAGGTTGCTCATCCAATTTGTCTGTGAACACTTCCAGGGATGGGGCATACATAGATTCTCTGTGCAACCTGTGCCAGTGCCTTACCACCCTCAAAGTAAAGAATTTCTTCCTTATCTACTTTAAATCTACTCTCTTTTAGTTTAAAACTGTTAATCCTTGTCCTATTCCTCTCCTGCTTTCTTGTAAGCTCCCTTTAGGTACTGGAAGGCTGCTACAAGGTCTCTTTGGAGCCTTCTCTTCTCCAGGCTGAACAATCCAATTCCCTCAGCCTGCCTTCATAGGAGAGATGCTCCAGCCCTCTGATCATCCTCATGGCCCTTTTCTGGACTCCTTTTAATACATCCATGTCCTTTTTGTGCTGGGGTCCTCAGAGTTGAACGCAGTACTCTAGGCGGAGTCTCACAAGACTGAGTAGAGGGACCTGTTGGCCACACTTTTCATGCAGCTCAGAATATGGTTGGCTTTCTGGGTTGCAAGTGCATATTGCAGGCTCACGTTGAGTTCTCATCAACCAATGTCCCCAAGTCCTTCTCCTCAGTGCTGCTCTCAATCCATTCAGTATTTGTACTTGTGATTGTGCCAGCCCAGTCCCTTGCACTTTGCTTTGTTGAACCTCATGAGGTTCTCACAGGCCCACCTGCTCTATGATCATGCCAGGCACAGAGGTGAGACTGACTGGCTTATTGTGCCCTGGGTCTTCCTTTTTCCCTTTTTTAAAAATGGTGGTTATGTTTTGCTTCTTCCAGTCAGTGGGAATGTTACTGGACTTCCACAGCTTCTCAAATATAATGGATATTTGCTTAACAACGACATCCACCAGTTCTCTCAGGATGCATAGATGTATCTCATCAGGTTCCATGGACTTGTGCACCTTTATTTTCCTTAGCTGATCTTGAACCTGATCTTCTCCTGCAGTAGACAGTTCATCTTTCTCCCGGTCCATGCCTTTGCCTTCTGTGGTTTGGGCTCTATGGCTAGAGTTCTTGACAGTGAAGTCTGAAGTAAAAAAGTCATTGAGTACCTCAGCCCTCTCAATATAGCCCTCTCCTGGGTAGCCAGGTCTCCGGTTGCCTTCTGGAGAGGGACCACAATTTTCCTAGTCTTTTTGTCACTGAGGTAACTATAGAACCTTTTCTTGTTGCCCTTGATGTCCCCATCTGTATTTAATTCTAATAGGGCTTTATCTTTCCTAACCTTATCCTTGTTTGCTTGAAAAATGTCTCTGTATTCCTTTCTTGTTTTACAGAATCACAGAATGGGCAGGGTTGGAAGGGACCTCTGAAGATCATCCAGTCCAACCCCCTTGTTGAACAGGATCAGCTAGAGCACGTTGCACAGGATGGCATTCAGGTGGGTTTTGAACATCTCCAGAGGAGACTCCACAACCTCTTTGGGCAACCTGTGCCAGTGCTCACAGAAAAGAAGTTTCCTCATATTCAGCTGGAACTTCCTGTGCTTTAATTTGTGCCTGTTGTTTCTCATTCTGTCACTGGGCACAACTGAAAGGATTGTTTCCACCTTCTATAGTCCTCCTTATTCTGTTTGAGTTTGGCCAGGACCTCCTCCTTCTAGCCATAATTTAATAGAGTGTGTCAATGCAGGGATAGCTAAGCACCTAAACAGATCAACTCCAGTGATCATGCATGAAGCACTCCTAGCACAGATGGGCTGCTTCTGCAACCCACTGCACAACACCATGAGCTCCTTTATCATTCACAGGTAAAACATTCACACATGACAGCATTTTTTGACATACAAATGGCTTATGTTTTACTTTTGGCCCTTTACAATAATGCCATGGTCATTTAACATCAGCTGGATAACATTACTCACCCACAGCCACTATTCTGATTTGGTGTATGCGCGCATATAATGGGATGGGTGGGGAAGTGATCTGGATGTTCCAGTGTGATGGCACACAGAAGTGAACCACATGAACTGTTTGGAAGGAGATGGAGTCAAGGAGAGGGCTAATGCTAGGCAGCCAATGTCCCACCTATGTCCCATGTAGAACTATGTAGAGCCAGTAAGACTTTTCCTGTACTCAGCATCATGCATATATCTATTTTCTGCACTAGATCAAGTTTGGAAATACTTTGCTGCAGTGGTTAGCAGTATCCAGAAAAGTTAGTTCTCAACTTGTAGACAATAGTTAATGACGTTAGAAAAGAATCCTCTGGTTTTCAGCAATTCAGTGCAAGAAATATTTTTTGGTGTTAAGAATGAATGTGACTATGAACATAGTCACACACTAACTGGGCACACAAACACACTAACAAACACACACAAAGGGAAACATGAGAGATGTCAGCAATGGAACAGATGGGACAGCTTTAATAATATAGGATCTTTCAGTAGAACAGTCTGCCTTGCTATTTACATGACAGAAGCTTTATTTCTGTTATAAACTACCTGATTCAGATCATTAAAGTCAAAATTTTGCTGCAAGCAGGAGGAATGATTCAAAGCCCATTCTAGTCAAAGAGATCTGAAGGAGGATTCAAATGGACTTGGAGCAAGAATCCAAAATGAATAGTGGTTATGGTTGTGTACTTTGCCCTAATGATTTATGATACTTCTCTTTAATGAACAGAAGTTTATTAGCTAAGTTTAACCCCCCCCCTTTTTTTTTTAGAAATTACACAAAATTTAGTTGTTTCCAAGACAAATATGAATTATGATTAAATTCCCATAATCAGATTTCTGGAGGTCAATTTTTTGAGACCATGTGGTGTCTTTCATTATCTTTGTGACCTAATATGAAATACCTCTTTTTAATCTTCAGGCTTATTGGCGATTAAAAAAGCTTTTTGGAATAACAATCCAGTAAGATGCTCCATTAGACTTGATCATTAAACCCATTTCATTATATTCTCTATTCCTCTAAACAGAGAAATTCAATAATAATTGAGACCCAAGAACGCAGCATTCTTTGATGGATTAATGATTGATAATTTCTCACGTTAATATTGACAGCCTAGGATTATAAGCATGGATTATTATTGTCTATTTTTATGATCTATCATAATAAACCTAAAACTTGCTTTCCTTTCTTCTGTTTAATAGGCTGTAAGACATTGACTGGGACTGAACGCTTGCTCATTTTCATGTCTGATTTATTTCTCCTAAATAGCATACATTTGTCCTACAGTCAGTATTGCAGTTTTGAAGACTTTGGAAGGAAAGTTGACATTTCATAAATTCATCATGCAAATTATTGAACTGAATTAATATATCATTAACTACAGGCATGATAAAGAGAAATAAAATGTGCTTACAGAATAAAATGCAGCCAATTTTGATGTCAGGAACTGAAATTAAAAGTTTCTTATAAAGTTTGTATTTTAACTAGCGAAAAATTATGGATACAGAAAACTATTAATCCAACTTATTTATTGTAATGCAATGCATGGAAAAGTGTAGTAGATTTGAACAAGATTATGGTCACATTTCCATCGCTTTTGTTAATACTTGGCAAAATATTTAGCTACCACAGTAAAGAAAAACCTCTGTGAATTCAGACTGTGATATGTATTTCCATAAGTACTTTGAGACATTTAAATGATGAGTCCAAAAGAAAAAAATACAGTCCACTCTCTTCTTCTAAAGTTTTTGAAATCAATGATGAGGATAAATAAACTTGATTGCACTTGGTTACTGTCTTGATGAATTTTAGTTCATTATTTCATTAAGTTATATAGTTTGATTAATTTGTTTTTTTTTTCAAGAGAATTATAAATTAATTCAACCTCTTTTTCCTTATGGAAATAGGTATGAGAATGTGGAATAATAACACTAATTTATCTTACCTTTTCACTAAAACATGAGAATTCTTCCTTGATTTCTCCTAGATCTGAAAAATCCAAAGATCTCTCTACAAATATCTTCAGAATATGGAAAATGCAACTTGGTTTTCACCTTATGAATCAGCAAGTTTGATTTTCAACAAATTCTGTTGAAAATCCTGAAGCACTTTATATGCATATATAGGTATACGTATCTATATAGGTGTATATCTGTATATACACAGTAGTATCTTATCCAGACACTTGAATGTCCGACAGAGGTAAAAAAAAAAAAATCATTAAATCCACTGATGTTTCCAAGTGAAGCATATTTCAGTTGTATTTCTCAACCTCAGCTTCCAATCTTACATATGTGACTTGTTGGTACTGTACTTTCCTATATAAAGCCATGTCCTTGACTCACAAATTGTTGGTGTTGACTTTCTTCCTCAGCATCTTTTTCACATTTTTTTTTCCTGTATAATCAATGTATTTAGCCTCTGAGCTTTATTTTGCATTGGTTTTCTATATCATATGTTAAAAACCTTTAACAAATTATGTATTTTAGCAATGCATATGAGTCACCACACAAGGGTCATTTGAAGGTTTAATCAAAGGATTTCTTCCATTTGTTTTGAGACTCAGTTCACATAAGCTGTCAATAAGCTGAGACCTCATTAATGTATATAAATATCTAAGGGGAGGGTGTCGAGAGGATGGAGCCAGTCTATTTTCATTTATGTCCAGTGACAGGACGGGAGACAACGGGCATAAATTAAAGCACAGGAAGTTCCAGCTGAATATGAGAAAACTTCTTTACTGTGAGGGTGACAGAGCACTGGCACAGGTTGCCCAAAGAGGTTGTGGAATATCTCCTTCTCTGGAGATATTCAAAACCTGCCTGGATGCCATCCTGTGCAACGAGCTCTAGCTGATCCTGTTCAAGAAAGGGGTTGGACTGGATGATCTGCAGAGGTCCCTTCCAACCTTTCCCATTCTGTGATTCTGTGATTCTCAATATGCAAATCCTTTTATCAGATCCATATTCCTTCTTATTTATTTATTTATTTTCCCTACCTCTCCATGTGCATTTGGATTTTTGTTTGGTTTGCTTAGTTTTGTTTTACTTTTCTCTTTGCTTTTCTTTCCATTGCTAATAGCATTCACCTTAAAAGTATGTTCCTGAATTTATTTTTTCCCTTATTCTGTGCCTTTTGTGAGTCTATATACCTTCTGTACCTGGAACACTTATATTTAAATTTTCAAACCAAAAGAAAACAACGTGCTGGTCATATGGCAACAGAAATATTTTTCTTGCAATATGCAGTATACCAGTATGCATCATCTCTTCTTCCCTGACCATTTCTTTAATATTGGCAAATCATTTCTGTGCTCTAGATATTAACTATACGTGAATCAACTTGTACTGATCTGAATACATTATGGGTCATACATCATACATGGGTCATTATGCAGCTCATCATTTGCCTCTTGACAGTGCTAATATGAAGAAGAAGGAGACTTGTGACAAGTCAGTGTCAGCCAGAGCTGAAAGTGAATGTCTCATCTATTTTCTCTTCTACTTAGTTTTTCTGTTTACTTCACAGTTCCTTCCTATCCAGCAAGGCCAATCATTTCAGCTAGTTGATTTTGAAGTGAATAGCTGCAAAACCTACGAAAACAGAGATGGAGAAAAGATGACTCCTATTTAGGGCACTATTATGCCCATGACAGATGAGACACTGTGAGAATAGATTTCTCTTGCACTAAGATATACTAAAATATGAATGACTTTAAATCTCTTCTTTGATGGTTGGGGGAGGGGTGCTATATATATATATATATATATCATATATATAAAATGATATATATATGATATATATATATATATATAGGTATCCTACAACCTTTTTAGGAAGTGTAAGAAAAAATTCATATAAAATGTTTCCAAGCCTATAGTTAACACTAATGAAGCTTGAAATGATCAATATATGAGTATTACAAAAGCTGCAGAATTGAAATGATTATTCAGTACAGAGTAGATCAGTATATGAGGATATTATCATATATATTTGAATACAATGTGTAATGATATAGCTATCATGTGCCATCAGTCTATTACATTTTATAGTTCTATAAACTTTTTCATAAATAATATGAAATTTTGGAAATTTTTAAACTAGTGATTTCTACTTAGTTTTTTTTTTTTTTTCTTTTTTTTTTTTGTTTCAATATTAAAACTGCATTATTCATTAAAATGGAATACATTCAATATTTCTAAATATTTTCAAAGTATCAAATGCAGTTCCATTTGCTGGCAAAGTGAAACTCCATAATACTGTATTAGCTAAACCCAATAAAGGATTACTTGCTATATTCCCATCTTTCATATACTTTCACAAAAAAAATCCCACAGTATAATGGTGAAAAATGCATACACATTTCAGTCATATTTAATTAATCATCCTGTACTATTTGCAGGTAATTTAAATGCCTATTCTTCATCTCTGTCCCTCTCAAATGAAACAAACAAACAAACAAACAAAATAACAACAAAACACAACAGTTCTTCACTTTAGATGATCAAATGTTAAAAGAGTTTGAGTTTCTTTCCTTTAGTGAGATAAAGATAAAACCAATATAGGTTGGCATGTAGTTAAGTACTTCACTAATTCTCTACCTCAAGTGTTAAAAAATGGACCTTCAATGTGAACTTGAAAACTGCACATATATCAGTTCCCTGTGCAAGCTGTTTTTTTTTTTTTTTTTTTTTTTTTTTCCAGCACAAATCTAATTTAAACCCAATTTGTATCCATATGTAATCAAACAAATCTAATTTCTCCCACTTCATTTATGTTGAATTCTTTCTCAATCCAATCCACTATGTGGATTGAAAACTAAGATTTAGAATCTTGAGTGCTTGTTTTTAACTTTGCTTTTCTATTTATTTCAAAAAGAGTTTTTATTTGTTTGTTTGATTGTGTTTGGTAGTGTACTATATTTAATTCATATTGATCTTTCTTGTTCATGACTTCATGCAGTAAATAAACAACAAATAAAGGTCATTTTTTTTTTTTTCTTCTGAGCTACCCATCACCATTCTATCCTAGACTCAGATTCTCCTTACCTAAAATAATTTTTATCTTATCAATACAATAGTCCATAGGAATGTAAGACAAGGAATGTCTTACTCTTATTTAAAATTTTATGTCTTACTCATATTTAAAATTTTAGTAACAATAGCCATTGCTACAAAAATCTTACTAGATGTGAATACTAGACCGTCTTCCTTCTGCTGTTTTGGGACTTCTTTATAATTACAAAGAACAACTTTATAGAAAGTCTTGTGTTGGACAACATGTATGCTTAATTTATATGTTACAAAAATATTTTACCAAAGAAAAGAGGAATTCTTGCTAGCTTTCGCCAGAGAGGCAGACAGGGAGTGGGCATTGCCAGGGCAATGGAGACTGTGCCCACGCCCTCTGCCTAGGAACAACCTCCGGGAGGCGGCGCTGCCTACCGCGAGCACGAATGGGCCAGCAGCGTGTGTGCTCCGGTGTGCACCTGGTATGGCAGGGTACGGGACCTGAGCACCAGTTCTTGTCAGTCTCTGAGATCACACACCTACCGTGGTGTCTGCTCGGCGAAGCTCACTCCAAAAAGTCTCTGGCGACCCAGAGACGCGGCTGTTCAGGCCTCTGGCTGCAGAGAGTGCCTGAGCCTGCCGGAGGAGGGCAGCCTGTGCTCAGGGGAAAGGTCTGCTCGCCATGGTGGCTGAGCTCAAGGAAGATGTGGAGAGACTGAGGAGCATCAGGATGTGTGAGCAGGAGATTGGCACACCAGGGAGTTGCTTCACCAGTCAGAGAGAATTGTGCAAGGGGGATGCCCCCCAGAGAGCGGTGGAGCCCCTGCACTGTCGCTGTTGGGCAGAGGGAGGGGGACAAAAAGACAGGAGGCTTAGAAGAGAGTCCCAGTTCATTGTCGCAGGCAACCCCCCCATCTCACTTCCCCAGGTGCCCCTCTGTAACAGATTTGAGATCCTGGATCTGGAAGGCAAGGATGTGGTGGAAGGCCTGCCTACAAGGTCACATCAGAAGAGGCAGCTGACACCAAGCCTCAAGACTGCCTCTGAAAAGAAAGAAAGTGGGTAATTGTAGTAGGGGATTCCCTTCTGAGAATAACAGAGGGCCCAATATGCAGAGTTGACCCTCACCGAAGGGAAGTCTGTAGTCTGCCTGGAGCAGAGATCAGGGATATCACCAAGACACTCCCCAGCCTGGTGCGTTCAACAGACAACTAGCCACTACTGATCTTCCAGATAGGTGGGGAGGAAGCTGCATCCCGTAGTCTGAGGGGATTGAAGAAGGACTTCAAGGCCTTGGGATGGTTAGTGAAAGAGTCTGGAGTCATTTTCTCTTCCCTTCTTCCATTCTGGGGTGATGATGTGGGACAGAATAGAAGGATCTGGTCCATAATTGGCTTTGTGACTGATGCTACGGGCAGAGCTTTGGGTTCTTTGATAATGGCTGGTTTTATAAGACACCAGGCCTGACAGTAATATGCAGGAAAGGTTTATCTCACAGGAGCAAAAGAGTTCTGGGACAGGAATTAGAAGGGCTCATTTGGAAAGCTTTAAACTAGATCCAGGGAGGGAGAGGGTTGTAGCTAGACTTGCACTGGTGGGGTGGCACCCTAGCAGTGGTGAAGACCAGGAGGCCTCCCACCCCCATAGGGTGAAATTGGCGTGCTCAGCTGAAGTGCTTGTACACCAATGCATGTAGCATGGGGAATAAGCAGGAGGAGATAGAAATCTGTGTTTGGTCAGGAGATTATTATCTAGTGGTAATTACAGAGACATGGTGGGATGGCTCACATGACTGGAATGTGGTCATGGATGAGTATGTCCTTCTCAGGAAAGACAGGCCAGCAAGGCGAGGTGGCGGAGTTGCTCTTTATGTGAGAGAGCAACAGCATTGTATTGAGTACTGTCCAGAGGCGGATGAGGAGCGAGTCTGTGGGTGAGAAATAAGGGGCAGGCTGGCATGGGGGATACTGTTGTGGGTGGCTATTAGAGGCCACTAGATCAGGATGAGTAAGTTGACGAGGCCTTCTATAGACAGCTGATAGCAGCCTCGTGAACACAGGCCCTGGTTATTGTGGGGGATTTTATCTACCCTGATATTTGCTTGAAGGCCTACTCAGCCAGCCATCCACAGTGCAGGAGGTTCCTTCAGTGCACTGATGATAACTTCAGGTGCAAATGGTGGATGTGCCAACTAGAAGAGGAGGGCACTGCTGGATCTTGTCCTCACTTACAAGGAGGGGCTGGTTGAAGAAGAAACTAGCAAACCCAGGATGCATTTCTGTGTAACATGATTTAGGTGTTCTTGCTCCAGCAGGGGGATTAGACTAGGTGATCTTTCAAGGTTCCTTTCCAATCCCTAACGTTCTGTCATTCTGTGAATGAGTCATCAATAAAAAACAGACTAAGTAGATTTGCCAAAAGATTCACATCCTTCCTTCAAGAGTCAAACCAAGCTACATAGCTTTCCTGGAAAAAGTTGTGAGAAAATAGGTCAGTATTCTGTATTGCCTAAAAAAACCAGCAGATATCAGACTAAAAATGACCTTAGATTTTCTCTAACTGCCTACCAGAAATAATTATTTCTGGTGTCAGCCTTTTAATTTCAGTTGATTACTTGATATATTCATTTGATGATTTGATAATTTCACATACTGATTTATTGACTCACTCTTAATTTTGACCTTGATTGAATCATTGTATCATTCCATTTTTAATTAGCTTGGTAAAGTTGTCGTAAAGTTGTCATAAATTAGTTCAATAAAAAGCTTGTTTAAGTATTTAACATTTAACATTTAAGAGTATTTATCTCTTATTTATTAAAATAACATCTATAAAAAATACAGACGTATTATTTTAATCATATTACACCTTATGTTACAGACTGTGGGGATATAGGTATATGTTAAGATGTGTTGAAAAAGAAATTAGCAAACCCATTTTCTTGTGCTTGAAAATTGGTATCCAAGAAAACAAACGGCTTATAAGCTTCTTAAATTTCAATTAAGGTAGAGGTAAAAATCAGCCTATCTACTATTATTTTTTTTTCTTTAAAATTATAGAAATTTGAAGAATAAAATAAAAATACTTATTTCCTGATTCTTTCCATGTGCAGGTATTGCTGCAGTACAGCTTCTGAGTCCTCTCCAACAGGTTTCAGAAGCAGATTTTTATGTAGAACTATTCAGACATTTTGTAAATAATTAGTTGTAAAAAGTTAATCAAAAGCAAAATGTTCACAGAAAGCAGCAAAAATAATGACATTTCAAAATGTAAGGTATATTTTAGGAAAGTATTTGAATAAAGGAAAATATTTCCTATCAGTCTATTTGGAAAGATAATTTTTAGCTCTTAATTTATGTAGTGTGCAATTTTAAAGTTAAAGAAAATATATAGTTATAATTGATTTCAATGCATATGAATCTGTTTTTATGTAGAATTAGTAAAACACTTTGAATATTTTTGGATTAAAACTGAAGTGTAAATATCAAGTACTAGTATCCCTCTCATCCCTGTTACTCTATTTCTGTTTAACTTTGAATAATTACAATCTCTTGTAAACACCTTTTCAAAATGTAATTAAGAATAGAGGAACTTGTATTTCAGCCCTCTTTAAGAGAACTAGGAATAAAATGTCCCAGTTCCTCCATATTTTTGTTTTCTATCTATTTTATTATTAATTAATTGAAAAAAAATATGATATCTTCTTCAGGAATATTTTCCCTGAAGATCTGTACTATAGAAAATTGCTTTACCTTTCTTTATGTATATGTATCATAATTTATTCCCGATAAAGTCAAATCTTACTAAAATTCATCTTAACTGTTATCTCTCTTTTCAGTAATCAAAAACAAATATATCAGAAACAGAAGTTTTCATACTAGCAAAACTTGAAATTTGACTGTGAAAAAAACATCACACACTTCCTGTGCAGAAAAACCCTGTATGATGATCAGTGGTAACACTGAATGAAATGTTTATTGAGGATAAGTTTTACTTTATAGATGAGATGGATAAACAAGGATACACTTCTTAAATTCAGCTAAATTTGCTTTATTGTTTAAAATATCTTTTTATGCCTTTCTTTAGCTGTAAGTATTTTTCCAATGTATGACTAGAAATGACTAGACTGTTGATTTTTACATTGCCATCATGAGATCTAAAAGCACAGGTCTTCAGCATTCTAATTTTTTTTTTTTTTTTTTTTTTTTTTTTTTTTTTACAAAAAACTTTTTTTTTTTTAATTTTTTTTTTTTTTTCTTTCCCTCACTGAAAAGAAGTTTTTTTTGACGAAGATAGGATTT
>CM021733.1:68007980-68061879 GCA_011075105.1 Heteronetta atricapilla
AAGGAAAGGAAAGGAAAGGAAAGGAAAGGAAAGGAAAGGAAAGGAAACGAAGAGAAAAGAAAGAGAAAAGAAGAAAAGGAAAGAAAAAAGTAACTTACAGTAGTTTCAGAAACTTGGAGTTGCAAGTCATGTAACTAACCAAATTTGGAGGAAATAGTTAATCATCTGCCTCTTATTTGAAATTAAAAGTTCTTTCTTTTCTTCCAATAGTTTTAGTTTCTGCTTTATCTCAAATCAAAAGCTTTTCTACTAAATTTTTGTCACAGTGGTGTGTTATTCAGGAAAATCAAACCAACCAACCAACCAAACAAAACCACGTGAAAATTACAAGACGTTGAGGTAAATCCTCCTGCTTTAATTGTACAAGTCACTTCAGCTTGCCAGGGAAGAATTAGCATACTTTTAGGATAACGTTGTGATAGGAATATTTACATCCATATCCTTATTTAAATGCATGTAATAGCAGAAATATTATTACTGGAGAAAATTGAATGAGGCTAACATTCCTGTTTTATGATAATATTTGTCTTTTATTTTTATTTATTTATTTATTTATTTTCTGTTCTTTTGTATGTCATTCTTCATATGTACTTCAAGTGGTGTAGCCACTTACTAAAACCCTAGCACCTAAACTATTCTTCTGGAAACCTCTTCACACCTCCAGGGTCATGATTCTGCCTGGGACTGCAAAACTCTCTGTTCTAGGAAAGCACTTATGTGAAATTTGTTGAAAATCATGTCCCAGAAACCCAAGCATACGTACAAATTTTAGAATTTGTATGTAACATAGATATTATAGCCAAATGGAAGTGAAAACAATGCTGTTTACAAACTCTGCATTCCTAATCATCTCAGCCTGAAGCATATGACAATTTCTGGTCAAATGGATATCTCAGTATATTCCATATTCCATATACCATAATGGGATACTAGACACATTCACACTTTAATTTAATCATCTTAATTTCCTGTTGAATCTCAGCTCTTATGTTTAGTTCAGTTCTCCAAATATATACAGATGTATACAAATTCACCATTAGAGATATCATACAATATCTGAGAAATCTACCTGAGACTGACAGGTTTGATGCTGTCTGCAGAATATTTGTGACCTTCTGCTTTTGCACCTGAAGGGCAAGAACTGTATACTGAAGAACTGTAGTGGTTTTGGATGCCCAGTTCTAAACATCTATTCTGCAATGGCATATCTTTATAGTAATTTATGGAAAAATGAATTTGAATATATAGTAATATATATAGTAATTTATTGAAAAATGAAAAGTAATGAATTTCATTACTTTATTCTCATCAGAATTATAAGAAAAAGTTTGCTGATGTAAAACTAACAAGTAACACAACAAAAAATTTAGTCTTCAGTGTACCCCCAATGAAATCTGTCTCATTACCTTGGAAGGTTATATAAATACTTGGATTAAGAAAAAATAAAATATTTATTAGAATAATGATCTTCTGGTATGGGAAACACAGAACTTAATTCAGAAATATGCACATAATAAATAGTATTTTTATCTTTTCTAGACCTAAAGTAAAATAAGTAGAAGAAATATATATATATTTTTTAATTATTCGTATCCTAAAATTGCTATTTTGAAGCATTAAGCATCACAGAAGGTGTACAGCTGATACTTTCAATGCCTAAGTCTACAGTTTAGTCAAATTCAAATGTTTCATGCATTCACTGGTACAAATATTTCATATATATGCTGTAATCCCATCAGATTCATAGGTTATACTTCTAATCTAAGGAACCTGGTTCCTATGATGAACTCGTGAACTGTAGCTCTAAGAAAAAACCTTTACTTTTGAAAGGTTGGAGCACTGGAGAATTATGTCAAAATTAACATTTTGGATTCAACTTCATCCTCTATTAAGAATACTTGCTTGGAAAATGCTCTACAATAATGTTAAATTACTGTTAAAGAAGGGGGTTCTGAAGGAATGGGATCTTTCAATCTCACTTTTTAAAGTCATTCTATTTTGAGTAAATTACTTAGCTGCTATCTAAGGAAGTGACTGGGATACAGTGTCTTTAATTATTGACCTATGCTTGGTTTCTAAACCAATGAACAATTAATGATTACATGTGCATGAATAGCTTTAACAGAGCAGGCTAAGAATCACTCAGAATAATTTATAGGGCACTTTAATGAGAAGTGAGAAACACAAAACTTCCAGCAGAGAGATTTTGAATCCTTCTTCTCACATCCTATACAAGTGCTGGTTATATTGGCAAGACAAGTTTCTAGGTAGACATAGTAAATATCAATTGTTAAAGAAGCTCTAAGATGTAACCTGAGGTTTGATGGTGAAGTCTGAGCAGCCAAAGTTATAATGATAACATCTCTGGGGGTGATGTTTCTTCCACATATGTGCAGGAAATCAGCATCACTTTTAGCCTAGCCTGTCTTTATTCCATTCCATATAACCTTTGTCTTAAAACACATCACTTGGCATTGTCTATGCTCTAATCTAGTAAAAACTGTTAATTGTACTTGCACATTGTACAACTAACTTTTAATAGTAAAGCAGAACAACTAGGCACATATCTAAACTTTATATATTCTTATGCACACTGCAGGGGGGAACAACTGGAGGAAGTGGAGGTCTGCATGCAGTTGCTGGACTACTATCTTATTGGAATCACAAAGCCATAGTGGTATAGCTCACACAACTGCAGTAATGCAATGGATGAATGTTGCCAGGGAGTAGTAAGGGCCAGCTGCTACAGAAGAGTGTACAGGCCAGAAGCTGAGAGTGAACCCAGTTGAGGTTATGCCTTCCTGAGGCACTCTATCTCAGGATCTGAACACAGTGGACTGGTAAGAAGGTCGATCTACAGCCCTTTATACTGAGAGATGAACCTGATCCAGGGTCCAGCATGGGAATGTGACAGCAAAAGTAATCCTGGAAACAGTTTCCAAACACATGAGGGACAAGAAGGTGAGTGGGAGTAGTCAGCATGGATTTATGAAAGGGAAATCTTATATGTCCAACCTGATAACATCAATGACAAATTAACTGTCTTGGTGAAGGAAGGTAGTGCAGTGAATATTTTTTATCTTAACTTTAGCAAGATAACACCATTTTGACACCATCTCTGGTAACATCCACATGAACTTATGAAGCAGAGGATAGGTAAATGGCTACTGAAGTGGACAGAAAACTGTCTCAGCTGCTGTGTTCATCGAGTTATGAACAGTGGAATTAAGACACTAATGATGTACCCCAGGACTCAATGCTGGGACCAGTACTGTTGAGTGATCTGGGTGATAGGATAGAGCATAATCTCAGCAAATTTTTCATGATACAAAACTGGGAGGAGTAGCTGATACATCAGATAGTTGTTCTGCCAGAGGACAAGTGGGCAAAATAAGCCAAGAGTAATCTCACAAGATTCAACAAAATAGAAATTAAAAATACTTCACCTGTGGTGGAAAAACTGTGCATCAGTAGTATGCTAGGTGCCAACTGGCTGGAGAGCAGCTTTGAGGAAAAGGGAGTGCTGCTGACCATAAAGTTGAACAAAAAACAGTGATTTTTTTTTTTTTTTTTTTTTTTCCACTAGGAAAGACAACGCCACCCTGGGCTGCACTGCCAAGAGTGCAGTTAGCAGGTTAGGGGAGGTGATCCACCAATGGTGGAACTGTAGTGCTGGATCCACTGGCTTCCCAGTGGCTTCCCAGTGTAAGAGAGACAAGGATATATTGACATAAGCCCAGCAAAGGGCCATGAAGATGATTAAGGCTTTGGAGTATCTCTTATATGAGGAGGGGCTGTTAACACTCAGACTGTTGAGCCTGGAGAATTGGAAGCTCAGGAGAGTTTTGATCGATGTGTATGGATATCTCATGGGAGGTAATAAAATGAATGTTAAAAAGTCAAATGAATCACAATAATATTATGGCAAATGTGAAAAAGTCAAGTGAATCACATTAATATAATGAAAAATACCTTTCCAAATAATAAATGATGGTCTACAAATTGTGAATTACCAACAAAATATTTTCTTTTTTTTTGGTGAGATACCACTAAATGAATCAGTGGTTTTAGTGGGTTTATGAGGGAAGGTTGTGGTAGCAGGGGGCCATCGGGGTGGCTTCTGTGAGAAGGATCTAGAAGCTGCCCCATGTGTGGTAAGGGCCCCACTGCTGACCAGAGCTGAGCCAATAAATGATGTTGTTTTGCACCTCTGTGAGAGCATATTTAAGACAGGGAAAAAAATGCTGTGCCACACAGCAGCTGGGAGAGTGAGAGGAGTGAGAAACAGCCTTGCAGGTGCCAAGGTCAGTGAAGAAGGAGGGGGAGAGGTGCTCCAGGCGCCGGAGCAGAAGTCCCCTGCGGCCTGTGGTGAAGACCATGGTGAAGCAGGATGTCCCCCCGCAGCCCATGGAGTACCACGGTGGAGCAGGGTTCCACTCTGCAGCCTGTGGAGGAGACCACGGTGGAGCAGGTGGATGTAGCCTGGAGGAGGCTGCAGCCTGTGGAAGACCCCTGGACCCCTGCTGGAAAAGATTCCGAGCCAGACCTGCAGCCCGTGGAGAGGAGCCCACGCAGGAGCAGGTGACCTGGCAGGAGCTGCTGCCCGTGGGAGACCCAGGTTGGAGCAGTTTGCACCTGAGGGATGGACCTCATGGTATGGACCCATATCTGGAGCAGTTCTTGAAGAGCTGTTGCCTGTGGGAAGCCCACAACAGATCAGTTCAGCAAGGACTGTATCCCGTGGGAGGGACTCCACAGCACAGGGGATGAGAGTGACTGAGAAGGAGCAGCGGCGAAGAAGCACTATAGACTGACCATAACCCCCATTCCCCCATTCCCTTGTGCTGCTTGGGGGGGGAGGTGGAAGAGGGTGGATAAGGGGGTTGGGGGGGGAAGGTGCTTTTGGTTTCTGTCCTTTGTTTCTCGCTTCTCTAGCTTGTTAGTAATAGGTAATAAATCTTACTATCTCCCTATGCTGAGTCTGTTTTGCCTGTCACAATAATTACTGTGCGATCTCCTTGTCCTTATCTCAACCCTTGAGCCCTTTTCATCGTATTTTCTCCCCGTTCCTCTTTGAGGAGGGGGAGTGAGAGAGCAGTTGTGGTGGAGCTCAGCCACCCACCCGAGTCAAATCACCCCAGTGGTAAAGCTTACAAAGACAGAAAAAATGATTAACTCCTTTGAAGATCTACTGATTAATGTATTTCACAATTGGCAATGTGGCATTTCAAAATATGAGGTTAATTTTATTTATTTTTTAAATCATTTTCTTCTGATCATCATTTTTTGTTATTTGTATTTTTGATGTTGATTTTATTGTTATGATTGCACTCTTTTATGCACAGATTTAGCTTGTTGCAAAGAGCATTGCACTGAAACATGCATTTAATTATTGCACCATGTTCCCCAGTTGTATTCAAGAACTCACCATTCTTTGTAGAACTAGCCCTTATTATGGACTCCCTCAACCTGCAGTATGGAGAGGTTATATCTATTTCATTTTTCTAGTCTTCAGCCCTACAGATTCAACATCTTCACAAATAATTTTTGTTTCAATGTTATTTGTTAGCCAGTATGTCCCACTTCCAGGCTGATGTTTATCTAATTATCACCTGCCCAAGTAACATTTCTACCTTCTCATATTAACATGGCTTTTGATCATGAGTTGAACTCTGCTTCTTTTTGCTGGGTCCCTTCCTGGTCATTTAATTTAAAACATTTTTTTTCCTATGTTTCACTGCACCTTCTTTATAACCATTTTTCATTCCAGTCTTCACCATCTAATTTTAGTTTCAGTCTTGAAAGAAACCCAGAACATAATACCTATTCTTTAAAGTTCTTAACGTTAAAGCTTCAGCTTTCACTTCATCACAATCTTTTATGACACTGCACAAGCACACAGTAAGCAGCTGATTTTGCAAGACAAATGACTGAATACAAAAGGGTCAGAGAAGGCTTTTAAGAGCTTTCGGAGCACATGTGAAGAGAATGATGACAATTACTTTTCAAAAAAATTATCTACAGGCATTTCTGTGGTGCTCAGCAGTAGAGCATGCACTCCAAGAGTACTGATTAATCTATTCTCATGGCAACCATACAAATGAACCAAATGTTAGGCTCTCCAATTACAAATGGGCATTTGAGTCCAAAGTGAACTCACTAAAGTCAGTTCTTTCTTAGGAGTCTGCTGCCTTTGGGTGGTCAGCTTGAAATGTGTCCTTGAATTTCAGAAGAGGAGAATGTGCAGCATCCCACTGTATTTGGTAGCTGTGTCATCCACAGTTGAGGATATAGACAAATGCCAAAGCAACTACATTCAATGGACCATCCACATGTGGATGACACATCCAGAATAACCATTTGATTCACCATTTTTGTCAATGTGATTTTGCCTCAACTCCCAGGGGGAGAGTTACAATGAAATACAAGTCAACCCCCGTTATGATTACAGAATTTCTAGGTTGGAAGAGACCTCAAGATCATCGAGTCCAACCTCTGACCTAACACTAACAGTCCCCACTAAACCATATCCCTAAGCTCTACGTCTAAACGTCTTTTAAAGACCTCCAGGGATGGTGTCTCCACCACTTCCCAGGGCAGCCCGTTCCAATGTCTAACAACCCTTTCAGTAAAGAAGTTCTTCCTAAGATCCAACCTAGAACTCCCCTGGCGCAACTTAAGCCCATTCCCCCTTGTCCTGTCACCAGGCACGTGGGAGAACAGACCAACCCCCACCTCTCTACAGACTCTTTTGAGGTACCTGTAGAGAGCGATAAGGTCACCCCTGAGCCTCCTTTTCTCCAGGCTGAACAATCCCAGCTCCCTCAGCCGCTCCTCATAGGACTTGTTCTCCAGGCCCCTCACCAGCTTCGTCGCCCTTCTCTGGACTGTTATCCCCAGAATGCTAAATTTTATTTCGTCATTAGCTGCTTAGGCTATGTCTGTAGCCTACAGAGAACAAACACAAGAGATGAATCCTGGCTCTGAGTATATCTTGTCTTGTATGTTTTAGCAGGCAGCCTTCTCTATCCATTTTTTTCCCTTCAAATGAAGTCATAGTTTTTATTATGGAACAGCAATGGCCCTAGTGTAGCAAAGATTAGCATTTGCCTAGGTTTAAATTGAACGATCTAATTGAAATCAAGGGGAATTTTCATTTGTTTTATGTGTTTAATCAGCTAGCTGAAGTGAAGCTTAAATTAATGAATGTGACCTGTGATTCACCAGGCATTTGGATGCTGAATATGTAATGCCAAGCACAGATTTGCAGGGCAGACCATGAAGGTTTTTTCTTTCATTGTAGTCCTGTCTCCCTTGCTGCAGTGCTGGCACTCAGTCCACTCAGCACATCCCTGCAGCTTCTGGCTTTACAGAGGAGCCCTGGTGCTGTGTTGGGAGTTGAAAGGGTGCCACTACTGTGGCAGGAAAGAGAGACAGAGCTGCCTCAAAACTAGTAGGGCTGCATGTGCTGTGCCTCTGCCAGATTCAGGCTAACTCTCCATGGAACAATGGCTGGAGCAATGGGGCAGAGCCCACTCTCCAGAGGAAGATGAGACAGCAGGGTACAATACCTGCAGTGGGGCTCTAGTAACCACTTATAACATGATCGTATCCAACCTTCCTATTACAAAATTCATTTCTAAAGAATTTAATATTAGAGACCTAATCTTCATGCTAGAGTGCAGAATGATTAGTAGCTTGAGTACTAGCTTGAGTGTCATTTCCTGCTGCACAGAACAAATTGCTAGACCCAGAATGCTCACAAACATCAAATAGCAACCATAAAATAATTAAAACCCTCTAGTGATATTCAGGAATTCTCACTCTGCATTATTTCAAATTTGACCTGCAGGTCTCTGATATTTTCAACTTCTTTGTCACTCATCCACAAGGTCTCTTATTGGTCAGAGAAGGTCTTTGATATTTGGCATCAATCAAACAATGAAATTAAAAAATAAAAATAAAATTCAGCATTCATCTCCCCAGCTGCAATGTGCTGTCAGGAACAAAAACATTCTGCCAGGAAGTTACTAGACAGCAGATTTTTAAAGACTGATCTAAAAAGAGACATTTAGTGGGAGATAGGAATGTTCTGTTTTTGAAATCCCTGTCCTTAAATACCTTGAAAATCTGACTTTGAAAATTTCTGCAATGTTTCTTAATCCAATAGAAGGAGAATATGAAAGTCAGGATGTTTAAACCAATTTTGCTGGTAACAGAAAACTACGTTTTAGGCTTATGAAAATAGTGGTCTTGCTGCCAGGTTTTGGCCACTTAACTAAGTAGGAAAAACAATATATCATTTAAATTATGATCAGCAGAACTGGTATATTCTTTCTCTTGTAATCTACTTCTGTTATTGAACATGAAAGGTCTTTGAGACATGTTTTAATGCTCAGATGTCACAGATACATTTTAAAACATCATTTTGGGAGAGATTTTTATCATTTTTTTTCCAAACTCAAAGCTGTTTTAGTAATTAAAATGAATTCTTCTATTACATATTATCATGTAATTTTTCCACAGCACAGTCCTATACTTTGAAATATATATATATATATATGTATATGTCTTTTCCCCTGGTGAAGGAGTTTGGAGAATAAATTCAAGTGCTCAATGGGAGCACTTTGATGTTAAAATCCTATTATTACTTCCTCCCCTGTTTTCTCCTCAGCTTTGTTCTTTAGTTATAGACACTTTTGGTAAATCTTCATTGTGTTGTCAGTATTTTAACTATATTGCTTCCTTTTGCAGTCATTATTTAGCGATTGTGTAGAAAAAATATCAACAACTAGAAGATTAGGAGATTTAACATTTGAACATGGTGATGTTGGAGGTCTTTTCCAACCTAAGTGATTCTATGATTGATTCTATGGTTCTTTTGTAAAGGTACATATTTAATAAATAACCTGTCATTTCCTGTATTTTTGAAGCTAGTAGTCTGTAAAACCACTTCTTTTGTTTCTTCAGACTCAATAAGCACTAAGAGCACTCCTGGACTAGAACTGCTGGTCAGACAGAGAGGTCAACTAGCTCCATAAACACCTGTCCTACTGCAGAGCACTGGGGAGGCTGGAGACACTCTAAACAATTGTGTTGTCCTCTATAACAGTTCAAAATTGAATATAATTAGTCTTCTTTTATGGCTATAGAGTATCCTGCAGAAAATCCTTTGTGAGCTATCGAAACTAATTATAGTATATCTGGTCCGTGAGAAATTGTGTGTCTGATGGAAGATGGGAGACAGTGAAAAAAATAGTTTTAAAGGTTATGCACAAAATGAATTTCTTGCGAAAAAATCTTTACCAGATGCACATAAGTTGAATACACTAACAGAAAATAACCATCTGACTGTTCCCTCTTTGTTCTCAATAGCTTCTTGATAGATACTAGCTTTAGATTGTCTGGGAAATCAGACAGACTAGAAGTATTGGGGATTGGAGGGGATTTTTTAAATGCAGAGTGTCAGTCTGGCAGCATACACACTTCTTTTGATTCTTAAATATCTCTCAATGCATTTCCAAAAAAATATATTTTTCTCAAGGTTGTAGTGAGGGAGAAGGAAAAAAGCTCAACAAGAAACAGCTTCCTGGATGGCAAAAAACAAACAAACAAACAAACAAAAAAAAAACCAACAACAACAACAAAAAAAAACATAATAGCTTTTGTCCTTTAGAGAGCTTTTTTATTTGCCATTTACATTTTCTCCCCTCTGCCCATCTAAAAATATTATTGCATTTGTTATTACATTTGTAATAACATTTGTTATTACACTTAGATGGAGGCAATTTTACAGTCAAAAGATTACTTTATAATTTCATAAGTTTATCTAAACTAAATTCTGAACTTTGCAAGTCCTTACACAGTGTTTAAAATGCCAATAAAATAATCTGTTGCTTGGACTGCTCCAAGAAGAAAAGCAGTTAAGAGTTGAATACTCACATTAGAAACAAATTTTGGACTCCAATGTGTCCTCATTTCTGGAAAAGTTTTGCTAGATGACATTTGATATTCTGGGAGGACAAGCTCATACCAATAGAATTGTCTAGACTGCTATGCACAAGGGACATACTTGTAAGAGGCTGATAGCCATTGCTCTCCTGGGGACAGGGAGAGCAATGCTGCTGTATCCTAAGGGATACACATACAGAGTCACAGGCAAAAGAACAGCAATGCAGCTGTATAGATTTAAGAAAAAGGACTGGGACAATGACAATGTTCTTTTGTTCAGTTTCAGACAGAAAACAAATAGTCTGTCATAACATGGCTATTCTGGGGCTTTTTGATTCATTTTCTGTTCTGCAAGTGACCTGTGTTGTTTCCAACTGAAATCCAAGAGCAGGTAATGTGCTGCAGCTTGTTCATGCACATTTGGCCAACTGGGGCAGAAGAGGCAGATGTGCTTCAACAAAATGTTTTAGAAAACAAAACAGATAAAGTAAGCAAAGATGACTGTGGTGACAGAATTTGCATTCCCTAACCAGGCTGAAATCCAACTGTTGTTCCTGGCAGCAACAACCTAGACTCAATCAAACCCAGGTGCAGAATCAGCCAGCTTGGAGTAGAAGTGTGTTTACATCTGCCCTTTTCTGACTCTAGGGCTCTGCTCAGAGGGAGGAACATGCTGTTGGGAGATAAATTTCCCTCCTTCTAATTATAGGCCTTGCCATCTTCTGCCCACTTCAAGTGTAAATCGCCTAATCATAAACAATTCCTCTTCAAAGCTCAACACAGATTGGATGTAATTCCCTGACAACACCAATCTGTTCACAGTATTGCATGCAAAGGCCAGAATTACATTAAAGATCTTCCAGCCTGCTGAAGGACTGAAGAAAAAAAAAAAAAGTAAAACATTAAATGAATTACTCTTGTCACCTTTTAGTAAATAAGAGAGCTAATAACACTGGGCTAGTAAATCTCAGGTATTAGACAAAGTAGAAGATGCAAGCCTCCCTTTTCCAGTGGGGAGAAAAAAACAAAACAAAACAAAACAAAAAAGTCACATTCCCTACTAGTAATTAGTAAAGCAAGTATAAGGCAGATGGAGACTAGTGATAATTTATTTACATCAGAAAGCTTCAATTATTCAGAATGACCAAGTCATTCTCACTACTAAACTGTACACGATCACATTACTGCTATGTTTGCCTGTTTTTCACCCTCCACCTCCCCTTCCTCTACGTGTTCTCAAGTGGTATCTGATTGTAGAGAGTTACCTATTCCAGAAATGTATTGCATGTGAACTGTCCCACAAAACTGGAATTACAGATTAACAAAACAGATAATTATTCTGCACAACTAAAACACTACTGACAGGAGGCAGTACATTTTCCAAAATGTTAGGATGATGGTAGACTGCAATTTTATGGTTTGTACAGTTGTACCTCAGTCCTGTCAGTGCTTTTTGGGAAATATAAAAATACCAACATTAAGTGCAGCAACATTAATAAAATAGTATTATCAATAATATTTTTAAAGCATTAATTTATAACAGAATCAACATCTAATTTTACACTGATGCATCTCCACTGAATGAAATAACATTCTTCCTGATTTATATCATCATCAGAGGAGAAGAAAATTAGGCCTTAAATTTCATACCTGTCTGGAATACCTGGCAAGAAAAGCTGGAAATGTTCATCATATTTTGGCACTGTCAAATGGCTAAATATAAAAATAATAACACATGACAACGATCAAACTACATATAAAAATTCAACTCTGCAAAGTTTTCTGTTAGTTAATAGTAAATAAGAAATGAAAACTATTTTTATATATATTAAATGGACTGATTTATCAAGAAGAATTTAGGCAAAATGTCTCTCCCATTGTTTTTAGGTTGCAGAAGATATACAAATTTATACTTAATTATCATATAAAATGGGCTTTTTTGGTATTAAATTATTATTTTTTTTAATATATATTTCGAAAAATTGTCAGACAATGAAAGTAGTGAGAGTGTTGCAAAATTCAAAATTTATGAAGTACAAGAAATAGAAAGAAAAAATAACATCCAACCTGCAGTTATTTAGTGTAGCTGGTTGTGTAGTTGCTATACACCTGGGAAAACTCAATGGCTTCCTGCTAATTTGTAGTGGGAGTTCAATTAAATCCTTTAGATTTGAAATATTTATATCTCATAAATGTAAACACTGTAGCAGTTTCTATATACACAGAATAAAAAAGTCCTGGTCAGATATCACAACAGTAGAGGTACATATCTGGGGAAGCAGAGTGCTTTTCTAGGTGGGTGATCTTAATAAAGAAAATTTTAAAAATCTTTCTTAATGTTGACATTATCTTATACTTGAAATATGATGTCATAGGAAAATAATTTAACAAAGGCAGTCTGAACCAACTACATTTAATCTAAAAATAACGGAAAGCATCCCTCACCTGGCAGTGGAAGAGTTTGCATCTAATAGTAAGAAAGCTTGTGTTCAGTTTTTGTCATCATTAAAAGAGTAGTTATTCAAAAATTGGTAGGAAAAAAATATATTTGTTTTTCACAGCACCATCTGGTTTAGGTCTGATTATTTAGCTGATTTGTTAAAGTGTTTCTGAATGATCATTGTTTTAGCTTGCACTGTCGGATGTCGTCCAAAGGTCTTGCATAGACAGATGGGGCTGTAATATAGAACAGACCTTCTGCAATAAAACACATCTTCTCCCCATGGCCCGGAATAATACCCTGCTCCCCTTACATTAGGTGGTCCATTACTGAATGTGCTGTGTTTGATTTCGTTTTTACACACAGTACAAACATTAAAAGGGAATGAAAAAAGACGGTAAAAATGTAATCCACATAGGAGAACAAATGGGGTGTTCATTAATTAACATCATCCGAGAGAGGAAGGAGAATGATTTTTTCTCTAATGGAACAGTGTGAAAAGAATGTCAAAACATAACTGTTTTGTGGACAAACCAGAGCACGTGACGCACAAAAGTGGACAAACCAGATCACATGAAGCATAATTGGATTCTAGAACCCTTGCATTCAAAGAAACAAGGGAGATGCCTGAGTAAAGTACTTTATAATTTACATTCATAGCTAGAAATTGAAATGTTATATAAATTGTTGGAAACATCTGCATTTTTTTGGAACTTTCATTATGAGTACAGAATTTCAACAACATGGCAATCAAATAGGTGTTCAAGAAGAATGAAATGTAAGTAATTAAGTAGATAAACATTAACAAATTGCAAGGATGGGGAAGCACATAAGCCTGGGTTCATCTCACCTATGTTTTGGATTTGGTTTAGCTGAAATGTCAAGGGTTGGAGCTTGGACTCACTTAAGAGACAGGACAATATTATTAATCAAAATAGAAGTTGTTAATATTAAGTGTTCTTGACTTCAGTACCTGAGGTAGGTGCAGTGCCCAGCATCTCCCTTAAATACCCACTGAAAAAAAAAAAAAAAAAAAAAAAAAAAAAAAAAAAAATGTATTTGCCTCTTAATTGCATAGTGGGACTGATTTTGAAAATGTCATGAAATTCTCTTCTAAAATGCTTGTCTCCCTCCACTGACTGCAAAGGGACTTTATATTCCTAGATTAGATTACACTTCTACCTTACTATATAGAAGACCGGAAAAGAGGGGCAAATCAAGGATATGATAGTTAGGAAGCTTTTTATTTGCAGAATATTGCAAAATATATTTAAAGTAAATAAATTCAGTGGTTTGGAGAGAAAGCATAGTGACTTTACTGCTATACTTTACAGTAAATAGTAATACAGAGATTTATTTCAGTTTTCCTACAAATATTTATTTAAAAGTAGAAGCAGAGGGCTTTCTTTTAAATCAGAGCAGAGGTTTACAATTTCATCCATTTTTAGGTGAGTTTCATAAACTATATTTTCCCAAAATGTATGCTCAAATTTGGATGTTGTAGTTGAATTCACTTCTGGAACTGTGACAAGCTATTAAATACAATAACAACAGTGAAAGCAAAGTAGTGTTTACTTAGACAAAATAAAAGACTACTGCTAGACAAATGTCCATAGTACAGTGGACAGCAAAGACCCTAGTGCTTGCACACACCATAGTGCATTGTAGAGTCTAACTTTCCTCTGGTTTTCAGATATCTGTATTTGGTGAATTAATAAGCCATGTATCTCCACAGAGTTTACCACTTCAGTTTACCACTTCAGTGCCCTGGGGTGCCCGTACTAAGCTCAGTTGGCATTAGCTTAGTGATATCAGCATTTTGCAGGTGTACCAATTTCCTTACCACTTTTTATTGCTACATTAAATAGATATTGTTCTCCAACCATCCTCCATCTGGAATATGTCTCAAAGCTTACTGACCAGTTTTTAATCCAATTTCAAGATTCATATTATCATTTGAGACCCTGAACATATTGCAAATGCACTCAGGTATTGCTACAAATAGGAACAGAGATATCTTTTTTGAGGTCGATATAGGGTCCCGGGTAGACGAATTTTGTTCACAGTTTAAAGCTGCAAGTTGTGTACATACAGAACTTAATTTTAGTCATCTTTTGGATAGAAATAGTTAGAAACACTTAAAAAATTGAAATGATTCCACCAGTTTCATTATATATATATATGACATATATATATATATATAAAGTGTAAGAAGTACTAAGCTAAAATAACAGAGGAAAAGAAACAGTGAAAGCTAGACTCTGTAGCATGGAAGAATAAAGATGAGAACAAGAACACCATTGCTGGAAGGCAGGGGTGGTGAACAATAACAGATACTGAATCTGATTTTCTGATGGCAAGCCAGGTTGTCATACTATTCCTAATGGTTACATAAACCAATAAGAAACTAAGAATCAAACATATCTGTGAGAAGGAACACTGGTTAAGTAATGAGTTGCAGCTATCTTACTATTGTGCAGTTCACATGATGTCTATTCTTTACCCAGATATATATCCCAAGAATTTCTATCAATGATTTTGATGGCAAGACACTGAGGAAAATGAGTTCTCCAAAGGCAGCTTTTTCCCTTCTCTGTGAGGGAGATCATGCAGAAGGATTTCAATATTTATAAATCAAGAGAAAAGATCAGGACTTTTGGTTCTGCTCTATACCAGTTTTGAAAGAGTATAATGAGGTAGACTAGGCACGAGTTAGACTCTGTAATCAGCAAGGGTTAAAAGAACATAATTTCAAAGGTGTATATTCATGCCGGGGGCATTTATATAGGTTAAAATGTCTCCCTCATTCTAACTGAACTCAGAATTTAAAGAGGGTCTGAAAACATAAGTCATTTAAATACAATTTTAAGTTTTATATCATAGTGTTATTCCAATAAAATGGCTTTTTATATGTATGTATAAGCCATGGCTTAAATTTGATTTTTAATATTCTGTTACTACACCTTATATTTTAAATAGTTAGGTTATTTATTACATTACATCTATGTGAAGTGGTGAGCACACTTCAGCTGAAGGACATGCTGTTGATTTATGGAACTGAAAGTCCATATACTCTGAATTAGGTTTTTGAACTGGACTGTAATTTTTATCATGTAACAAGGAAATTCATTTACAAGGACTACCCTGCAGCTTTGGAAGTCACTCTAAAGATTAAGTTCTAAGATAAAGTTCTTAAAGATTAAGTTCTTAAGACATAAGGTGGGAGATTTAATTGTAATTTTTTTTTTTTTTGGGGGGGGGGGGGGATAAAGGGGGACTCAGATTATCAGTCATCTTAAGGAATGCAAAGCACACTGCATTTCAAACAAAATGCAAAAAACCTGTTCCCCTACAGGTTTCACAAAGTATTTACCAGAAATCCACATATCTATCAGGGTGTTTTACACCATTGTAATTATACCCATGGAAAAAACATGGTAATCTTCTTCTTGGTGGTCACTGATATGGACAATGGTGTCTAAACAGCCATTTGGCTGACTTGATAGATGTCTATCTCAGAGTGACTTAAAATAGTATTTATTTTCATTGTCTATATTGACTAGGGGCTTGGTTCAATTGACTGTATACTATTTGAGATGCCCCATGACATCCAATCTTCCATTTTTAACACCAGCCCTTATTAAACAACAATTGCCTGCTTCTACAGCTGATTTACAGTAAGAAAAGACCAAAAATATCTTTGTCTCATATCAAACTCAGATATGAGTAAGAGTAGGAAGAAATTTGAACCCTTGTATTGGGCTGGGCTACTGAAGAATATGTCACAAATAGAGTATTTTCTTTGAAGCATTTTAAAAGGAATAGATTACATTGTATATACACTTTGGCCTGCTGAAAGAAGGTGACAAAATATAGGTTGACCCATAATCTACTGTTCTTTGGGTTAGCAGAAAAATAGCTGTAATTTTTAATAACTATAAAATTGCAAGAGATTTAGATACAGACAGTCAATGTTCAAGTTCAAACAAAAGACTGAAAGTGTGATTTCTATTAAATTCACACTTTTCAGTAAATATGCTTTGGCCATAACTGTACAGCTTGTTTATGTGCATCCTGCAAACACTGGGGAATGGAATTACACTAGTTCAGTTGTTGGTGGAAAGCAAATGTAAAAGTTCCATTTGTATTCAGAAGAAACAAATGATACATTCAAACATATAATTATAAACTACTGGTCTCCTCTCTTAAAACCCTTAATTAGAAACCCATCCTAGATCCCATCATTTATCTGATACTGAGTCATCAAGTTGAATGTGCCAGAAAATGCCAACCTGCATCACCCATCAAGCCAATTTTCCTTCAAATATCTGTATGCTTTCTTCCATTGCGCAATTGTACTCCAACAATTCCTTCTAGGACTGTGCTGTGTTACTGTGTTAATAAACTTCAAATCTCTAGCTAAAATTCTTCTTTCCTCTAAGGTCTATAAACAAGATAAACATCACAAGTATGTTGGGACTATACTTGTATGAGCCAAATAAATCTCTCATTTTTACCTCATATTTCAGGTATTTCTTCAACTGTTAGGCTCATATGGCAACCTCTTAATGTCCAGGGACCTTTTGAATTAATTTGTGGATAAAGAGTATTTGTATAGAATTGAACATATCACAGAATGTCATTGCTGTTCAGTAACAAAATATTAGATCAGTTCTGAGGTCCTGAACAGAGAAATTTTTACATGTTTAGTTCCATGGCATAAAAAGGCTATTAAAATTTGTATTAAACAAATGCTGAGGAAATATTTAGAGCATTCTTTAAACTATCAAACAAGGTTCTTATTCTCCCCCTTTGTTTAGTTGTAGGTTTTGCCAAAGAAATTACACTCAAATTTTATGACATACTAAAATCATGTAATTTTTTGTTTGTTTGTTTTTGTCTGTTTTTTTTTTTTTTTTAAGGAAAAAAAAAAATTTGAAAGAAGATGTTATCATTCAGTCTGTAGATTTTATTTAAGATCAAATAAGGCAAAATTTAGACTGAAAGTGTTGGATTGCAATGTGAACACAGGTTAACAAAAATTTATATTACCAAGAGCAGGTAAATGTGTAAATAGAAACATTGTCTGCTGAAAACATGATGTAAACTCAAAATTCCAATCTTTACTAGAAAAGCTTGATAACTCTGGGAACTGGGGCCCAATTTTTTCAAATAGATAAACTTAAAACTTCAGTAAATCTGAAAAATAAGGTAAGCGTTATGAAGCCTAAGGAGAACAAGAAGAAATTTCAACAGTCCACGATAGCATGATGATAGACTGAAATAAATCAGCTATTTAAACTGAAAGAAAACTCTTTCCTGTAAAATGTGTTGATTGACTAATACTCATTTGCCATACTTACCAAGAGCTATGAAAAATGGAAGTGAAAATGCAAATTTAGTCAGGATTTTTAATGTTGATATTTACAGTACTTCACAAATATGACTCATTCTCGAGAGTAAGGCTACCATCATTAAACATGCCATTTTTCAACTAAGTGATTAAGAACAATGTTTAACCTTATGATCTTTAGCAAACAATTTAATACATTTAATAAATGTATTCTTCATTACAGAAATACTGCTTACTTGCTCAAAGATCTTGACCAGTTAACTACTAAACCCTTGGGAAAAATTTTGGTTAGATATTGTTTTGTTACAGTTCTTCTTGTAATGGAGATTTTCGATAAAGTTCATACAAACTACTGTAATACCCATACTAATAATGATTATTACAAATCATGAATTGCCAACATTAGCTAAAGAGATAACAAAGTGTTTCGAGCTGTCAGATGGAATCCCTGTTTTGGTTACTTATACAAAAAGCATATAAAACAGTCAGTTGAGTGGTTGTATTGAAATGGCAAAGATCACAAAGTTAAGTAAATCTGGAAATCTGAATTGCATGTCATAATTCCAATATAAAATTAGAAGCTCTTAATTTTCCTTTTTTATATTTTTTGTCCTTAGACAAAATAAACTGTCCTAGTTTATAAAGAATGGTGTGTTTCTATTTTGCAGCAAGTAAACCTTTCTTCAGCTTTCTCTAATTCTTATTCAACATGCCATACAATTCTGCAGGGTGTCTGACACATCTTCCCATATAAACATAAAAACCACAGGCAGCAGAACATCAAATTCTGATAATTGAAATAAGAAAGTCTTATATCTTTATTTTGGGGGGGTTCAAATTAGTCAATGAAGTGTGCAATGTGCAGGGAGTAAATAACGGCAGAATTAGAAGCCCTTACACTCTAATTGCATTATGTGAAGTTATATATGAATAAAACATAACAGAATGTTGACAAAATTTGTTGTAGACATTAATTGCTCTCTCAACTGGATGCTCAATGTTGCAATTTTTGAGGGGTTAATTAATTAAAGCAAGCTACATGATGTTGCTCAGACACTACTGAATTTAGATTACTCAACATGTGATTTGATCTTATCCAGTAATGTTGTTGCAAGTCCTCTTCTGGAGTTAAGAAATATTTTTGAGTTAAAGTAATTAAATTCTCACAACCTGAAAAGTATAAGCCATTTACATACTGAATTTTATAGTCAACGTTTGATGCAAACTTTTGCAAGGGGCTCAAGGAAGTGCATCAGTCAGAACTGTATTGCTGTGAAGTGCTTGCTATTTTTGGCATCTATTTCCCTCCAAGATTTATCATCAGTCTGAAGTGCAAAGGTGTGTTGCAAAGGCTGTCAACATCTCTGTTTAATCAGTTTTTTTGTTTGGTTGTTTTTTGTTTTAATAAGTTAATTAATTAATTTTATGACAGTGAATTCCTAGTCCTGTCATTGAATTAAACTTCAGAGTATTCCCCTTTTTTTGAACTATGGGAACGTCCAACAGGGACACCTATTTCTCTGTCAGTTTGCAGAGTGTCTCTAGACTTTCCCTTTACTGACCAATTTCCCACCAATGAAGTAATCTTTCTGAATTAAACCTCAGCATGATTTCCTAGTGTTTTCATAGCATTTCACTGCTAAAGGGTAAAGAATTAGAACTGTGGTCTTCAGATTTGAAATATGAATGAAAATAACAGCTTTGGGTTGCAACGTTTTAAATCTGACTTACTGAAGTTAAATTCTTAAGTATATTTAAGCACTTAAACAGAATTGTCTTGCTTTGAAATATAAGCAGTTATAAATCCTTTAAAAAGTTAAGATGCAAATTCTCAGACTCTTTCTTTCTTTCTTTCTTTCTTTCTTTCTTTCTTTCTTTCTTTCTTTCTTTCTCTGTCTCTCTTTCTTTTTCTCTCTCTTTCTTTCCCTCTTTCCCTTTCTCTCTCTTTCTTTCCCTCTTTCCCTCTTTCTCTCTTTCCTTCCTTCCTTCCTTCCTTCCTTCCTTCCTTCCTTCCTTCCTTCCTTCATTCCTTCCTTCCTATTTGTAAATAAAATGAATGTTAATCTAAATCAAGATGTTCAAACAATTGGTTAATTCAACTAAAATGCAATCTTTATTAATTTTTAGTAAACTCATTGCTGCTTGAAGATTTTGAAAATAAATTGCCTTAATGTATCCATTGTTAACCCTTCTGCAAACATTGTCAAGAAGGAGTTAGAGTGAAATTTTTAAGAACTAGAGTCTGAGAAAACATAAATGTATGTGATTTCTCTAGAAACACCCTAAAAACACCACATTTGACTTAAGATATCTCCTGATTTCAATAAAGATAAGATGTCACACTGAGGTATTATAAAAAAAAAAAAAATATTCCAGGTATGTATTCTGAGGTAAATCATGTAGAGTAAAAGTACAGGATGGCAAGTTAGTAGTGATAAAAATATGTTATTTTGTCTGAAATGTTACATCTTGTTAAATATTTCATCTGGCTATGATTTTAGCACAGTAGTATAGAAAATTCAGTCTTACCTGAAGAAAATCAGACATTCCCAGGGAATATATATATATATATATATATATATATTTATATATAATAATAATATATATAATATATATATATTTTCCTTCTCATCTAAAAGCAGTTTAAGCAAAGGATCATATTTTGCCAGATCTCTGCATTGATTAGGTTAGGGTTGGGAACACTATGTGATTTCCATGATTACCCTAAACAGCTCTACACAGTCATCGTAGGTGGATAGTATAGGTTTTGCTGTCCATTGCCACATGTTAATTCAAGTGGGAGAAATTCTGGGGAGGAAATATGCTTTCAGTCTTCCAAATAAGTGATTCTGTATTACCAGTGAGAATGGTTGACTGTAACTGAAGATACTTTGATAGCTAATTATTTACGATTTTAGACAGCTGCATCATCTTTCCAAAGATATCTACTGTGAAGTAACAGAATGTAGACGTACGAAGAACGGCTGAGGTCACTGGGACTGTTCAGCCTGGAGAAGAGGAGGCTGAGAGGAGACCTGATCACAGTCTACAACTTCCTCGTAAGGGGGTGTCGAGAGGCAGGAGACCTTTTCTCCATTAACACCAGTGACAGGACCCGCGGGAACGGGGTTAAGCTGAGGCAGGGGAAATTTAGGCTTGACATCAGGAGGGGATTCTTCACAGAGAGGGTGGTTGCACACTGGAACAGGCTCCCCAGGGAAGTGGTCACTGCACCGAGCCTGACTGAGTTTAAGAAGAGATTGGACTGTGCACTTAGTCACATGGTCTGAACTTTTGGATAGACCTGTGCGGTGTCAAGAGTTGGACTTGATGATCCTTAAGGGTCCCTTCCAACTCAGGATATTCTATGATTCTATGATTCTATGAACTCTTCATTCACGTTCATAAATACCAACACTTTTCCAATGACTGTATTTGTTTAGAATACAGGATATTTTTTCCTCTTATAATATATTCCATTCAAGACGTTTTAACATTTAAGAGGGAAAAAATAAATCCTTTATAATCCTAAAATCTTGAAATAATATTTTGAAGATTTTATATATAATATTTCCATGCATGGACAGGTATTGTTTTTCTGGACAGGAAAAAAGAGTGGCTTGAGAAGACAGCTGTCTTTAATAGACAGCAAAGTAGCTGAAAAATCTCTAATTCTAATTGGAAGTTTCAAAATCAGATACATTTTCATTATCCTTGAAGTGATATTGATAAGCTTAGACTAGTGAAACCAAATAAAACCCTTTGAAGTTAAACTTTTCCATAAAATAATTTTTTTAAAAAAAAATCCATTCTGCAGCAATATCCTTCACTTTACCTAGTTGAGCATTACTGAATCAAAATTAATTGTCTTTGAAATGCATATACTTTACATCTTGAAGGCTAATCAATATCACTGAATAAAAGACTGCTATATAATGAATAAATTCAAGATAGAATAAGAGTTTTTTTTTTTTTTTTTTAAATAATACATATTTTCTGATTGCAATTTGGTCACCTAACTTTAATCTATGAAGAGACAGAATTCTTAGCCATTCTTAGCTTTGAGTCAATTACCGACTTGCTTTATCTGCTTGGAGAAACACATTGTATCCTTCCTCTGTTGATAAAAAACACAATAAGAAAAGTTACTTGCCAACTCTGTTTTTTTTCAATCTGTCCTTAAAAAAAAAAAAAAAAAAAAAAAAAAAAAAAAAACATAAATCCTCTATTATAAAAGACATTGTCAAGACAACTTTGAGACACTGTGGATAACTGCATTCTAGACTCATGTGCAAGTTTATCTCCATGTTCTTCTGCAGTGAGGGAGATGTATGTGCCTGAGTTATTTTTCTCTGTCTGCCCAGTTCCTATGCAAAAGACGGGCACCATGCAGGAGTGTGAACTGGAACCCAAAGCTGAAAAAGCGTATTGGGCTTATGTGGCAAGTTTTGATAGTGCAGTATGGCAGCAGTGGTGCCTTCTGTGAGCACACCCCAGCAGCTGCTCCAAGTTAGATCAGAGTCAGCTCCAGCCAGCTCCAAAAGGACCTGCCACTGGCCAGAGCCAAGCCAATGAGTGACACTAGTTGGGCCTCTGGGAGAGCAGACTGAAGAAAGGGAAATAAATAAATAAATAAAAATAAACAAAACAAAACAAAAAACTGCTGTGCAAAAACAAGTGGGAGAGAGAAATGAGAGATGCAAGATCTGCAGCCTTCAAAGTCAGTGAAGAAGGAGAACAGCAGTTCCCCTGCGGCCTGTGGAGAGCCCCCTGGTGGAGCAGGCTGTCCCCCTGCAGCCCATGGATCCCACATGGAGCAGATCTCCAGGCTGCAGCCCGTGGAGGAGCCCCCAGTGGAGCAGGTAGATGTGGCCTGGAGGAGGCTGAGGCCCATGGAGAGCCCCCGCAGGAGCAGGCCCCGGGCCAGAGCTGCAGCCCGGGGATCTAGGGGGAGTTGCCTCCCGTGGGGGACCCGTGCTGGAGCATTTTGCACCTGGGGAATGGACCCCATGGTACAGACCTCTATTGGAGCAATTCTTGAAGAGCTGCTCCTTAACCCTATCCCACATAGTATCAGTTCAGAAAGGACAGCATCCCATGGGAGGCAACTTTGCTCTCATGCTGGAGCAAAGGTAGAGAGTGACCGTGGATTGGTAGAGATGAAGTGTTATGGACTGACCACAGGACCTATTCCCCTGCACCACTTGGGGGGAGGAAGTAAAACAGAGTGGACAGGGGGAAGGTGTTTTTAGTTTGCTTTTAGTTCTCACTGCTCCAATCTGTTAATAATAGGCAATAAATTACATTAATCTCCCTACATTGAGTCTGTTTTGCCCTTGATGGTAACCAGGGAGTGACCTCCAGGTCCTCATCTCAACCCAAGAGCCTCTTTTCATCATATTCTCTCCCCTTGTTCTTTTGAGGAGGGCAGTGAAGGAGAACCATGTTGGAGCTTGGCTGCCCTTCATTGTGAAACCACCACAGAAAGGCTCACTTTTGTTTTTGTACCCACATTTAATGGAAGAGATTAAAATTTAGATATAATAGGATCTCCCTTTGAACATATTTCTTGTATAAATAATGTGGGACTCATACTATTAAATATCAAACTGTAGGTCTTCAGAGGTTCATTGACAGTGCATGTTATTAATCTTCAATGCTTGTTTAAACTCACTGATCTTCATTATTTTCTGTTTGCAAGTTTTATCTGGATATCATGGGAGAGGCAAAAGCAGAGAACAGTTTGCAAAGTCATGATCCAAAACATCCTGGCCCTGGAAGAAATCTGAACAGCAGGTCAAAAGAACCATATTGGAGGAGAAAAAATAGTAGTGGAGCTCTGCTCCAGCACATCCTGGGAATGCCATGACCTTGCTCCAGGAAAAGCCCTGCAACTCAGTCAGCCAAAGGCATAGGACATCTGTCCCTCATGAAGGGCTGTGACAGCCTGACAGCCTGTTGCCAACTTCAAGGATGACATAGCTGTCCAGGCAAACAAGATAAAAAGAAAAAAAAAAAAAAAAAAGTTTGGGGTAAGACATTGTATTTAAAGCATGACTGAAGTTTGGACGTTCTCCAGTTTATGGTATGCCACTCTCAAACTGTAGGGTTTTCTGTGGAGGAAATACTGCAGTACTGTGCAAGCGAAGGGAGACTGAATGAAGGGAAACTTCATGTGTGAGTAGACAACTTAACTGAGAAGCTAAACAGAACTTCATATGGGCTTAATTTGACATGAAAATAAGTACTAAGAATGTGCTAATTCTTGCTAGTGGAGAGTTTCTTTAAGCAAATGGTGAAATCAAGGCTAATGAATGACACACACACACAACAAAAAAGTTCATTGACAATCTGCCTATGAAAGGTAGGTCTTGGGCAGATCAGTAAACTTACATCTGATCTTAGCACATTGCTGGCAAATAGAGAAAAGCTCAAGTTGGCATGCACTTTGGAACCTAAATGCTGCATTGTTACTCATTGCTGAAGTAAAATTGCATTAAAAATAATAATATTATGCATCTCCAGTCTGAAGTACTGCAGTATATATATATATATATATATATTGTGCATGCAGAAAAGAAATAAAGAATAATGTATATAGTAACTCAGGAGAAGAGAGATTATAGGAAGATATTACTACAGAAGTAACTAATGCATTTTCTATTGTGATAGAAATATGCAACTTCAGGAGAAGAATAATTAGAGATAAGCACAAAAAAAGCATGTACAGCAAATAGATTGGTGTTTTAAACAAATATTTCACTATGTTTATCAGATTTTCATTCAGAAGTCAATACACACACACACAAAATCATTTGACTTAAGTGTAGCAGTTTAGGTCTCAGTGAATACTCATGCTGTATAAGAAAACCTGTAAATAATTAAAAAAAAAATTAAAGAAAACAAAAAAACTTAAAAACATTTAAAACATTAAAAAACATATTTAAAATATTAAAAAAAAAAACTTTGAATGGATTTTTCCCACTTTATATACCTAGTCAATTACTTCTTTTAAGCATATGCTTTTATGAACAAAGTTTCCTTGTTTCTTTTAAAAGCTCAATAGACATCACAAACTTTTTCATTTTTTGGCTTTTCCTGAGTTCTATTTCATTTAGAATATTTTGCTTATTGATCTCCATTTTGCTTGTACACTTATTTTCTTGAAATACTCAAAAATGCTTGCTTTTGTTGTATTTTCTCTAAAGTTTACACTTCAGATTGCACAAAAACTTAAAAAAAAGTATATTGGTTTAATGTGGTCAGTGTGAGTGAATGGCAGGCCAGCATGAACTTGATGATATAATTCCCAAAGAGAATGCCTCTATAAGCTCTTTAAAGAGAATACTTTCCAAATAGGTCAGATTCTACTTTATTACTTGTATTGAATATGTCATTAGTCAGTGAGTCATCCCAGTTAATCAATGGCATTAAGCACACAGAATAGTATTAATCAGCATGACTAACTGGATCACAATAAAGCCTAAACTCAGAATCATTTATAGTGAAATGCAAAGATAACTAAACAGTTATTCTTATAAATGCCAGATTATGTTAACCAGTATTCTGTCATGACAACTTCTAATTATGATACTCTGGAAATTTATTATGATTAGCAGTTTAAAGAAATAATTATTATTATGTCATTTTATTTGGAGTATCTTACAATGACTTAGATCTTTGTGTTTTTATTTTCTGAAATAATTATTCAAACTGCCATTTATTTATTTATTTTATTCCACAATACTCTTAAATTTTATTGCTAGAGATTCCAGTGGATCCATAAGAATCCTTCATTTTCAGATACCGTTTCAATTAAAGAAGAGTCTGTCTATTTAATTGTGTCAACTCACTTACGAAATGTAAAAAGGGGCTAGAAATTTTTATTTTATTTTTATTTATTTTTTAATTTATTTTTATTTATTTTTATTATTTATGTATATTTAATGAACAGTGCACCAAATTAATATATCAGCATATCTAAATTATATCCTCATGGATTACTGCTCTCTTGGAGCTGAGGCTTTGATCAGAATGGAAGCTCTATTGCAATTCAACCAACATTCCTTTTCCATCTGCAAGTGTTTAACATTGACTACCTGCCAGAGGTAACCTTTCCCTCAGCTATTCTGGAATAAATGTCCATGGAATTATGTCATAAATCCAGTCCTATCAAAATAATGCAGGTTTGGAAGCCTATTGTAACTATGCAAGACTATACTGACAGAACTATACTGACAGAACTAGGTTAGATACTACCTCTGATAGTTTTGGTGGCCTGGGTAGTCAGGGGTAGGCAAGAGGCAAACATTTGCTCCAGCTTAAATACAACCAGAACAGAATTTCTGATCATGGCCTTACTAATTTTTAAAATTTTTAAAATTTTTAAAATCTCAAATAGATGTGAGTCAGCAAAACACTGCTCATACAGAAGCACAATATCTAACCCTGCGGCTTTAAAAGAATTTTTGACATTTGGTTTGAGAAAACAACATCAAAGATTTTGCATGTCCCACCTGGGACATGACAAGTCAGAAATTAAAGACATTTAGACATCATAATTGTTATCAAATGCAACAACAATTCATAAGCTCAGATACCTTGCCATTACATATCTTTTAGCTTGACTCCTCAGGAAATCCAGGCTCACCAATTTTACCTTTAATCAATATTTATACTTGTATGGATCTCTCTTTCCTCTTTTAGCTTTGAAATCACTTTGTCAATATCATCCAGGAGTGGAGATTTCTGAGAAAATTAAATATTTCATGGAAACAAGTGCTAGGTACAGGAGAGAAACTCTATACATATGTGATTAAGACTTCTTCAGTTCATCAAACCTGAGAAATTAACATGACCCTACCTAAGTTACAGAGAAGCAGCAGCTTATAGTGAATCCTCAAGAGCTGAACTTAAGACATGAGGAAAGACAAAAGTACACACATTGTTGGGCATCAGGCACTTTGCAGTGCAACAAGTTGGAAATGTTTCAGCTACAGGAGAAGGTTCAAGGGGTTTGCAGGAAAGCATACCTCACTTCATTGGTTCTTCTTTTCATTTTGATATGGATATCAAGGAACCATTATGGGTGTGAAATCTGAAAGAGCAGCACCTAAAGATTAAGACTCTTTCCTATACCATATTTTTGATTAACTTGCTACTTTCTTTTTTGTCTTTCCTTGTTTCAAATTCATTTCATCTTATTTTTTTGTTGTTTGTTTGTTTGTTTTGTTTTGTTTTGAGGGGTGCTGTTTTTGGTTGTTTTGTTTTGTTTTTAAATGATCTGCAATTAAATAGTTGAGCTATGGCAAAGGCTTTATTATGTTTCACACGTGCTGTATTTCTTCACCTTTCTTTTGAGAGTTAGAATTCTGCACAGCCATGTGTCTTGTCACTCTTCTGCACTGCTTTATAAATAAGGTTACTGAATTATTTGCTGAAGAAGAGTCACTGGGAATAATATTTGTTTTCTACCTATAGTAGAGTGACTGACATAGATATACTAAAAAAATTATAGTGGTCTTCTTTTGCAGGCCTCTTCATTTCACCAGGCTTGAGTGACTTCTACAGATTACAAGAGAAGCAGTGAATCAGAGGAGCAGTAATTTGCAAAACATCTGTAAATGTTGAAGTGGCCAGTGTTGTTGCTCAAAGTGATACCAAAGCACTGGGAGAGCCAGCTAGAGAGTTGGAGTTTTTCCCTCAGAAAATAGTTCTATGATTCTTTAACTTAGGAGACTGTGGACAGGGAAGTGAATATTCTTTCTTTAAAATTTTAGTCTAATTTCACTACTTTACTGAATTACTTTGCAGAATTTATTCATGAAAAAAATAATGTCATGTTGTATCTGTTTCCCTAGCAAATTTTTTTTTTTTTTTTTTTTTTTTTTTTTTTTTCTTCATCAAACTATGATTTTTGCTTCAGGAAACAATTGTAATAGCTTTCCAACCAATTGGCACATATGGTATTAGGTAGATGGACTAAAGAGAATTTCATCTATAAATCTGCTTACCTGTCTCTGCTTTTCCAGCAAAACACTGAATCATGTTTATACACCTTGATAGCACAAAGTATTAACACAGACTATTTTGATTATGAAGCTGTGAAAAACTGTGTGGGATTTCTCTGACAACATTGCTTAGTCCAAATGCAGATACCCTGATGGAAAGAATAGTAACTCAGGAACACTGATAAATGAAACTTGTCACAGTGCCCAAGAATTAACACTTGCTAACTGTGAAAGAACATGGTGTCTATCACTGCATTCAACAACAAGACTTACAAATGAATAGATTAATCATTGCTCATTTTAAAGGATTATTAAGCATTTAATGAAATTGTTGGATCAGTGGGATACCCAGATCAGCAGAGCAAATGATATTTCATGCCCTGTATTGAAGAAACTATTATAAATTGTAGTTAAGAAATGATTTTGGCTATAGACAATTATTGGCACAATTGTTCTGGTGTTTCTAATTGAAGATTATATCACACAGCTTCTTGCTTTGTATGACTTTGTCTCAGGGCTATAACTTAGAAAGCGGATGCCTCATGCTTCAACACTCTGATTTCTGTATATTAAACACCTGAAATCCTTCTCAGTCAGGAACATCATTGGCTTGGTAATCTGATTCAAAACAGTGGCTTGCACATTTTCATCAAAATGCTGCAGCTGTCTCTGTTGCATCTGAGGAAGATCTAGGCCCCCTGCTCAGCACCTCCTCACCATTAGCCCAAGGGAGAGCACAGCAATACCATTTGCTTCCTTGAGAGTTACTGTATTAAAGTGCAGGTTACCTGATGCTGGCAGTAGGTCAGCAATAGGTCAGTTAAGTTTGAAGCTTTAAAGAGGTAGACAGGAGTTTCTGAAATCCCTTGCCCTTATAGGATTTTGGAGCTCTAAACCAAGCTATGAAAAGACACTTTATGCCCTGGGCACCTTATACACTGAAAAGACACCTTATACACTGAAAGCATATACAAAAAGAGAAATGAAGTTTCATTTACAAAAGTGAGCAGACTTGAATCTTGTTTTAAAATGCCAGTGTAGGAGAAATGACACCCTTTTATACAGCACATGTACAAGAGATGAAAGTGCCCAAAGAGGTGTGCTTTGTATCACTTGCTTTTGGAAAGAAAATTTAATTGCTAACCTTTGTTGCTGAAGGTGTTCTTCTCCCTTATTGAATCTAGCAATAAAACCTTGCAAGCAATAGGATGGGAGACAGAGCCAGTGAGCATCCATTAGCATATTCAATAATATGTCTGAGAGTGGTGCAGGATGGAACTGGGATGGTTCTGCTTTCACATGCTCCTATGGTTGTGTCACAGGCTATCTAATAAAAAGACAAGTCAGTGGCCTGTTGTTCTGAGAATTTACCAACAGAACAGAGGGTAAGCACATCTTTGAAAAAAAACATCTTTTACTTTCCAGCTACCGACTTCCAAATCCCTCCCCCCAGATGGGGAATTAATTTTAAAACTGCAAAACTACCTAAATTCCAATCAGCTGTCTGCCTGACATTGTGAGGGTAAACTTACTTTTTTTTTTTTTTTTCTTTTTCCCCATTAAGATTCTAATTTTGTCTGATATGTTTACAACCCAGGATATGTAAATATTAACATGCAAAAATGTTTAGTAAAATCCTGATTTCATAAAGTATATACCAGAAGGAAACAATATTTCAGGTAAGATGAACTACATTTAGGATAGCAGCTGACAATTTTGGATAATCTTGCAAAAAAAAATAAGTACTAACCCTTCAAAGCTATAAGTACCCATAAGTACTTTCCTTCAAAAGCCATATAGATAATTTTAATGGTCTTTACTCTAAAGTGTCATTTTTCCACGAACCTTCTTGTATGCCAGAATTGCTCATAAGTGGGTGCATATTGAGGAGATATTTCTTTTTATATTCACAGTTCCACACTCTCACAATAGACAAATAAGGTCTTAGAACACTTTAAAGAAGTTTGTTTGTTTTTAAACTCAGTAAAAAGAAAACCAATGACTTCTGTAGTTAAGTTTGAGAAAGATAACTCTTAAATAACTTGGGTAGGAGGCATTTAAGAACTAATTGTAAAGGAGTTCTGTATTTAATTGCGTTTATCAATTTACTTTCTACAATTCTTTATTCTTTATAAGAATTACTTCCTATGTAGCCATGCTTGTATCACTCTCACTATGTAGAATTTGTATTCTGAGATGAATGTATGCAGTTGTATGTGTGTTTGTGTGCATATACAGAAGTCTATAAATATAACTAAATACAAATGTATTAACTGGGGGGCTCAAGATAAATAAATAAATAAATAAATAAATAAATAAAACAAAAAATAGAGCATTTATGTCTAAGGATCAAGAAAATTAACATTATATCTAAAAATATTGCATAAAAATCTTGTTTAGAATTTTTGTCCTCATCTTTGTTAAGGATTCAGAATAAGTACAGCAAATCAGCAGAATGATCTTGTTAAAAAAAAAAAAAAAGAAAAAAAAAAGAAAAAAAAAGAATATTACATGGCAAAAAAAAGGAATTGGACAGATTTTCTTGTTCAATGGATTATCTTTGGTGGACAGACATCTTGTATTTTACCCACACACATAGTGTCTGGTCACATGTACGCACCTCACTGCAAAATACAAATATCATACCATTTCATCTATGTTAATATAAGATTTTATACCAAAAAAAAAAAGGAAAAAAAAAAAAAAAGAAAAAAAATCCGCTCCCCCCCCCTCAAATGTGTTACTTATTCATATACACATTATACTACCACATTCCCATATTCCCACGTAGTTCATTCTTATTTAGAACATGTTGCAGTCAGAAGTAACAACTGTATGGAGAAGAAAGAGTCGCTGACAGGTACATGAACAAAAATATTTTCAGCAGGCTTTATCAAGTCTGTGTTAAAGCTTCACAGCAGCTGATGAGATCACAATGTGCTAATGTCTGTACCAACTGATGATTTCTTTGTCGTGTTCCCATCTCGCTTCCCTCCTCCTAGCACTTGACCTACTTTACATCATTTTTCCCTGATGGGCTGTGTAAAGTACCTGAAATCCTTCAAACCGTGAAGATCTGTTAATGCTCCAGATACAAATTCTCAGTTATTACTGTCTGTCACTTATATGCTAGATACATCCCAGTGGCCATTCACAGACATAAATTATCATTCTATGTCATGCAACTGTTTTAGTCCCAGAAACACAGGACTGTTAAGGGAGTTCCTACTGTCCTGTGCTATTATTTGCAGATGAGAGTTCAAGCAAAGACTTTAAGAAACTGTCTCCTCCTCTCTGGTTAGTGTTCTCTGGGTTACTACTGCCCTCTAATAGAACATAAGTGATATTATAGTTGTACAGAGGAGATCTACAGAATTCCACTCACAAACTGTCAGTATAAAAGACTTTACAAATAGAAGTGTAGAGAGAAACAACATTTTTCTTAACTCATTTTAAAATGTCAAAGTTAGTCTGGTTAAAATGTGTACAAATGTGTCTAATATTTTCTTAGTATTAATACAAAATAAGTACCTTAAAATAGAAAATGTAAATTTGTAGAAAAAAGTGAAATTTTAAAAAATTATGTCTAATTATTTCTGTCTTTTTGAAACCTAGTGCAGACGATGATATAAATGTATAATTTTAAATAAATATTTTCACAAGAATGTTGTGAAACAGTTAAAATACTATGCACTATATGCATTCAGAAAAAGAAAAACAACAGTGCAATGAATAGTTATGTTCCCTCCATCCTTTACCCACAGGCATTGTACCATTATCAGAGTTATTATATATCACAAATTACAGACCAAATCCCAATATTTGCTACCGTAGAATTACAGCCATGGGGAGTGCCAAGTTTTCTGTCATCAGCATTCAGGACACTACCTTTGCATGGATAATGATAGAAACCTAAGAGGGCAATCAACAGTGTGGAAAAACTGCAGGGAAGTATAGCATAAAATATGTTACTTCTGAGCTATCATAAAACCCAAGCCTGTACTTATACATTATGTAGTTTCAGGTTCCTAATTGTGCAGAGCCTGCAGCACTGCAAGGCACACCTAAGGATGTATTTACAAACACACATGGTATGCATGCTTGAGCTCACTTTAAGCTTCATGACCAAGAAACTGAATTATCAAGTCAGAGCTAATAAACCCTGCTGGAAATCTTCACTTCAGAGCCAGACTCACACTCCTTTATTTATTTATTTATTTATTTATTTATTTATTTATTTATTTTTCTAGAACGGGGTGATCTGAATCCAACAGCTTCTGAACATCTCCAGAGACACAAAGGCTCTCGTTTGTTGTTGTTGTTTATTTTTTTTTGTGGTCTTTTTTTGTTTTTGTTTTGTTTTGTTTTTTGGCCAAGGAAAATGACCAAGGAAAATTTAACCTTGGAAATACAGGACAGTAGTTGGCCTTAGGTAAGACCATGTTTTTCAATGCTGCTCTTAGAACAAATATATCCCATATCTCTTTGCATGTACTAGATCTTGAGCTCTTTTTCAGATGTCCTAAAAATTTATATCTTCAGGCCAACAACTGTGTAGAAGATAAAGTGAACAGTCCTATGACTCTTCAGACACAGAAGTGGGTCCCAGTATCCCAGTAACATCACCTTTTTAAAAAAAAATATTTATTTATTTATTTATTTTAAGGGAAGGGAAGGGAAAACCATTGAACCTTTGCTTTAGGTTATTAAACAGAAGACTCTTTTGAAAGGCTTACTTGGAAATATAATAATAATTATTAAAAAAAATAATGCAGGAAGGTTGGGAAAAAAGGGCTATTTCCCTCAAGCCCTTCATGTATCTAAATTTATTATTTCATCGAGCAGAGGTCATTTGAGAGTGTATCTACTGAGTGATGCAGAATACTACTATGATGCAAAATGTGTTTTCCTATAAAGCAGTGGTCCAGGACTTCTTTCACAGGCAGTGTTATTCTTTTACACAGAATGGGAGAGGGTAGGCCATGAGAAGTGTATACAGTATATTTCTGTACTTTAAATCAATAAACAAAACTACATAATATTATAACCACTTATTTGATCAGAGTCTAAACCAATCACAGTTTTGTTATGAATTTGCTTAGAGGCATGGCTTTTATTGCTACTCTAGTGAATGTTGTGTGCTTTCCTGAAAATAGTGACACAGTTCCACACAATACTACAATATGGGGTGTGACACAGAGGCCAACAGAGAAGGACTTTCAGACTTGGGCATACAAGTCTGAGACAAAGATGATGGAAAGATGGAAAGACTGAACTTTCATTAAGTTATAAATCACTACACTTACCTCCAGGATATGGAGCTTCTGACTGAGACAACCTGGGATGATGACTATTCACCCTAACATTCTCTAAGCCAAAATTCTTCACATTCACAAGCAAGGTGGAAAATCCTTCTGAATCAGAGGACCAGATTGATTTCTGAGACTCTAGATTCAAGATAATGCTAATGGAGTTTCATTAATGTATGTAGAGTATAGCTGATGTATCCACACATCAGCTATTTACTATTCTGCTGAACTTTGCTTTACATGAGGATGTAGTCCTGGCCAAGGAGTCTTAAAGGAATCTTCAACACTTCATTTTCAGTATTTGTGTAGGAATGCTTCCAACTTTGTTCATAAGACCTAATGGTTAGAGTAGCAGGATACCCTACTGGTTCAGAGTGGCCATGCGACAGCTAGCCATGGTGACTTTCTGTTCTGATTTTGGTGGCATGAGGAAGAATCAAGGATGCAGATTTTCTAGTGTCCACTGAGTAGTAGTCACAATACTAACTCCTCATTTGATGCTACTTTTCACTTAATATTGAAAAGCAAGTTGGTACAAGACAGTTTATTCCCTTTTGCTTAAAATAAATAAAAAACAGAAACTAAAAACGAAACCAACCAAACAGAATACAACCCCCCCAACCGTAACGTTCTGCTTATTTATTTATTTAAATATTTATGTATTTTAGTTTGGCTTTTGTCCCAGTCTTTTGCCACTTAAAACCTGTCAAGTAACAAATCAGGGCTATTCTAAATGCTAAATGAATTTACTGTATGCATCACAAATCAGAAATCGTCATGTTGGAAGTGGGCTGGTGCACAAGCAGAGAATATTTTTTGACGTTCTGTTGTTTCTGGATAACAGTTTGGCAATTAACAAGCATAATAACTAAATTTACTGAAGTTGATTGTTTTATCAATAGTCTTTTAGAGAGAAAACAAGCAAACCAACAAATAACTTTTAATAAGAACAATAGTTTATTAGAACCAGAAAACATTTATTGTTAAAAATAGGGTATCTAAAAGAAAATTAGGTATTACCTTCTATAGTGATGCAGCTAATAAGCTCAGGTGCAATAAAATTGATGAGTCCATATAATAAACTTTATGGAACTATGGTAAATTTGATTTATTTGAATATGCTCAGTTATGTTTTTGTTTATTCCCATAGCAGATGTTTAATTTACAAACCACGCAATTACTACAGCTCTTATAAACAAATAAGAACAGATTAGTCAAACGTTCACATCAGTTTTTATATTTATCATTAGTTTTATGATGTATCATGAATATTCAGTGTGAAGAAAAAGCTGTCATTATGATACCTTGAAAACCCTGAAATGATGTTTTGCATCTCCAAATGTTGTTTCACCCTGTTTAAGGAAGCTGCTAATATGTGTTGACACAAGCTGGACTTATATGTTAATAGGGATTGCTCAAGTATTTTCCTGATGTTTCACAAAGATTAGCTTTGATAGACCAGTATGAATATGTCTGACTTTATTCTATTTTTCTTACATAAATAAAGGAATTTTTGTTTCCCTTATAGAGAGAAATCTTGAGACTGATTTTTTTTGGTTGTTGTTTTGTTTTGTTTTTTAACAAGGCAAAGCAATCCTACCCCAAAATACCTCTTCCTCTTCCCAGACAAATAACTACCTATATATTTGTCTTGAAGTTTTAGGTAAAATCAGTGTGATCCATTTGGCCTTTGGCTCACTTCATATTTCCTGGAGTGCATCCCATGGTAAAAGCCCATGGTATTGTCAGCAGAGATGTCATGTTAAAGGCTGCATACACTTTGTAGAGCATACCAGCTGATGGATAGGAGCAATTACTCAGCAGTCTGGCTTTTTTGTTGTTGTTATTGCTAACCTGCCAGGAATATCATTAAAAACAAAACAAAACAAAACAAAACTAAGAAAAATACAGTGATACTTCCCTTTTATAATGGATTGTGTGTATATGTGTGTGTGTGTTTCAGGCATGCTCCAGAAACAAAAGGTATGCTCCATCTCATTTTCTTTAAATTAATAGCAGGGTTGCTGATTTTCATATTAAAAGAGTAGAAAGCAGGCTCAGTTTCTTCTCCAGATTCCTATAATATATAATTCCCCTCAACCACTCTGACAGAGAGTCATTTTAATTAATTGCCAAGCCAAGAGAAGTTTTTTAGGATTAGATCAATCTACTTAGATGAATACTTATGGGAATATTCTCAGTAGAAATATGCTTTTCAAAGCAAGATAGATTAAATGGTGTAAAAAGATCTCAGTGGAAAACAAGTATCAGTTGTTAAAATTATTTAGTATTTCTTAAAAAGTGTTTTTTGTACACAGTTGATAGTAACACTCATGACAATGACAAAATAACATCAGCTTCCTCTGCATCAGTTGCAGTATAAATTCTGTTTGAAAATTTAGCTTTAAAAATAATTTCAGAATAAATTTATATAGCAATGTTATGTTACCTTTGGATATATATACAAGAATTTTTGGATGTGAAAATTATACTTTTTGGTCTTTTCTTCCCTTCCTGGGTTCTCAGTAGAATTTCTAAAGTCTTTGCCATTACAAAAATACGAATAAAAGGATGCTTTCTGCATCAATTTACCCAATACACCTTGTTTGTAACTGCACCAAATAACATTTGTTTATTGTTCTTGAAGCAAGTATAGTTGGCTGAAGTGATTTTCTCATCTAATTGAAACTTTAGGATTACCAGAACATCAAGCTCCTGAGAATTCATACTGAAACCCTCCTGCCACCTCCTCACATTCCAACAACCATAATTTCTTAATTTTACAGAGAATTTTGCAGGGAGGAAGGTATCTCTTTAATAATATAGTATGATGTTGAGCTTCAGATCTGGAACATTAAGACCGCATTATGTAATTAGACATAACATCAAAAAGGAGAAACTCTGCTGATAAACAAGTGCACATATCTATTGAATTTCCTCTGCAACAAAGCAAATGTTTCTAATGAGGAACAGTTCATTGGCAATTTAATTTCCAGAACCTAATAGTATGGGGGTACATTTAGATGACATGCTTTTTGAGAGTGACTATACACTCACTATTATACCATGTGCAAAAATGTATGTGTACATACTGGCAGATGGGAACTTGTAACGGTTTATGTGAGAATGTAAACAAAACCACACCACAAATAATGCAGTGTCACAGTGTGAGACTATGTACTGGGAGGGATAAGCATTGATCAGCAACTTTGTTCTACTGATTATTCTAATACTACCACCACTCCCATAGTTTCAGACTGTTTCCATGGTATTTGAGCCTCTGAAACACTATAAAAATGATACATTGCTTAGAATGTCTAATGAAGAAAATGTAAAGGTTGCAAAGCTAAGCATTCCGGTCAAGAAATTAACAGCCAATGTTGCTTGAACAGTCTTTACTCTTGCCCTTCATATTACAGTATTTACCTGCAGATTATTTAATATATTTCACACTTTTCTCCCTGTTATATATTTTAGTCTTTTGCAGTGATAATATGCTATCCATTGAACAAGCTATATTTTTTTAATTATTATTATTATTCATGCAGCTTAACATTTCAACAGTTGTTTCTGGAACAAATACCATTAGCACTGTAATTGTTAGCACTTTTATTTCAATCTAGCGATTTTTATTTTTTTTCCTCCTGTGATTTGCCTTCAGATTTCTTACTCTTAATAGTGGATATATTTCCATTAAAGCACTGGACTGGGTTATATTTATGAATCATTTTTTTCAGATTCAAAAAAAAATTTTGCTTTGTAATAAAAGAAGCAGCCCTTGCTGTGGAATTCCATCAACATATTATACACAGATAATGTCGCTTCTTTTTTTCCTACATAATATCCATCTGTTTATACTTTCAAGGTTCATTTTAGTCCCTGTAAAATGTCATTGCCAGGGAGCAAAGAGGTTATTCACCTGCAGCAAATACACTCCACAAAGAGTGATGTATCAGCAATGAAAAGAGGAAGAAAGAATAAAAAGCATAAGAACATATTCAGATGAGTATAGAAGTTTTGTCTGTTATGTTGAAAGAAAGAACTCTGATTTAATTTCATGTGTACTGACCTTTGTCTAAGATAATCCAATTCAGTGAAAGATTTTTCAATTCAATGGGTCAGCTGTATGGTTAACTCTTTGATGGAACATTGTGTTTTTTAAAATGGATAGAAAATGTATTATTTTCATTAAAAGAGATTGCATGAGACATGCAATCTCAAATCTTAAAATCTGCACACTGGTTCTACCTATCCCCTTTCACAACAGTAGGGCTGATGCTACAGCAATAGTACCTGAAGGAATTGTTTTTTCCTCAAGCTGCCCTGCTCAGCAAAGTTCATTAAGTACAGGAAGGACATATAAAGCCATGTTCTATACAGTGCCAGTCACTTTAGTTCCGTAAAGTACATGGGACTATAACCAATGGTATAAGCTGTTCGATAATCTTTATTCTTTCCTCTGGAAATTAGAAAAATGCTCTAATTGCTACAGTGTTCACTGAAGGATGATGGCAATATTCCATTGTGGCTAGGTTTAGCCTGGGGAATGCATTGGCTTTCCTTCGCCGTAGAACTAAACACAAGACATACTGCTTACGAACAGAAATATTTCATGAATGCAAGAAAGGAAATTTCACTCCAGTGTAGTTCAAGAGATGCTGAAACTGAGAAAGCTCTTTGGCACTGATCACCACCATGTACTCTTTATTTATCAGACTATCCCACCAAAGGCACTTTAAAGAAGCTGAATTTCATCTTTCCTCTTAAACTATATGAAGTACCCTAAGGCAATAGAGAAAAGGCAAACAGCCCTTTCCATGGTTTTGTGCAGTGAGCTCTCTCCACTAGCTGACCCCAGAGCAGCTGCCAGGTATCCATCCTGGCTGCCATTCCCTCCACCTGCTCTCAGCTTTGCACCGAGCTCCTGCTGAGTGGTTCTCAAAGAAATTGCCAGGTGTTTGCTGCCTGCTGGCCTGGCCACATGTTGGCTGCCAGTTACCACCAGCATCCTGCTGCCCTGTTCACCTGCTGGCATCTCCACATTGCTCTCCTGATGCCCTGGTTCTCGTGCTGAGTGCCAGGTGGTATCCTTTCACCCTGTTCACCTTTCCTACATTTTTCTTCTAGAGTGCATAATTCTGATATTATTTTGTATTGCCTTACAGAATACAAACTGTCTCTATTATCTCTCTATCATCTCTGTCTCTACCTCTGTCTATCTATATACAGACAAACACACATGTACATGTACATATACATACATATACATATAACAAACACATATATAGTCATCTCCTCTGTCCCCCTGCCTGCTTATTCCCTGCCCACAGATCTGCTTGAATATATGTGGAGCAGCAGTTCTATTTAAGATCCCAGCTGCACTTTATCTATGGTGTCAGTGTGTAAGTGCATCTACAGTAATTGTTGCTGAGAAAGCAGGTTTTGCTGTGAGATGCAGCAAGGCCAATGATTCTTTCCACATGAAAGCTTCAGAAGAAATGTTTGAGTAACTGCAATTTTTTGATTCACTCTGGAATCCAAAAAGTACCTCTGGGATATATTTTTTTTTATCACTCTGTGTACCTCTGGACAGAGATTTCTCCTGTAAATGCATATATTTAGAAAGGAAATTAAATTCAGACAAATCTCATTTAACGAACAAAGTCATTGCCTTTTTTTTTTTTTTCTGACAAAATGAAAAAAAAAATAAAACAACAACAAAACACGTGTTCTTTATATCAGCACAGTTTATCAAGACTTTTTTTACTCAGAGAAGCTAAATCCTCCAGTGAAAATATGAGTAGATTTAAACTTCTCTAGCAATGGACACTTGCATGAGAAAAAATAAAGCAAAAAAGAACAAGACTTCAAATTTAAGTTAAAGGCATAACAGCACAAATCTTTGTGGATGAACACACACTGAAAATACTGCTTGTGTCTTAAGAGATACTGTAGGGCCTGAAGACAGACCTGCTGCTAGTGATATATGCATATCTATATAATATATTATGTGGAAATTATGGGGCTCTTTGCAGTGTGAGATACTACTGAATATGACAGACCAAATCTTGGGAACCAAAGGGAAAGGAAAAGCTAAAAATTAGAGGATATTTAATATTAAACTGCAGCATATGTAATATTTCAGGCTGCTTTCAAATATGACTGATTTCAGATACAAAGTATAAACTGCACATCAGGAGATTAGTATTTCAGCTAGCTGGTTATTACTGCAATTTCTGATAAGAACCAGCTTATTAACCTATGAAATTTCTGGTGTTTCTGGAGCCACAGAAGTCAGAAAAGCTTTAAATAGCATGGTAAGCACAGGAGAGATATTAGACCAGGTTTAAAGTACGAAGTATCTTTTTTTTTTTTTTTTTTTTTTTTTTTTTTTCCTCTGACCAGTTAAGTTTTATGGTTTTTTTTTTTTTGTTGTTGTTGTTGTTTTGTTTTTCTTTGGTCATTAAATATACTGTAGATTTCTGCCAAGCCTGGAGAAAAACGCATCCACCACGCCCTGTGGAATTTTTTCATATTGGACACAGATAATTGTCACAGCCTTGATATGGTGGTCAGGTTCAAATGGTCAAATTTATAATGATCTCAGAAACATTATCATGTAGCTTTGCACAATGAGATATCCCTGTATGTGAACAGCCCTTCTAGTCTTCTATGCTGGATGCAGAAAAAAGAGGAACACAGTGCAGTGTTGCAAGAAATTTCACTGCCATATACTGAGTCACACAGTCATAGCTTATCTGCACCTTTGCAAGTGCAATGACTTTATGGATGTGGCCTTAAAATATCCTGCTGTGAATGGAGATAGGACAATCTAACCCCTTAAATTTCAAAATGGGAAGGCCTGTAGCCTCTCTGAATTAGTGGCTGTCTGCCAGATTTGCTTAGAGATGTTTTACAAGCCAAAAGTCACCTAGAGTGCAGAAGCAGCTACTTTAATCAGGTACAAACAAATGACTACTTCAATGACTAGGGCAACAGAAACTGTGAGAAGCTTGTAGTAACTTTTGTTTCTTTATACATTGTTTTATTCCATGTCCAGATAAGTCTTCAAAAAGTATTACTAAGAGTAATACTAAGCTGCTTGATACTAGACATTAATATTTTCACAGAATCATAGAATGGCTTGGATTGGAAGGGACTTTAAAGATCACCTAGGGCCTCTCACTAGATCAGGTTGCCCAAGGCCTCATCCAGCATGGTCTTAACACCTTCAAGGGACTGGTCATCTACAGCTTTCCTGGGCAACCTGTTACATTGCCTCACTGCCCTCTGAGTGAAGAATTTCCTCCTAACATCTAATCTCAATCTCCCCTCTTTTAGCTTAAAACCATCTCCCCTTGTCCTCTCTTTATCTACCCATCGAAAAAGTTGATTTCAATCTTCTTTATAAGTCCCCTTTAAGTATTGAAAAGATGCCAGAGGTCTCTCCGGAGCCTTCTCTTCTCCAGGCTGAACAGCTCCAGCTCTCTCAGCCTTTCTTCATAGGAGAGGTGATCCAGTCCTCTGATTAACTTTATGGTCCTCCTCTGGACCTGCTTGAATCCTGCTCAGATCCATGTCCTTTTTGTGCTGGGGACCCCAGATCTGGACACAGGACTCTAAATGTGAACTCACAAGGGCAGAGCAGAGGGTCATAATCCCCTCCATCAGCCTCATGGCCGGTCCTGTGTAGATAAAGTCCAGGATGCAGTTGGCCTTCTGGAATGCAAGTGCATACTGCTGGCTCATGTTGAGCTTTTCATCCACCAGAACCACCAAGTCCTTCTCTGCATGACTGCTTTCAATGAGTTTTTCTCCCAGTCTGTACACATGTCCAAGATTGCCCTGACCCAGGTACAGTAACTTGGACTTGTTGAACCCCATTGGATTCACGTGGGCTCACTTCTCAAGCTTGAATAGGTCCCTTTGGATGCCATCTCTTCATTCTGTTGTATCAATTGTATCAATTTATTGATGATTTGGACAAGTGAGTTGAGGGCACCCTCGGTAAGTATGCAGAAAATACCAAGCTGGGGGGAAGTGTCAATCTGCCAGAGGGTAGGAAGGCCCTGCAGAGGGATCTGGACAGGATGGATCTATGGGCAGGGACCAATGGGATGAGGTTAACATGGCTAAGTGCTGGGTTCTGCACTTTGCCCACAACAACCCCATGCAGCACTACAGGCTTGGGGCAGAGTGGCTGGAAAGCTGTGCAGAGGAAAAGGATCTGGGGGTGTTGGTTGATGCTTGCCTGAACATGAACCGGCAGTGTGCCCAGGTGGCCAAGAAGGTCAATGGCATCCTGTTTTGTATGAGGAAGAGTGTAGCCACCAGGACCAGGGAGGTGATCGTCCCCTGTACTCTGCTCTGGTAAGACCTTACCTTGAATACTGTGTTCAGTTTTGGGCCCCTCACTACAAGAAGGACATCGAGGCCCTGGAGTAAAGTCAGAGAAGGGCTATGAAGCTGGTGAAGGGCCTGGAACACAAGTCCTGTGAGGAGTGGCTGAGGGAACTGGGGTTGTTTAGTCTGGAGAAAAGGAGGCCAAGGGGAGATCTTACTGCTCTCTACAACTACCTGAAAGGAAGCTGTGGGGGAGCTGGGGTCGGCTTCTTCTCACAGGTGATATGACTAGAGGGAATGGCCTCAAGTTGTACCAGGTGAGGTTTAGGTTGGAAATGAGGAGACATTTCTTGTCAGAAAGTGTAGTCAGGCATTGGAACAGGTTGCCCAGTGAGGTGGTTGAGTCACTGTCCCTGGGGGTGTTTAAGGAAAGGTTGGACGTGGTGCTTAGGGATATAGTCTAGTGGTTGATATTGGTGGTAGAGTGATGGTTGGACCATATGATCTTGGAGTTTTTTTTCCAACCATAATGATTCTATTATTATATGATAAACTCTACCACTCAACTTGGTGTCATCTGCAAACTTGCTGAGTGTGCACTCAATCCCATTCTCTGTGACATTGATAAAGATATTAAACAGTACCATCCCCAAGAAACAGAATCACAGAATAACAGAATGGGTGAGGTTGGAAGGGACCTCTGAAGATCATCTACTCCAACCCTTCTCATTTAAATCACCATGAGATAGTAATGATGCCTGAATAATTTATAAATCTTTAGACAGCTATTATCATGTGAAATGCAAACAATTCTACTGCCTATGAGGAAAACCCAAAACAAAACTGATATTTTTTCTAAAGTAACCAACCCATTTATTTTATAGTTTTCTCTCACAGCAAATCTGGGGGTCTCTGAATTCCACTGCTCTTTGTATAATGCTGTGCTAGGAGACAAGCATTGTTCTTACAGCCCCTATGGAAAAGATAAAGTTAGAGCAAGGAAGTGAATATACATCTGTGTCTTGCTGCCTATACCAAGTGTTTATGAAGTATACAAGTGTTAATGAACCAATGGTTCTTTAAATGTTAGGGATATACTAAATTTCCAAGCAGTAAATAAAAAAGGAATAGACAAACCAAACAACAACAAATCCTGTTACTATAATTACATGTGTATATGTATGTCTTTTATATATATTTTCATATATTTTCATAACTTTTTATATATATCTAAAAGACCTCTTTTCAGAGTTTTTGAGTTCAGAATTCATCTCTTTAGTATTTAAATCTCAAGTTTATATAACTAATGATTACTTGTATATACTGGTCACCTCTAATATCATCTGATAGTGAAGAAAGATTACTGGGTATTTAGAATCACTGTAAGAAATTGCTATATCCCAGTTTGTGACTGCAAAAATGAAGGAAAAATATAAAACAATAAAATATAAATGGTCTTTAAATGTGCGTACAGCATGTACATATATGCATATAATAAAAACTAGATAGCCTGATCTCTCTTCAGTTAAAGCACCCTATTGCACATATGTTAGGGATTCTGTTCAAAACAGGAAAGAATCTATGAATCCTTAAATATTGATGAGAACTAGCTGTTATGGTATCTTGCTACATAACCTCTCACTGGCTTGACAGATATAGAGATGCATTTGAAAACAGACATGAGCTGATGAAAACCCAATCTCCTTAAGACACCTTTCTCCTTAAGACACCCTTCTAATTATCAAAATTTTTACATTTTGTATGTAATTGAATACTTTTAATTGAAGAAATGAGAAATTCCTTTCTGTAAGATAAGTTTGCATCTTGACTTAATTGTCAATATCATTTGATATTTTTCTTTTAAACCATGAAATAATACAGAACATTTACAAAAATAATGAACAGTTTCTTTGTGGTTCAACAATTCATATCCGTGTTCATGCTCATCTGCTCACCCTCATGTTCCCTATTCATCTCTGTGAACTTTGTAATAGTCACAAACACCTTACTCACAGCTCCACCAGTTTTCCACCTATAAAGGCTTTAAATGTTGGTTGATACTCTGTAATTATGAATCTTCTAGATTGTCTTTATACCATTCCTCTCTCAATGGGTTTTTCTTTCTAATGTATAGCAGTATTTTTTTGTTTGTTTGTTTGTGTGTTTGTTTTTGTTTTTCAGTAGAGTTTCTTATGATAGCTTTAGTTTTTTGACATTAAAAATAATTTATTTTTTAGCACAGGACATCAGAGAGACAGAATTGTCTTTGGGAAAACAGACAGAGGAAAATAACAGTATTCAATAACTTAGCAGAAGCATTGCATGAGGAAACTTCTGTTCATAGGTTTATGTTATGTTTAATTCTCAGTGGAGCTTAATCAGACTTTTGAGATGTGTTTTGCTTGGCTTCTGGGCTTGTATTGAAAAGAGCTTTGCACAGGCAGAATTTAGATTAAAATTAACATTGTTTATTTATTTTTATTTTTATTTATTTATTTTTTTTTCCCTCTCTCTGATAGAATTGGGAGTTCTTATTTCAGGAAAAAGAGATCCTAAAAAGAGATCCTAAACTCAGCTTTGTGATGGAAACACAAAAATATTGTATTTGATAACTAAGACTGTGCTGCTATTGAAAAATAACATAGATATGTCACATGTAACTTATAACATAGGCATGTGAAAGGAAGCATTTTCTTTCCCTCTAACAATGAAAGAGGTGCTTTCCTGGAATGCCCTGTGTTCTATCCTCCTAGTGTGGGGGAATCTGTTATCTGTTATCTGGAGATCTGGACTGATGGGTGAAAGGTCAAATCTTTCATCAGTAGGAATAAAAAATAATAATAATAATAATAATAATCTTTTATCTGCAGGATAATATCAACATTTGACATTGGTATTTGGCCTTTTAAAATGGGAACCTCATCATATCCTGAATATTTCTTGGATGAATTTTTTTCTGGTACGCTTCTACACTTTTCTTGACTCAAAATCCTTTCTGATCATGTTACTTGATAGACTTAATTGTCACAAAGATAATTAATATATATTCAGCTACATATATTTCTTCCTTTTTGTTTCGTAAAATCCACTCATCCCCCCCTTTTTTTTTTTCTTTATTCAGAGATTTTTGTATCACAATCCCTAACTGCTAAGAGATGGTAACAGATGAAAAAAAAAAAAAAAAAAAAAAAAAGTTTAAAGAAAATCGATACTTCTTATTCTCAACATGAAAAAGTTCTGAAAGAGTGCTAAAATAGACCTTGAGCCTATATTATAAATGTTTACAGATATTCAAAGAATGTTCTAAGTTTGTCCAAAGAGGTTATAAAGAATCAGTTTTTGAGTCCAAGAAACATGAGTCTCCCATGCATAAGGAGAGAAATTAGAAATGTTCCAACTGAGCTGTTTCTTAATGCTAATTTGCCTTGATCTTATTAATTACCATTTTGTTCTATCTAGGATTTCTACATCAGACAGTTAATTCAAAATACATTATTTGAGCACGCAGAGATGTACCTATTGCTCTGGTATGTATTTTCAACATGTGGAATTTAACTAATATATATTTTCAATGAATTTATTTATATTTGCATTAATATATTGAACAATATTTGGCAATTTTGCTTTGGGTACAAAGACACCATTACAAGATTTGAAGGACATACTTTTCAATATTAAATGGAAATAAGGAAACTTTAGTGTAACATTTAGGCTGAGTAATCAGGCATACACAATTCAGGAGATTCAAAATATGACAATATGCAGTGCTTACTCAATTTATAGCCCATCCCGTAACATTATGTCATGCATTATTCAGATTCATACTTAACAGAGGAAACAACAACATAAAATACAGTTGTTGAAGTAGTCTGTGTAGACAGAAAAAATGTTGCTCCACAATCTAGAGGAAAACTCAAAAAGAAGTACTCAGTCCACAAGGTCAAATTCAGATTAGGGAATGAAGCTTAGAATCACTCTGGAAATCTGTGTTTTGAAGATGTCTGGACCATTCCTAGGAGATTTCTGTCCAAGTTGTCAGGTAGCTTGTATTTATAAAACTCTTAGGTAAAATTTTGAAATATATAAATATTGTTGCATTTGATTATCTGAGCTTTCTCAAACTTTTTGAATCTAATGAGCAAAGTGATATGTAGCCTTTAACTATCTAGACAGCACTGTAATATCAACTTCCAGGAAGGTTGTCATAGGAATAAGTTGTAGAACCAGACCTTCTTTGAACCTTTACCATGACAAAAATCAAAATCACCTGGGTTTAAAAATTACAAATGTTTAAAATTCACTTAACAGAGGTATTACATCATTTGCTCAAATATAGGCAATGAAGAACAGTCTAGATTCTCTGGGGTATTTTTCTTCCCTCTTTATAGAAGCATGTGTATTTCATAGGTCCCAGAGCACATCTTCCAACCCTTTGGCATGACTCTCTTACCTTGGAACATCTGGATAAGTTTCTTCACCCTAGTGCAGGATGAATTTTTCTCTGTATGTTAAATTTATTTTAAGACAAATCCCTACAACTAGCCTAAGTTCTTTCAGACATTCACATTTTAACTTAAGTTTTAGGATTGGATCCATATCACTCTCTTAGAAGTTCTGTGATGTATCTATTAAGCTCTCAATTTCTCAGACAGAAAAGAAGACAAGGTGATTGAAAGAAGCTTGAATGTATTCTTTCTCATATACCATCATGCATGCAAAAAGCATTAATAGCTTTCTAAAGTCATTTGGGTCTGTACTAGATAAAGCCAATATTAAAATTTACCACTGTTTAGGTTTATTTAAGGATTAATACTATGTTCACACTTTCCTTTTTTGTCCTTTTTTCTCTATGTAATCATTAACATAACTCTGGAGTTAAAACAACACTGAAAAAGGCTGTGGTACAGCTAAATTCTCTGTTCTTACAAATGGATTCAACCTGATTAATTCCAGGGAAATTGCTTCCATGATTTGAACTATTATTCTGGAATGATATTGATGTGTATGAGGCCAGCATGTAATCCAATATTTATTATTTGGGCACCATTCTGTATCAAATACTGTGATGATGGTACAGTTCTGATGATGGTATGCCCTGGCAATGTAGACTATTAAGTCATCTAATAGTCCTGTAGCTTCATGATCTGCAGAATATTTAGAAAACAAAAACCATTTTTTTGGAAAGTAAAATGTTACTGCCTGCATTTATTGTTATCATCTTCCCTTCTCATTCAAGAAAATGTAATTTACTTCTGTAAGGCAGCAGACTTTTTGCCTCAGGCTGAGTGTGAATTAACAACAAATGTTAGAGCACATATTACTATTTTATAAATTCTCATGTTGTAGAAAATTGAGTTTAAGCTATAATCTCTGATGAAGTTACTATTCCTCCAAGGAAAGACTCAGTAAAGGGCAACTTCAGGAGCCTTTGGGTGATTTCTGTATTCCTGGATGTCTGAGTGAGTACACGAGTCCAAGAAATTTCTACTGGAGAAATGCACCAAGTAAATATAATTTCTTCCCACAAAAATAGTTTAGTCAGATGGATTTAGGAAAGCCTGGAATGATACTTACTGTTACAACTTATAGTAGTTGAGTTTAAAAGTATCCTTAAAACAATCTAATAAAGTAGATTGCTCAGCTATGTTATGCACATGTTAATTCATCTCACAGAACTGTTTGAGCATACATTGTAATTTGTGATAATATTTTATTACAGGAGGAAACTTAAGTTACATCTTTGTCATTAACAGTTAAGTAAGGGGGAAAAAAAGTTATTTCATAATAATCCCCTAAAACATAATCCCCTGAAACACTTCACAGAGGCTCATCAGGTTTTACTAAAACCTCCCTCAGAAGGATTTTACCGCAGTCTCTCTCTCTCTTTTTTTTTTCTTTTTTCTTTTTCTTTTTTTTTCCACACATTCTGTTCCTGATGATGATAGTGCTGACCTGAGACATTTCTATGTTTAAGAACTTTATCAGTTGAATTAGGGAGTTCTTAACCCCAAATGCCTTAAGACATAGTAAAGACTTCAACAGAGATGTGCTAAGGACCAGGTCAGTGCCTGAATTGATAGAAAATATACTTCCGCAATTAGAGAAGCTATGATCTAAAAGTTTTCTCATATGACAAGACTTAAATTTATTATTGAAGGTATCAATTTTCAGAATGATTTCATTTTCTTAAAAAAAATAAAAATAAAAATGGGGGAAAAGGGGAGGACTCAAACCCAGGGCCTAATAATTGTAAATATATATATATTTATTCATTATATATATTCATTCATTATATATATATATGTATATTCATTTTCATTTGAATGCAAAAATCATGTTTTTACACTTTGATGATAGACATGAAATTAAGCCTCTGGCCATCTCTAGACATAATCACAACAAATTACTAAAATAAACTAGTAACACAAAAAATTACTTTGGCTGCAGGTCATATTAGTTAACCTCAGATCTCATAGACAAAAGTTTATTACGTTTCAGTGAAGTTTAGAGAACTGTGTGATTTGCAGTTCTGAAAGACCTTTCTTTAAGCATGAGGTGGATCTGGAATTTGAACCTTGTGGCTGATATTGCTGCTGTTTTGCATTACATGAATTCTGTAGAGCAGCAATGTTAAAAGCATGCCGGGCCTTCTCAGAGAGAGTAACAGATCTCTACAGTTAATTTCTGCCCTTCTGATGTGTTGGCCCCATGTTCCATAGTCTGCACAAGCATTACCCTAGTTTAAATGTTTTAGTTTTCATAGAGGAAATGGTAAGTCCTGCAGTAGTTGTCATGGTAGATTAGTTTTAATAGCCACTTCAAGAAATCAAACCAAGCGAAGTAATATCAATAAAAAGACAGGTTCATCAGTAATTTTCTTTGGCTATTAGGTGTTAACATTAATTTTGAAAAGTGCATAATGCAACCTGATTTCCATTTTTTCAGATTATCCATGACCGTTTTTACTCTATTTCACTACCTCTAATAGTGGCTAATAATATCCAACTTTTAATTTTTGGTAACCTAGCATGTTCCCTATCATTAGTGTATGCTACAGTTGAAGCTTCTCTTTGGGATGCACACTAGAGTGGAAACAAATGGATCTTCTGAAGCCAAGAAAATGAGTAATTAATGCTCAAATAGGATTAAAAAACTGCATAAATGATACATTTTACTTTAGGTGAGTGGTTTAATTAATTTGTTCAGTTTTCATGACAGTAGCATTAATCACAATGGATTAATTTAATATTAATGCAGATATCATATGTACTTCTGGTGGACTTCTTCCATAATTCAGTATAAGCTAAATGTACCATTAAGAGAAATGGTTGTTCATAAAAAGGTTGGTTTAGTATGTTTGAGTTTATTTTATGTATATATATATATCTGATTTATAGCTGAAAGGAAAATGGAAGGCTTAAGGAGGCAGAAAAATATTTCCATTTGCAAATTTAACAATCCTTAAATTTGTTGTATTTTGCCACTTCATAATTAAATCTTGGAATTTAGTTAAATAGGTTGTATTTAGAACAATGAAAGTATAAAACAAATGCATTGAGTTGCTATAATATGTGATCGGAACTGACTTTTGTACCACAGCTTGTGCTTGTTAGTCAGTTTCTTCCCTGCTGTAGTAGGCATGAACTTTTGTCACCTTTCCCTAAAAGAAAAAAATATACATTTATTAAGAACAGATGTTTGGAGTTGACAATACTATACTTCAGAGTTGAATAAAATTCTCATTAGATATGCATTATAAATATGGATTATAAAAACAATAATCTTCTCAAACAATCAAGGCCAAAAGTTGTAGTGATGTAACTCAGTATCTTTCCAGTGACTTCAAAGGAAGTGTACTATTTTATGAATTATATATCTAGTGGTTTAGGTATTTGAACTGTTAAAATTTTTGTCAGTTAAACATTAATTTTACCTATATAGGCTTTACCCCATACCCTATTAGCATATAGAAAGGGGATGTATTTAACCCTTAGAATTTGGGACTTATTTGCTAAAGAAATGCTAGAATCATTCTTAACAAAATGTTTTCTTTTTCATTTAAGGAAACATGTCCTTGTATGAAATAGCATGGATTATTAAAATGTTTAAAGCAGATTAAATTTTAGTTTCTATTTTCCTAGGATTTTCTCATACACTTTTCTTTTAAGAATTAGTGGATAGCATGCATAAGCAAAAGGCTTTGAATATCCATTGAAGGTCCAGAGCTGTGTATGGGGAGTTACACAAGTTCAATACACTAAATCCCAGATGGACAATGATCTGTAGCCAAGCAGAGATCTATTAATGTGTTGGTCCTTTGTAGCAGGAAAATTTTACCATATTCTTCCTACATTTGTAAACAAATAATTCAGACAACAATATGCAAATACGTATGTCAATTGCTACACATTTATTTAGATGGTACTTACTACAGCAAGTTCACTCAATTATTTTACTGCAGGTTTCAGATGTCTCAGACATGTTCTCTCCTAAAAAAAAAAAAAAAGGTGTGTGAATAATGACATCCTTCAAAACAACTACCTAAACCAGCAGTTCTAGGAAAAGAAGCTGCCACGTAAGTACCACAGTATCAAATACAAGGAACTTTACCAGCAGGATGATGAATGACTGCATGGCAATACTTGTGAACTTCTTCCTCTCTCCAGACATCTCTGTTCTGGGCTTCACATTTGCCAAACAGATCATAAAAGGGTAATCTACATATGAGTTTATAGTGCTTGGTTTAAAACAATTATTTGAAGCACCTTGTGTTTTTTTTTTTTTTTCTATGCTCTTTTTATAATCCTTATTTAAAAGAGAGAGGTTGGTTGAGCTTTTTTGAGAATTTACCATAATAAAGGGTGGGGATCAGAACATCCAGTTTCATCATTCAAATATTAAGCATCAGAAAAACACCCTTTTGGGTCATGTTGAGATAAATTGCCTCTGAGGTGATGTCTTCTTCTTTTTGGCTACAGATGGAGCTTCTCAGTGAAAAGTTGATATCAGGTCAGATGAATCTATGAATTCACATGGAAATATTTTGAATATCAGTATAAAATGATTTTTTTTTGGACAATAATTACTGTTTCTTTAATTCTAAGGTGAATAATTCTGAGCTAATGAAGAACTTTTTCTATGTCATAAATATGAAACAAACAAAAAAAACATTCTCTAGATAGCCAATAATACAGAAAATAATAGCACTTTATCAAATATTTAAGACTATTTGGCTTAAATTTGTCATTTAACATTACCATTCAGAAAGTCAGCTGTCTGGTCCATACTGTCTACTGGTCCATACTCCTCTAGCTCTCATTTTATGAGGAGAGACAAGTAAAAGGGAGTGATTCATCCCACCTATCCAGGTTCCTTTACTAGGAAGGATGATTCATTCCTGCTGCTTCTTCAGCTCTAGTGTCATTATGGTAAAAACACCACAGAAACCCAGTAGGAGGACAGACACTGTCCCAAAGAACTTGCCTTGTCTACACATTCTCTGGAATATTCTGCATCCAGAAAATACATACAGCTATAACTCTTCATATACTGCAAATGAGAAACTATTGAAATTAGGGTGTAACTGTGAATAAAGAATCTATGCAAAGAAAACTGAAATAAATTTCCAGAAAAATTAAAACCAGAAAAAAGAGGAGCAAATATAGAAGATACTAATTTACAAGTTTTTTCCATAGCATTCTCTTGGGGCTTATGAGTATCTGTGCTAATTTCTCCCAGAGGGAGAGAACTGTCTACAAGAGTTTAAGTCCTAGCAGATGGAGGAACAAGTTGAAACCTATATTCATGTAGGAAAAAAATAAATAAATATTAGTAACAGTCCACTTATCTGTGTAGAAAAGACACAAATGTCTTGAATCATTTACAAAAGAAATGCTATAATTTGTATATACAAGCTACAATGACTGTATTATTTCACTTCATGAAGGATATTGAGTTGATCAAGCATGTGCAGAGGAGAGGAACAAAGCTGGTGAAGGGACTAGAAAACAAGATTTATGAGGAGCAGCTGAGAGAACTGAAGCTGTTTAGTCTGGAGAAAAGGAAGCTTAGGGGAGATCTCCTTTCTGCAATCTCCTTTCACATAGTTATAGAGAGTGAGGAGGATGTCAGTCTCTTTTCTCAGGTGACAAGTCTCTTTTCTCAGGGGACAGGAGGCAATGGCCTCAAATTGCACTACGAGAGGTTCAGACTGAGTATCAGGAAGAATTTTTTTCATGGAAAGGTTGGTTAAATGTTTTAACAGGCTGCCCAGATAGGTGGTGGAGTCCCCATCTCTGGAGGTATTTAAGAGTTGTGCAGATGTGGCACTGTTCCAGTATCCTACTTGCTTCTTCTAACTCAAACAGAACTTAAGAGAAAACTTGAGATGTTTAGCAAAATCTCTAAGTATTTTGGAGAGGCATGGTGAAGTTAAATAAATAGACTAGGAAATGAAATAGTGAGAAGGAAGAACAGAAAGGGCAATAAATTATTTATTTCTCTGGTGTGGAACACTTGGATTGATATCTTTCTAGGGAAAAAAAAATAATAAATCACTTTATATACGCTTTTAAAATTTATTTTGCCAAAGTCACAAGAAGAAATATCATGTGTTTACCAATTTCCCCACTGTTTGAAAACAGAAAAAGCAATCAGATTGCTGCCTTGTTAGTTTTTTGTTTGTTTGCTTGTTTGTTTTTAGGATGGAAACATAGGTAGTGGGAAAATCTATTACTTAGATCTTTCAGGCAGTGAACAATCTTATATTAAATATTAAAAAAAAAGTTCATTGTTGAAATTGTTACAAGCAAATACAAGAAGCACATGAGAAAAGAAAAAAGGGAATTGCTGGATACCTGCAAAATGTTTGAATACAGTCCTGGAGCTCAGAAAATCAAATAGTGAAGGTTAATCATGTGCAAATAAAAAAAGAGGACAGCAAACACGTGATGAGCCCGTGCAAGTGGCTGAACACCTGCCTGCCAATGGGAAGTAGTGCTTTGCTTTGCTTGTGCTCATGGCTTTTGCTTTACCTAGTGAAGAATTTTTATCTCAACCCATGAGTCCTCATGCTTTTACCTTTCTGATTCTCTCGCCCATCCCACCTGGGGACAGTGAACAAGTAGCTATGTGGCACTTAGTTGCCTGCTGGGGCAACTAAGCCTCAACAGAGGCTTTTGTAGAGAAATGAAGCATGGCTGGTGAATATTCACAGCAGGCAGGTCAAATACAAACTTGTGGACTGCAGTCAATATTTTACTGGTGGTTTGCCATAACCAAAGATGTAGACTGGTGGGTTTAAATTCCTGTTGCACTGCAATGTCCCTCTATATACTAGGAAAATAATGTTTTTCTAAACCCTTTGCCTCATAGTTATTTAATGTCAAAGCCGTGAAAACTTACTAGTTAACACATGTATTAAAGGCATATTGGATAGATGTAGGTGTTTTTATGATTTCATTATACACTTAGCTACTACTGCATGAATAACAGTTTATTTATAGGGGTCTGTATTGTGCAATATCATCTTGTACTGAAGGACTAAGTATGTAGTTACCCTTAAGCTTATAGAACTGTCTCCTTAGGAGTCATACAAAATGCAACAGTAGAATTTGATTTTGTCAGGAAAGCAATTTCTCAAGAAGAATCTGCTTACTGAAATTACCTAAAACAAAGGTTTGCCATTTTCTTTTGCAATTACCAAGTGATATTTTGGGGGGCAAAAGGTATCACTATTTCACATTGTGCTGTTTGTATGACTACAGGAAGGATGACTTTAATATAATGGAGTAGCTGTCAAACAAATGGCCCACTATTTCATTTTCAAATAGTACTGCTCCTTCCAAAAAGGGAGAAATCAAATTTGATTTCAAATTACATTACCAACTTTGTTAGGGCAGGGATTATTACTCACCTTATAAAGCTGCAGGTTTACAACAGATGAAACAGGGCTAGGTAAGGGATTTTGAAGATTTATATATGTAGTCTTGTGGCCTGGGAGCTGTTTTTGCTTGAGTCTGTGAAGAGTCTTGAGGGATGAGAAAATCAGTTCAGAGGATCTGAATGATGAAACCCAAAATGAGAAATGTTTCAAATTAAATCTGAAAGCCTTCTGCTGATTTCTTTGACTTTTGTGAAGTCAACAGAGGACAGCTTTACAATGAAGAAATAAAAAGATCAAAAAGGCTAAACACAGAGAAACAACAAAGCTGAAAATAATACTACTTTTTCAAAGGGGTTCTGTGTGCAGATTAGTTTAGTGGGAATTTTAATATTTTTTTTACTTACAGAAAAGACACAGACTTGTGTTTAATTTTACAGACACTAACACAGTAGTCTTCAGTTACCATCTCCTAGGTCCTAAATTCATGCTTTCATTGCAGCCAAACTTGTCATCAAGCAAGGACAGAAACATTCCTTTCCTACCATTCCATTTCCCGCTGTTCCCTTTTCCCTCTGGAAAAAAAAAAAAAAAAAAAAAAAAAAAAAAAAA